>CM052441.1:65298452-65319930 GCA_028533085.1 Varecia variegata | reverse complement strand
GGCATTTGATTTTCTGTTCCTGAGTTACTTCACTTAAGATAATGGCCTCCAATTCAACCCAAGTCACTGCAAGACATCATTTCATTATTTTTTATGGCTGAATAGTAGTATATGGTATAGATATAAATATAGATATAGATGTATAGATATACACACACCACATTTCCTATATCTACTCATTGGCTGATGGACACTTAGGATGATTCCATATCTTTGCCATTGTGAATAATACTGCAATAAACATACCAGTGTAACCATCTTGAAGAAGAAGAAGAATATAGTAAAAACTTATTGAGCATCTTTATGGTTCAGCCCCTAGACCCTCTGCTAAAGCCATGGAGATACAAAGATGAATAAACAAATAGCCCATGTCCTTAAAAGAGTTAAATCTACCTAAAGATATAGACATAAAAGTAGAATAACAATATAAAGGGATTAGAGGCTTTAATAAATTGTTATAAAAGCAAAGGAAATCAGTGACCAGTTCTGCCTAGGTGGGTCAAGCAGAAGAGTTGTAATTTGGGCTGCATCATGGAATATGAGTAGTCATTCCCAGATCCAACAACATTAGAAGAAGTAGTACATATGTGCAGCTAGAAAATGGCATAAACATTTGAAGGACCAAGATGTTTAATATGTCTTGGCATAGGGTGCACAAAAAGGCACAACTGGAGATGGGACTGTCAATAAAAATAGTAATACTCCTACATGTTGTTGAAAAGGTTCAAGGAATTAACACAGTTAAGATCACTAGCACAGTGTCTCATTAAGCAGTGAGTAAATGTAGGCATTTGTACTGGAATAGAGGATTTGAGACTTTTATATACCCGTAATTCCAAAAGAAGAAAAATGTCCCCTGGTATGAAAATAAGTCCACTGTTTATCAAATAAAAATTTTTGTTTGGGTATCCATGTAATAGAAATGGCATGTGTATTATACAAAGCTGTATTCAAAACTAGAGACTCCAGGCAGCAGCAGCATCTGATGTTTTCAGTGAGAACCAATATACATGACAAGGAGTTTAAGAAGTAATGAAGCAATCCAGTATTTAATTAGAACCAGCCATGATACCAACTTCAGTTGCTTAGACAGCAAGTTGATTTTAAAGAGAAGTGTAAGTTTGGTTCCTTCTTTTATTACTCATGACTGAAATCCTTAGGGAAATGACAAGATAATTTAATTCTCCAACACTCATTTGGGAGTGTCAATGACAAATGATCGGAAATATTGCTGCTCCTGTCCCACTGCTTTTCCCGTTAGTTCTTTCCTTTCCTTCTCCTGTGCTTGTTTTGCCTTTTCTCCACTCAGTCCAAGAAAATAACTTGATATTGGAGCAATAAATCCTGTCACAATGAACCTAATATTCTGTCACAATCTTACTCATTTTTTTCCTTGTCTGTTGTTTTCCCCTAAAAAATCTTCAATTTGGTACTTGCATGGCAACTTCATATTTCTGCATAATTGAAAGCCAGCACTAATTGATCCAATTGTGTGTACCAGTCAGCACAAGAAAATGGTAATTTTCCTTTTCTTTGCATCTTGCAATCACCTAATAAGCAGCTCTAATGCCGACTGTTGAATTACATAATAAACAAAATTTTCCCATCATTTAACATTTGTTCAAAGACTTAATGTTGTGGGTTCACAAGAGCAGAAAGAAGAATAGAAATGTGCACTTATCCAGTGAATTCAATCAATGCAAACTGAAAATATAAATTAATTATTCAGGCTACCAGATGATTTTTCTGTTGTTGCTGTTGTTATTGTTTTTGCCTACATTATTTGAAAAAATTATTCTAACCTTACATGGATATTAGACCTTTGTTGACATAGATGTGCCTAATAAAAATCCTTTTGTATTCTAATTGAAACATTACTTATTTTGCAAATGAGTAAAGGAAGACACTTAGAGTAGTTAACGTTTGTCACCCAAATTTGTGGATGTAAGGGCTTCATTGAGTAGAAGAAGGATAAGAAACCACTATTTTGGGGGCCGAAGTGAGGTCTTATGCCCATAGGATTTTTACTGCCTCTACCTCTGGACCTAGGGAACGTCTCCCCACCCCCGCCCCGCTCCCACACACACACGGCTACATCTGGGGACCCCACCAGGCTCTTCTTCACCATAATTCTCATTGTGTCAGGGAGTCAGTGGAGACCGCAGAACAGCCAAGAGACAGAACAATGCTTTACTTCTGGTGGACACTGCCCTTCCCACTCTGGACCCCAAAACTTGCCAAGCATCCCTTCTGACTGCTTTAGGCTTTTCTCCCATTCTGATTGAGTTCACCACAAGCTTATCCCTTTAGAAAAATCTTCCCTCACCACCCTGTGCAGAAGGGCATTTCTAGAGGAAAAAAAAATGATCCCATGAGAGACCAATGTATGGAAATTTGTATTTAAAATATTTAATGACAATAAAACTGCAATTGTGCAGAAAGCTTAGGAAATGGGACTGTCCTTTTAACTTTGCTTTCTGTTGCTAACTGAAAGGTACTTGGATCTTAAGTACCATGACCCTCAATTGTGACCCTTGCCACTGAAAATCTTTCTAGAATGTACCAGTGCACTTTTCTCCATGAATAAGTAATATCATTTAGTCTTTTTTGATAATTCAGCATCTTGCGATCCCTTATTAGGTGCAGATAGGAAGTTTCTCTTTTAAGGTAACACATTGCTCTTTCACTTGTATGCTTTTAACTAAAAGACTTTTAGGAAACCATATAGTTGAAAAATAATTGATTGAAAATTATCATGCAATGTAAGATATTCATTTATTCATTCATTCACACATTCATTTACTGAGCACTTATGGATCTCCTTCCAAGTATGAGGCACTGTGTCAGGCCTTTGAAAACAATGGCAAATAACACTGGAACAGCTTAGAAAAGAACTTGCAGGCTAAATTCTCCTTCATACTCTACTAAGACACTATTGAACTCTCTTGACAATCCATTTGTAGGCCTTCAGCATCACAGTCCACATGGCATATGGTACAAAGACTGCAAGGACAGCATAGGATAAGAGCCAAATATCTCAGTCTGGAAAACCAGAAAGTGTTTCTCAGAGTGATAGCAAGTGAAGTGGAACTTATGATGTCCCGGATACACAGGGGTTTTCGCATTTAACATTTTTAATAACCCTACATTGTGGCACTCTCCATTAACAATGATTCTTTCTTTTGGACCGAGAGCCTTATAAAGAATCTAATAAAATTTCTTGTCCATTACACTTACAAATGGTTAAAAAGGAAAATTGTATGTTATGTATATTTTACTACAGATTAAAAAAAAACACTCTTGTCCAAGAAAAGTATGTGAATGCACATAGACTAAAAATGTCAATGTCATGAAATATTTCTGGTTGTCCAGAGGAGAGGGGGGTTGCTATTAACATCTAGAGAGTAGAGAACTGGGATGCTATTAAACATCTTGCATAGGATACCCCCCACAACAAAGAATTTTCTGACTAAAATATCGATAGTGCCAAGGTTATGCAACCCTTGCCTATGCTAATCTAGCTGCTCAAATAATTTTCTATGGGGAAGGATTGACCACCTTCAAAACTGAATATAGAGAGAAAGAAGAAAAATGTAGAGATGCATCCAGTTTAATACAAACAAATAATATCTTGGGGGAGGGCCTGGAGTGGATTATCACCTATACCTTAGCTTTATAATTAACCACTACATTTATTATTGTTCATTAAGGGAAGGACCCAACTTAACTAAAATAAATAAGTAAATAAAAATATTACATAAGGCAGTGTTTAAAGCCTTATTTTTGTTCTACTTTTGATCGAGAATAGGTCATAGACATATTTCATAAAGGCGAGGGTATCTCCTTTGTGGAATGAAAATAATCTGGCCAGTCCATCCGCCCTGCAGTGTTAGCCTGCGGCAGTTGCTATAGCAAATATCTGTGTTTTATGAATACCACCAAGTAACTCAAGCAGTCAAAAATGAAAACAGACTTGATTAAATGCAGACTAAGTGACCTTTAAAATTATTTCATTGCCTCTGGACAGTGTTTTGGGTTATTGTGGACAAATATCTACTCAGTATGCACTTGTGGTACCTGAAACTGCTTCTATACAAAGCCAGGAAAACACATTGCCACGTGTCTGCCAGACTTTTCCCCTCTAGAAGTACACAGTGGAAAACCACCTTCAACATGGAGAAATCCATAGTGATTATTAAGAATCATAGCAGGATAGCTTATATGTTTGCTGGGTTCTATTTTTCTAGCTTAGTGTAATAATATATTTACCATCTCAAATTAATTTTCCTCCCTACAGATTTGAATTCTCATGGTATCTAAAAATATTTTTAAAATCTTACAGAAACAGTATAAAAGGCAAACATACTATTACCTAAGTAAAAACTATGAAGGAGCTAAGTTTTGTCTTCAATAACCTTTTAAATTTCACTCTTTCCCTAGGACCCTCACATGGCTGTTGTGACAGGATACTCATTTTTGCCCATGTAGAAAGAAGTTATAGCTCAAAAGTAGCCCTATTTTATCCCCTTATATTCAAAAATCATATTATTTCAATGTTCTGGCTCAAATAATCTATAGAATAAACAAACTAATTCACATTAAGGTGTAAATGGTGGTGGCTAATGTAATGTTCAAAAACCTCAAAAAGTATTTGTAATTTAAAATAATCAAAACAATGACTCTTTAATTAATAGACATTAGGCAGGAAACAGGGTAATTTTTCTAGCATCCCTTGAATCACAGCATATAAGCAGTTTCCAAACTGTATCAATAAAACTGGTTCCAATCTCATAAAGTTCTACAGTTCTCACTTTTAATAATAAATGACATTTTAACTAACACTGAAACATAGCATACAAATATCAGGCTTTTGGTCCTAAAGATAGAAGAGGAAGTTGAAAGAGAAGAAAGCTAAAGGCTACTGCGCAATTGCCTTGCTGCAAGACCTGTATCAGGTGTCTACACTGAGGCAATAATAATATAATCCTTTTAACAATCTTTCCAGATAGATCATATTAATCCCATTTTAGAGGTAAGAAAACTGAGATTTACAGAGATTAAATAATTTTTCCCAAATCACATGCTAATAAGAAGAAAAACCAGGGTTTTAAACAGCTCTGCTGACTTCACATTCCATGATCTTTGGGTAGACAATAGTTTGTTTTGCTTGAACAAAAGGAAGTCAACATCTGGTAAATACCTATTATGTTCTAAGTACCATTTGAGCTAAGAACTGCCAGACAGTGGTCTGTTTAATTCTCATAATAAACTTTGAATAAGGCACTGTTTTCCACACATTAACCGATGAAGAAACCAATGCTCAGTGAGGTTAAGGTCACTCAACTGGCAAGTGACAAATTGGGAATTTTAACCAACGTCGGCCAAGGTTTGGATTCTAATTCCAAATTTGCTAAATTTTGTGTCATGTATTCCTTTGTTTCACCTAAAAATGAGTGACAATAATCAAAGACATAAGGCAAAAAGTATTTTGAGCAGAATTTTCTCCAAAACAATGGAGATTGTACAAACTTGCATACTCACTATTGCTTCCTTAATGAAAGCATAGCTTTTTTTCATATTTAGTTTAAATATTTCAGTTGTAAGTCAGTTTTATGAATACTGATAAGTTTCTGTCCCTGGGATTTATTGGTTTTGTTCTTCATGGTGCTGTTTTAGGGGTCTTGGGGAAGATGGAGACAGGAGAAGAAAGTAATTGAAGGCTCTTGACAAAAAGGAACTGTACTAATAAAAAACATGACTATAACAAGAGGAAAAAATAAGCATTAATTAAAAGTTTTATCTGTACAATGCAAAAATAACCATAACATTTGCAAACACTGTGTGACTTGCCTGAGTTTACTTTTCACTTAGGAATTGACTTTTCACTCAGAAATTTGACTCCATGTAAAAATAGACATAATGTCCTAAGTACTCAAGTTTTTGAGATATATATCCCTCAGTAACTTTCCATAAAAGGGAAACACCTCCTGCCACGCATTACTCATCACAGAAAAAGCATCTATATTTAATATTTCCATATCTTGCAGCTTAAATATACATTTTTCTACATATGTAGAAAAACTCTCCTGGAAGAGGTCAGTGGGCATGGCATGTGCCCTGGTGGGTCAAAGTTGGAGTTAGATAGGGCAGGGCAGAAATTTGGGAGCTGACAGAGAGGAAACCCCTGTTCCCAAGATACAATGTTCCACTTACAAATACATCCCTAAAGTTATAATCTACTTTTAATGCTTCAGAATAGAGTTTAGAAAACACTATTCTCAGCTATGTGAAACAGACATAATAATGCCATTTCCTTTCCAAGTCTGAATACAAATTATTCAACTGGGGCTGTTGTCATAATTCTCTAACCTGAAGAGCTGGGTAAAATTGCTGTAATACCTGATTTGTGATGATGATAAAATAATATAAGAATAATAGATAGAATGTTACCTCATGGTAACATTACAACGATTAAATGGGAGTGGGTGGTTATTTAAGGCATGTAGCACAGAGTAAATGCTTAATCATGCTAGTTCCCTCCCCAGCCTCTGCTCCTTTGAAAATAAAGCAGCTAAATTTCCAGCAATGTGTCTTTCCTGGAATTTAACTCGAAGCATCATAATTGTACCTGGAGGAGATGAAAGACTTTAAACTTTGTTTTGTAATGTAGAATAAAGACCTACTTGGATACTGATACTATTTATTTAACTTCAAACACAAGTAAAATAATTAAATAAAGGATCCTTTCTGAAGTAGGATTCTTTGATTCTTATTCCCTTCCTAGGCTCAGGGAAACTCAACAATGTTTCTGGTATTATGGGTAGGTGTCAACCAACTAACAAACATTTCCCATTAGCAATTTAAATTACTTTCAGTGAAAAATACTCATAAAATTTTGGGGAATAGAAAATGGGGAGAGGTTTTCTGTGAAATCAAAAAGTTGCTGGATCACTGCTTTAGGTATTACATCTCTAAATACGATAAGAACAAAATAGATGAAAAACACATTCTTTTCATCTTTGATTAAATAGTTGCTTTTGTTTATAAAATATAAATATCTATACAATATATAATTGTGTATGTGTTTGTAGGTATGTGTTCCTGTCTGTTAACAAAAGAAATCCCAGTGTGCTTACTAAGTGAAATAGATCACAAAGGAAGTTTTGCTTTTTGCCATATGCTGACAATTGTTATTTCTTTATTTTACTTGTGTTATAATTTGTTTTGCATTTTTAAATTAATTTCTTTGTTTTATAAAAGGCGAAGCCCTTGGAAAAAACAAAGAACTGAATCTGACGGTCATGCTTTGCTAATTAAGATCCAGAAGTGTGCTGTTTGTTTTAGGGTAGATTGAGAATTTAAAACATCTGGGAGGAAGCATTTAAGGAGAAACATTTAACAGCTGCTAAAGCAGAGGTATGAATACCATGTAAACAAGCCAATAAAACACAACCTATTGTACACTAAAAAGCACAATTTTCTCATCTGCAAGTTATGTGTTGTTTTTGTTTTTCCTGATATGCATGAGGTTATTAAGTATGAAATGTCCGATTTCGTTAAGTACAAGTTTGACAGTTGATATTTCACTTTGGCACTTCTTGTTTTATTTTTATTGTGAAGGTACATCCTTAGTCTCTAAAAGGCACATTTTGGCTTGTGATTATTTTTCACATTTTTTTAGAGCAATTTTTGTGAAACTATCAATAAGTCAAAAATTTGTGTTATTTTCTAATATGAGTTCTGTCATGGAACCAATGCAGTGCAGACAGCTCAAATTATCAATGAAGTGTTTGGGAAGAATATGGCTAATGAACACATAGTATGTGGATGGTTTAAGAAGTTCTGTTCTGGTGATTTAAATCTTGAAAATCAGCCACGTGGGTGATCTGAGACCAAGGTGGTTAATGATGAGCTGAAAGCTGTAGTGGAAGCGAATCCATCTCAACCTATGCATGAATTATCAGCAAGGTTTGATGTTACTATTCCAACAATATTGGACCATTTGAAATAAATCAGCAAGGTAAAGAAGCTGGATAGATGGGTTCTGAATGAATTAAACGAACGTCAGAAGAAAAATCGTCTTGAAGCTTGCCTTTCTTTGCTGTCACAACATAAAGGCTCACCATTTCTATACTGTATTGTTACATGTGATGAAAAATGGATTCTTTTTGACAACGGCAAGCGTTCGGTACAATGATTGGATAAAGATGAAGTGTGGAAACACAGTCCATAACCAAATATTCATCCAAAAAAGCTAATGGTCAGTACAATGATTGGATAAAGATGAAGTGTGGAAACACAGTCCATAACCAAATATTCATCCAAAAAAGTTAATGGTGTCTGTTTGGTGGTCCAGTGCTGGGATTAGCCACTACAGTTTCATGAAACCTGGTCAATTGATTACAGCTGATGTCAACTGCAACCAGTTGAATGAAATGATTAGGATGCTTGCAATTAAGCAGCTGAGATAAGTCAATAGAGATGGGCCAATCCTCTTGCAAGGAAAAATATTCAATTCTCAACAAACTGTGGAAAACGCCCTTCGTGATTTCATCACCACTTGCTCTCCAGGCTTCCTCACTGCTGCTATAAACAAGCTGCCATTAAGATGGCAAAACTGTGTCAATCTTTTAAGCACATACTTTGGTTAATCATGCTGCTTCTTGTTTGAGATATAATAAACTACACTTTTGATTCAAAATCAGACATTTCATATTTAATTAAATAAGTATACATCTATGTATGTATCTCCTTAAGAAATGAGCAATGCTCTATAACTAAGCTAAGTTTTCCTGTAGATTCTTATTTCTCAAAGTGTGATCCATGGACCAGCGTCATCAGCATCTCCTGAGAGCCTATTAGGAATGCAGAATCTCTGGCTCCACTAAAGACCTGCTGAGTCAGAATCTGCACCAACTCCCAAGGCGATTCATATGCCCACCATAAATTTCAAGAATTGCCACCATAAAATACTAAAACCACTTGAATTCCCATTTCATTCAAGGACTCCCTTCACACCCACAGGTCCTGTGTGTGCTATTATAGTAAAAGCTTTACATACATATTTCAGTGGATCTCACCTTGGGCACACAGAATTACCTGGAAAGAAGTTCTAAAGGAAGAATATTAGGCCCTACTCCAGATAATATAATTTAATTAGTCTGAGACAGGGTTTGAGCAAAGTTTTATTTTAAAGTTCCCCTGATAAATCAGATGTGCAACCAAGGTTGAAAACAATTGCATTATCTCATTTAATTCTTACCTGCAAACATAGAGGTGTGTATTATTATATTGTAGAGTAACTTGCTCATGATTTCAAAGCATAGATTTAAAGTCAGATCTTTCTGACTTCGAAGAATTTCTTTTGCATGTTATACACACCAATGTGTTGGAGGCCTTCATGCCAGTAGCTGGTTCCAAACTTCTCACTGTGTGGTTACCCCAGTGTCACACTCTGTGGGAAAGCTTAGAGGGCCAGGACAAAAGAGTGGACTCAAGGCTAGGCAAGACCGAGATGGAAATATGAAGAGCCGTAAAACCGCTTCTCCACAAAAGTAGATCAGCTCAGTGTTAAACACTTTGAGATTATCAATGAGCAAAAATGGATCTATGAATTACAGGAGGAGCTGCATGTCTACCCACACTATCACCAACTGGATTTAACAAAAGGGCTTAGAAGAGACAAGCAAGAGTATTTACAAAAGTACCCTGGGCACAGCTCTCAGACAAGTAACTTATTCTTGTAGACTGCTCTATCTCTTAGCTTAGTTATAGAGCATTGCTCATTTCTTAAGGGGATACATACATAGATGTATCTATCACTGCTCTATCACCAGATATGGTCACTATACTTGTGAGCACGAGATATCCTGAAATCTGGTTATCCCAATATAGGATGACCAGTCAGAGACCAATGGGTGGAATGTTACCACAGAGTCAGGGAGGATGTGAGTCATCCATTCCTGCATCATTTAAGCAAGCCATGTGTAGACTTTTAAAGCATTTACCATAAATGGATCTCTTTATCACCATCTGTTCACTTTTGATACAGGAAATATTATAAGACCATTCCTGTATGGATTTTCAGTTAGTAGTTTTGAAAAGAATTTCTCTGATCTTTTGAGATGTGTATAAATAAGTCAAAAGAAATGGGCATTTTCCTTTACAAAGTATACTTGAAATAATGTTAAGTCACTCTGTCAGCTGGCCCAAATCCAGGGACTGTCTCTCTCTCAGGAAGCACTGAAAATCCTAGTATAATCCTAAAATGTAAATGTTCATTTTGAAAGTCTGATTTAACTGACAGATGTATGAAATGGCACAAAGAAAAGTACCCATTGGGGACAATGAAAATGCTAGAGGGTAACAGTTACACTATGGAAGAATGGCAATTATGTAACCTAATTTGTTTTCTCATTTTATGTGATCCATTTTCTGATAAAGAAATTTATATTTTTGATACATAAGGTGCCTATTTTTAAAAAATAAATGTCGAAATTACACAGACATGCAGGTCTGCCTTTTGGGTAAAACTGACATATAAGTATACCTTACTTCTGTACAAAAAAACAGTCACCTCTTTCAGTGGTAAATGGCAGAAGTTCTATCTTTGAACTATGAATATATCAACCTCAAACTAATAAAAATTTTTTGAAAAGAAAAACATGATGATGAAAAAACTCATGGTGAAAAATGCTTCAGTAAATAATTAGTTCCCTTTATTTTGAAATAAATGCTTTGTCTTCTAACCTCTCATTTCACTCAGTGCCACATCAATAAAGGATCACAATGTTTTCAAATACTAAGATTGTAGCATTATTCCAGGACAAGAGCTGAATAAGAAAATAACTGAGTTTGCATATGGAAAGAAAAACTTTAGGCTTGCTTCAGGGATCCTCTGCCTGAATTTGCAAGTCCTGAAAAATCTGTTATTTTAAATAAATGATAAACCCCCTCTCCCTCGGCTCATGGATCTTTTGTTTTAACTAAGATGTTTAAGCATCCTGTTTAAACGTCCAGGAAGAGGGATTTAGAGATCCTAAATGGTGAGCGCCTGCGTGTGCTAAACAAATCAGAGGCACTCTGCCCCCTGGTGGACTGTTCCAGGGTGGGTTTTGATGAGAGGTGCAGAAACTTCACTTTTGACATCCTTCCCATCCTTCCCCTGCTAACCTCTTCTCTTCTGAAAACTCTATTAGGTGCCTCAATTGAAAGCTTTTGTCTCCACCAATTACACATTCATTTGGGTCAACAATTTCCTCTTATATAATGTAAGAACATCCAGCTACATAATCAGCCTTCATAGCTAAAATGAGAACCATAAACATCATTATTGGTTATCATGGTTTTTTTATATGGGTAAGAAAAAAAGCAGAGAAGTGGAAAATGAGGTGCTGAGAATAGATGTGGATAGGGCCAGGGACACTGGACTCTGGAAGGACAGTTAGAAATCTCTAAACAAGGAAAAGGAGGTGGAAGAGAGTTTAAAAGTGAATTAGAGGATGCTATAGGAAACTAAATATTTAGCAACTTCTTGACCAGTAGAGCCACTGCAAACCATCTCCTATGCTCTCTTTTGTTCTTTGGGCTGTGTGTCACCAGCCTAGAGGGTTAATTATAAAAGGCCGCAGACCTCACTTCTAGTTTACTTCTAGTTTAGCCAAGTTTCTCTCGTTCAGGCTAGTTTGGTCTTCCCCAGTCCAACCTCTCCCAAGTAGTCCTGTTTTTCTATGCTACAGACATCCTGCATCCACAAAAGAGGCAATGGGAAATAATGGCTAAAAGGAGGTGCCATCTGCTCAGAGCCAAAAAAGTGTCAGGCATCTTATCAAGATGCTTAAAATGTATAGGCTCTAAGTCTTTGCAGCAACTTGTAAGTAGAGGGTATTTGAGAACTACACAGCTTTGTGATTCTAACCTAGAACTTTCTGACTCCAAAATCTGCCTACCTCACTGGTCTTCAGATAAGTCATTCTACTCTCAGGTTTTCCCCAAGCCTGCTTCTAACCCAGTTTCTCCTTTTGTGTTTTAAGCATCATGTAGTACCTTAGAATCATACTACCTAGCCTACAAACTAAATGCCCCCTCCAAAAATGGTGATCTGGAAAACTCTTGTAATAGTGAATCTGACTTATCCTCTTTGCAGAATGTGAGAACACAATCCATTTTACTCATTTTAAATTTTCTCTACAGATATAAACTGAATCCCCCAAATCATGGCAGTACACCTCAGTCTGCCATGTATCTTTTACCATCAGTCACTCTCTCATGAAGGTTCAAACTCCTAAGCACAACCCCAGAATCCAATGAACCACTCTTTCCATAATAACAGAACTACTACCAATGCTTTTTAGAACACAGATGGACTTTTATTTCATTATTTTCCTAAATTTCATTTCCAATTATACATTTGCTGAAAGGTGGGATACCAAAGGCAATTTTCAGTCACAGCAACTCCATCAAATACAGATAATCTGAGATTTTACTGCTTGAGTGAATTACAGTCCTCTCAGGGTTCTCTGGTTAAAAAAGACAAAACTAAGATCATAGAGAGGAAAAGTGAAGGATATCATTCTGTAGAAAATTTGTTGAACTCAAGAAACATTCATGAGTGCAGTGTCCATTTTTAAAAAGGAAACTCTACAATTCCTAGAAACACAAGACAATATCAGTATTATTGAATGAGTATACATTCATATATTTTTGTGAAAATTTGTGCAATTAAACAATATGGAAAATGTTATTTGTAACCACAGCCAATGAAAATATATTTTCATTTCTATGTAAGTTAAACATTTCCATCTCCCATTTTATGTTCTGCAAAAAAGCCATGTGTCTAGTTTATGAAATAAACTATGTTATAGGCAGCAGTAACTGAAAAGGAGCTTAACAGTCTTAAGTACATACCCCTGGGATGAATTATACATTTTGCATAATCATGTGCAATGCTAGATGATGATTCTAGATCTCTTATAACTACAAGGGTTTTGCAAGCTTCTACTTCACACAGTATGCCCCAAATCCAGTTAATACAGTCAAATAGTCAAGCAATAGTTTAGGTGGGTAATCTACAAAATAGTAAACAACCCATTTGACTACACTGATTGTGTTTTGTTAATATGAGGACACAATCATTGTAGGTGCCCTGTAAAGAAATCATTTGTAAGTGGCTATTTGTTTCAATTAATTTTCCCCGTAAGGCTCTTAGAAGTTGACTTAATTGCCTCTTAGGCCCAAAGAAAACACAGTTATATAAATAGAAAAACAACATATTAATAACAAAAAAACAAATACTGTGCTCTATGCACATTCCTCCATAGGAGAAATATCACAAAAAGCGGAAAAAAGAAATCTGGGGATCCAGCATAAGTACAGGCTTATCTAATGCCTAAAATTTTATCTCACTCCAGTGAGAGGTGTAAATGTTGATCAAAATTCCCTTTTTCATGTATCTTACACGAGAACCTTTCAATAGTATATTTTGAAGAGTTATTACTCCAGAGTGAAGGTCTGCACAGTAGGCATGCAGTATACTTCAGCTCAATACATCTATTATCCAACAATCTGGACTGGGGAGTTTCAAGCAGGGAGTGAATCCATTTTACAAAGACAACTTGCTTCTGCAGACAAAAGGAATCAACTGCAGAAAACCTTCTGAAGAAAGGAATGTGAATCTTCTTTGGGATATTAAATGCTGCCCATACATATATTTTTTTCTGTGCTAATAATCCTTTAGGGGTAGTTCTTTTTATTAAGATAATAATTTTTAAAAATATTTTAGTGTGTGATTTTACCCAGCATTCACAGAGTGAATTTGAGATATCAACTAAGTATTGTTGACATTTGAAAAGACAGATAAATTTAAAGTATTCCAGATATTATAATTCATTGAGATACCAGGTCAGTGACAAATTTACAAGGTTCAAAGGTTTGCCTGTTTCCTGATAAACTGTTTAAGTCTGAGGTTGGTTTTACGAGTTACGAAGAAAACAGACTCAATTTTAGCTTCTCTAAGCTTTTCTAAAGTTCTTGCTTGTCATTTTCTAGTAATCTTTGTTCCTGCCCAAACTTCAATAGCAAGGGAAAAGAAATAAATCTAGTTTTTTCTTTAATGTGGGTTTTAGGGCCCTTAATGCATTTTGAAGATTTCTGGAGAAGAGGAGCTAGTTCTCTTGGTTACTTTATATGTTGGCACACAAAGGAATCACAGATGAGAAGGAGAGTGCAAATGACTATCAGAAAAAATTCTCATGCATTTTAAGATTTTTTTACAAGTCAAAATATACATCCTCCTATTGCCCCCCATTCCTTAATTGTCTAAGAAGCATTCCTATTTCATCAGTCTCCTTCACATCTCACTGAGTTAGATAAGGAATAAAGATACTTTTCTTGTTAAGGAACAGTATCTATCTAATACTAATTGGTTTTACCCATTGCATTAGTAAGAAATATAGCAGCAGCTCGGGCTGAGTCACCCATCATACCCTCCATTTATGGGGATTTAGATGTGTAATTTAAATGACAGATACATGAAATTAGGAAAAAAAATAATGCAATCTGCAGACTTTGGCACTAGTACACATAATGTTTTGTTTGAGTTGTTAAGAGTTGTGGGTTTGACAATTGCTAAACAGAAATTTAAAAATTACAAATCTGCAGAAAACAATCATAGTTATTGATTATCATTTAATGATTCCCATCTCCCATTCCCACACCCCCACACCCATATAGTTTCAATTATAATAAAAATAGAATCTTAGCATCTGATTTTTCCTGTTAACTCTTCAAGGCTTCTCTGTGCCATCCAAGCCACACATAGGGTTTGAAGCACCAAATCCACAGTTTCTCCAACCAAGTTTAAATAAACAAAAACTGAAGACTGAAGGATGTCAAAATAACTGTTCTTAAATTAAGCTGTAACACAAAGTTCTCCCCCCAAACACAGGGTATTAAGCGTCTAGTTCAAGTACTGCCAGGCTGTATGTAGATCTGTCTCAGACAGGCTTCAGACAACTACAAGTACACTGGTCCTAGAGGGCATCATCCATGATACCAAAGCAGGGCAAGGATCCCCTTTCCAGCATCAATTTTAAAAAGTTGCAACCCTCTTTGTGATTGGCTGCTGCAGGGTCGGTGCGGAGCCCAAGGTTTGAGGGGAGGAAGTGTGCCTCCTCCTCAGCAGGGTAGCTCTACATTTAGTGTGAACAGTTCTCCTTTCAGAGCACTCTCTCAGAACTATCCTGGCTTCTCAGGATGCATTGCCCTTGCCCAGGAGAGAGAGCCTAGCTCTGACCCAGTAATCACTAAAGAAGATTCGACCTACCTGTGGAACCAGACCCAACTTGGTCCCCAAAGGTCACTTAGGCAACCCCACTGCAATTGGCAAGTCAACTTGTGCACTTAAAGCGTATCAGTTTATGGAACGCTTGTTTAAAGTCCTCATTGGACATGGTATAGATGATGGGGTTGATGAGGGAGTTGAGATAGCCCAACCACGTGAAGAAGTCAAAAATGGCCAGGTGGAACCAGCAGGCATCCTTGCAGATTGGCATCACCAGGGAGATAATGAAGAAGGGCAGCCAACACACAATAAATGCTCCCAAAATGATCCCCAGGGTCTTGGTAGCTTTGCGCTCCCTAGCGGCCATGAGTTTCTTCTTTTCCAGCAGGGCGTCGGAGACTCGCACCTTGACTTGGTTCACGTACACAGGAGACCCAGATTCGCTGGGCACGTCGGGAGCCCTCGAGTTAATAGAGGTGACAGAGGACGTGGACCCGGGGGAGTCGGTTATCAGCTGGGCTCGGGTCAGGCGCTTGCCCGTCCTGTTGGGCGTCTGTTTCAAAATCCGGGAGCGGGCTTCCACATAGATGCGGCCGTAGAGGGCGATGAGGAGCAGGGTGGGGAAGTAGAAAGCGCCCACCGTGGAGTAGACGGTGTAGAGGACGTGGTCGGTATTCACCACGCACTCCGACACTTCCTCCTCGGCTTTGGCCTGACGCCAGAAGAAGGGCGGCAGCGAGATAGAGATGGAAAAGACCCACACCAGCGCGATCATGACCGCCGCCCTTTTGGGAGTCCTTTTAGCTGAGTATTCCACGGCGTCCGTGATGGCCCAGTAGCGGTCCAGGGCGATTACGCAGAGGTGCAGAATGGAAGCAGTGCAACAAGTGATGTCCGACGACAGCCAGAAATCACACACCACCTGGCCCAGTGTCCAGCGGCCGGTGACTGTGTACATGGTGCTGATGGGCATCACCAGTATGGACACGAGCAGGTCGGTGACTGCCAGGGAGGCGATCAGGTAGTTAGCCGGTGTGTGCAGTTTCCGGGTCCGGTACACTGTGGCGATCACAAAGGCATTGGAGAGCGTGGTGGCCAAGGTGATGAGCGCCAGCAGTATAACCAGCAGTACTTTCCAGGGCAGGGCGATGGAGTCCTGGTAAATGTAGCCCTCGGCGCTGCAGTTGTGGGAGGGAGCAGAGAAGTTGGCTTGAGGAACCCCGGTCAGGGAGCCCGCGGGCGGCGGCGGGGCGCACTGAGCACCCGGTTCCTCCATGGCTCTTCTCGCCCCAGCTTCTGAGCGCAGCTCTTTGGCATGGAGCGGACGAGGAAGAGGGCGGAAGGACCCTGGAGATCACAGGTTTGTCCCCCGTTGCTAGTCAGTTTTTTTGGTTCCACAATTACTCCTCCGCCTAAGTTCCCGGCTAAAACTAGAGGTCAAGGGTGCGGCAGCCAAAGCAGCCAAGTGAGTCCCTGCACTTCCAGCGCGCCTGGCGCTGCTGCCGCGTCCCTGGTAGGTCCTCTCCACGTCCTGTCTTAGTCCTGGGTTCCTAAGAACTGGCCCACGGAGCCTCCCTCCGGCTCCGTGGAGGTGTCTAGTGGAAGAGGGTGAAATATTGCTTGAGGAGAGGGCTTCGGTCAAGTGGGGTCTCTTACCCCGGTTGCTTGGGGATGCGCGTCTCCTAACCCGGGCGCTCCTGGATCTGCAGACTCTGGCCGCAGGAGTTTCCTAGCTGTCGATCCCAACGCGAAGAGTCCCAGTCTTGCATTCCCGCCCCTCGCCCCAAGCTGGGGCACTTTCCTGAGGCGGTTGCTGCCGCCAGAGCTGGGTGGGGTGAAGTCTGGGAGCCGCGCCGCGCCGTGCCTCGCGCTGGACCTTTGCCCTCCCTCTTTTCACGCGCTGGCTACTAGGGTGAGCTGCCCCACGGAGACGAGGCCACAAGAGTGGGGACTCGGGGACTGGAGCTGAGGCTGCTCGCTCCGCGCCGCCGCCGCCGCCACCCTGGTCCCATAAGCACCTCTTAGAGCCATGCTACTGGGCGCGCGGGTCTGGACGACCTGGTGCGGCACACGGGGAAAGGGCAGGTGTCTGGGGGAGTTAGAGGGACGCGCGGTGCGCCAGTCCGATAGGAACGTGTGAGCTGCGGAGCGGATGGGCTCCTTATATAGAGTCCAGGTCCGGCCCGCCCGAGCCGTGCAACTCGTGCGGCGCGGCGAGTGCGGACGTCTGCTCCCCATCACCTTCCCTTTTTCTCTTTCCCTCCCTCCTTGCCTCCCTCCCTGTTCCCTTCCCGGCCGAGAAAGCTCCCGCCGGGTCCTACCGCCCTCTCTCCCTACTTTCCACCCTCGGTCCCCCTCGCGACTCTGACAACGCGGAGCCGCAGTTCTGGCCAGGAATGGGGATGAGGGAGTGCTGTTCTTGCCTCTGCGGGCTTCGGGGCTTGCTGCGCGTTCCGAGAGTGAGACCCACGCCCTTAGCCACGATCACAGGCTTAGTCCCTGCGTCACGTATAAGGCTCCCACCTCCCCCCAGCCTCCCCCCCCCCCACACACACACCAGGACGCCAGTGCTAGGTGGAGCAAGAGCCAATCTCTGACCTCTCCACCCTGGAATCTTATCCAGCCCTGAGGGCCACACCCAGGTTAGAAGAGGCACCAATAATATCGCAGTCGAAGGAAAGGGCCAATACGTGCATTTTGTACATAGATCTTCATGCTTCAAGTCATCCTTAACTCTTGGTACAATAAAAAATAATTTTTTGTCTAGCTTTAGAAATTTGTGTTTTTCATTCGATCCCTCCCCTTTAAATGTGACTCAACAGGGAAAAAGAAAGAAAAAGCTGTCTGCAAAAATGTAAAAGTAACACAAACAGAAGCCAACTGTATGTGAAATTAAACCCTCTGCCCCACCCTCTCACTCGAGTGCCTCTGGAAAACAGTTCCCAGTAAGCATGTCCCTTCTAAGAGCCTACCTAGAAAGGAGGTCATCACAATTCAAGAAAAAATGGGCACTGGAGTCAGCATAATCAGTATGCCATTTTTGCTCTCAACAAATACACCAGGCACCAGCAAGTGATATTTAGGTCCCATGACCCTGAGCAGATCCCCTGTCCTCAGTTTATCCTCCAACCCTAACAGAAACAAATGTAGGCTAGAACTACAAATGAGAAAGTTTAAAAATAAAGTACCAGGAAAGGACAATGTATTTTCAGCCCCAAGGACTAAGTGAACCCCACTACCAATTCCTAGAGCTTAGATCAGTGCTTGGCACCTAGAAATTATCTAATAAAAACTACATTGTAATTGAATTTATCAGATTAAGCACAAGTGTATCTTAAAGAGAATCATTTAATCTCAGAGCCGTAGATTATCTGATCCATCCACACAGTTTTGGAAGAAAAGTAAACCACATTCTTTGAAAAAAAATAGATTTTTACCCAAGGTAAGCAAGCCCAAGCCCAAGTTCCCTTGATTCTTAGTTCTCTAAACCAGGAAGGCAGGCCAGCAAAAAATAAAGTGCCTGCTCTATGGTGGGTATTTTTCTAGACACCAGGGGTATGGGGGCCAAATGGACTAGACCCAGATCCAGTTTTCCAGCAGTTTATATTCTAGAAAAGGCACAGACAGTAACTACATGAACAAGTAAATAATACTGTGTATTTGTCTATAGTGTTAAGTGTTATGAAGAAAATAATACACATCCATGCATTGACAGTGAGGGTATTCCTTTAACTAAAGAGGCAGCTCTCCAAGGACATCCTCTAGATGTGGTCTGGGCTGCAGCAGGCACCCTGAGGATAAAAGCACAGCCTTCTCTTTTCTCTCTTCCAATTCCAGCGCCTAGAACTTCTGCAATCTTAAGACTCATTTTTGCCACATTTTAAAGTGTCCTCCCCATCCTCCCAACCCATCTACCTACTCCCTCCCAACCGCATCTACCTAGTTAGACTTCATTATTTTTCAAACTGCAGAGCTCTTCTTAGAAACCATAGCCAAGGGAAGCAAAGCCAGCCAGCTTAAACCACTAGGGGGGGGCCTTGGCCAGGATGGAGGAATAGTGTGTGTGGTTGCGGGTCGGTGTGGGTATGGGTGTGGGTGGGGGCTGCCAGAAAACTATTTTTCTGATATCTTAGGGGAGCTGGGAAAGACAAGAGAGAACTGTTGAAGGGACGAGGGGCGGGGTAAAGACGAGAGGAATGTTACTAGTTGCATGCAGCTTTTCCTTTTTTTCCATTTCTGCCCCAGTAGCATACGAAGGAGAAAAACCACTTGTTCCTCCTAGGGTTTGGCTTTAGCGGTTTGGGGACCTGTGGCTTTCTCCCAGCCATCCTTCCGCTGCTTCGCGGAGGCCCAGACCCTAACCACATTCTGTCCTTTCTGGGGAAGTTTGATTTTACCCTCTGAGTCTTTGAGTTAGAGTTGCATTGAACACATCTAGTCCTGACACAGGAGATTTTGGCAGAGTTCAGCGGAGAACCACATTTCATTAACCTGGCTTCTGCATTTCACTCATTCCTTTCACACTTTAAAACATACAAAATGCAGGTGTTTGCACATGGTGCATAGATGTGAAACAGCAACAGGGCAGGGAACCCTAAAAGTCTGCTATGCCTGGATCACCACTGTGGCGGAGAAGCCCCTAGTGTGGTCCTTGCGCCGGTCCGCAGTCCCCAGAGGCGCTAGGAGGAACCTCCTCTCAAGTTTGCAGAAAATTCCGAGTACACAGTCTCTGCATGACGCGCAAGGAGGGAGTGAATCGGGAAAAGATATCATCGAGATGCGCTACCAGAGCGCAGCAAAAGTTAGTTGAGTAGAAATAAGCTCCTGTGTGGCCACCGGGCACTAAAGCTGAGAATTAATGTTCTCCCCTTATCAGTTCCGCGCGGGTGCACTCTTAGCAGAAGCTAAGGAGATGACAACTCTGGAACTGAAATCTGTGATCTGACACAAAGCCGGATATGACAGTGAGCCGGCTGCGGAGGAACTAGAAAAGAATCCATCCTCAAGGAGCCCTCGCCCACGCTGAGTGGCGGAGGCGGCGGTGGTGGTGGTGGGCGGTGGCTGGTGGTGGTGGTGGCTGCCGTGCTGCTGCTGCTGCAGCAGCAGCGAAATTTTCTGCTAGGCTAGGAAATTTAGAGCTCAGTGCTAACTAGACCCGACCCTACGAAGAGAAGAAGCCAGATTCGCCTGCAAGCAATCACAAGAGACACCCCACAGAACTTGCTGCAACTAGACTCTGCCTAGGCTGGCAGTCAGCGAACCTTAGTCAGCCTTAGCCACTCCTCTTGCCTGGATCTTGCTTTCAACATGCCTAGGGGTCTCCTACCAGAAAGTAACCCTTAAGGAAGGACCAGACACAAGAGCAAAAAAAGTTCTTCTGATTTTATCTTTGCTTTGCTGAAATAAAAATGCTAGAACACTCTTGCTTCTGTCACCTTGCTCCTTTGATATAGGAAAATTCAACCCTACACCCAACATCTTCAACTCTCGAAAAATCTACAAGCAGTCCCTAACCACAAAATGCGGAGACCGATAAGCTACTTCTTTCAAGTACTGCTTCCTTCATTTATGGTCAGTCTTGTGGGGGTTTTTTTGTCTGTTTGTTTTTTGTTAATTCCCACCTGGGAAATGGGCAGCAGAAGACCACCAGCTCTGTGCATCCTTGTGTGGTGGTAACCCCTTTCTAGGTTCCTCTTATACTTCCTCCAGTAACTATTCCTTAAAAAGTTTATCAGTGACAATGAAAGTATAAGGTCTACCCAGTGCCTTGGTTCTTACCATCTTTTGTGTGTTCCATGATGAAAATATGAAAATATTCAGATAAATGAACATTTACATACATACATACACATGGCATTTCTGCTGACAAATTGTGGGAGTTTCCAGACCACATGAAGTCCAGATCCCCTTCCATGTTCATTGGCCCCACATTAGGCCTTTGACCTGGTATGTGCATCATCGTTCTTGTGTGCTGTCTGCTTCATTAGAAAATTTTAAGCCTTATCAAATAATAAAGGTAGGTGCTTTATTCTCTAAATGCTGGGCTGGTATAACTTAATCCCTGAAAATTCTGTTACATGTCTATGTATGGATACAAATATTATGTAAGCCATATTTGTATTTAACAAAGAGTATATACAAAAATTAGAGCAAACATATGTAACTTAGACATTCTCTAATGCCTGTCTCTGTAGTAAC
>CM052441.1:65241684-65297952 GCA_028533085.1 Varecia variegata | reverse complement strand
CTTATCAAATAATAAAGGTAGGTGCTTTATTCTCTAAATGCTGGGCTGGTATAACTTAATCCCTGAAAATTCTGTTACATGTCTATGTATGGATACAAATATTATGTAAGCCATATTTGTATTTAACAAAGAGTATATACAAAAATTAGAGCAAACATATGTAACTTAGACATTCTCTAATGCCTGTCTCTGTAGTAACAGACACTTTGCTACTTTCAACAGATGAACAGATACTTGCAACAAGTATGTTCAAAACTGCTGGTTCAAAGCTAGCCCGGTTTTAACTAGAAGAGCTAGCTTCCAATTAAGATCAAATCACATATTTTCTATATAAAGACCTAGGTCTTAGAAGAAAATTTCTAACTTAAAGTTATTGTTAAGTAATGCAGGTAGAGGTTCATGGAGTACTAAATTTTTATTCTTGGACAAAGAATGTGATTTGGCAACAATGAGAAATCTT
Source organism: Varecia variegata (assembly GCA_028533085.1). Lineage (NCBI taxonomy): Eukaryota > Metazoa > Chordata > Mammalia > Primates > Lemuridae > Varecia > Varecia variegata. The sequence goes on along the minus strand of CM052441.1, from coordinate 65,297,492 downwards.
TGGATGGAAAAACAACACCAATGAATCCATCAAACTTAGAAACAACTTACTGTTTGAAGATGCAGTGTCATTAGGCAGCTCTGATCAGGATGAAATCTCTCCTGAAAAGCCAAACCAAAGAATTTGATGGTGAAGTTGTCTTCCAGCCTAAGGAAAGAAGCAATAGAAATGCATAAAGAAAGGGCAAAACCTTTATTTTGCCAAAGAAAGGCAAACTTCTTTTCAAACCAGGAAAAATTACATCACTCGGTGCAGTTAGTTCTAGTGTTACAAAGAAAACAAACCAAGCTGTGTTTTATTGCTTCTTCACCTGTAATTCATGAATAATAATCATTATCCTTTATTGAACACAATGTACTAAGCCATATGCTATGTGTTCCACATACATTCTTTCATTTAATTCTTATAACACTAGAAGTTGTCATTATCATCTGCATTTTCTGAATGAGGAAGTTGAGGCTTAGAGAATTTAAGTAATTTTGCCAATGGCAGACAGCTGGTAAGTGACAGAACCGATTTACAAATCCAGGTCTCTCTAATTTTAAGTTCTAACCCTTTACCAATATTCTATACTGAATCAGCCATGTGCTCAGCTTTGGCAGCTATTTTAATATACCTGTCCGTGACTTTATTTCCTCTGCTTGTAAGATGCCATCTCTGCTCACAGCTATTTAAGTCTCCAGAATAATCTTCTGTTAGATGCCTTCAAATTCTTATGTAGGGGTGAGGGTAGGCTGTGGGAGGGGTGGTTGTGGTAAAAAATCAGGTAGAAAACTTCTCCATGTTTACTTGTAGCTAGCTAATCATCATTTCAAAAGCAGTGTTGATAGATGATCATGTACTACATATTCTGATGTCCACAGCCCAAATGGAAACCATGCTAAGCTATTCCCCTGAACAGTTTTGGCTTAACTACCTTTAGGGTGTGCTTTTATTTATTTATTTTATTTTTATATCACATCTCCTATTGTTTTCTTTTTCTTCTTTTCTCTTCTTCTCTGTTTCCTCATCATTAACACTTTCCCCAAACCCTGCTAGGCACACAAATATACATACTGAAAAAAAAATTAATTAATTAAAGCTTTTTTAAGTGTATGAGTAGGATGTATTAAATACAGTGACATTCCCTGTTCTCCATATTTAGCCATGTTAGTTTGAATATTAGAAAAATAACCTAGAAAAATTTAATTGCTTTTCTTTTTTCCTGTGTATGGAACTTGACTTTTTTCTTCCCTATGGGTAAGCAACTCACCAAAGAAAAAGACGTTTATTTCCGGTGATAAAATTATTCAACTAAAGTTGTTTAAAGGAAATCTTACCAACCAAAAATCAGTAGTTTAGTGTGTTCATTTACTAAGAACAATACAAACATCAGGAATGTAAACAGACAAGCAAACAAAATCTAAATGCCAATGTCCTAAAACTTTTATATTTTATGCATAAAAGAGTTCCTCCTAATCTCATTTAGCTCTTACTTCTTGCTTTATATACAGTTATAATATGTTTGGTTATGTGGTTCCCAAGGCCCCTGAAGATTAGAAGCATCACATAGAAATGGGTGAGAAACTATGTCAGGTAAGCATTTTCATGCAGCAAGATGCCGTATCTGTCATCTTTATTGCAAAATAGGTAGGGAAATCTAGAGTAAACTTTTAAAAAGTAAAAGCCTAAAAAAATGACAATAACAGGCTGGGTGTGAGGGCTCATGCCTATAATCCCAGCACTTTGGGAGAACCCCAGGCAGGAGCATTACTTGATGCTAGAAGTTCAAGATCAGCCTGGGCAACATAGGAGACCCTGTCTCTACAAAAAATTTTAAAAATTAGCCAGGCATAGTGGCATGTGCCTATAGTCCTAGCTACTTGGGAGGCTAAGCTGGGAGGATCACTTGAACCCAGGAGTTAAGGTTACAGTAAGCTATTATTACTCCCCTGCACTCCAGCCTGGGTGACAGAGTGAGCACTCGTCTCTTAAAAAAAAAAAAAAAGAGAAAGAGAGAGAATAACAGTAACAACATTATTATTTGCATTGATGTATTTAATAATATGAAGTATATAAAATTAATTGAGACTTTTATAACAAATGAGGGAAAACCAACTTAATTATACTAAAAACAAAAGAGAGAATTTATTTCAAGGAGATAGGGACCCCACAAAATAAAAAAAAGGAATTGATGCACCATGCTTTGGAAAAAGTAGGAATGCAGCTGGTTTTTCTTTAGGAAAAACCAACATTCTGGAACACCAGCAGGACTCTCCATTTTCTGTTGGTTGCTATCTGCATGTCGACTTTTTTCATCTATTTCATTATAGACAGGTTTTCTCCACATTGTTGAAAACACAGCCATTAACACCTTTTGAGTTTACATCTTACAGCTTCAATTATATTTCAAAAACTAATCTGAATCAGTTCCAAGTTCACAAATTCTAAGAAATGGGTTCTACTTCTGAGAAATATGTAGGAGGTCATGAAAGAGCAACATTCCCAAAGTAACAATTGAAAAAGTTGTGAATTTCTAAAATCATATTCCAAAGTTTGAAGAGTTATAGAAGCAAGAAGAATTGGACAAACTAGAATTCTATAGAAGGAAAAGCATTTCCTAGGTGAGCTGCTGAGTGCTGCCTGTTTTATTTCCTTAAGGCATTTGCTGATTCTGAGCATAGGTTACGGGTCAGACATGGTCCAGTCAGAGGGATTCTACTGGGGAAAAGAGAAACAAGTGGAGTTTTTGATAATCATTGTCCAGTATGACATGTGGACATTTGCTGTGTGTTGCAGCTGAACAGAAGACTAGGAGAATGGGTAAGAAAATTCTAACAGGCAGATTCAATTTCCCACAGTCTTGGAGAGCTTAGAAGAAAAATTCCCTTTAGAGAGAAGAGGCCTATGTTAAACACATGACTGGTCTTGCCTTCAAGCGATTTGCACGATGTTGAAGCTCAGTGGGGCAGTGTACAAGAGTAAAGCTCAAAGCTCTAGAAGCAGAACAGCATTCTGATGCTGAGGAGACAGAGACCTTCCAGGTTCTCAATCAAAACCAAGGCCCAAAGAACCATATGACTCACAGATGGACTAAGTTTAATTACAAATCAGCCTTGACTTAGCTCAATCTATGACTAGTTGATATAGTCAGTACTTCATGCATTCAGCCTGACAGAGGAAAGGGTGAATACTGTCTGGGCAAAAAAATATCATTTGAAGCCTCTACAGTCCTTTTATATATAATACCTAATTACAATAGAAACGCATGAGGTATGTATAGTGACAATAAAATGTGACCAATAATTTTAAAAAATCCTAGATAATAGAAACAAATGGATACATAATATAGATAGTAGAGTTTAGCATGAAAGGACTTTAATATATAGACAGTCCCTGACTACAATGGTTCAACTTAATGATTTTCAGTTTTAAAATGGTAGGAAAGTGACATGCATTCAATAAAAACCATCCTTCGAATTTTGAATTTTGACCTTTTCCCAGGCTGATGATATGCAGTACAGTAAGTGTTCTCAGCATGTTTAAGGTAGGCTAGGCTAAGCTATGAGATTCAGTAGGTTAGGAATATTAAGTGCCTTTTTGACTTATGATATTTTCAACTTACCATGGGTTTATCAAGAGGGAACCCCATCATAAATTGAGGAGCATCTGCAACTATTATTAATATGCTAGAAAAGAAAAATAGATAAAAAAGTAGAATATTTCAACAGTGAATGGGGATCTTTAAAAATAAAGTCAAATAGGTACACCAGAAATAAACATACAGCACTAGCACACCAGACACAGCAGAAGACAAGATTAATAATTTCACAAAGTCAAAAGAAAATGTCTAAACTGAAGCACAGAGAGAAAAAAAATTTGAAAGAAAAGAACAGAATGTAAGAGCGGAACTGAGTCAAATAATCTGAAATACATGTACAGGAGAGGAGTAAGAAAATGGGAAAGAAAAAGTACTTGCAGAGATAATTTCCAAGAATTTCCAGAAATAATAAATATATCAAACAAACACAGCATTGAAGAAGCTCAGAGGATTCCGGCCAGAATAAATACAAAGAAAGTCACAGGTGAACACATAACGATCAAACTGGTGAAAAACCAACAGCGAAGAAAAAAGTCATAAAATTACCAGAGAAAAAGAAACATTATTTCAAAGGAGCACCAGTAAAAGGCTGAGATTGACTTATTAAGAGACACTATGAAAGTCAGGAGATAATTTAATGACATAATAGCTAAAAGTTAAAAAAAAAAAATCTGCCAACCTAGAATTCTGTACCTACAGTTAATGTCCTTTAAAAATGGAGGTGAGATACAGATGTTTCAGCTAAACAAAAGTGTAAGAGTTTGTTGACAGCAGAACAGGACTATTAGAAATAATAAAGGAGGTTGTTCAGGCTAAATAAAAATGATGCCAAATTGAAGGCACAGATTTAAAGACAGAATGAAGAGCATGGGAGAGTGTAAACATGTGAAGAAATACAAAAAATAATGTTTTCCAGGGCAGTATGTACATAACATACATAGAAGTAAAATATGTGACCACAATAACTCAAAGAGTTACCACCCAAAGTGAAGGGGAATAAACAGAGTGAAATGTAGTAAAATTCTTACATTGTTCAAGAAGTGATGAAGTTATTTGAGTTCAACAGAAATATATAAGACTTAGTACCATAGCTTGAAACAATATAAAACAAAATTTGATGGGTCTAAAAGGAGTAGACAAGGTCACAATCAGATTTAGAGTTTTTAACAAAAATTTTTATTAGCTAATAAAATAAAACAAGCAGACAAAAAAATTTAGTGATGCTATGAAAGATCTGAACAACATACTTAATCAATTTCAACTAAATGACATAGAAAACATCCTGTATCAATAGCTGCAAAACATATATTTTCTTAAAAAGCATTTGCCCTTACAAACATAGAATATATGCCAGACACACAGTAAGTTTCAAGTGATTGATCCTTCATCAAAAAGAATAAATAGATGACATCTAAGCATATTAAACAATGTCAATATCATTAACCATCAGGTAAATGCAAATTAAATCACTATAAGACACCAGTACACACCTCTTAGAATGCCTTTAAAAATGCTGTCAATATCATTACTGACAAAGATGCAAAGCAACTGGAACTCTTGTTGGTTGGAATGCAAAATGGTACAGCCACTTCTGACAACAGTTTAGCAGGTTTATTATAAAATAAAATGTAAATCTATGATCCAGCAATCCCATTCCAAGTTATCTACCAAAGAGAAATGAAATTTATGTCCACACAGAAAACTGTACATGAATGCTTATACTAGCTATATTTATAATTGTCAAAATTTGGAAACAAAACAGATGGCTTTCAACCAATGAATGAAAAAGCAAACTATAGTATATCCATACAAAGGAATTTACTTAGCAATGAGAAAAAATGAACTCTTGGTTCATGCAACAACATGGGTGGAACTTAAATGCATTTTGCTGAGTGAAAGAAAACCCCAAATTGTATGATTCCATTTATGTGACACTTGGGAAAAGGCAAGTCTACAGAGTTCCTATAGAGGAAAACAGTTGCCAATGGTTGCCGGTGGTTGGGGTGGGAGTGAAAGTCTTTTGTGAAGGAGTAGCACAGGAAAACTTGCGGTGTGATGGAACTGCTTTCTATGAAACAATAGTGATGCATTTTAATACATATAAATTTAAAGTGATCAATCAAGATATGAAGGAAAAGACTGCAACGAATGAATCTAACTGTATTACAGATGAATTAGATAACCACACTGAAAAAGATGGAGAAAAAAAGTTGATGGCCTATGTAACTTCAGAAAACAATGCTCTGACTTAATATAACAAGGATAAGGACAATAAAGAAACACATATAGACATGAATGTGAGTTGACAAATTTGTTTCTCACAGGGGAAAGGGTTAGGAATTCTGAAACTACTGTTTTCATATATTAGGGTTGAACAAGTAAGTCAATACATTGTAAATAATGAAAGCCAGGTTTCCCACTGTTAGAGAAATAAATTACAAACAAAAAAAGAGGAAGGGTAGAATGAACTCCCTGTTGCTGGATAGAAGTCCTAGTTATCAATGTAGATTCATATTTTTAAAAAATAGATATCTACAGAAATAGATATCCACAGAAATAGATATCGAGATATCTATTTTTTAAAATATATATCTAGAGAAATTGATACATGAATAAATGTAGATGCATGTATGCATATGAGTTATTATACATATATATATATTTTTAGTTCTATCCACTGAGAGAGACAAAAAGCAGTAACTGCCTCATGAACATAGAAGTTGCCCAGATTTTGATTTCTAAATATTATTCTTCAATTTTTTAAAAAAAAACAAACAAAACAAAAAACAGGGCTTATTGGAGGGCTGGTTGACTCCAGCAGTAGGGTAAGAAAAATTGAAGATAATTCTGAAATATCTGTGATGACAGAAAAAATAGAAAATGCTAATTAAAAGAGAGACAGAGAAAGAAGAGAAGAGGCAAAAGAAAAGAAGAAAAGAAAAGAAAAGAAAAGAAAAGAAAAGAAAAGAAAAGAAAAGAAAAGAAAAAGAAAGCAAGGATGAGGCATATCAAAAGCACCTAGAAGCCAAACTGAATGGCCAAAGTTGGAACAAATTGAACAATAAAATAAATAATATTTTGAATTATAATGAAAATAATGAAAGAATATCCATGAGCCCATACTGATACAAATACATCAATGGGTAAATAAAATAAATGGGGGAAAAGTAACAACTCTTTCTTAAGAAAAAATTCCAATTAATAAAGGTAGAACAAATGATAGAAATAGGATATTACCACTAAACTGCCACGGGAATAATTGCTCCAGGTAAAATCCAGTAATGAATGTTAAAATTAGTCTACAAAAATGTATTCAAAAACAGGACATTTGCATATTCTCAAAGTACTTCCCTGAAAATCATTAGGAATTTCAAAGTGCTAAATAGTAAACTACTGTGGCGAGGCCTAGCAGACTCCACCTCATTCAAGTGATCAAGGGAGCCTCACCAGTAGTAAGTTATGTGGTATGCCCTTACCCCCATATTATGCTATAAGAAGGATATTTTACTTCTGTAATATTCTTTTTTTTAATTTCAGCATATTACAGCAGTACAAATATTTAGGTTTCATATATTGCCTTTGCCCCACCCGAGTCAGAGCGTCAAGCGTGTCTGTCCCCCAGACGATGCACACTGCACCCATTAAGTGTGAATATATCCATCCCCCCACCCCCTCCCACCTGCCCAACACCCAGTGAATGTTATTACTATATGTGCACTTAAGTATTGATCAGTTAATGCCAATTTGATGGTGAGTACTTGTGGTGCTTGTTTTTCCATTCTTGTGATACTTCACTTAGTAGAACAGGCTCCAGCTCTACTAATACAAGAGGTGTTAGATCACCATTGCTTTTTGTGGCTGAGTAGATCTCCATGGTATACATATGCCGCCTTTTATTAATCCACTCATGGATTGATGAGCACTTGGGTTGTGAATATTCTTACCACACAATCTATAACCACTGTATAAACAGGGAAAAACATGGACACAAATCATTTGATGGACATTGTACAAAATATATGACCAGTAGTCTTCAAAATATCAGGGTCATGAGTGATAAGGAGAGACTAAGGAGCTGTACAGTGCATAGAAGACCATGCCACATAAATGTAAAGTGGGATCCTGGATTGAATTCTGAAACAAGGGAGAGGTCATTAATGAAAGACAGTATTGTAACAATGTTGATTTCTTAGTTGTTATAAAAGTTCCATGATTATTTTAGATGTTAAAATAGGGGAAACTAGGTTTCCCTATATAGAACTAGTTCCATATAGGAATTCTATATACTATTTTTGCAACTCTTATGTAATTCTGAAATTATTTCAAATTTTAAAAAAGTTTTTACCTATGAAAGGCCTTAAGGATTTAGGATGTTGGTTCAAAAGTAGCCATGAGACTTGTTAAAAAACATGTTTTATGTAGTTACGATTTTTCAGCCATGTGAAGCCTTGGGATCTCATGTACATTAGGTCATTAAATATGAAACGTCCGATTTCGAATCAAAAGTGTAGTTTGTTATATCTCAAACAAGAAGCAGTACAATTAATCAAAGTGTACACCTAAAGTATAGACACAGTTTTGCCATCTTAATGGTAACTTGTTTATGCCAGCAGGGAAGAAGCCTGAGGAGTAGGTGGTGATGAAATTGCAAAAGGCATTTTCCACAGCTTGTTAAGAATTGAATATTTTTCCTTGGAAGAAGTAGTCCAAAGCCTGGAAGAAGTTGTAATCAGTTGGTACAAGGTCTGGTGAATATGGTGGATGACAGAGAGTTTCCAAGTCCAGCTGCTGTAGTTAGAGCAGAGTTGCTTGTGTGACATGTGGTTGAATGTTGTTATGCAAGAGGATGGCCCTGTCTCTATTGACCAATCTCGGCTGCTTCATCACAAGCATCATCATCACCTCATCCAACTGCTTGCAGTAGACATCTGCTGTAATCAAATGACCAGGTTCATGAAGCTGTAGTGGATAATACCAGTACTAGACCACCAAACAGACACCATTAGCTTTTTTGGATGAATATTTGATTTTGGACCGTGTTTTGGCACTTCATCTTTATCCAATCATTGTACCAAGCACTTGAGATTGTCAAAAAGAATCCATTTCTCATCACACATAACCATATGATGTAGAAATGGTTAGCCGTTATGTTGTGACAGCAAAGAAAGGCAGGCTTCAATATTTCTCTTCTGACACTCATTTAATTCATGCAGAACCCATCTATCCAGATCTTTTACTTTGCTGATTTGTTTCAAATGGTACAATGTTGTGTTGTTGGAATAGTAACGTCAAACCTTGCTGCTAATTCATGCATGGGTTAAGATGGATTTGCTTCCACTACAGCTTTCAGCTCATTATTATCCACCTTGGTCTCAGGTCACCCATGTGGCTCATTTTCAAGATTAAAATCACCAGAACGGAACTTCTCGAATGTGCATTCACTACCAACATCCTTCCCAAACATTTCGTTAGTATTTTGAGCTGTCTGCACTGCATTGTTTCCACAACAGAACTCATATTCGAAAATAACATGAATTTTTGACTTATCCATGGTTTCACAAAAATTGCTCTAAAAAATGTGGAAGATAATCACAAGACAAAATGTGTGTTTGAAAGACTGAGGATGTATCTTCACAACAAAAATAAAACAAGAAGTGTCAAAGTGAAATGTCAGATAGATCAACTGTCAGTACTTAAGGAAATCAGACATTTCATACTTAATAACCTGAAATAACATCAAAATGAAGCAGCCATTGCTATTGTTTATGAAGTACAAAAGTATATCAGCCATTATACTTGCAATCATTTAAAGATAATATGAATGCCTTGCCTTAATAGACTCCTAGTATATGTTTAGTGAATGAGTCAGTGCCATCTTTCTCTGTCTTTCTCTATAGTCCTCAGAGGCCCTGTTCCAATGTACATGATTTTATAACAGTTCTTCCCTAGAATACAATATACTGTAAGCACATCAGCTCATGAACAGGAGAAAATTGATTGAAGGGACATGATAGTCATAAAAAACTTTCAGTATTTATTTTCTAAAATTATATTTTCATGTTCAGCTAAGAATCCACTTTTGGACAGGGTTAGGGGATGCAGATTTGCCGTTATTTGATTGTACAGAATATTTAAATATTTTTTAAATTTGCATGTGCCATTGCATGCTAATTGTACTTTTACTGTGTAAAGGTCTGATTTTAAAATTTGGCCATATTTTCTAGTGAGGTTTTGCTGTTGACGAAGATACTAACGTGATTATGTACTTGGTGTCTCATCTGTGATGACAGCTGCTCTATGGCCCTGCCATCCAGCAGGCAATGATTTCTTTATATTGTATTTTTCTGTGCTTACTCTGACCATCTTAATTTACATAAATTTAAAATCAATTTGTCTCTAAACTCCAATAAAAAGAACACATTTTCCTATTTTATACAATTGCTCCATGTGCTTAGGGAAAACAGTACAATTGGATCTCCACATCCATGGGCTCCATGTTCATGGCTTCAACCAATCACAGATTAAAAAATATTTAAAAACAAAAAAACAATGAAAAATAACAGTACAACAATAAAAAATAATTAAAATAAAAAGAATATAGTATTACAACTATTTTATAGCATTTACATCATATTAGGTATCATAAGTAATCTAGAGATAATTTAAAGTATATGGGAGGATGTGCATATTATGCCATTTTATATAGAGGACTTGAGCATCCATAGATTTTGGTATCCACTGCACGTTCCATAACCAATTCCCTACGGATACCAAGGGGCAACTATAACTGTGAGAAAGTCTAAGTTTTATTTTTTTAATGCCTGGATACTTTATAGCCATGACATATAATGGTTTGCTTCATGGACTTGCCAATGACCAAATCTAATTCTATGTTCCCCATCAAGTTTGAGCATAAAGCTAAGTTCTATCAGCTCATTATAAAAATTGTCTAACCTTCCTCCTATGGATTTATAAAAAGTGATTTCTGACACAAGGACGATGGAAATATCTAAATGCTTCTTGATCAGTACTTCTTACGCTGTAAAGATTGTTTGGTTGGATCATTTCCTCTAATATATTCTTATTTGTACTCTTGAATGAAAAGTTTTAGATCAAATTGATGATTTCTCTTATTGGAAAATTTTACTTTCCTGCCAAATGTGGGTTTGATAATATATTCAATTTCCTACTTTGTATTAGACTACATACATTTCACTACGTCTGGGTCTCATGTCCTGATGGAGAGGCTTTTCTTTTCCCTGCGTTTTTTTGCATGCTGTTTTTTTTATCATTAGTATTATTGTGGTTATATTTGCCTTTGTGTGTGAATGTGTATGTTAAAGTATTTGTTTTAGTGAATAAGGATTTACAGATTAAGAATTCCTCAGTATTATTGAATCACATATGCAAACTTGGTTGTCTTTTTGAAATGATATTTTACTTAATATTAAGCTAGTATTAAGATCAAGCTACAACTGTTGGATTCACAACAGAATACCTGATGATGCACTTTCTTTTCATTTTAAAGATTTGTGGTGGAACAATGTGTTACTATTTTTTGACCTAGATTCAGTGCTTCATGGGTCTCCAGGAGCTCTGGTCTTATGCAGCCACCTGAGGGCTGAGAGATGATTGTCTTGTAACATATCCCTTCCCTACACAGCTGTAACTCCTTCACAGCACACTTTTGGGGATGCTCTTCTCGTGAAGCCCTATCTATTAGCTAATTTTCAAACACTCATGGATGTTAGACATTTCCATGTTCCCTGTCAAAAGTCTCAGGTTCATTTCAGATGCAAAAAACATCCCCAACCAATCAGAAAAGACAATCCTTTTGGAGCAAGGTCTTGCAGAGCCATTGCCGCACTGTGAAGAGATCCCAGTAGGCCCTAGATAAGGGGTCTGGGTGGCTGTGGTGAAAAAGAGGTTCCTACCAAGTAGGCTTGGATGAGAGCTGCCAAACAATGTGCAAGTACACCATATTTCATACAATCTAAAAAGGCATCAATGGTGCAATGAAACGTTATTTTATGTACCACTAAAAAAAGGTCACCGATTAAATTGTCACAATCTTTTCTCATCACTTAGAGTTTTTATGTTATTCCATTGAAAGAGCTTTTATAGACATTGAAAAATAGATATTTATTATGTATCATTTTTATGTATACATAAAATAAGCAAAATTAATTGGTTAAGGTATTTCTGAAATTTCTTTACATCAAGAATCTTATTCTTATGAATCACTTTTCAACATAGTCATCAGTTTTGTATTTTCCCACACAACATTATCATCTATGTCTTCTAGAGCATACAATTAATACAATATTTTTTAAAAGAAAAGACAATGCTCCACTATTGTCTCCGGTATTTTTTTCCCAAGGCAATATTCAGATAGCTTTCTCTCAAGATACATAAAAATACGTATAATAAGTGACAACTACATCACAACTTATATCAGTAATTATAAAATACAACCCTATATCAGAGATGTTCAAAGGTAGGAAAACATGTTCATCTTAGACTTGATAAAATATGATAAGTTCAAAAAGTTTAACAGCTCATATGACAGGTCTACTGATTATCAACTTTGCCTGCATATTCGTTATAGCTGGTGTTTACATAGCCTATTTTGTGTGAGGATATCAGAATATTTCTCAAATATCAATAGTGCATATTCTACTCATAAATATTTAAAACCTATAAGTGCTATTATGTTCATCTCAGAAATTTGGCAAAGATTAAAATTTCATTGTTTATCTGCCAAGAGCCAGAATGAATATTACAAATCAAGGGAAGTCAAATCTAATTTGTGAGTCTAATTCTGGTAATCTGACTGGATATTGGTAATGGAAAAAAATCCAAATTTAACCCAATTAAAAGACTACAACATAAGGAAAATAGAACTGTTGCAAAAAAAATAATACAATAGCACAAAGTAGGATTCTTTTTAAAAGAAAAAAATTAAGAATTGCTAGATACATTCAAATAGCCTGAGCAACATAGTGAGACCCTATCTCTACAAAAAATAGAAAAAAATTAGCCAGGTGTCGTGGCAAATGCCTGTAGTCTCAGCTACTTGGGAGGCTGAGGTAGGAGGATCTCTTGAGCCCTGGAGTTTGAGACTGCAGTGAGCTCTGATGACATCACTGCACTCTAGCCTAGGCAATAGAGAGAGACTTTGTCTCAAAAAAAGAAAAAAAATGTATAAGGGCATGAAACTAAAACTAAGGGGTCAATGGAAGAAATTGCTGACTGTGAGCCAGCGTTCTAAAGAGATTTTTGAATGAGAAAAGGATGTAAGTATTATAATATCAATATGAAAGCCCATTCTAGAATTAAGAAAACCAGTAATAATACAGAATTTTGAATCAGTGATAGAAACTACAATATTAAGAATATCATGAGGAATGCGGAGAAAGACAAGCAAGATAAAATAGAAAAAGATTAAGATCTATGGAGAAAGAAACCAGAAGACACACAATAATCAATACATTAATGAAGAAAACAAAAATCAATATATTAATGAAGAAAATAAGAAAAGACATACATATAATATAGCCTATCATGTTTGTTTGTTTTATTTTCAGGATGATGTTTTAAAATCTTATACAAACTGATGCAGAAAAAATAAAACCGATAACCTTCAACAAGGGGAAAAACGTCAGCAGCTAAATGTTTCTCTCATCAGCAATCCATCACTAGAAAATGATGGAGAAATGTTTGCAGAATTTGAAGAGAATAAAGCCTTCAAAATCAGATTTCCATATTCAGCCTATTTACTATTCATGTATAAAGGAAACAGGAAGACAGTCTTAGATATGCAAAAAGCTGTACATTAAAAAAAAAAATCAAAGCTCTATTCAACTGAAAATTTGGAAGGATATGTGCCAACATGTTAACCATTGATATTCTTTGGGTGGAGGGATTACAGATAATTGTCACTTCTTTATTCTCTATTGGATTATTGTTTTCATTTGAAATTAAGTAATGATTGCTTTTATTTTTGTAAATAAAAAAACTTTCTATTTTTAGAAGATATTCATTAGGTGCCTTATAGCAATGTAGAAATTATAATACACAGTTCTAAACTCAGAATTTATTTAATATTACATAATATGTGTATTATACATAAGGGAGACAATTCAGTTCAAATTTAGTAGTTACTGAAATTGTACTCTATTTCTTAAAAACAAAGTTCATCGAAGGTAAGACGTGCATGTCAAAACATAACTGAAGCCTTATTTTATAAATATGAGATTTTCTGCATAAATTTTGCTGAAGTATCTGATTTGTAAGCTCTTTAACCGTCTTGAGGAAGTTTGCTTCATATCTGGAATTGTAGCAAGTATATGGACGTAACCTAAGGAAAATTAGATTGGGCTTATCCTCAAACTTGGAAAACATACCAAAATGACAATGTATATTTTAGCCCTTAAAAGAAGATTTAAACGTGTTCAAATTTTTTAGATAATGTGCAAAATGCTGCGTGTAACCTGACTCAAATTTTAATATCTTTAGTGATTTTTGTTGTGGATCTATGGCTTTGTGATACTTCTTTAAAAAATTATATTTAGTAACAGTACATATCTCCTATGCACAGACTAGAAAATGTGCAGAATAGGAAATGTTTTCAGATAGAGTAGAATAAATTAAACACTATAAATTTCATCAAAATTTCATGTTTATATTGACTACAAATTTGAAAAACAGTATTACACCTCATAATAAAGACTAATGCTTCTTATAAATTATCAGCTTATTCTGAATTTCTAATTTTTTGAATACTGTATTTAAAAATCATAATAATATTTTATCTATATTTGAATGTCATATATCAACATAAATATTTCATACTTTTCAATATCAAACCTGAAAAATTTTAGTTTTTACAGAAGGCCTTTTCCTCCAGGTCACATTAAGCATGTTCTGGCCAACTTTTCTGATATAATAATGTAGTTTAAATTTTAACTATTATTTGATAGTTCAATGTTAATATTTACTAACAAAATCAAGCAGAAATTCTAATGCTTTATGGCAATGTGAGGATGAGGTCATGATAGTTCATTTTCACACAATAGATTCAGGACCAAGCACTATTCTGGGCTCACAGTAGGAAATTCAGTAAATATTTGTATCATAAACCAACAATACCTATTCCAAAATGGAGCCAGGAGCATAGATACATAATTGCTACTTTGATGACCTTTATGAGGGTTCTTTAAAACTTAATGTAACCTGCCTCTTTAGTACAGTAGGCAATGTGTCAATCTCATAAAATTTATGAAATTTATAAAAGATTTCTCAATTGTCATAAATTTCCTTTGACATATGAAATCAATATATTACTCGCTTTTGAATATTATTTTTAATGTTTCCACATGAATCTAAAGTCCTTCCATAGTTCATTGAAATGTTTTTGGTCTTATTTTAAAATATCATTAAATCTGTTCTCCAGTTTAGATCAAAATATGCAACTTGAATATCTATTTATTCACTTAAAAGGGGAAGGTAGAATGATAGAAGAAAGCTAGAGGAAATCAAGACATTTGGCTTATATTCAGTCTTAGGAATACATAATTTACTAGGTAGTATCTACTTATTGTCTGCGTTCTCCCTTCTTCCTTATAAAGAGAAAACTGATGATGTGCCTCACTTAAAAATTACATTTTCTCATCTCCTTTGTAGGGAAATGGAGTAATATAAAAGCAGAAGTTTTGGGGTGCGACTTCTGTGATATCCTGCTTTGTGGTTAAGACAGATGGAGTACCAAAACCATCTTGAAAAATGAAGACTTGAGCATGGGAGCCTCATGCTCAGGATGGTGAAACAGAAAGACTGAAAGAGCCTAGATTCCAGAAAATTCTGTGAAATTGCCAATCCAAACACGAACTGCCTACCTCCACACTTCTTTAATTTTAGTAGGTCACTGCTATTTCCAGGCTCTGAACTAGCAGCCGAACACAATTCCTAACTTACTAAAGATAATACTCTTGACCCTTAATGAATGCAATATGATTATAGTCTAATCATAAAATGTTTCTGTTACCCTATTTTAAATGTTAGTCATAATGCTAACTGATCTTACAATCCTTGTTTGAGACATAACTGTTTACACATTTTCTTTCATTTTCCAAATAGTTTCTGAGCAGCCAGGCATTAGGGTCTTAGAAATTACCAGTACATATTTCAAAATGTTTACATTGAGATAAACTTCTAAACAATATTTTACTGTGTCAAATAAATCAACAATAATTTTTTTAAAAACATAATTAACAATTTTTGAACTTATATATTTAGTTTAATCACATAACTTAGTACATTAAAGTTACCTAGGACTTTTCTCCTTTCAATAAAAATGCATATTTGAATATTAGGAGGGTTTTTTTCTCTACAGTTATGAAAATACACACTGTGTATTTCTTTTACTTTGGAGAAAGTTACAAGATTATCTCAGCAAATATATTCTCTTTGTTTTTGATTAAACAAGTATTTATTAAGGACCCTAACACCGCCAAGAGATGTAAAAGGCCTGATCTTAGACAGAGGGAATTCATCACATTGTCTCCAAATGGTGTGAGAAAAATGTATGACATCTGTTCTAATTGTAAGTTTTAATTTTGCTCACTGTATCAATCTTTTCTTCTCTAAGTGATGGTATTATAAATTGTATTTATTACATCTTACTTGGGAAAAATTTGTGAAAACCCAAAACCCATGAACTGAAATCTTGAAAATGTGTGCCGGAGGCAATGCAACAGCATTACTCATCATCTAGAATCTTATGTTTTTTCAATTTATTTATTTATTTTCTTTTTCTTTAATTTCAGAATATTATGAGGATCTTATGTTTATCTAGAAACTAAATCAAGAATGCTACTGACTGGTTTTTTCTTTATAAGATTAAAAGCAAAAATGCAAATACCAAGTTCTTCCTCCTACTTCAATTCAAAGCTTTGCCTAGAATTAAATCCATTACAAATGAAAAAGTAGTGTTGAATAAATAGTGAAAATTATTTATTTTTGAGATCTTAGTAGAAACAAGTAACTTTTAAATTTTTGGCATAAAACACAAGAGAATTTTTTTTTAGTACATCCAGACACCTAAATCAATATATCAGGTTTGTCTTGTTTTTAAAATATAGTCCAAAAATAACACATGCAAAAGTGTTTTATACATTTTATTCAAGATGTTAAGGTCAAAATCATTTCTACAACAGAAAAAGATATTTGGCTTGGTGTGACATTTGTCCTTTAAAGATTGCAATAATTTTAGTCTTCTATAATAAACCCACTCTGTCACTTTAATTAAAAAGAGTTTTCAATTTCAGGTCATCAGGATTGACTCCCATCTTAATTGAATAGCTCACCTTTTGGCTAAAAAACTTTGCTTTAGTAATAATGTTTATTCTTAACTCTTTTGATTTCCAATAAATACATAAGCTATCTGCTGTGGGTGCAGATTAAATATTTGCTAGTAAACTCTTCAAAGTATAATTAAAAAAGAAAAAATCTGCCTCTAGTCTTTTAAAACCAAAACTAGTCTTTTGGTTTTAAGGAGAGTCTCAAATAGTGCTCTATAGATTCATATTTGTACCTGTGTTCCATTTAGCAGTGTTCACTAGATGGCTTTAACATATTCAATTTTTGTTTTATGGGGAAAAAAGTACTTTGTGCAAAAAGTAAAAACATGTATATAAGATCATTTGACCAAAATAAAGCATACACTTAATGTATTATCAATTCTTAATAGGGAAAAAAAATCAGGCATCGGTTAAAAAGAAATATCAAAGACTAGAGGAAATTCATGACATTATCTCCAAATTATGTGAGAAAAGGTGTATGACATCTATTCTAAATTTTAATTTTGTTCATTATATCATTTTTTTCTATAAGAGATGACATTATAAATTGTATTTATTACTTTCTACCTGGGAAAGGTAATTAAAATTCTATAATTTTTAATTATAGAAATAAAAATAATGCTAAAAGTTTGCTGTTTGTGTTACTTTTTATGGAAGTCTGATGGAAATTCATAGACATTATATGCCAACTACAATCTGTAAATATTTTCTTTTTGCTTATTCTTGGAAGTATGTATGCTCATGTTTTCTGGGGAAAAATGTTTTCCCTCATAAGAAACGGCTCAATTTATATGGAGAATATTTTTTACCTGCCCCTTTTGCTCACCATGATGCATACTGCACTATCTTCTTCATTAAGAGCCTTACTTGAACTTAATAAAAAAAGTTTAGAATTAAAATGTTGCACTTTTCTCTCTGATCTTTTTAATATTGGATTTAAAGATTGTCCTTGATTCTGTCTCTTTAAACTATGAATAAAATTGTTAACCTGATTTTTAAAAATAGCTGTGATTCTACTCTGTGTGACTTCAGTTTTTAAAACCATTCACTATGCAAATTGGGGTAGATACAGTCCTTCAGAATTCAGCTGAGCAATTACCAGGAAAACATGAATCAGAGGTGAGTACTTTGGTTAGCAATCAGGTTAAGAAACATTTGCATGTAATAAATAACCAGCTCTCAGCCACTTTTTTCCTTTACTAGAGACTGTGTCTCATTTTTACTCTTTTTACTAAAGTTTTTGTAGATTTTTTCAATGACCCCATATAAATGTATTTTCTCATAATTCAGATTTCATCCTGAAAGAATAAGAATCCCATACTAATTTAGAAGAATAGTTTTGCTTTTACCGTCTTTTTTTTTTTTCTCTGCCCTGTCTCATTCAGATTGAAATTAAGAAGAACGAAAAACCCAAGCCTTGTCACTTCTCCTTCTCTATCACTTATATAATCTCAGCTTTACTCTGTTCAACTGAGAAAATGCACCAAAGAAGGAACACTTACAGTTCTGAACCAGTTCAAGGTCAAGATACATTCTACCCCTGGATTGACTCCTCTGATCCCCTTTTCCCAGGGGTTTTCAGATCATTGAGATGATATCTAAACTATATTAATATGTATATTTCTGTGGCATGAATTTTATGCATACAAAATAAGTAAAGTTGGAACATTCATTTATAATGCAGAAAAGTGAGTAAAATTTGGGGGGGGGTCATTTTCCTTCTGTAAAAATAACTGTCTGCACCAAATAAATAATTAGTTAAGTTTATTTCATCACTAACATCCCATGATATTTTATTCAAAGTAGAGAATTAGAAAATTCATAAATTAGAATTATATTTGCACCTTTTTGTTGAGGCTAATTGTATGCTTAACAAAATGACACCAGATAGCTATGACAGCTAAGCTTCACAGTCTCCCCGAGGCAATGGAACACCCCTACATGTACTCATGCTCCACGCCTCCAGGAAATCTCTGGTGCTCACCAATGATGTGTCCTAATTGCCACCCAGCACTAGTCTAAATAGTGGGCTTTCTTTAGCAGGCAACTCATCTGAATTTCCTTCAATTTGGGTCGCATATTAACTACTCTCATTTCTCTGGAAGTCACTAACTTTTTTCTCTCTTTTTCCCTATTCTACTTTTCTGAAGAATGAACTCCAGTGCCCATTTGGTTTTCTAATATGCACTCATATTGTATTCTTATTACATGAGCAATAATGTTCACAAAATTGATTCTATCTACAAAGTATTTTTTTTTTTGAGCTTTGTTTCATATGTACAAGCCTCATGTAAAAATGCACTGATGAGTCAGGCACAGTTCTTGCCTCTGTGATATTGCTAGATGCTAGGTGAGGCAGATGACTGCAATACTGTGGGATAAGTACCTGAACACACAGGTATAGCTATCTAAAGGAAGAATCAGTGTCTATCTTGTTTATTGTTGTATCCCTGTTTTAGTTTCCTAAAGTTGTCACTACAGTTTAATGCAAATCAGGTGGCTTCAAACAACAAAAAATTATTCTCTTGTGGTTCTAGAGGCCAGAAGTCTGAAATCAAGGTATAAGTAGGGACATATTCCTCCTGAAGTCTCTAGAGGAGAATCCTTTCTTGCAGTTTCCAGTAGCCCAGGTCTTCCTTGGCTTTTAGCAACATAACTCCAATGTCTGCCTCCTTATTCACATAGACTTCTTTCCTGTGTGTATCTCTGTGTCTTCTCCTTTTCTTATAAACCAGTCATGGGACTTAGGACTCATCCTAATTAAGTATGACCTCATTTTAACTACTTACATAGCAATGACCCTGTTTCCAAATAAGGTCACATTCTAAGTAGACATAAATTTTGGGGAGAAAGTATTCATTCAACCCACTACTTTTAGACTACTGTTTAGAACTCATGCTCAGCATGGAACATATGGCAATGCTCAATAAGCATTTGTTAAAAAAATGAACAGATCATTGAAGAAATAAAATTAATAAAGGTATTATGGAATCACATTTGAAGAACGCTGACTCTAGTCTGGATCAGGTCAGAAAAGGCTTTCAGGAAAAAGTAACCTCTGAGCTAATATCTTTAAGACTAATGAGAAGTAGGATAAAGGGAACCTTTGGGGAATGTGGACAAGAGGAAAGTGTGTCAGGCTGAATGGCAAGTATGTACAAATACTCTGAACAAAAAGAAACATGGGACATTCAGGGAATTGCAATCAGGTTAGTGCGTCTGGAGTGTGGTATGACCAAGTGGAAGTGGTGAGGCCTCATCTGTGGGAGGTGTTGTAATGCTCTGTGTCTGTGTTCACATATTCATGTCATACACACATAGGTAGCCTTTTACCTCTGGTCCCCCAGGAGCAACTCCTTAATAGTCCTAGAGTTAGAAATGAAAGGAACTTTAGCCCAGTGGTTCTTAACTCATACGAAGATGATCAATCTCTTTGAGAATCTGATAAAAGCTGTGAATTCTCTCCTTAGAAAAATGTACATAGTCTCAAATACAGAAAATTTTGAGAATCTGAATGTTGGGAAGTGTATGGATTCCATGATAATAATTCTAATCAGACTGACAATGGCTAACTGTTCTTTGAACTGTTTTCACTCAAAACCTGTGGCTCTAGGAAGGGACCTGTTGCAGAAACTGAAATTTTGAGGAGAAGCTAATTTGTTATTGGTCATTCTTGAGAATATGAAAAACTAGAAATGAAACTTTCTTAAGAAATTTAGAACTTTATCATAATGTGTAGGTGTTAGTTTCTTCTGTAGTAGTATAGTGTTATTGTTTTGAAAGTTAATCTCTCTCGTCCATATTTTTAAAATGCATAATAAAAATAGAAAATACTTCACTGCCTTGTTATGAGAATTAAGTGAGTTAATGTAGGTATTTACCTGGAATATGTACTCAGATATGTCAGTTATGATAATGATGATGATGATCACTATCATTATCTTTATCATTCTCCTAAAATATTAAAGCTTACACTAACAAGATCCAAACTATGGGAACCCAAAACTGCCACCATTTTTTTCATACCCATACAATCTGGTCTGAAGCTCAGTGGGCCTTTCAGGTCTTCAGAATGTCTTGTGTCTGATTAAGATAGTGCCTTACTCTAAATCTTGCTCTAAAGCCTGGCAAAAACTGTTCCCTAGGAGAGTTCAGCTCTGGCTCATTTCAAACCCATGAAATTGGGATAGGAATGGCCCGGTTTAGAGCTCAGTTCAGAACTGATGCTAATTTAATCTGGGTTTTTTGGTTCCTACATCATCTTCTGAAGTGTTTGTTGATGCTATGCCATGGCTCCAGTGCTATAGACTGTGCAGAGAAGATGGTGTTGTACAATGTAGGGACTAGTCTGGTTCTGGTGTGCCAGAGGAATTCACTTCCTTCCCATCTTCTTCTTTTCCTTTCCCTCCTTCTTTTCTATCTCCTCTGTCTCCTTCGCTGCCTTCTCCTCTACCTTTGCTTCAGGACCTAGATCCTTAAGTCTAGTTATATTTTAGACTGCTGCACCCCAGGCAGTCCCTAGTCAATGACCTCCCCCCCAACACACACATACACACACAAACACACCCCAACCATTTTCCTCCAAATTTGCCATTTGCTGAGTCAAATCTCTGTTCTCAAGGCAAATCGACCCTAGGAACATAGCACTGAACTTCTTCCCACTTCACTGAAAATGATGTACCTTCAAGGTCACAAAGATCACTGGCTCTTTGCTATGTGAGAACATATTAGCTTGTTATAGATGTAGTCTCATAAGTTATATTTAAGGGCTGGTTCTGAACGGGATGGTACAACATGTGGAGGGAGGATGGAGGGCAGGCAGGCCCTTAGGGGACAATTATAAAAATGTTGCTTTGTTGTTCATCTGACCCATCAACAAATGTTCTCTAGTAAACCTCTTCAGTTAGAAGAAACTCTTTAGAAGCTACTGGCTTAGTGAAGCTGGTGACTGATGTGATTTAAAAAAAAATAATAATAATTTGGCATGATTAGAGCTGGACAAAATGTGTAGGCTGGCCCTCACCTTCTCCTCTAGTGCCTGTACAAGTGGCCAGATCCTTCAGATACTGCAGTCACAGCCCTTCTATCACTACAGCACCAGGTGATTCTCTTTGACAACCTCTTTATATTTACCCCTCAGGTCTCAGCAGAACTTCTTTGGACTCTCAAATATGCTCTTCTAGCATTTTCATGGGCATGCAAAGGTTACATACATATGGTTCTGGAAGTACAATAGACAATGCAAGACTCCAGACTAACTTTGCAAGGCCTACAGACCATTTGTTTCATGTTTGCTGTGTGAGGATCAAACATGGTAGATGTGGGTGATAGAGCTAGCAGGGAAGCAGAAACAGACAGCATGTCATAAACACAGAGCTAATCCTTCATTTGGTCTACTTTATTATCACCCTTGCGTGGAGGCCATTAGCTCTGCTATAGATACTAAGTGATATGTTTACTACATTACTCTTCGTCAAGTCTCCAAATGTGCAGGGTTCCTATTAAACTGCAGCTCTAAGCCATTCATATGGGAACCCTCCCAGGAAATTGTATTCCACTCATTCACTTAGTTGCCAGTCAGAACAAGTAAAGTAACTCTAGTTGTGAACCTACTATATATTAGGCACGAAAACCTTTCCAAATGTCATTATGGAAACAACACAATCAGCTATTATCACCATTCTAGAAATGAGATCTAGGATGTGAACAAGGTTACTCAGCTAGTATGTGGCAGGGCTGAGATGCTAACATAGGTTTTTCTGACTCCAAAACCTGGGATTCTATATTTTATCTGCTTTTATATATATTTAGCTGTACTCTTAACTGCTCTGTGGCCACAAATGGCTAAATCTTAAGTCAATAATTGAATAAGACTTTAGAGAAGCCAACAAGCAGTAAGAACAGCCTAGTTCTATGTTTGATTTTTAAACCAACTATATAAATCTCATTAGACTAAATTGTGGGTACAGCTTCCCTCAGCCACTCTGGAATGGGGTCAGCCCTCAACTGCCAAGAACAGTTAGAATTATCTTTGATGTCAATCATAAAACAATAATCAACAGGGTAGATGCATCTGATTCCATAAATAATATTTTGTAAGTATGAAAATAAAAATTTCCTTTATTATTCTAAAGGTTATGCTGTAAAAACTTAATACAATAACTGAATTAGTGATTTTGTTTCTCCGGGAAGTAAAAGAATATGTTTATATATATTAACATAGTATAGAATGGTTACTAAGGAATCAACCTGAAAATTAAATTCTGCTCTTTTATTCCTTGTTTCACAGACTGGAAAAAGAAACCCCAGAATAGTTGAGGGCTAACTATTAAAATCCGTAGTATAACTCATCCTCTAGAAGTATGGTGGAGCATAACAAGACAAGTTATGAAAAGCATATTGAACTAATCAGGAAAAGGGTTATGTTGTACATTTTTTTCTTATTATTAACTTGAGACCATGAACTAAAATGTGTTAATAGAAAAATAAAATATAATATATTCATATCTCAATCCACCAGTTATAAACATCAAACAGAGATCAGAGATGTAATATATAGAAATGAAAAATACCATATCCTATTCCCTAGGTATTTAAGCATAACTCTTTTGTTCAATTCTCTATTAATGTGGCATAAAACTATACAGAAATTGAATAATGCTTTTAAAATTATTTTAATAGGGTAGAGCATTTTTAAATCCTTTTTTAAAAAATTTGCTCACAGTTTTCAGTAAAATTATTTTTAATATTTGTATATTTGTATTGCAAAGGTGGACATATATCTTCCCCATTGGGTTATCTATTAAGCTAAGAGATATGTGCTATTTCTGACAAAGCTGAATATGTTGTAAATATGTTTCTCATATTCAACAGAGTATCTCAATGTGCTAATTTTTTAGTAGTAACAAATATTTATGACTGTAATATAAAATGTGTCTTATTGCTGATCTACTAAATGAATGCTCTCATTATTTTTTACCTTTATAAAACTTTTATAATGGTTTGAGATGGTAACTTTTGTTTCTTTCCTCAGCATTTCCAGTTTGAAATAGATCCAGATACATAGGACTTGGATTCAAACCTTGGCCCTTTAAGAGTGATCTTGGACTTAGCATTTCTGATCCCTTTCCGTTGTCAGTAAAGTAGTGACCCTAATGTCTACTACTTCAAAGGATTGTTGAGGGGATCAAATGAGGTAACAAATTTAAAACACTTAACAAGTGCCTAGCATTTAGTAGGCCAATACTAAATGTTGTTTTCCTTTGCTTTCTACCTTTGAGCTTGCCCCTATATCTTTTTATGCAATAGGACTTGTGGTCATGCATTGTAGACAACCAGAGTTTTCACATTCTTTATAGTCATTCATCTTCTCTTCTACTCTCCACTAGTTCTCTGACTATGAAATGAGCCTCGGTATTTTCCAATTTTTTTATTTGCTCAATGATAAGAAATTGGTTTTCATCAAGACTGTATTTTATGTGCCATTTTCCAATAATGTGTGAAGTTAACATTTTCTACTTCTATCATCCCAAGATTTGTGATCCATTCAAGTCCATTTATTTGATTTAGCCTCATGGACACTTTCTCAATCTTCCCTTCCACCAAGTTAGTGAGGATTGATAGCGTCTCCTGTGCAGGGGGCTGTTTCCTGGCAGTCTCCAGCCACTGGGGTTGCTCAGGAAGCAGTCTGTCTTTTTGACTAGAAGCATTTTTTATATTAAGGTGAATAGTCTAACCAGGAAAAATCACTCTTCACTCATTTTTGAGGAGGCACATTTTGAAGAGTTTTTGTTGTTGTTGTTTTGTTTTGCTTTAAAGTTTTTTAGTTGTTCCGGTTTATACACAAGAATATGTATTTCTCAGATTCTACATTAAAGTAGAAGAAGGAAGAATATGCGCAGCCTGTAAAAACTAGAAGTCTGTTTGTTGCTTACTTGCTATCTTGTTATAAGGCTTAGGATACCACTACTTAATTATTCTATTTTTAATTCCTTCTTCAGCATTCATTTACTATTATTGAGTCTCACTTCTTGTGCTTAAGAAGGATCATGCCAATGGAAAACCTGATTAAAGTCTCAAAAGTCACTATCAGGTTTACCAATGGCCTCCATCAGGGGATGGAAAACTGTAACTTGTAAGTGAAGTCCAGCCCCCTTCCTGTTCTGCAGAATGGTTTTATTGGAACACAACTATACCCATTCATTTACAGGTTATATATAGCAGATTTTGTGCTACAGCAGCAGAGTTAAATAGGTGTGACTGAGAACATAGAGACATCCAAAGCCTAAAATATTTATCATCTGGACTTTTGGAAAAAAATGTTTGCTGATCCCTGGTCTACATAATGAGATTGGAGAATGTTTCCTAATAGGGTGTCCAGAGATATATAAGGCCTTTATCCGTTTTTGAATCCCCTCCTGGAAATAGCTGGTATTGTGAACTTCAAAGCTCTAGGGTGTGGTATTGTTGACAGGTCTGGGAGTAAGACCAAGTCACTCAGCCTTGACAAATAGTTCCACACAGTGAGCCATCAGTAAATGTGACTTTTCTTCTTTTCTCTACAAGGAAGCTTTATGTTGAAAATATTAATGTATAGGCCGGGAGCAGTGGCTCACACCTGTAATCTTAGCACTCTGGGAGGCTGAGGCCAGAGGATCACTTGAGCTCAGGAGTTCAAGACCAGCCTGAGCCCTGAGCTGGAGTAAGACCCTGTCTCTACTAAAAAGAGAAAAAATTTAGCCTCACATGGTGGCACGTGCCTGTAGTCCCAGCTACTCAGGAGGTTGAGGCAGTAGGATTGCTTAAGCTCAGGAGTTTGAGGTTGCTGTGAGCTAGGCTGATGCCGCGGCACTCACTCTAGCCCGGGCAACAAAGCGAGATTCTGTCTCAAAAAAAAAAAAAAAAAAAGATGTTTAAGGCGTATCTTTCAGTACTTAACCTCAAAGTAATCATTTTTGTATGGTCTAATGTTAATATACTAGTGCATTTAATCAGTCTTCAGACATTTACTCAATAGTTAGCTTTTTGATGGTGCTCCAGCTAAACTTGTCATTTTTTTCTATCCTACTTTCACATCATCCGTCGTTATCCTAAAATACTTGTTATCTTTTATCTGTTTCTTGCTACCTTTAGTGTATCTGTTTTCTAACATAATTGCCATCATTTCCACCTAAAACAGACCCCCATTTTATAATACCAGAACACTTGTCCCTTGAATTCATATTTGTTCATTAATTCTATCGTCATTTTTGTCCAAAGGCAAAATAGATAGATAATAAATAAATAAATAAGCTGTCACTTCAAATTATGAATTCATTGTTTCCCTTTTCTAAAATAAATGAGCATGAAAAATACTGGAATTGCTGTTTTTTTTTTTTCCCTTAACTTAAACATATGTTTCTCTGCTTATACTTCTGAATTCAACTTATAAAATAGACTTCTCCGATGTATTAATATTTGGGTACAACCAGGTATATCTATCACTTTAGCTGATTGATAAAATCTTAATTAATTGAGGGACATTTAGTAAATCCCTAAATATAAAATTTAATATTAGAAAAAAATGGGAGAAAATAGTCTTAAAAAAAAAAGCCTATTTGTTTTTGTTTATCACTAGTAAAAAGATGAATGAGCCAATAAAGAGTGAATATCCTTATTCCACATGCTGGATGAAGGGCATAGTCACGTTCCAGCAGAATCCTCTACCTCAGGGAAGGCACCTGAGCCATTTCTAATCTCTTTGATAAATGTTACTGCAGTTCAAGTTTCAGAATCAATTGGGAAGAAATTTGAAGTGGGGCTTCTCCCGAAGCAGTGGCAGGTCTGTTCTAGACAGGGTACATAGTAAATCAGAGTTTTCACATTTCATTGCCTAGAACTAACTCAAACTGTCCGAATGTAGCCAGGTGTAAATCGTGCAGTTAAGATGGAGGATAGCAAACAACCTGAGCTTCCGTACCAGATACTGGAAAATAATTCAAAGATCAAGCTCTTTAGGAGATAATCAACTGAGAAAAGTCAAAGTTAATGGCAATATTAAGAAAGTTATAATGCCAAGTACACAGATTGTAATATTAAAATAAAGCCAAATAGTAATTAGGTTTGATAAAAAATAATTATAAAATTATTATAAATAATTATAAATGAGTGAATCTCATTTAATTTATTAATTTGATAAAAAAAGTTGCTGAGTGTGTGAGTTACCAAGGCTTAGAGATAAAAATAGTAAATATTCATATGAACATAAAATAATCTGAATGTCTACTGGTAGCTGTAAGTCCTATTTGATTGCTGCTGATTTTTTACCAAATAGAAAATCTACTTTGGTACAACCAATACTGAGATCTCTGCTATTTCTTTATCTTAGAGACATTTGAAGGACTCCTCTTGTCCTCTCTGAACTGAAGTGGCCAACAAACATGCTGATGTCCTCTAGTCATAATGGTGAATTGAACAGAGATACAGCAGGGGTGAATGGGGCACAGTGAATGCTCTCCATCAGCCCCAGGTCTCCCACAGCCCACATGAAAGAGCAAGAGAACTACTAAACATTTTCTTTGACTTTGAGAACAGATTGAAGAGCTGAGTTGGGTGGGAAGGGCTATGTACAGGCCAGCACAACCAATGGAGACTAGAAGTCAAAATGAAGAAGATTCAGAGCTACCTAAGTTATCCCTGAGCATGATGTCCCAAGGTCAGGCAGAATACTTTAGAAGCTAAAGATTGAAATAATTAAAATTCCATCAAGTGATGGCTCTATACCTCTGTGAGGTCCAGTAGAGACGAGGTCACTCACATACTCTTTGCCAATGCTTAGTGACATTTCTTAAAGATGCTTCCACATCTTGGGTTAACATCAGAGTTAGTGGTTTACAACAGGCAGGACAACAAACTGAAATGCATGTAAAGTTACTGAATTTGCTTAAACTTACCTGAAAATGACTAGATTATATTGCTTTATCAGACTGATTAGGAGCTTTGAATCAGAAATTAAACTGATTAATAAGAGACAGAGTTTTACTCATGTGAGTATTTGAGTGTAAAATGGGTACCTGTATTATTTTCCTAGAAGCCTCATAATAAATAAACAAAACTTAGTGGCTTAAAAACAATACAACTTCATTCTTTTATAGTTATGGAGGTCAGAATTCCAAAATGTGTCTTGTGGGTTAAAATCAAGGGCTTGTAGGCTGCATTCTTTGTGGAGGTTCTAGAAAAAAATATGTTTCTTGGGACTCCTATATTCCTTATCTAGGGATCCCTTTCTTCATCTTCAAAGACAGCAGTGTAACAATTTCAAATCTCTTTGTCTAAATGTTTGCCAGCCTTTTTCATCTTTTTAGCACCCTTAGAATTATATTGAATCCATCTGGATAATCCAAGATAAATCTGTCTCATGATCCTTAATTTAATCACATCTGCGAAATCCCTTTTATCATGTAAGGTAACATATTCACAGGTTCTGGGGATTAAAATCAGGACATTTTGGGGGGGATACTGTTTTGCCTACCATGTATATGTGAGTATAGGAGAGAGAGAGAAAAAAGTAATGTGTGTCACAAATAAGCATTCAATTTAAATGTTCAAGTTTCCATCCTTCAGATTAGCAGTTAGCTATTAAAACCAATTATTAAACCATGGGATTTTGCATTGCTTTCTACTACATAAAAGATGCCCACCTTGGCTAGAAAATCGAATGTATAACACCTTTGCTTGATAAAATATCAGAATTAGAGTATGATTCCTAAGAGGACTTTCACTGGATCCTTATAACTATTAATTAAAAATGAAAAAAACACAAAACAAACAAACAAACAAAAAAACCCTAGATTCATCATTACATTGAGAAAAATGCTCAGCCCTCTTCAGCCTGACCTCTGAGATCCTTCACGACCTGGTCCTAGGCTGTTTTCCTAACCTTCCTAACCCATTGTTCCCATTCATTTCTCTATCCCGATACAACATCCAGCTTTATTAACTCATCTGCTATTCTCAAAAACACACCTTCGTCATGGCTTTGTTTATGTCCTGCCCTCCATTTGAAAGGCCCTTTAAAAGTCCTCAAAACCTGGCCATAGAGCACCATCCTCATCTTTTAACTCTGTAGCAAGACTTATCTCTTTCATGAGAGTTTCTAAGTTGCAATACACCACAAATTGAATTAACTTCTCCTTCCCCAATTCATCCTCTACAGTTTTTGTGCTGCTACTTTAGAATTTCCTTCATACACATTAGTTTTGTGTGTCACTTTCTCATGATATTGGGGTTTTCTGGAAGCCAGAGACACAGATTCAATCATATTCATATCCCTTAATGTGATGGAGGGAGGGTGAATACTGAACACATTATTAGCTGCTCAATAAATATTTGTGAACTAAGATAGAATATGATGCTCTTAGTTTGCCAAAAAAAAAAAATGCCATAAGAAATGAAAAAAAAATTTCCCAGAAAAGACAAAGTCAATATATGTTAATGAACAGAATATAAATATGAAAGTTCTACTATTTATTAATACAGAAATTGGAGAGAAAGATTTTCAGCAAAAGTCACCTTGTTTCCAATCTTTCAATTTTTAAAGAGATCAGGTAAATGCTATCTTTTTATGTGGCAGATCCCAAATAAATAGCTAAAACACCACTATAGTTCTGATGGTTTTGATTCCACACTTTAAGAATTAGTTTATATTGTTTCTCAAATCACGATGTCCAGAGGCTTTGTATTGAAGGATGCAATTTACAAGAGACGCAAAAACACAAATAAACCAATAAACCTACACCAGTGTGTAATAGGAAACAGATTAAAAAAGAATCTGCATCAGAGCCCCTGCTGGTAAACGTGTATAAAAGGAGAAAAATGCTTTGAACCAGAGGGCAGACAGACACAACAGTTGGTATTTGAGGAGTATAAGCATGGTCTGAACTGCCCCCAGGCTGCTGACAGCTGTCACCCAGCCCATTAATAGGATTCTGTCTGATTCACTAGAAAAATCAGGCCCCTCAACCAGCCCGATCACCATGGTGAAAGATTCCAAAACTATTGGAAATAAAATGGAGAGTGAAAATCACCTTTTGAAGGGGTGATAAGTAAGCTTCATTCCAGTTCCTGGTGATTAGCTTCCCAATTCTCTGTGCTGGAAAGAATCCTGGAGCCACATCCAGGGTCAGTGAAAAAAAGTACCATGGGAAAGATTCATGTTGGTAGGGGTGACAGTAGAAGCACATAGGCCAACTATTTATGAGTGAGGACCTAAGGACTTGCAGACAGTCATGTGGGTGTTTATATTTAGCTCAAGGCACTCAGCTCTCAATTCTCTCTATGGAATTTCTATACCTACACAATGTTGGGTCCAGGAACCACTAGGGAGTAGAAGAGTAATCTATGATAGGAGGCCTCAAAAAATATCATTCCAATCTGTTTCTAGAAGCTTATGTCTATGCCTTCCAACTAGAAACCCTGGCCTAGAGTGGGTAACTATTTACATGGTATGAGACACTACTTCCAACTGTGGCCTCTGTGCAGACAGCCAACAGCTTTAAAAGAAGTTAGACAGGGAACTGGCAAGTACTGCTTTAGGTACTGCTTTGGGCATTGCTGTAGGCATTGCTGCAGCATTGCTTAACTGAGTCTGGAAGTTTTAAACTTTCGAATTACCTCGATCAAAACAGGATGGAGGCAGGGCAAGTTCCAATTGGTTAGAACCAAGATGTTGAAATATCACCCCTTCTATGAATATCCTCCACTTGTTTAACCTATAATTAAGCTGTTTCTTAAATAGAAAGGTAATAGGAACCAGAGGGCCAGTTCTCTTCTGCACGGAGAACTTGCCTCTGCTCTATCTGTGGAGTAGACTTTCTACAGTTCCTGAATAAATCTCGCTTTCATTTTATACTCTCAGCTCGCCCCTGAATTCTTTGTTGTGCAAAGCCAAGGACCCACTTGGACTTAAAGTGGCTCCCAGCATTGGGAGTCATTTTCCTATGTCAAAAGGCCTTGATAACTTTAGAAAACATTTATACCTTGGATTCTCAGGTCCAATGCTTTCTTTCATAACTCTCTCTACATCTTTCAATGGAAAATATGAATACCAGTTTAGTTTTAGAGTTATAAGTCAATTGTCATTATAATAAGCATTTTGATACACTTTCAAATTCTATTCCCCTAATTGTTTCCAATTACTCTATAAAAATAATTCCACTGTCTCATTCTATGGACTTCACTAGGCTTTATCCAAAGCTACCTCCTCACACCATCCTGCACAACCCCAACACACACAGTTCATAAAATATTTACTGTCGACCAGGCATGCTGCCTCATGCTCCTAATCCTGGCACTTTGGAAGGCCAAGGCAGGAGGATAGCTTGAAGACAGAAGTTCAAGACCAGCCTGAGCAAGAGCAAGATGGGGTCTCTACAAAAAATAGAAAAATATGCTAGGACTAATGCTATTCTACTATAGAATAGAATGGAAAAAGTAGCTAGGACTATAGGTCCACGGTGGTGCACACCTATAGTCCCAGCTGCTTGGGAGACTGAGGCGTAGTCCCAGTTGCTTGGGAGACTGAGGTGTGAAGATTGCTTGAACCCAGGAGTTTGAGGTTACAGTGAGCTATGGTGACACCACTGTACTCTAGCCCAGGTGACAGAGTGACTCTGTCCAAAATATAATAATAATTACTGTGAATAAAGTATTGCTCTATTAAAAGACATTTTATATTCTCCTCATTTTCAAATATCCATTAAGTAAAGAGTTATCTCAATTGGTAATGAGGCTGATTCTCATAGGTGGCATATAACCACAAATTTTAAAAATTGGTTACATATCTGGTATAGCAATGGAAAAAAAATTCTTCTACAGAAAGTAAATTATTATAAGACTAACTGTGCTGAGGCCATACAGAAAAAAAAAAGAAAGAAATAACAAAGCAAAAAGAGTTATTCATGTTTGGGAAGGAGTCCAGCATATTGTTTTGTGAGTTTGAAATATATTGTAATAAATACATCTTAATTTATTGACAATGAGACTTTCAACTTAGATAGCAATGAGAAAAAAATTGATCGGATTTAGTTATGATTGCCATGATAGAAAAAGTTGTGAAAACACATTTTATATAATCAATTCATGTATGTTCTTTCAGGAGAAAAAGCACTAATTAGGAATATTGTACTTTCCTGAGAGACCATATGTTGAGGTCAATGATTAATTACATTTGGGAACAAGTTGCCAAACACTTCATTGCTTTCATGTTTATCAAATAATGGATATTGAAAAGACTGTACTTCAATGTCCATTTTAAACTACTTAATATCCAGGAAAGAATTTCATATGAGAAATATAAGCTATTGATTCCTCTCAAAAACATAATGAACTACGCTAAAAGAGAAAAGGAAAGACAACAGAATGTATATAATACTACAGCTAATTTCATTTGGACGAAAAATTGATAATGCCCACTGAAATTCCATACCCCCACAGAATATCTCTTAGATTCCATCTTATTGACTAAAGCTTTGCTGCATGTCTTTGGGCAAGTCAATTATATTCTTGGATATAAATGTATTGACTTAGGCATTATTTAGCATCAGGGTTCTGAAGTACCTAAAAACTCTAAAGGAATAATTAGGACCTTTGTGACACCCAAGAACTTGCCTCTCTCCCACTCCAAGCTGCTCTTTTTTGTGCTACACAGATAGCCTCTAGCATGCTTGACAAAAACAGTGACAATTTATTGCTCAAAATCCCCCATTTTCCTGATGTCCTGTTTATTAAAACTGAGCCCCAGCACAGCTGCATACTCCATGCCCCACCCACATTTAAATCAAACTACCAATATGACACAAGCAATTTACAGACCATGATTAGACTTGAAAAGTAACATCAGCAACCAGAGACATAGGAAGGAGAAGAGGGATGGTAAGATCAATTTATCCTGGCAGGAGAGAGGATTTTACCACTGACATTACACGGAACTGCCAGTGCACAGTACTCTTCAAAAGCATTCTGACTTTTTGTCAGTTTTATTATTGTTTTTATATTCTTTGCAGACACTATAGCCCATTGCTGCACGTAGGTGGATGACTCCCCCTGCCCCACTCCCAACCTTGCTGCCCTTGCACTTGGCTCGCCACTGTCAGCATCCATGTTCCAGAAGTGGCATTCTCATTTTCAATACAGTCATTGCTGTCTTAACTTTAACTATTGGAGGAAAGGTAGCTTGTTTAGGGCCAGGAAGCATGAGGAAAGGGGAAAAGCTAATACAAGGGTGTATTGTTGAAGTCCCTGCTGTGGCAATGGAGACTCAAGTCCATTGACCTCCTGAGAAGTACACAGAAGGCCTTTCAGAATTGTTCACCCCGATGGTAGGAGGTGCAGCTTTTATCCACCAGCTTCTATACTGACTTGTGGAGGCTTGCCCCAGGACAGTCATAACTAAGTCTATTGGATTTCTTTTTCTTTCCCTTCTTCCTTTTCTTAAAATTTAGTAGTATTGGCATTCTTGTCCATGAAGCTAAAACCAGACTAAGGCTAAAGGGATGTGATGTAAGGTAGCAGTCCCCAACCTTTTTGGCACCAGGGGCTGGTTTCATGGAAGACAATTTTTCCACAGATGAGCTGGGGGCAGGGGAGCAGCAGAGACCAGGTAGTGGTGTGCAGCCTGGTTCCTAACAGACCACAGACCAAAACTGGGCCACAGACTGCAGGGTTGGGGACCACAGATATAAGGCACCACTCATCAGAGATCACTTTGATTTGGCAATATTCACAATGCCTTACAGTTTTGTAGTACTTTCTCAAATGTATTACATTTAGTTTTCACAATAACACTATGGAGTTGATATTTTTATCATCACTATCATCGTCATCATTCCTACTTCAGAGATGAGAACCACTTGCCTCAAATAAACACAACTAATAATTTATAGAGCAATGGCTTAAACTCATTTGCATTGCATTATTCATATTTTCTTCTTTCTATACTATTTGTATTTTCTTTTTTAAAAGAAATAAGACATATTACATCTACTCTTGTTTGATATATTCACCATCTACAAGTATCCTGATTGAATATTTAAAAAAATAACTGAAGAAATTAGAGCTGTATCAATTTCTGAGCATTAATTGTAATAAAAATAAAGGCAAATAAAATAAACATCATAACAGGAGCTTTAGCCATGACTATACTATTCAACTGATTTGATTTTCCATGTTCTATACCACCCTCTGAATTGTAATGTGGTAGCCAGCCTCTAAGACAGACTTCCAAGATTTTTGCATCCTGGTATTTAATGTTCCCCCCAACACACACACACACTGAATAGGCTGATCTGGGTAACCCATCTAATATTGCAGAAGGAGGCAAGTGTGACTTATGAGGAAGTATCAAAAATACATTGCCCTGCTCTCTATTAGATCACTTAATCTGGAGCAAGTCACCTGCTCTGTGGTGAAAATACACAAGCAGCCTGTGGATATGTTCTTATGACAAGGAACTGAGGCCTTTGGTCAACAACCAGCACTAACTTGCTGGGAATGTGAGTGAGCCTGTAAATAAATCCTCCAGGGCCAGTGAAGCCTTTACATGATCACAGCTTCATGAACCTGAACCAGAACCATGCAGTAAAGCTATTCCTGTATTCCTGACCTACAGAAAATGTATGGGATAATAAATATGTGTTGTTCTAGTAGCACCACCAATCCTTCAATCTAGTTCAGCAAGCTTATACAATTGTTTCTTGGATGGTTATGTTCCAGGAACTATACTAAGCATTCCATACACAAACCTAAAGGCACTTGGTCTAGCAGAAAACATCTTATTTTAATAAAATGGCATAAGTATAGCTTGAACAAATTACAGAAAAATAGATATTCATGTGTGCATAAGAGGACTATCTGAAGCACTGTCCTTCTAAATGTACGTAGCAGGCCAAGAAAACAGTACAGGGAGACATTTGTCAGCATTGGACACAGAGCAAATATCTCCAGGAGGCCTAGGTCACTATACCTGTACTCGAATAACTTCATAAAACAAAAGAATATATAATACATTTGGGGATGGACAGAAGGAAAGGCTAAGACAAGCAGCCAAAGCCTTTTGATGGTTTTAATGAACAGACTCAAGTATTGCCGGGTGCCAAGAGGCTGAAAATGATAAAAAATGTATAGGTTTCTCACAGATGGCTTTGGGACTCATCAAGTCACCTGGAAACTCCTCAAAACAACTTTTGCAGATGCACTCACTGGAGAATTTGGTTCATGTCATGTCATAACTGGTATTAGTCTATACAAATATTTCTAGCTTAGTGCTAAGGTGAAAGATGCCATGTGTTTATGAATATTAACAATGTGCCTAGCTCTGGACCACATGCTCTGGGGATGTGATATAGAAAAAAATCACAAGCTTATAACCTTTAAAAATGACCCATGCGTTCACACAAGCCTGAGAGCTGTCATATTGTAATATTATCTGCATATATGTAAGGAATAAAGTAAAAAGACTACTAAAAGAAAAATAAAATGCAAAGCATAAGTGAAGTGCAATACTTTGTGGTATATAGGTGTTTAGAGCTGATCTGGAAGTTAAATGTGATGAGATCCATTAAAGTGCTTTTTAAAAGGGAAGAAATCCTGCAAATGCAAGGTCACGGCAGTGGAGGTAATAGTACATTTCTCTTATTTCTGTGTCCTTGATAATGCTTTTAACATTTTCAAGCCTTTTAATTTGTATTTTATATTTCTAACCTTTTGTTGCTATCACAGATCTGCTATAAGTCAAGTGGGAAAATGAGGATATATGAAATAGGGAAGCCAAGATAGTGAAACCAGTGGTAAAAGAGAGACTTACAAAATGTGGGCATGAGGTCATTTACCAGAAGACAATAGTGGTTTTAGAAGCTTGATGTTAGGCAGTGACTTTCTTAAACCATTCTTTAGCTGCCCATCCACAGAGCTGTGGTCTGACCAAGGAGAGATAGCCAATGGCTTAGAAAGTCCCGAAGAGATGAGGAAGTCTTTGGAATTTTCTTATGTCACATCCTACCAGAGATTGCCTTTCCCAAGTACCTATGAGGCCCAAACTCAGTCAGATGTTCATTGACAGGGTGCTGGGGCACTGGCCTCATGTACAAAGACTGAAATTCTGGGCAATAGGAGAAAATGGAGGCAGGAAGAGCCATAGATGGTCTTCAGGCCAAGAACTGTCCAAAAACAAACTAAATCATATTACTTGCAACACTCACCATGTGGTAAAATACAAAGGGTATTAGTTCAAGTACTCAGAAATGGCACAAGTTAATTACCCCACTATCTGACAGGTTTTGGCTTTGTTGATCCTTAAGACTTCTCTTACTTCCTAAACAATAGGGCTTCTAAAATGAACAGTTGGCTGAAGGAATGAAAATAAAATTTTGACACAGGGTTTGACACAAACACAAGACTCTCATAAAGTCACTCTTCCAAAGAAATGCAACATCTCCTTAGAAAAGAAGTGACAGAGTATTTTTTCTCTTTGGATCCCCCTCAGTGAATGATAAACAAGACAAATTTGATCCTCTTCTGGTCTCATTTTGCTTCCCCCTTTGGAGTTATATTTCCCTAGCCTGTTTTTTTTTTGTAACTCAAAAAAAGAAGTCTTTTAATTTTTCTTTTAAATAAACCTCTTGCAGGTTTAGGTCAGATTAGGGGGTGGAGGATTATATGATATTAAGGTTGTCACTCAGTGCCATCCTTATCAAAATAAATTATATAACTAAAGTCTCTCACATCTTGCTCCACTGTGTTTTTCTTCAGACACTTCTCTCCAAATTACCAGAGTATTTTTAGAAATTTGAGCAAAAACTTCTAAGTGTCACAATATCTTGCTAATTTAGAGGTCATGTGCTAATTAGTCATGTTTTCGTATCATCCATTTTTTCCATATTCATTTTCCTTCTTGCCTCCATCAGTGTCCATCATCAATTTATTACTTATATTTTATCTCTAATCTCATGCTTCATATTTTGAAATATTTCATAACAAAGGCCCACCAGCAACTTCATTAACCACTGAAACATTAGTAAGCCATTTGAGCCTATCTGATGTGGATGGTTCCTTTAGTTTGGTTATTTTTGTTGAGGATGTTGAACAAACGCCAAATCACTCTATATTCAGCAGTCTGACTTTAAATTCACATGAATCTTCTCAGCTGGAAAGGGCACATGTGAAGACACAGTTCTGTACTCAGCCTCACCTTGTCCCACAATGGTCACAATGTATCTTAAACCCATTTTATTTTCTCCCTAGAAAAACTGCTTGAAGAATCCACAGAACTCTGTGGTCCTATCGTATCTCAAGAACAAAGTGCTGGTAGCACTGGGATAGAAGTAGGAGGGTGAAGCCAGAGCCAGGAGGAGGTGGAGTACCAGGGGGCTGACAGTGTCTAATCAGGGCAGCCCACAGAGCTATGGCTGGAGTCCAGAGCAGCGGACCAGCTATTTCAAGGAGTATCAACCAAACCTGAGCAGATCAGAAGCAAAATGCAAGAGCCAAGGTATCATGAAGGCAAGGATAAAGTTGGCATCTCCTGGAAAACTGGTATAAATTACTAGGCTACCTCTGAAGAACAAAGGGCTCCCACATTTTCACTTACCAGGGTTGCCTTTATTCTACTTGGAATGTGCAATCCATTGTAGTTCATCATTGTAAGAGCTTTCCTTAAATCCTCAAGAAAACAGTCATCTCCTTTTAACAAGTTGCTATAGCCCCTTTCATTAATTAATTCCACAGATATCTGCTGAGGACTTACTATGTGACAGGCCAGTGCCACGTGCTGGAGGCAAAAATGCAGGTGAAATAGACAGGATCCATGCATGCATGGAGCCTAGAATCTACGGGGAAGACATATGCTGCTCAAAGTAAATAAAATTGTAAAATGAGAATGGTAACCACTGCTGCCAAGGAGAGGTACATGGTAACATAAGAACTATACCTTAAGGGGATTTGGTCTGGTCAAGGAAAACAGAAGAGACTTCCCTGGGAAATAGTTATTTTAGCCAAGATCTTCCAAAAGAATAAATGTTAACTAAGGGCAGAGTGCAGGGCAGAGAAAACAAATGTGTCTGGGCCCTGCAGTGGTCAAAGCTGGATCATGGTGATCAAGTAAAAGAAGGCCATGTGTTTGGAGCAGTGAAAACAATTGGATGATAGCAAGTGACAAGTTTGGGCAGAAGTGAGATCCAGGGAGGGCCTCATAGGCCATGTTCAGTAGTTTCCTTTTCCTCCTAAGAGCAATGGGGAGCCACCAGAGGTATAGCACAAATGTCAGGCCACAAACAGAGCTGTGAAGAAAACATGTTATTTCTATAGTTTTCAGTATTTCATCTTAATGTGTATTTTAAGCCCATTCCCACAGACGGTGAATACTTAATCACTATTAATTCCTGGTGAATTTAATCAATTCAGTGTTCTTTAGTCCATACAAAGTTTCTTTGTATCCCATCCCCAGAGTTGTACCCACTTTTCAGGGATTCACTGTTGTCAACTGCATTTAGCAAAATGAATGTTGCCCCATCTTTCTTTATCATTAATGCATACATGCCATCATCACTGGTGCATCCAGCCTGGAGTCAAGTTATGAATGTCCTAAATGACCCAAAAGGGCAAGGAACAAGGGACAGAATGAAGGATATAAAAATATTATCCTGCTACAAATGATTCATTAAAATTTGGCTGTTAATAACATAAGATTTTTACCACAAAATAGATCACTCCGAATGCTCTGCAGATAAAGGGTTGGAGAGAGAATAGACTGAATACAAAGGGACCACATAGGATATCATAAATAATTTCATGTTTGTAGATGATAGTAGTTTGGCCTAGGGTGGTGGGGATAAGATGGAGGTAGGGACATGGGTTCACAGGATATTTATAGGGTAAAAATCACAGGATTCGATGAAATAGTTGGATATTGGGTTAAATCAGAAAACGCTTGGCTTTCTGATTTGCACAGCTGGATGCATGCTGACACCATTTACTGACCAGTGAAGGAAGATCTGGGGGAACATCCTAAGTTGATTTTTGACATGTTGAGTTTGAGATACCTTTGAGACATGCAAGAGGATATTAAGTAAGTAGCTGGGCCTGTGTAATGGATGGAAGTGAAGAGAAGTCTGAGCTGAAAATATAAATGAATGAGACCTCTCCATGTAGATTCTATCGGAAGTAATAGGTATTAGGTAAGGCTGTTAGGAGGAGTCTACAATGGGGAAATAATGCAGGGCTGAGCTCCCTCTCCTGTTTACACTGGCATAAGTTTCCACTTGGCTAATTCAAAGAAAAGTGAGTGCCCATGGCACACTGTATGAAACAGCAGTCAGTGCTTCACCACAGAACATAAAATATCAACACCTCCTACTTCAGAAAGAGCTTTCTATCTACCTAGATTTCTTACGTCAGTTTTAATGAGAGTGTTTATTCTCTTTTGTCTTATGTTTTGAGACTTTCTTCACAGGGTTATTGACAGTGAACATCAGAATTTGCTCTTGGTGTTGTCCTGAGCAAAGACAGCATCTGGAAGCATGATCTAGTCTACGAGGATCCAAAGATCAAAAATTGCTATCCCCAATATAAAAAGAAAATGATAGGGCTTCTAATCTTACCTAGAAAGAATAAGAAAAACAAAACCTGAAAGAGTTAAAGAACTTACCAATGACTCAACAAAAAAAGTTTGTTCAATTGTACGTATTAGATAATAATGATAGAATTCAAGTCTCCACTCCCTATGTCCAAAGTTCAATTCACCTCTCAAAGTCTACTCTAGAAAAATAAATATATGCACACATGTTCCCAAAATAAATACAAATTATTTCTTTACAAATAAATGTGTGCCAAAATCCTCGAATTTCTGATAGAGTAGGAAGTGTGGACTCTTAAGGAGCATATGATAATTGTTTAATAATTAATTAAATAACAAGCTTTAAAAAAACACCACAGTGTTTCATAAATAGTAAGATTTTTAGATTTTTTTTACATTTTCCTTTTAACTATTTTTTGAATAAATGATAAAAAGTGAAACCTCAAATTTAATGAAAGCATGCTAAATATAGTTTTAAATTGGTAACATAAGGGATGAAAATAAGAATGAAAGGAGAAATAACAAATTTAGCACTGGGTGACATGGTCAAATATATTTATATTCATTTGTTTGCTTAAATATTTATATAAATTATACCTGAAATTCATTAAACTTATAGAGTGCTCATAATTCCATTTTCTAGGAAAACTGGTCTACATGGAACATGGAGAGGATAGTGACTTCCTAGATGCTACTGGGCTTGTGAGTGAGGGGTAAACCATCTGCCCTCACACTTCAATCACTTACCAGTTTATATAGAGAGAACTATTGAGACTATGTGAGAATTACGGGGGAGAAAGTATGGTAAGTGAGGCCCACATGCTAAAAGAGGATGTGTAAGTGTGAACTAAGGCATGTACCAAAAAGCCTGGGAGGGAAGGGAGATCAGTCGGTCTAAAGTATTCAGCGAAGGCCTCGTTGAAGAAGTGTGGTTTAAACTGCCCTTTTCAAAAATGTTTAAGTGCAAAAAGAATGGAGATTGTTTTAAATGAAAGGAACTACATGAAGCAGGAATGACCACAATATTTGTGACTCAATTACAAAACAAAAACAATAAAAACCCAGCTCTACGGAAATAGAAGTTGACCTGAATCAGTTAATAGGGGTTAAGTTCTCAATAGATTGAAGCAGAGTTAACTTTTTTAAATACAAAACTGTCAAAGGCAAAGAAAAATGTCATGACTATAATTTTTTTATCTCTATGTCAACAAAATTTCAATTTTTCTCTTATAGACAACATGTATCTCTGGACACATCTCAGTATCTAATCATTCAAAATGTTTACATACAAACAGAGCTGAGACCACTATCAGGCACCGCAGGAAAGAGTTGGGCTTCGGCCACACTGCAGAGGAAAACACCAAATCCTTGCCCCTGACAGGCCCCCAGTATGTTCTATCCAGAACGAAAAGCTAGCCTAATTTTAAGGAACTTACAATGTACCATCCAGAGAGGGGAGGAGCACCTTTTAATATAAAGTGAAAAGGACTAAGAGTACTGTAGATAATGAAAAATTTAGAAATTCAGAAATAAGCCACAGATAGCTTCCATTGTTTCTTTGTATGAACTAAAAGGCATGCTAGGATTTGGTATAAAGGATGCTACATAAAAGAGTTCCATATAGAGATAATAAGTCTTTTAGTCAGGAGAAAAGGCGTCAGTAACTATCCTGCATGTTATTCTCATGATTTTTTTATTTCCATTTTTATAAACAGCTTGAATATGTGAGACTTTGGTAGTACTAGATCTCATAGTTTGAGCTTTCTTTGAGTTTATTTTAAAAATGGAATACTCCCAGTTGTTATGGCACCCTGACTTTTGCAATTTAAATGAAAAACACTGAAAATAAAGAGTTCTCAAGTCTACACTGTAGTCATATTTATTTAATTGAACTTTTTCTCATGTTTCTCTAAGCTAGACTTAGCAAAAAGCTTAGTAGCGTAATTATAGTGCTATAAAAGATTTCGCCTCCTTTTTTTCCCCTAAACTAATATCCTCACCTGGTACATTTCACAATGCATCAATAAATTACACAATATAATGACAATTAGGGATTTTGTTATACTTCAGAAAATCAGAAAAAAAATACATATTTTTCAGATTACACTCCTTTAATATTTCTAATGCTTAGGCAGTATCTCCCAAATTTTTGTAAATGTTAAATTATTTTGTAAAATCAGTTTTAATAGATAACTATGAATTATAAATAGATAGATATTATACATAATACGTATACCATAAAAACAACTAAAATTTTTATATTATCTTCTGATAAAACCCAATAATATTAACCTGCTTCAAATTTATACCTGGTTCTTTGTGTACAAAGCTACAACCCCAAATATCCTCTACTAATGAAAAATCACTAGACAATTACTTTTTATACTATTTGTATGTTTCTAAAGAGTATGCTCTTTCCTCAGGGGTTATTCTCCCCTGCTAACAGATGTGTTAATTGTCAACACTGCCAAGCTGTTTTTTGTTGTTAGTGCTTAATCTTTTAAAATGCATCTTCTCTAAAAATCTAGCCAGCTAAGTTTGTCTTCCGTGTACCACCTACTATCACATGATTTTCCCTTCAGTATGAAGAGAATCCTTTCCAAGTTTCCACACATCTTTGTATTCTTCTACATAGATATTTTAGATTGAATTATATCTTTTTTCCCTCAAACATAAAAGAACCTGCAAAACTGATTCTACCACATAATTATCTTCAATGCAAAATGATAGAATTCTCTTTTCCATCTATCATAGTACATTCTGAACAATAGTTCGAAAGTAAATTTAAACTATTTATTTTATTTATTTATTTTTTGAGGTACAAGGTTCCTTATGATGACACAAGCACATTTTAATATTCAGGGTTTCAAAGAAACAATCATTAAAAAAACTGTAGTTATATAGCTACTTGCAGTAATTTAAAGTGTACATAATGATAAAATATTTCAACTTTTTATAGCATCAGATGAATTTTATAATCTTCTTTATTTTTATCATTGAAGCAATCAAGCATTCAACAGATTTTTTTATGTTGCACTAGAATATTTTTAATTGAGAAAACTTGGATTAAAGTGTTCTAATAATTTCCACAGTATGAATTTTATCAATAGAGTCAATCCATTTAAATTTAGTTCAACTTGTCACTCTTAAGTTTTCAACTTATTTAACTGGTGCCCACAAAATGAATAGTAGAAACTATATTTCAATATGAAACACTACATTGTGAAAATAAGAAAAAGACATGGTCATGGCCAAAATTAAAGAAGTATGGAATTGTCCCAATAAAATGAACTTAAAATGTCTAAATAGGTCTTAAATATAAAATAATAAAGAATTAATCCCAGAATCCTTTGAACTTGAATTGGTGTAGTCAACAGTTGAGGTGTTTCATACAATCATAGTAAGCAGAATTTAATAGTTTTGATTTATTGTTTATAGAGAAGAGCTCCAAAGCAGTTGTATTATTATATATATTAAATACTTTCTACTGAATGTGCTTATCAAGGCACTAACATGTTAAAAAATAGAAAGCTGTGTTATATTGAAAATGCACTTTCTTCAAGGTAGTAACATACTATAATAATAAAATAAATGGCTCAAAATGTATCTTCACCTTAGATAAGATTCCTAATCTTTCTATGAACACAGTCAACAAGATGACATTAGGCATTTAAACATGGTTCTGGTGGCATAGGCCCAAAATGCTCAATTACAAAATATATTTTTACTTCTACAGAGGTTAGTTTTAAAAATTAAGTGATCATCATTTATGTGAAGTAGTTAACATAGCAGGGAATTATTCTGGCTCATTGTTTGAGAGAAACAATGATTTTTCTTAGCCTTACCTTATGCTATAGTCTTGGATCCATCAAAAAGATTCTTGATTTCCATTAGAAAGTCTTTTGTAGAGATAAAAATTGTTTCATATCTGTCTTCCTTAATCTTTTCTTTCTGGACATAGCACTGTAAACCCATAGTACTCTTTCCTCTAGCTGATGTCATTTCCTTGTTAGTTTATCTCTGCAACTCCTATCCTCCCAAGACTACTTGTTGCCCTCCAGCTTAAATATATACTTCTGAATGCTGTCCTCAAATTTATCCACTGACTGGCCCAAGATATACACATGTATAAATCTTTTCCATCCTCTGAATTGCAGATCAAAATCCACCTTTTTTCAGAGGGATTTTAATGATGAAACCTAGATATTTTCAACCTACAAGTATAACCCTTGCTGTTCTAATTCAGTATCTATGTTTTTGCCACTAATATATTTGTTTCTTTCCCTCATTGTTAACAAATTTGTTAAGAATTAAGAAATATCCCTTAAATATATATCCAAAATTTGGAACTCTTAAGTGAGCATTACATTATTTGTTGGCTATCACTGAGAATGAAACATGGGTTTCATTCTGTTAAGCCTGGAAATTTATTAGAAACTAAAAGCAAGTTATTGAAATTGGTTTTCTAGAATAAAAGAA
This sequence comes from Varecia variegata, assembly GCA_028533085.1. Classification (NCBI taxonomy): domain Eukaryota; kingdom Metazoa; phylum Chordata; class Mammalia; order Primates; family Lemuridae; genus Varecia; species Varecia variegata. The sequence goes on along the minus strand of CM052441.1, from coordinate 65,253,469 downwards.
CTTGAGAGCAGTGAAACTGTGATAATATTTAATAGGCTAACTAGTTTAATACATGATCACATCCCTAAATTGTAATTTACAATCAAAACAGTTGGTGGCACCTTTGAAGCAATTTTTTGTTTAACTGTATCTATGCTGCCTGCAAATTGCTAGACAATTACATTAATATACAAAGTCTTCATAATTACATTGGTTTAGAAAGAATTTTCTGATGTTCAGATAACCCTATTTTAATATAATATCTATTTATTATAAACTAAAAAATAAAACAAAACAAAATCACAATAATAGAAACTGTGCCCCCAGATAATAGTATTTATTACCCAAACATTTTTGCAATAGTTTTAGCCTGATAAAATTTTACTTCCTTCAGAAAGTAAGTCAGGAGTGTCTTGGAAATATTAATAGCATTTCTTACCTAGACACAATATCAGATTCAATAGAGTAGACATAACAATATAAGAAGGGTTGAGGAGACTGTAGATAGCTTCTTAAATATCACCAACCCTCTTAGATGCTCTTTCCCAGTAGGCTGTTAATATGGCTTAAATTTCTTACCAGAGAAAGTTATTCCTTGGGTTAAAATATTATAAACTTAGTGTAATCTCTTTAAAGGGTAAATGTCCTTGAAAGTGTAATGCACCGAGGCTTATTCACTATTAACACCAAGACAGAAAGGGACTTTCATTAGAATATAATCAGTGATTTCATAAATAGATTTTTGTGTAAAGTTTTATAACTTTTGTTGAGGCTGTTCAGGGATAATTAATCTCACTTTTTTCAGTAACGTGAAACCAGATGAGAGGTAGCTGTAAATATCTCACAAATGAAGAAGAGACTTGATAAATTTGGATTGAGAATGCAGCATTGTTCAGCAGGCAAGTGTACTTCCCAATACCCTGGGATTTTACCCACCCCCTCCCCATTGTTCTGGAAGTTAAAACTAGGAGGAGCAGAGGGGAATGTACTGTTCCCTTGGATGATGTACAATGTCAAAGATAAAGCTGGACACTAGTTAAATTGATAAGGACAGATTTTAATCAGTAATACACTACTGCAGTAGGGAAGAGAGTCCAATATGAACTGAGCTCAATTTATGTTTGTACAGAGGTGACAGGTGATGAGGCATTTCACAGGGAGAATGAGGGAAAAGGGAGGGGAAGGGGATCTGCAGGGGCTTGAGCAGAGTCAGGGAAGTTAAAAATTACAAAGGGTTGGTCAGTTTCCATGCTAATTAGGCCAACTAGGTCTGTTAGTCAGCAATGATCTAAATTAGGATTCCATCCTGCCTCCACCACCACCACCAAACTAGGAGGCAGAGGACCTGTCCTTCCTGATAGTTCCATTTCTAAGAAAGGCTTTCAGGTCCTTGAGATAGACTCCTGAGTTGTAGAGAATACAAATACATCTCAAAGGGATTCACAGTTGTAAAGCCTTTTTAGTAAATGCTCTAAGAAAAGGAGGTCAGGGACCTATCTCAGCTGTTGGCTAGAACACACAGTGAATTGTTTTGACAGCCCTGAGCTTTTCCAGATGAGAACTGAAAAGGGAGACTGGGTTGTCCCAGGGATAAAGCCCGGGTTAGAGACCATGTGAAAGTTTGGTTAAGTCTCAGGAGTTTGAAAGGAATGTATGTGCCCAGAGTTTTGGCAGTTCTCAGTAGCCCACAAAGAAAAATTTCAGAAAGGGAGGCTTTGCACATGCCCTGTTAGAAGAGCAAATGTTTCTATTCTTTATAGCCAAGCAGGGCTACTAGGACGGAGTAGGAATGGATCCCCCAGAGCAGTAGTTCTCAATCAGAATAATTTTGCCACTAAGAGAACAGATGAGAATATCCGGAGACATTTTTGTCATTTCTGAAGGAGAGAGGTACTACTAGTGGCATCAAGAAGGTAGAGGCTAGGTATGCTGCTAAACATCCTATAATACACAAGACAGCCTTCCACAACAAGGAGGGTGGGGGAGATGAGGGATAAAAACCTACCAGTTGTGTAGGATGTATCCTATTCTGGTGAAGGGTACACTTAAAGCCCTGACTTAAGCATTAGACAATTCATCCATGTAATAAACTTGTATCCCCTAAATCTACTGAAATAAAAAAAAAGTTCCACATAAGGGCAGGGGGTAGTGGAAAATTAAGTTGACTAAGTAGAGTGAGGACAAAATTATAAAGCAGCTGAAAAGATATATACATATACATGCACACACGTACATATATAAAATATATATATGTATACATGTATACATACATTCATACACATATTATATGTAGAAGAAAATAAGAATAATAGAAGGGGTTTTAATTTTTAAATGAGTAATATAATTATATCAGTGTTTGAGTAATATTTGTTGGGCAGTAGAATAATAGAATTCAGTTTTGGGTCCAGCCACCATGTAATGATGACCTACTTTTCATTCATTCCTTCACCAGGTATTTATTGAATGATAAATATTTATGTGCCATGCACTCTTCGTGCTCTTGGGATCCAGAAATATGAAACATAGACAAGACCTGGCACCCAAAAATTTATAATCTAGTTGGGAGGCAATAAGCCAGATAGTTACAAGTGCCATGAGAGATAGAGGAGGCTAATTCAGACCTAGACAACTGTGCTAGGAAAAGGATGAGAGCACAGTAGATGATTACTAATGGAAGAAAAAGAAAAACAAAATTTCAAACTTGTATAAACGGACAAATATTTGCAGCACTGACAGAAAATGGAAAGTGAGAAACCAGTCTAGTTCAAAATGGAAAGTTCACTTTAGTACATATTGAATATGATGTGGTAGCAGCACAATTAATTTAATGAGAAAAGAGATAAAAACAAAAAATAATAAAAAGCTGATGGAGAAACTATTTACCAGGACATATGCATGAGCTTCTGTGAGAAAAATGTAAACACTTATTTTCAGTGAGTCAATTCTCTGCTATAAAATAGGCAAGCTGTGGTATTAAATTGATTCTAATTTATGCTATGTCACAACTATAAGAAGTTATTAGAACCTCCAGACTATACCTTAGAATGAGCAAATTTTATCTGTCCCATATGACTTGTTTTTTAACTAACCAAATGATTACCCACAAAGAAGACAGAATAAACCCGAATCAACAACCTATAGCACCAAAGAAACCATTTCAATAGTGAATGGATTTAGCAGGTAGGTTTTATGAATAAACCAAAGCCACAGGAGTTGTAAAGCCTCCTTGTTCTCATATGTTAAAAGTAATTTTCTTCAAGGTAGCTGATTTCTTATTGTCAGAGAGAACTTGAAAATCAAAGAGAATATCTGCTGCTAAACCATAGAAGATGTCCCTGCCCTCTAAAAGCTGGCTTTCCTTCCAATGCCTTTTTTTAACATCGGATACAAAGAAGTGTTGGATTCCATCTAAAGTCTTACAAATATCACTCAATTCTAATGCTGAGGTTGAGTGCTAAAACTTCCATTGTGCTGTCCTGGGGAATTAAATAAGACGGGCTGCATATTAGATTTGCCTTTTACATGCAACTGAATAAACTAATGGGGAAACCATGTCTCTTTTCTTTACTACCACCAAACAGGGTGTGTGTGTATGTGTATCATTTATAATAGATTGCACTTATTGCTGCATTCATGATCTGCCGCTGATCTTATCTCAGTTTCTTGCATGATGAATATCTTACTGTTAGCTGCATGTCTGGTGAATTTAATTTATAGTTATATCTGTTAGGATTGGATTGAACTATAAGGTAACCAGACTTCTATATATAGACTTTTGAGAAATAATATAGTTTTTTTTTAAATCTAGAGAGATGGGTAGCACTACAGAAGCATAACGATCTGCCTGCTGGCATCCAGAGCACTTGCCTGACCTGCTCTTTGGAGGAAGCACAGTACACAGCAACGTGGTCCTGCTGGAAGTCAATGCCACTTTAAAACTTACATATTACCCATGAAGAAACTCAACAGTAAGGAAGCCAAATTTTCCTCATAAACGGTAAGTATTAATAGAACTAGAAAAACAAGTCTGCTATTAGCCACGCTAACATCTGCCAGAATTTTATCATGAAAGGTTTGCCTCACTGGAGGCAAAGCAACTATTGTCATCAGCTTCCAGCTCATTAAAGGAGACAACTTGCAGTTAGTCACACAATTTGCAACAGTGTGGGGATTTGGGTACAACTGCTAGATACCACTAAGAAATCCTCAAATTCTTTACAATCCAAAATACGGGCAATATAAAATATGCTTTTTAAATTATCAAGAGATGTGCATAGCTTAAAACAAACAAGGTACAAATACATAGCTAAAAATGTCAGTTCTTCTATATCTCTTACAGATATCTTTAACTAGACAAAAACTATTGTTCCCAAAGACTCACTTTGACATTATTAGAGAAATATAACAATATTCAAGAATCCATATTTGTAAGATTTTCCAAAACATAAAAAGTAGTTTTATGTCATTAGGTGCCAAGTGTTATGTTGGGTTAATGTTGAAAAAATATTTAATCTTTTGAACTAAGTCAAGAATGACATTAGGTTTCGAATCCCATGCCAACTCAAAGTGATTGGTAGTAGCTTCTAGAACAGTGTATTTTAAGAGAATTTCACAGTTGTTTCTGCACTTAGTCAGAAATAATGCCATGAAGATTCGTGATGACTGCTGTGGAGATGGAAGGGACAATGACTGTGCCAATGCCATGAATTCACCACACCAATTTAAGGGAGTGATTGACAAGTTTGATAATTAGAGGAGTGTCAGGGTAACATGAATGAACAGTGATTGCCAAAGTATTACCAAAGTTCTAGGAAGTTCCTGTGTTCTGTGCAACCACCTCTATACTTCTGACTCAAGACCATTTTTCATATGTACCTTCTCAGAAACAACTGGAACAGCATTATACTAATGAAAAGTTCGTGAGTTTTATTGAGTACCTACCATCAGTAATGTATTCAGCTAGGTGCTGGAGAAAACACACACATAAACACACACACACACACACACACACACACACACATATGCAATCTATTTTTCAAAGTCATTGGCTCAAACACTGCATTTTTTAGTGGGTTGGGAATATTTCCTTGATTTGTGGGTGATGAGATTAGATGATATGAGATAAAAATTCTGAAAAGAAACAGTATGTACATTAATCAAGAGTCTAACTATGCACTGTACTTCCATTCAACTCTTCTCAATGCCATTGAAATGGGAAACCAGTGTCTATATCTAAAGATTTGGGGTCAAAAGTATAGAAGCAGACAGCATGCTACATCAGGGGAGAGACATATATATTGACAAGCAGCTGCCACTGATTGTTTAAGCCTTCAAAAACATGAACTAAATTATCCATGACATGAAAGATATGTCCAAGTTGTTTTGGTTACATATTACACCAATGAGGATATGAACATCAGGAACAATTAAGGCAGTGAAGCCAAAATTGTAAAGTTGAGTGCTGATTTTGGAAAGAGAAGTTGTTGTGATCATTCACTTTGGCTTGAATTAGTTTTAAATACTGTCCTTATTTTTTCATATAATCAGGCAAACTACTGCATCACTTCAACAGGATCAACTTGTTTCTAATTTTTCATGGACTGAATTCCAATTTTTTTCCACACTAGGCTTTAAGTATCTATTATTGAAATCATATTTTAGACCATTTCAAGAAATTTTGTAAACTGTAGCATCTACTACAATATTATGAAGTTTGTTTATAATAGTTATTCTCATTTGTTAGTGCTATATTGAAATAAGTTGACTCCTCCAAAATTATCATAATTTTTAAACTTTTATTCTTATTAATAAGAGAATCTCTTAAGTTTTGCTAAATTTTTGTGCTCAAGAAATAAGAAAAAAATAGGAAATAATTATGCCAAAATAGGTAAGGTTTATTATTAAATTATAGATATGCTCATAAAGAGATATAGATATAAATCACAGATAGTATGTCATTTATTTTTAAAAGATTTGTAGAAGAATTAATCTTTTTTTTAAAATTGAGCTTTTAGAAGTGCTATAGATATGTGATAAGCAATACAAAACTAAAATCAATTTTATATTGATTATTAATATACAGAGAATGTTGATATATTGACCAAAACTGTGACTTACTTATTTGAGGATGGTATTAATTTTCTTACCTGCAACTTTGCAGCTTCCACTAAACCTGACATGGTCCTGTCTGGTAATAACTGGCTCCCAAAAAACTAAATTAAGAAATCAACATTAAAGAATTAATAGGAAAAAAAACTTCTGGTTACAGATACTATAATAAGACAAGCTAAGGTCTTTCCTGAGTCAATTGAGAGTAGTTAAAGGTATGCAACAAAAGAGGGAGGAAAACAAAGGAAAAGTTAGAAGTGTTTGTTTATTGTATTTATTTATTTATTTTAAAGATAGGGTTTCTCTCTGTCACCAACCTGGAACGCAGTGGCATAATCACAGCTCACTGAAACCTCAAACTCCTGGGCTCCAGCAATCCTCCTGCCTCAGCCTTCCAAGTAGCTAAGACTACAGTGTCACCATGTCCAGCTAATTTTTTAAATTTTTTATGTTAATAGAAACTGGATCTTGCTATGTTACCCAGGCTAATGTCAAATTCCTGGCCTTAAATGGTCCTACCACCTTAGCCTCCCAAAGTGCTAGGATTACAGGTGTAAGTCACTGTGCCTGGCCAGAAATTTTTATTATAGAACACAAAATATATTTTCCAATGAGTAATGTACATAATAATAATGATGAATTACATAATCTTACAGCCCTGTTCTTAATGTAAAATTCTGATTTGTTAACTGTTTAAAAACATTTATTCAAGTATTAAATATTGAGCCTACTTTATCTTGTAGATCTTAGATTTTTTTTAAATAGTGAAAGCCAATACTGTTATGATCATTTTAACTGAAATATGCAAATTCTGCTTGAAATAGTTTTTTTCTATAAAGTACACTGTTTAAAATTTTTTTCTTACTGTAGGCATGTTATTTCTATCATTTTAAGTTCTATTCATCATACTACACACCAATAATGTTCATAGAAAAATGTATATACATTATAGAACTTAAGGTAATAGTCCATTCTGGAAAATTTTACAATGTTCTTCAATGGAAAAAATTTTTTGAGTATAAAGGAAAGTAATTTATATGTTATTCAGAAACTACATGTGATGCGTGAAATGGAAATATATGTATTAACATATTGGGGGGAGGTCTATCAGTCTAGTGGTTCAGATTGTTTCATCAGTTTATCAGTCAAATGTAAAATGATGTTTATACTGGCTATATAGATAAGCAATTATATATATAATATATATATTTAGTATTAGCCTAATTCCCTTAGAGCAAAAAACATTTATCAAGCATCTTTAGTAGATTATTGGCACTGATAACTGCAATAATTTTTCCCATTCCTGCACTAAATTTCTTTGAAATGTGGCTTTGAGGGTCCTCTAAGAGGCAGAGTCTATTTCCCTACCCCCTGGAATTTGGACAGGCCTCTTATTTTGTGTTAACCAATAGAATATAAGAGGAGATCCACTAGGGAAGTTCTAAGCCAAGGTCTCAAGAGGCACTATAGCCTCTGCTCTCACTCTTTTGGAATGCCGCTGTTACTATGTGAAGAATCCCAGTCTAGACTTCTTATGAATGAGAGATAACACAGAGTTGCCCAACTTTCAGCCAAGCCTATGACAAGGACCATTTTAGACTGTTCAGTTCTAGTCAAGTGGCTGCCTGAGTGACCCCAGCTAAGAACAGCAGAACCACCTAGTTTGGCCCAGCCCAAAGCAATGAGCCAAAGAAATGTGAGTAAATAAAATGGTTGCTGTTTCAAGCCACTGAATTTTAGGGGGGCTTGGGATTCAGAGTGTGGTACTGCCATATCATGTACAAAAATTGAATAAAAATTTATCATGGACCTAGTTGTAAGAGCTAAAAACTATAAAACTTCTGTAAGAAAACATAAAAAATCTTTGTGACATTAGGTTAGGGAAAGATTTCTGAAATAGGGAAAAATAAATCATGAAGCATATAAAAATTGACAAAACAGACTTCATCAAACTTAAAGATGTTTGTAATTTCAGAGAGACAATTAAGAACATGAATGGACAAGCCAACAACTGGCAGAAAGTATTTGCAAAACATTTATCTAATAAAAAACTTGTACGGAGAATATAGAAATAACTCAATAATATTACAATATCAAGCAAAAACAGCTCAGTTAAAAAATGAGCAAAATATTTGAACACACATTTCACACACAAAAAAAAATTTGCAAAGAAATAATAAGCACACAAAGAGATGGTCAACATCACTCATTACCAGGGAAATACAAATTACACCCACAGTGACAAGCCTCTACATACCCACTAGAATGTCTAAAATTTAAAAGACTAACACTACCAAGTCTTGAAAAGTGCATGAGTAACTGGAACTCTCATACATTTCTGGTGGGATTGAAAAATGGAGAGAGAGGACACTTGGAAAAACAGTTTGGCAGCTTCTTACAAAGCTCAATATGTACTTGCTATTGACCCAGCAATCCCACTCCCAGGTACTAACTCAAGAGAAATAAAAATATTTGTCTACATGTACTTACATGCAAATATTCATCAGAGTTTTATTGATAGCAGCCAAAACTTAAAAATACCAATTGTACAACAACTAGTGAATAGATAAACAAATTGTGATATATTTATACCATGGAATTTAACAATAGAAATGAGTGAACTACTGATATATCCAAAACTATTGATAAATATCTAAAATATTATGACAGATGAAAGAAGCCAGAAGCAAAAGACTGTAATGTATGATAACATATGAAATCTAGAAAAGACAAAACTACAATAGAAAGCAACTAAACAACTGCTTAGGCCCAGGAATTGGGAGAAGGGATTGTCTGCAAAGGATCATGAGAGACCATTTTTACTGTGATGAAAATGTTCTATATCATCATTGTGGTGGTAGTTAGGAGCAAAACTCAACAAGTTGTGCCCCTGAAATAAGTAAATTTTATTGTATATAAATAAAGCTGGATAAAAATTTTTAAAAAGGAAGGAAAGAAGGAAGAAAGAAAGAAGAGAAAGAAGAGGGTAAGGGAGGAAGATCTGATGTTTAATAAACTTGTGGACCTGGCTATCATGCTCTCTAGACAGGAGGTTCAAAGTGTCAATTGGGTGTTTCTAGCAGCATAGGATAAATTACTTCCAGAGAGAGGAAATAAAGTAGAAATTATTTAGTTTACAAGTAGATTTTAAAGGATATATGGAAGGCAAGGATATACTGGATTGGAAAATAAAATTGTTTCTTAACCTCATTCTCTCCCTGGCTATACAAGATTCTCAAAGAATAAATGGCCTCAAAGTAAAGATTAAATCAAGGGTGAGTTTGTAAGATCCTTTGTTTAAGACTTCAGAATGATATAAAGCAGTGTCACATAGTCCCTTTTATCTAGGCAAAATGGCATCTAAGTATCTTAATGAAAGAAGAGACCTTTTTGGAAAAGAATCGTCAATGTGACCATTGTCTAACCTAGTTGACTATAATCTTATGCATAAGGTTATGAACAATTTTTAAGGGATTTGTATCAGCTTTGACTAATTGGGACAAAGACCTTTCAAAATAAAAGATCTCTTTTTAAAAGGCCCATTACTTTCCACAGGCAGAAGGCAGACTGAGAACGCAACTCAGCTGTAAACACAAGCCATGCCATATCGAAAATGGTAGCCTTCTTATAAGGCAGAGCCAAGAACCAAGAGGAAAAGCCAGAGTGACTAATAGACTGAAGAACCACTGGAGTAGAAATGGGCTCTAAATTTCTTGCTCAGCTAGATTTCAGAATTGATGTGGAAAAGTAACTGTTATGATCCCTCCATTATTTTCCTTTTTGCACGGGAGGGAGTGCCTATCATAGTTATCCTGTTACTGTGTGACTCTTTTGTATTGAATGTATGTGGGTTGGAGGAGGGGAAGAGTTTGATTTTTTTAGTCCCCTCATCTCTGCATTAATAGAAGCCACACAGGGGAAGATACAGCCTCATCTATGAGGAGTCTGGTTTCTGGTTAAAATCTATGTGTGGTTTTCCAGGCCTGCTTGTGGGCAATTAAAAGGCTTCATCTGACAGGCCTCATGAGAAAAAGCTGCCTTCCCCCACCAGACTTGGTGCATAGCCAGTGCCTCCCAGATGCTAAGGAGAGTTTCTGTCAAGGGCTCCGGCCCTCCGGTCAATCATGTTTTTATGCACATGTGCATTCCTTTTCTGGGGAACCTTCATTCCTTGGTCTCTTTCTGGGGCCTTTGGCCCCTTTCTGGGGGAAGAAGCGAAAAACCCTGAAGACACTTTTCCTCACTCAAACTGAGTACTCAGTAATTTTCCACTCCTAGCCTTACTTCCTCCCCCAGGCCCCTGGGTCCACAAAACTGCAGGGTCCTCACGTTCAGAACTCTCTCAACAGTGAGATGACCCCTATGTTTGTGCTGATCCACCTGCCCCTCGACCCTGCACCATCCCATGGGGAAAACGGAACGCATGAGTTGGCGCTTTCTCTACTTGAGACTGTTGCTCCATGGTTACTTTCATTTTTCGCTTTTTGCTTTAATTAACTACTCCAACACCTGGCAGTTCATTTCTCTCTCTCTTCAGCTCAGCTGAGCTGCTGACAATCCACATTGAGATCTAATTCAGTTTATAAGTCCCTCAACTTTGGGCCTGGTACCTTAATGGGAGGAGATTTGTAAGAGGGGATAAATGTATTTTGTCAGTGAGAAGAAAAAGTAAAATTGTGGCCAGAGGGAAAACTGTTTACAAAGACAGGCACAATAATGTTTCACATCCTTGTATCTATGTAGTGTGACTTTTCCACTCTTCCCGTCAAAGGTTGAATTCAATATTCCCACTCCTGAAATCTGATCTGGCCTCGTGTCTTGCTTTGAGCAACAAAATGCGGAAGGTGAAGTTTGAGTCTAAGACTCAAGAAACCTTGAAATTTCCACTTTTGCCTTCTGGAATCTTTGACACCTGATCTGAGGCTTTATTCTAACTCTAACAAGGGAAGTTGCCTGGTCTTTGCTGGAAGAGACTGAGCACGGAGAAGTGGCAGGGGAGGAAGCAGCAAAGAGAAAGGGAGAAAATGGGTCAGCCAGTTATCACAATGAACTTGAAGATGTTTTTGTGAATGTGGACGCAGAGGATGTTGGGCTGAGGATGACTGGTCAGAGCTCAAGCTTGCAAGATGTAGGATGATATCGGCCATAATTTATGGTCCAAAAATCTAAGACAGATAAACAGAAGGAGCCAGATGGTGGGGCAAGGACCACCTGTAAAATAATCAGACTCAAGCTTCATTACCAGAGCTGATCGCCAAAGGCAGTCATGGTCATGTTCTTTGTGAGTGATTGTGAGCTAGGAGTTTAGCGTCAGTAAGCTGAAGCTAATGACCCTAGAAGCCAAAGGAGTGGTACATTTGACGTGGCACTGTTCATTCCAGCAGTAGCAACATTGCTTTCTTGTGAGACATGTCGTACTGCTAATACTTGTGAGTGACTTCATCCTTTTAATCAGGCTAAACAGTCTTGTGATATCAAAGAGAGTAAACCAATGTATAATTAGTTTTTCTACCACAGAATGCCCCAAACCAGACCTTAAAACCCATAGAGACATGAAAGAACCCAGAGAGCAGTTAAAATGTGAAAATGTAAAAATTTAATATCCTGGCTAATAAATAAATTGACTTAATGTTTACATTACAGTTATCCCTAAATATTTTTAAAATTGAAAATATATTACATATAATATGTAATTATT
>CM052441.1:65207261-65241584 GCA_028533085.1 Varecia variegata | reverse complement strand
TCCAGCTGCTCCAGACTATAAAGAGCAGTGAACTGTCACTTTTCATTTCTAGCTACTCAAAGTACCAGTCAGCTGCAAGGGCTGCCCAGTATTTTACTGTGTGCCTAAAACATCAAACTGCTTTCCATGTTATTTTCAAGGACTGAATCAAAAATGGGAAAAGTGACGATATGTATTCTTAGAATCAAAGGAATATGAAAGACACAGGTAATAAAGTTGTCCTTATCCAAGAGAAAGAAGACACTGAAGAATGAGAAATGGCATCCCCTCAACATATGAAAAGGAACAGTCATGTGTCATGTATAGAGTTCTCTAAGACAGCTGTCCCCAGCCTTTTTGGCACCAGGGACAGGTTTCATGGAAGACAGTGTTTCCATGGACTGGATGGGGGTACTGGTTTTGGGATGATTCAAGCGCATTACATGTATTGTGCAGTCAAACCTCTCTGCTAATGATAATCTGTATTTGCAGCCGTTCCCCAGAGTTAGCATCACTGTCTCAGCTCCACCTCAAATAATCAGGCATTAGATTCTCATAACGACTACTCAACCTAGATCCCTCACATGTGCAGTTTACAAGTAGGGATGGCGCTCCTATGAAAATTTAATGCCGCAGCTGATCTGACAGGAGGAGGAGCTTATGCAGGGATGTGAGGGACGGGGAGTGGCTGTAAATACAGATGAAGCTTAGCTGGCTTGCCCTCTGCTTGCCTCCTGCTGTGTGGCCGGGTTCCTAACAGGCCACAGACAGGTACCGGTCCATAGCCTGGGGGCTGGGGACTGCAGCTCTAAAAGCACACAGGCTAAACATCACTAAATTGCAGGGAGTAGCAAAAGTAAAATTCACAGCAGAATTATAATGAAATAGCACTAAGTTTTTTTTTTAATTTTAGTAGCTAAAAAAATGTCTTACAGAGACATGTACATTTTTGCCTATTATAAACCAGGGCTATTTTTAACACAAAATTCACTATGTGGAAATTCTACATAAACCGTCAGGGGGGAAAAAGTCTCTTTTTTGCAGTTACAAGATAGAAGTGGTTTGAAAGATAAGAACTTCTCTAGATACGGTCATTTGAGTTGATCTTACTTTCGAGACAACTTCTGATTAAGCCTTAGTCATAAATAGCAATAAATACGACAGGTCATATAGAATAGTGGGGAAATTCTATTTTCTCAAGAACTTATTACCCAGGCACTCCATTTATTTCTCTACCTCTCCTGATAAACTCCTTGAAAGCACGGAGCATAATTCAGGTATCTTTATAACCTGGGTGCCCAGCACAGACTTTGGCCACAGAGAGCAGATATGCAGTAAAATTTTTTAAAAAGGACCTGTTAATTCTCTGTTTTTCCAGTGGATGTTGACTCATGATTGCAAAGAAGGTGTAACACAGCAATTGATTTTGTTGACTTTTAGTGTAGCTTGAAAAAGATTTTGTGATCAAGTAGATTGAAACTAATGGCTCTGAAATGTGATAACACATTACATTTACCCAGGTACCCTTTCTCCTTTATTAGCATGAATATTTGTATAGTTTAAATCAACTAGTCCAGGCAGAATATAGTTCTTGAGACCACTGTAATAGGCAAAGCACTTGTGAATGAGGGTATGACTTCTCATGGAAGGAGTTCAAAAATCTTTCAAAGTGTCAGACTGGGTAATTGATACGAGGGCAGGGGTCCTAGTAACTCTTCTCATCAGTGTCTCCCCAATACCTAACACGATGCTTGACAAATAGTTGGTGGTCAGTGTACCTGTGAGGAATACCACATGGTAAATTCATTTACCAGAGAAACATGAACATACATAAGAATGAACTGGAAAGTTTTAAATATTGAACACTGGTCTAAATTCCTTGCAGAAATAATGGCTTACTGGATAGGCTATTAGCTCCTAGAGAGCAAGGCACAATTCTTACATATTTTGTACCTCTAGCATATAACACAGTGCCTGGAATATGGAAACTACTCAAATATTTAGGGCATTCATAAATAATTCACTATTCCAGATGCAGTGAAGACACAGTGTGGTAATCTCTCCTCTCATAATGATCAGATTGTTGTTGCTACTATTAAAGTGTGTGGGCAAAGATGACAACATATATTTTCTATCTCTGTCAAAGTTCCATTTTATTTTTCTGCCACTTTTTTCTTTGAGACTACCACTGTGCATGACTTATTTAGAACTAAAAGTTTTGAACATAAAGGCAGCTAACAAAAAATCCAATTTCAAAGGTGTTTTGACCCTAAAGTTCTGTCACCTAATATTTATTCCAAGGATATGTGTTGTGATGGTTGCAAGGTGCCACCGACCTTGAATGTCAAAAGGGCCAATGAAGATGGAATAAAGTGAATGAAGTTGAATAAAGAGAAATCTGGATTTTTCTCACTATTTCTTATCTTTCACCTTCTAAGCCTTTATGTTTAGAAGTATACCATCTGCCAGATAAAGTATGTTTGTCCCCACTTCAAAACTATGACCGAGAGAGTGGAAAGTGGTTTGATCTAAGTGACTTAGCTGAAAAAGGTTGAAGGGGGATCCAGCTGATCTTCAGTGCTGTGTGCCTTTACTCTGCCTCAGTGTCTCCATTCAAAATAAAAAAAAAAAAAAAGATAAGAACTACTTCACTAGGAGGTTATGGGAAGCAAAAGAACCAAGAGCCAGGATTCTGGTCACTAGTTCATTCCCCAGGTCAAAGATTGTTTCTTTCTTCCAAAAAATAGATATTAATGAACAGTCATACATGTTCTGTTCTAGAAATTGTTTATTGTCACTGTTTCCAGGTAATGGCCCATGGAGGTCAGGCTCCTATATGATTGCTTATAGCTGTGGTTTGCATAGGTTGGATAATAGCAGCTTAACAGGTTTTAACTCCAGAGGAATATCTTTTGCAGGCAAAAGATAAAGATGTCAGAGTGAGTTCTTTTTTGTCAGTACATTACTCTGAGCAACATCTGACCAGTAGAAATGTGGGCTCCTTGGGGAGCTGGGAGGCTGCAAAAAGTCTCACCTGGCATTTAATGCATGCTTATAAAGAGATTCAGAGAGGATATGAACACTGGTATGTATTGAGTTGGCAGTTTTCCTTACAGGTTAAAGTTATTAATAAAGTTGAGGTCAGTGGCACTAAAAGCAATTCTTGTGTGAAGTCTTTGTAATATCCCAAAGGTGGCGGTTGAAAAGAGACAAGTATTTCCAAGCAAAAGTAAGGTATTGCTGAGACATAGAAGCATTGTAATTATTTCAGTTTGTCTCCTGGACTATTATATTTTTGGTGCTTCCATTAAAATTACTTTTTGTTCTATATGTGTATCAAAATGTGTTTTTTCTTATTTTTTAAGTTTCAGAATTTATTTATCTAATAAACTTACAAATATAGGGATTTTCTGTTGCTGATTTTTGTTCTTTTTTAAAGCAAAAAGGAACAAAAAACACTATCACTCGTACCCCATCACCTTCCTCTTCCCCCCTCAATGTCAGTCCTATACCCATAAAATTTCTACTTTCAGGTCTTTTAGCTATTTCTCTCCACGCTCCTGCAAACTCCAAAGGTTCTAATAATGCCTGTAAATGGTGCTGGTGTACAGCAAAGGCAGTACTTAGTTTCCAATCTGGACATTAGCTAGGCTAACCAGACAGTCAGGCTGCTATGAATATTCTGAGCATAGGTATGTTTTAGCAGAGACTTCAAATGGGAAAAGTATCTTTACTTTCTTTTATGCTTGTGCTCTACTGTCGGGACTAAAGGTCAGGGTCAACTTGACCAAGATTTATTCTCTGCTGTATGAGAAAAAATCTTGACCAACTCCAGGGAGGGAGTTGGTACCTCTACAGGGCACCCTGGGAACCAGCTATGGCCAAGGGCTTAAGTCAGTCCACCTTGATCTAGTGTTGGAGTGGTGGATCAGGACTGGGAGCCACTGCACCACCAAAACATGTAGTTGCAAATGTAAGGCTTGGTATCCTATCTTCTGATCACTTAAGGGGAGGAGCTTGTTCACCCTAACCAAGAAAGGTGAAGGGCAGAACAGGGAGAGAAGCTAAGATTCTGCCATACCATTCTGTTGTTGGATCCCAAGCCATGATCATACCAGGGGAAGGGAAGATGCTTCCCCAGTCATGAGCATAAAAGGCTCACAGTGCAAGCTAGTCTCCATCTCCCAGAGTCTGACATCCAGCACTGCTAGATGTCTTTGTGCTTCTCCAGGCTACAATGGACAAGGGAGACCCTCCCTCCCCACACATCTGCATACTACTATCCGTAGAAATTTACCCAAAAATATGGACTCAGGGGGCCTCGTGTGTGTGTGTTGTCAGATAATTCAGTATAATTGCTTATCAGATGCTTTAAAGCACTTTTATGTAGTGCTCTAAATGTCTTACTACCTTTTTAGTTCTTTCACTCTACCTATGTTGCACCCTTTCTCCTTAAGTCTTAAGATTTAGGAATGAGGACAGTCTGAGCGAAAGCTATTGTGCTTTACACAACGTCTTCCCGTTCCCTTCATTTGACTTTGAACCTAACTCCTCAGCCTTTACTCTACACCCTAGTGTGATGACAATGTTGATGATGATAATGATGATGAGTCAAGTAGATGATCTCATTCTTTGCCTTTAATAATAGTGCAGAGTTAAGGTGATCTTTTCATAACTATATCATGAGTCTCCAGAATTTAAAAGGTAAGGGAACTTCTTATGTGCTTTTTGGTGATGTAATTTAAGGGGAAATGTATCATAGCTATAGCTCTTTTGTCTTTCAAGCTGTTTACATAGACCACAAAGAAATGAAGCACCAATTACTCTCAAAGGTTTTGATTGTCAACAACTCTATTTCCCCTTCTCCCTCCCCTCTTTTTGATTTCCAATGACTTTTACTTCTTTCTGTGCCCCTGTATGCTTAACATCATTTCCAAATTATTAGAGAGTACATGTGGTATTTGTTTTTCCATTCTTGATATGCTTCACTTAGGATAATGTAAAATGGCAAATATTCTCTACTGAAAACAAAATTATGTGTGTGTATACATGTATATATGTGTGTATTTATATTTATATAAAGTTTAATTGTGCCAATTGTTTTTAAGAGAAGTGCATTAAAAATTTTAAGAGTTTTATCAAATTATTTTTGTATTTCTTAAAGTTTTTAGTCTATATATTTCCAAGTTATGTGGTTAGTTGCATAAAGTTTCATGATTCTTATAACTTCTTTTTGCAGTAGACTTTTATCAATATGAAATATTCTTTTGTTCCCTTAATATTTTTGTGTTCAATCCATTTTGACTTATAAAATGTAATATTTTTTCAGCCTTTGGCACATTTTATTATAATTTAAAATATTTGCTAAATATGTCTTTTCCTAGTCTTTATTTTTTAGTTTCTCTGTTCACAGTATATGATTGAATTTTTCAGTTTAACAATCTGAGGTTTGAGACATTTAATAGTAAAATAAATACATTGATGTGACTTTACTATTGATTTTTTGTCTTTATTTATTCTCTTTTTAACAATCTTAAACTAGAGACAGATACTTCTTCTATCTTATTTTATATTTTCTACTCCCCATTTCTTTTTTTTTTACTTTCTTGTCCTCTCTTACACTGATCACATCTTATTTGTTAGGTTATTTTTTCTTTGGTAGTATATAAAATATAAAACATATAACTATTTGTTTTATACTTTATATACATATATATTTTTATTCCAGTGAGGAGCCATAGTTCTTTAATAATATACTTATTGAAATTCATCATTTTTACAAATGGCCAAAAACCAATTGATATGTGTATACTCATTTTTTAATTCTTTTTTCTCATTTGGCTGGACTGTATCTTTTCATGAGTACATTAAAAAAAAAAGGTCATAAATTTTCTCAGTTCTTACTTAAGGATAAACATCATTGTTTTGGGGTTCTATTATTCAAGTTTATTTTCTGTCAGAATATTTGAAAATATTAATGAAATGTCTTCCATCATATAATGTCCCTGAAATAGTACTGTGGTTCTAGTTTTTTTCCAGTTAACATTTTTCCCCTTCTCAGTTTTGTCTTCTTTATCTTCATAGTGCTCATCACATACCGTGATGAGTTTATGTATTTTACTTTTACGTTTATTTTATTTATCTCTTTGAATCTTCAATTCAAGGTTTTAGGATTACTTTAGCTCTGAGATATTGTTTTCTGTTTTTCCTATTCTTCTGATACCTCACTACAACCACCACCAAATCATACACCTTATATATCACTTACATATCGCTTGTTATTCATTGGTGGGACTTCTTTTAGATAGTTTAGAAACATTTTATTATATTAACTATGTCTCTTTTTTTAATAGAATTCTCCTTCCTTATTTTGACCTGGGCCAATCCTTACACTTGCTCTTCCAATTAATGTATTCATTCCTTAAGTATATTTTTCATTTTATTCATCTCTTAAATTTTCATATTTTGAAGATTAGTTCTTATGTAACCTGTTTCCTAATCTCTTGTGGGTGTGATATAATATTTCTAACCATATTAATCACACTTATTTTAAAACTTTTTCTGCTTACTTTTCTCCATTTCCTCAGGTTATAGATTTATTGCTGGGTTTGTTGCCTGCTTTTCATAAATCGATTTTTCTCAGAGCCTGGTAATTCTTTATTTTCTTCTAATCTTTGTATCTCATAATTCCTATTTGTCTGTCTGTGGATGTAAATTATGAATGTCAGATCATTTTTTCTTTGATAGCGGCAGTGGTATGAGATGTGTGCAAGGAAAGATACATAATTAATTTGTTTTCTGGTTTTGTGGATTCTGTTTGCTTCCTGAAGATTGTGAATTGCCTTGGCTGCTGCTCTGCATTTCAAGTTTTAGCTCCTATCTTCTCTGGCTTAACATGGACTCAAAGTTTCTGCTCTTTGCTGGTTGGCAAAAGAGAGGGAAGGTGTAGTATGCAAGAGTTGAAGCCTGGATATAGTTTCACCTTTAACTTTTCAATTTTTGCTCTTGATTTCCCCCTACTCATTACTTCTATTATCTCTGAGTTTGGAATAAACTCAGAGATACACCCTAGTCCAGAATCATATATGTCTTTTGGGGAGCTTAATTTTTAACTTTTTTGTCCATCTGTCTAATCCCACTTAATAATTTTTTTGCCAAGAATTCTTCTTACATTTTGTCTTCCAGCACGCAGATGCTTTTAATATACTTTCTGTATTTTCAGGCTATTGAGATGAGTGGGGGATGTAGAATACGTACTCAGCTAGCCATCCTAATTGAAGACAAAGTCAAAAAGGGACAAAATTGATACCTTAACGAAGTTCTCTGACACAAACACTATTCTTGCCTCACTACACTATGTAATAACACTTAAAAGGCATGATAAACATAAAATTGGTAACCACATGATAATTTAACCCACCTGTTCTCACTGGATTGAATATATTTTCTATGTTTACTTGAAAGTAAACATATGACAAGAGCACCTTTTTTAATCCTATGGGCAAGATCTCCTTATGTAAAATCAGATCAATTATGAATTCACTTGATGCCCGTAAAGCTCTCTGGAGGCAAGAAGGCTTAATTGCTAGCTTTGCTTTTTAATGTAAATAATAGAACCAACCAACAACATGCTTGTTAAACACACACAATAAAACTTACATTCTCATTCATTGCTATACATAAGGCTCACTGAATATAAAACGACCTGCCTTTCATTATTTTGTGATTAAATTATTGCTTCCATTAGTTAAGCAGAACCCCTATGCCATCAAAGCTTTTTTAAAAGTACACATCATATCTAATTCCAATCTGAAATAGTTTATACTGACATCACTTATGATCAGAATGATTGATTGGGTCAAAATTAAGGACAACCAAAACCTCAAAGCTTTCTGTTTCATTTTTCTCCCTCTTCCTGGCTTCTCTTTATCACCTGCCAAGGTTTACTAAGAGCCAACTAAAACCACTAGGTTCACAGAAGTAACTTTTCAGGCACCAGGATTTGTGACATTTGGTTATTTTAGCTAATAAGACAAAGGCATATTTCTGTATATCTCTGTGATTGGATTTGTTCACACAAACACTTAACAAGCCTCTTTTAGAGAACAGTCTGAGTCATTAGTATTAATATGTACCAGGCTATCATGTTACCTTTAGAAGTAATTTCTTCTCATTTGAAATATGAATATGAAAATATTTTCCCTTAAATTAGTACTATATCACCCCTAGAGATGCCACCTGTTTCTAAAAAACAATTGCTTCTAGTATATTTTTTTTCTGCTTTTTGTGTTATATTTTTGGAAGTCAATGTCTAATAAAAATGATACAAGAATAATTTTTCCTAGGGAACCACTGAAGCCAAATTACCCTTGTAACACTTCTACCCAATAAAATGAAACATCAAATCTAGATTCTTTGTCAACTCTATTATGGTGCTACTAGCCAAATATTCAAGTCATTAAAAGTATTTTACCAAGCAGTTCCTCAAAACGGGATTAAGATATACCTGAGAGCAATTGGATAATCTATGCCACTTTTTAACTTTCCAGGGGAGTGGTTTGTCTATTTAAAAACTGTGTCATAATTTGGCAGCAAGAAAATTCACTCTTTAATTATTATTCAAGATACACAGTCCTGATTTTAGCTAAATAAATTTAGCTTTGCCTAATGTATGGCATGATCTAGGTAAGAGCTTTTTGCTACTCATATGGTAGAGATCACCTGAGTGACAATACATTGATTCTCTGAGCCCTTTGGGGTATTCAAGATTGGCCTGAAGGCCTAAAGACCCTGTGCTTTTGACCTGTAGTCATGACATTCTCATACCCCAACATGCCATACAAGTTGTTTCATTCCATGGGTTCATGATGGGGAAGTACTCATCTACGTAACCATTAACAGTCAGAAATCAACTCAATCCATATAGTGTGAATGGTGAGAATTATATCCATTTCTAAAATAGATCAAGAAAGAAGGAGGGTTCTGATATTAACTGTTCAATTGCTCTCTGCTTAACCAGAAAGAGAGGGAGCTTAAGTATGCAAAAATGTCAGTAATCCTATACTTTATCATTTCAACTTTCTGAAAATAATTTTTTCACTTCTTAATTGTAAAAATAACCACTGATCTGGCCATAGAGGCACACCATCCTCAGGTGATGATATTATATCACAATAAAACAATTCAAATATTACTCAGAAAGCTAGATTTTTTTTCATCTGACACTTTTAAAATCAAAATTATTAAACATACTAAAGTCACGCAAGTGAAGAATTTTTTATAAGCAAGCTTTCGATTTTTAAAAAAATAGTTTAATAAAATTAGCTACTTTCTTCCTAATACTTAACATTTTAATTATCAGCTTTAAAATATAATCTTATATATCCTGATTAAAATATTCCATTATTAATCTACTTGTAAATTGAATTCTGAATCTATTCCCAGTGGTTTGCCTTTTATCTTCTGTTTCACTCAGCATTAAAATCCGCCATTACATTTTTCTTATCTGTTGAGGCCAGGTCAGGGAGCAAACTACATTGCCTAGAACACAGTAGGGATTCAGTAATGGATTGACTCACTGACTAACGTACTTTCTTTTTGCTTGTTCTCCATAACAGCCCTGAAGACTTATTTTTTTTTTCCTCTCTAGTACAGAAATAGAACAACTAAAAAAAAAAAGAAATAAAAGACTCTCTACTAGAGAATTGGCACTAAAAGGATAATTCCCTTCTAGTCCACCATACTTCCTAGGATATACATTATTACCCAATAAGAAAATGATTTCTTTTTAAATAGGGTTTTTTTTTTGCACCAGCTAGTCTAATTTTCTACAACCAGAGAATTGTTTGTCCGTCAACTTGTCATTGCTGACAATGGATTCAAATACAATATGCCTCAAGTAAAGAGAATACATCTCTTACAACACAGCAGAATATTTTTGAACAGAAAATTGATTTAGCATTTTAAATGATTTCATCACAAGCTTCAACACTGAGAATTTCTTTGTGGTCAAGCTAGGTCACATCTGGACTGTGAGAGGTTGTAAGATGGAATCATGGTGGAATGGAAGGATTAAGATGTAATTTAGTGAATATCCTATGATAAATTACAAGACATTAACTGGGTCTCCAGCAATCTTAGATGTCAAGATATTTGAATGTAACTTGAAAATTAAGGTGAATGTTTTGAATAGTGCCTAGGGAAGCACAATTTAGAGTTCTGACTATGACAATAGTAATTAACCATAATAAAGTTCCTCAGTCTTTTAGGATAATAGAAAATCATTATTACTATACACACATAAACTGACCTCTTGTTTGCCTAAATATCCTACCAATTGAAAGCAAGTGGGGCATACAGGAGAACTCAATCTTGCTACAACATTCCAGGGAAAGAACCCTGAAGTCATTCATTAATCCAATTAAGTATCCTTTGGAGCCTAAAAGAAAAAAGACAAGATTATTTAAGCTAAGAACCAATATCTGCCAAGATATCAAGGTGAGGGAAAGGTGAAACCCTCTTCTAATAGTACAAGGGAAAACAGCAAAGTACATTTCCATTTGCACCTACTAGTAAAGCTCTTGAAGAGAGGGATACTATAAATGCCCTCTTCCTCCATGCTTTTCTCAGGATCTTGCAAACAGAAAAGTCAGGAAGAGTTCACATAGAGATCTGCTCACACAGAACAATAGGGTCATTAACATTCATTGTGAGAACCAGACTGAGTCCTTCCAACAGGACAAGAGTTGGGAGTTATTGCTTGTTGTCAGAGAATAAAAGGACTACATCAGACTGCAGCTCTTCAGATGGACATAGCGTCTGAGAAGCTTGGCTTTCCTACAGGTCAGAAGTTAGACGGGATGTGATTTTTTAAAAAAAAATTTCTATGGTGTAGGAGCAGTGCTGCCTATAAATCAAAAGCCTGAACTGAAGGAACTTTAGAGGATTGTTTTCGATATTTCAGCTTTTCTACTGAATAAACATGGAAAAAGACATAACATCTGTCATATTAAAAAAAAAATAAAACAAGTGTTTCAAGTGTACAGAAAAGGAGGAAAACATCCTAAGGGATGTTTTGCTTGGGATACATTGCCTCTTAAAATCTATGAGGCCAATTTTGATATAAGATGTGTGGATGAAATTGTGTCAGGGTCTTTTAAAAGAAGTGCCTCAAGGAAAGTAGGCCAGTTGATATATGAAAAGGAACATGTAATTAATGATGACTAAAGTAGGAAGAGATAAAATTTTAATGTGTCTGGAATGATTTAAAGCAATAAAGCACTTGAAAAGAAAAAAAAGCAATTAAAAAACATACTTAAAGTATGCAAGCACATAGAAATGATCCAGACAGCATGTCTAAATGTGTTAACTGAATTAGCTGCAAAATGACCCTAATCACATGATGATAAAAAGAGAATAACAGTAGTTTTCAAAGTTAAAATGTGACAAATTATGTAAATATAAAGCCAGGTAATAAATATAGAGAAATGATTTGTGTAAACTTTTTTAAATATTAAAAAAACATACTTTTAAAGGTATCATTATGGAAAAATGCAAAAATAAAGGTAATATGGTGGGCTCAAATGCAACCATATTTATAGGAGAAGAGAGTACTAAAGATAACACTCAACAGAAGGAGCTCTACTGGAGCTCTTAAACCTGGGTGTAAATTTTGTCAGGCCTCCCATCTTTCCCTATTTTTTTCTAGCCCACCCTTTCTCCTTCAAAGAAGTTTTGGAGAATAGTTGAGAATATTAGATTCAGGTAGAGGGGAGGCACTGATACTGAGAAAAATCTTTGGGAAGACACTTAAAAAGTATGTGTGTTATAATCAAATAAGTAGGTATCTGGGGTTCAGATTTCTGAGATTCTGACCCAATAGCCATGGTTACCAGTTGTGTAATCTTGAACATACCTATTTACCTCTGAGGGTTCCAGGTTTTGTCTTGCACTGTTTTTGTCTCTGTAAAATGATTGGAATTGGGCTACATACTCTTCAATGTCATTTGTTCTATGTTATGCATAGTATTATAATTTTTAAATCAAACTTGTCACACAAACCTTTGATGAGACAATTAGAGAAGCATTATAAAGCATTTGCTAAAGCTTGCATATATAGCAAAAAGCTGGAAAATTAAGGTGAAGAGTCCCATTTCCTAAGTGTACTTTTAAAATGCTAAAATAAGTGCTAAAATGCATTTACTGTAGGAAACAATTCTGCCAGTGGCCACAGAATATGTAATGTCTTGAATGTTTTCTACTTCTAACTTTTAGGACAGATGTAGAAGAGAGCAGATTTGGAAGAATTTTAAGTATTAAAATCCTATCTGTCCAGAGGAATAAGTAATCTAAAAAAGGGGGGGAAAAGATTCTAAACTAGCTATGGTCAAGCGGTTAAAATTGTGATTTGCTATTTCTATTGGTCATTACATAACTATTAACATGCTGCTTTTTATTCAGAGTGAATCCTACATAACGAAAGCTGAAAAGTTAGAAATCATGAACATTCATTTATGTATAAAGGATTATGCGCAAGGCTTGAGCAAAAGCTTTTAGACATCTGCATAGGAGTTATTATTGAAGTCATAAAGTTGATGAGATTACAGAAATAAGGAAAGCAAGAGAACACAAAACTGAGCCTGGGGATACCTATTTTTAGGGTACAGGAAGGCACAGTTAGGCAAAAGGAAACATCAAGGGGTCTGTATCTACAGAAGCAGAAGGACTTTAACAAGGGAATGGTTAAGAAAATGAAGAGCAACACAGAGATAAAAGCAAAGTCATCCATGGTATTTTAATGAATATAGTCAGATATTTTCTTGCAGCCAAACCATTCTGACAAAGTACTCCCTCTTGTCTAGTAGAGAAAGGGTAAGGAGGCTACAGTTCACATTTCACCTTCTCTCACACTCACCCTAAGCCTTACCCACTGCTCTCTTTGCTTTCTCTTCAAAAACCCAGGGAACTTACTTAAAAGACTGAGACACATAAAGGTCACTTTTAAGTGAAGTGGTAGCAGCAGAAATAGCAGTGTTTCCTAATCAGAGAAGAGGCTTCAGGTAGAAGCTCCATGACATATCAGGCAGAAAGCAGTGGTACCAGAACAGAGGTCATGCTTCAGAGCCTAGATGACTGTTGGGCACTCTGTGAAACTTGGCTTGATTCTTAGAACCTCAATAGCAACAATTTCTTTACTTTTTCTGGCTTTTCCCCCATTTTTATAGTTTAGCCACAGGATCTCTCTGTGACTCTGGTTCTCAATCTCTCCCTCTCTCCACCTCTCCCCGATATACTTCCCATCTCTCTCTCCCCCACCTCTTTCTCTCTCTCTCTCATTCTCATAAAAAAAAATGTTTTTTTCCTCTTTTCCCCCCTCCCCTGCTCCACAATCTCCCTAAATGTAGGAAAAACTCTTCCAGATATAGACCTAGGCAAAGAATTTATGACTAAAACCCCAATGGTAATTAGAGCAGAAAAAAAAAAAAAGGATTTGATTAAATTAAAAAGTTTCTGCACAGCTAAGGAAATAACCAGCAGGGCAAACAGACAACCTACTGTACAGGATGAGAGAAAATATTCACAAGCTATACATCTGAGAAAGGGATAATAACCAGAATCTACAAAGAACTCAAGTAAATCAGCAAGGAATAAACCAAGCAACTCCATTAAAAAGTAGGCAAAAGAAATGAAGAGAAGCTTTTCAAAAGATTGGCAAATGGCCAATAAACATATGAAATAATGTTCAACATCACTAATCATTAGGGAAATGCAAATTAAAACCACAATGAGATATCACCTTACCCCAGTTAGAATGGCTTTCATTAAAAAGTCCAAAAACAATAGATGCTGGTGTGGATGCAGAGAGGAAGGAATGCTTCTACACTGTTGGTGGGACTGCAAATTAGTACAACTTCTACGGAAAACAGTACGGAGATTCCTTAAAGAATTAAAAGTAGACTAACCATTCAATCCAGCAGTCCCACTACTGGGTATTTACCCAAAGGAAAATAAGTCATTTTATCAAAAAGACTCAGCATGTGAATGTTTATTGCAGCACAATTCACAACTGCAAAGATGTGGAATCAACCCAAGTGCCCATCAATTCATGAGTGGATTAACAAAATGTGATATATGTATTTATTTTCACACACACACAATCACACACACATACCATGGAGTATTACTCAGCCTTAAAAAGAAATGAATCAATGTCTTTTGCAGCAATTTGAATGGAACTAGAGACCATTATCCTAAGTGAAGTATCTCAAGAATGGAAAAACAAACACCACATGTACTCTAATCATTTGGAACTAACTGATGGACACAGAAAGAAGTAAAAATCATTAGAAATCAAGAAGGGGGAGGAGTTGAGGGGAGGAGTAAAAACTT
Organism: Varecia variegata; assembly: GCA_028533085.1. NCBI lineage: Eukaryota > Metazoa > Chordata > Mammalia > Primates > Lemuridae > Varecia > Varecia variegata. The sequence continues at coordinate 65,227,217 of CM052441.1, read as the reverse complement.
ACCTAACAGGTACACTATTCCACTGATGAGCACACTTACAGCCTTGACTAAAGCATTTATAAAAGCTATCCATGTACCCAAAACATTTGTACCTCCTTAATATTTTCAAATTAAAAAAAAAAGTTGAAAATTTCAAAGATCAAGCAAAGCTTTAATATAGCAAAAATTCACATCTAAATTTTAATGATTTTTAAATAATCACAAGGTTCATCTTTAAAGCAAATAGGGTACCAGATGGTTCTTTGCTGGCACAAATTGTTCTCTATGTTTATAACAGGTTTCTGTAAGTGTCTTTGATTGATACCCACCAGTTGTGTTACAAAACAGTGTGACATCAGGTCAATCATGATGAAACTTGATAATGCCACATCAATAATGTGACATTTTATGCTGTAGTTTGGAACAAATTGCTGGAAGGGAAGAAAGTAATACTTAGTAATGGATGAATATTCTAAACAAATGTTGGCTCATCACACTGTGGCCTTTGTTGATGACGTTCAAGTCCAATAGCATGATACCAATAACCCTCAGAATCCCTAATGGCTCTTAAATTGAGAAGTAAATATATCCCCTGATGTAGGACATAATATGTCATGTTGTTTTCTTAAAGAACATCATACTATATAATTTATTTAATTTCATAACAAATCATTAGACACATTTGGATACATATTCCAGGGGTATATACAACTCCTAAAGTACCACATGCCCTAAAGCCACAATTAAAAGATTAGCAGAATAGGAAAAATTGATCAATCTTTTGTAAGGAAGATTATTCAAATAAGCAAATCACCACACATAATAAACAAACTGAGCCACCCTGGTTCCACTAAGCAAAGTTTCTATGCTCTACTCTCCCTATCTGTGATTGTCATGCCAGCCTGAGCATAGTGGAACCTGAAGGTTTAGTGTAGCCTAAGGAAATTTAAGCAGAAAAACCAGTCATAAAGGGCCTATAGGAAACTTGATCCAGGAGTGGATTGGGGTGATGCAGAGAGTGGAAGAAATGAGGTGGTGGCAACTGATAGAGATGAAGCATGATGGAAAACCCAGAATTGTCTATTAGGGAATTTGATTAATTCTCTTACTTGTGTAATGTGGACACTCTTCCCCACCTATCCACTGAAATCTTCACTTAATTTCATATTTCTAGTTCATGTGTTGAAGAAATGGATCTGTTTGATGGACAGAACATTGTGCAATTTTGAGACAAGTGATAGTAAGAACTAAAACCTCAGTGGAAGCTTCACCTAACTCAGTCTCTTGCTTCTTTGCATGGACCACTTTACTTGTTCTTCTCTGAATACATTGACAAAGATTCTTTGCTTGACCAAGTTTTAGTTAGATTCCCTGAATCTTCTAGACTTATCTCTGTACTTTCTTGTAAAATTGTTTTAGCAAGAAGCCTGCTATGTCAGTTCACCCTTCACTCTTGATATTTGAACACTCTTGATATCTGATCACTCTTGATATCTGATCAAGTTCCTCATCCTCCCCACTACCCCCATAGCTGCTCATCCTGGCCTGTCTTCAGCAAGAATCCTGTTGGGTCAGGTTAGCCATAAATCTCCTTATCCCTGATGTTTCCTCTTAGTAATTTTCCATCCATTGACTCCTACCCTGCCCCCTGGACATAAATTCCATTTGCCCATGCTGGATTAAAATCCCATTGCAGTGGTCCCTATACCTATTGCAATGGTTCTTAATAAAGTCTACTTTACTGCGTTTTAATAAGTGTCATTGAATAATTTTTTTTTCTTTGTCAATACCCACCCATCTCCTGCTTTTGTGACTTGGATCTTCCTCTTCTCGTCACATAAACTAAATCTAGTATATCTTCACATTTCATCCCAAATGCTGAATCCTTCATCAAGTTTGTTCCAATTTCCTAACTGGATTGGAGCTCTTTCTCCTTAAAATATACATAGCATTGTTGTAAATATATTTTTTATGACACTTAAAATAATCTGGCTTGTAGGCTAGCCAGTGTGGCATCTAACCTGAGGTGAGGAACTGTGTTTTATTTATCTTTATAACCAGTGAGGTGGTAGCTCAATACTTAGTACTTAACAAATGTCAGTTAAAATACATTGAACAAAAGTGCTAAATTGTTAATAAGAAATACTAAAATTAGTGTCTTTTTCTCAGACCTGCTTTAAATTTAAATATTTAAATATTTTAATTTAAACATGTGATTCATCTATGTTCTCATATCTCTTTGTGAGATAAATTTATTTTAATAATCTCTTCCAACTGTAGCAAGAGAGCAGATATTTCTTCAAAAGGAGACCATGAACTTTAGCTCATATCTGCTATCTTTTAGAGAAGCAGGAAGTGGAGTTCTCTGAAAACTCTGATGGGATTGCTGGATCAAATGGTAGTTCTACTTGTAGTTCTCTGAATGTTTATAGCAACACAATTCACAATTGCAAAGATGTGAAAACAACCCATATGCCCCTCAATACATAAGTGGATTAATAAAATGTGGTATATGTATACCATGGAGTACTACTCAGTCACAAAAAACAATGATGATCTAGCACCTCTTGTATTATCCTGGATAGAGCTGGAGCCCATGCTATTAAGTGAAGTATCACAAGAATGGAAAAACAAGCACCACATATACTCACCATCAAATTGGTATTAACTGACTTAACTGACCAACACTTAAGTGCACATATAGTAATAACATTCACTGGGTGCCAGGCAGGTGGGAGGGGGGAGGAGAGGATGGGTATATAGACACCTAATGGGTGTAGTGCACACTGTCTGGGGGATGGACACGCTCGAAGCTCTGACTTGGGTGGGGCAAAGGCAATATATGTAACCTAAACATTTGTACCCCTGTAATATGCTAAAAAAAAAAAGCCTCTGTATTGAAAGGCATAATTGATTACATATTAGCAAGCAGTATTCGTGGCTATATTCTGTATCAGATCTTTGTTGGCACACAGGTTGTTTTTTTTTTAGCAATTGATTAGAGTAACATATTCAAAAGGTATATTTTCTTTTATAAATGTTTTCTAAAAGAATTAGTATTTTTTTTCTTTATTTTTCTTTTAATTCCTTCCTTTGGAAACAGTTAACTGGGGACTACACTGAACTCTCCCTGATATTATTTATTTTGTAGTTCACTGTCTTAACAGAGACACAGAAAATGTGTCTCACATCATGTCCTGTATATTATCCACTTTCTTTTTCAGGCTCAGGCATCAGCAGGAGACAATAGTGATTGATTAGAGCCACAACAGCCCTTGAATTCCTCTTTCTCAAAATTAATCTTTTTCTTTGCATGTGGAAACTCTGCCTTATATTAAATCCTTGCTACTACGTGAAGGGAAAAAAAGCAGCAAAACAAGATTAGGTGAAATACCATATGCTGTGGACCAGAGCATGAAGGCTTATGCATTTCAGTTTGGGCTATTTGCTGTGAAGATAACAAAATGTAACAGCCATTTACAAAGAAAGCACTATCTAAGAAAGATCACTGGAATTAAACGTGCTTGGAATCTACCACTTTTGCATACAAATAGGAAAAGGAGTATTACCTGCATGAAAATGCAACTATTACTACATCTTCATTGCCATGGTCCTTCAGATTTTGTTTACTGGCATCTGTTGGGGAAATTTTGATTTCCTGTAGGTAGAATTCCAAATATTTTGATAGACAAAATGAAATAGAAGTGCATTGCTGAAGATGTGAATTTCTTTCCTCAACATATTAAATACATGTCAGCACTAATGTACACTCAGGTGTTTTTTATCTCAAACACTATGTGTCAAATATCAAAGTAAAAAAAACACCCCTCAATCTATTGGAAATTTCTCCCTTTCATAAGGCTTCTTAGGTGATTTTGGCCTTTAGAATTTCCTATTTTATGGCACCTAGTCAAAAGTGTCATAGCCATTTACCGAGCACCAATTATGTCAGATAGCATCCTAAGCACACACACAAAAAATGATAAGTAAAGTCCCTCCCACTCAAAATGTTCAGAAAAAGAAAAAAAAAAAAGAAGAAAAATAAATAAGTCATAATATCGAATCCAGTAATAGTGGGGTAGCATGTATTATATGAATCCTCCTGCCTATACCAGTATTAAATCTTGATAAAATAGGAAAATAACTGTCAATAGCAGTATAGATGAAAAAACAGTAGGGAAAATTGAGGGGAGTCCACATTTGAAAGAAGGGAACCATTCTGTGTTCTAGCTAGATTTAGATTATTTATCCCCAAGGATCCTTCTCAGTCTGTGCAATATAAGATAAACTTAAGCAGAGATGGAATGTTATTGGCCTGAAGGTACTTAAGTTTACCTTTCTGAGCTGCCAGAGGAGCTGGGAATTGAAGGGAAAAAAACTCAAGAAGGAAGCTCCACAGAGGGGAAAGACCAAAATCTGCATACACACTTTCTTCATTTCTTGGCTGATTGTTGAACTGTGCATGTGAGAAGGAAACTACAGTTGACCAGGAAGAAAATGAGAACTGGAAGGCTGAAAGAACTTAGCAGAGATCTCAGTACCTGCTACAAAGGAGACAAAGTTTGGAATTCAAATTTCAGCACACAGGTGGTCCCTGACGTAAGATAGTTTGACTTACAATTTTCCACTTTATGATGGTGCAAAAGCAATATGCATTCAGTAGAAAATGTACTTTGAATTTTGAATGTTGATTCAGCTGTAGGATAATACAAGTTCTCAGCACATTTAAGGTAGATTAGGCTAAGCTATGATGTTTGGTAGGTTAGGTGTATTGAGTGCCTTTTTAACTTATGACATTTTCAACTTATTATGGCTTTATCAAAACATAACCACACCACAAGTTGAGGAGCATCTGCATTAATATTGTTCACTTTTTAAAATTGAAAGTCCAGAAGAAGGTGGCTTAGGAGTAAGAAATATGTTCCAGAACTAAGAAATTTTCCATAGGCCTAAAGACAAAACTGAAAAAATTTGACCCAAACAAAGTCAAAAACCGTGCCTCTAAAAGCTCCAAGTGATTGATGGGTAATATAATAATCTATTAGAGAAAACTAAATAATTTTTATAGGCTTTATATGGCATCATCCACAATTTCTGGTGTACAAACATTATTTTAAAAAGTGAAGAAACAGAAAAGTGTGACATATTGTCAAGAAATAAATTGGTCAATATAAACAGACTCAAAAACAAGACTAATGTCGAATTACCAGAAAAGTACTTTTGAATGGAAAGCATAGGGAAAACAAATAAATATGGGAAAAGAAATGGGAATTTCAGAAAAGACAAAGTTGTAAGAAAAATGGAAATCCTAAATATTAACATATAACATTGAAATAAAAATGTAATTGAATAAAATTAACTATGTATTGGACACAGAGAAAAACACTTATGAACTTGAAAACAGGTCAAAAGAAATCAAACTGAGTAAAGAAAAGATAGAAAAAATATTAACAGAGCCTTAATAAACTGTGGGTGAAGAATAAGCATTCTGACATACACAAAATTGAACAAGAAAAGGAAAGGAGAGGCAGAGATGATAGAGCAGAAATAATTTGTGGAAAAATCGGCTGAAAAGTTTTGAAATCTGATCAATAAAACAGCAACTCACATGTGGTAGATGGTCTCCAAACTTCAAAAGACAAAACTACAAAGTCTGATAGTGAAAACTACCTGATAGTGAAAAGTCTGATGGTATTAACATTGCAGATTAGTGCACTTGAAGACAAAGCAAATGAAACTATCCAAAATGAAGCACAGAAAATAAACATTAGAAAAAAATATACAGAACCACAGTGATCTGTGAGAAAACTTCCAAGTACCCTAATATATGTGTAATGTGAATGTTGATGAGGATGAGGGATAGAACAGAAAAAGTATTTTAAAAGATAATGGCCAAATTTGTTTCCTTATTTGATGAAAATTATAAACTCCCAAACCTAAGAGACTGAATGGAACCCAAGAACAAGGAATGTGAAAAACACTACACCAAGGCACATCATCTTCACATTGCTTAAACTCACTGTTAGGCAGAAAAGTATAAAAGCAGCCAAAGAGTAAAAACACATTAGATAAAGAGGCACAGAGTGAGTTAAGAATCACAGCAGGTTCCTGCAGGAAAGAATGCAAGTCAGAAGGCAAAAGACTAACATCTTTAAAGTGCTGATGAACAAAATCCATCAAAGTAGAAATCTAAATCCAGTGAAAACATTTCAAAAACAAAGGTGAAATAAGGTCCTTTTTCAAGCACACAAAAGAATTTATCACCAGCAGACTTTCACTATAAAAAATATTAAAGTATGTTCTTCAGGCAGAATGATAGCAAATAGATATTTGGACATACACAAAAGGATGAATAACCCTAGAAACAGTAAATATGTTTGTATACATAAAATGTTTTTTTTCTATTATTAACATCTCTCTAAAGCAAATATAATAGCAATGTATTGTGGGGTGAAGAGGGTATGCAGAATTAAAATGTATGACAATAATAGAACAAAGGCAGTAGGAAAGAAAAAGTATAATGTGTTAAGTTCTTTAAACTTTCAGTAAAATGATATAATATAACATGAAGGTAGATGATGTAGCTTAAAATGTTTGCTATAAACCTTAAAGCAACTTCAAACACACACATACTCATACACACGCACACACACACACACATTAATAAACCAATAAAAAGGATAAAATGGAATCACAGAAATATTCAATTAAATCAAAAGAAGGCTGAAAAAGAGAAAAAAAGATCAACAGATGATAAAAGCAGACAATAAATACCACATGGTAGATTTCTGGCCTCACATATTAGTGATCAAATTAATTTTAAACTATGTAAATATTCCAGTTAAAAAGCAGAAGTTATCAGATTGTAGGGGAAAAAGACAACTATAGGCTACCTATATGAAATCCACTATAAATACCAAAGTAAACATGTTAGAAATAAAAGGATAGAAAAAAAATTACCATGTTAACACTCATAAAAAGGAAGTTGGAGTCACTTCATGATAGAAAAAGATAGGCAAATAGAATACAAAGTAAACATAAGAATGTAATTAATAAAGATTAGAATGGAAATAAAATCCAGAAAAAACAGAAAATTAATGAAAATAAAAGCTATTTTATTTTAGGGGTACATATGATCATTTAATATTTATATAATTCATAAAAATCAAATCAGTATAATTGGGATACCCATTACTTTAAATATTTGTCTTTATTTTGCACTAGAAACATTTGAATTATTTTCTTCTAGCTATTTGGAAATACACAATAGATTTAAACTATAGTCACCCCACTAATCTATCAAACACTATGTCTTATTTCTTCTATCAAATTGTATATTTATACCCATTAATATACTTCTCTTTATATCCCCTGTTCCCTGCCCTTCCCAGTCTCTGGTAATCACCAATCTACTCTATGTCTTCCTAACATACACTTTTTTGGCTCCCAAATATTAGTGAAAGCACATATTTGTCTTTTTTTGTTTGGCTTATTTTACTTAACATAATGACATAATGACCTCCAGTTTCATCCATGTTCTGCAAATGACAAAATCTCATTCTTTTTTAATGGGTGTATAATATTCAGTTATGTATATACACCACATTTTATTTATCCATTCATCCTTTGATGAGCACTTAGGTTGATTCCATATTTTGGCTATTTTGAATAATGCTGTAATAAACATGAGAATGTAGATATCTCTTCAATATATTAATTTCCTTTCTTTTAAATATATATCCAGTAGTAGAATTTCTGGATCATACAGTAGTTCTATTTTTAGTTTTTTGAGGAACTTCCATATAGTTTTCCATAGGGGCTATACTATTAATAGTTTAGATTCCCACCAAAGTATATGAGGGTTCCTTGTCAACACCTGTTATTTCCTATCTTTTTGGTAAAAGTCATTTTAACAGAGGCAAGATGATATCTCATTTTGGTTTTGATTTGTATTTCTCTGATTAGTGATATTGAGCATTTTTTTTCATATATCTGTTAGCCATTTGTATGTCTTCTCTTGAGGAATGTCTATTCAGATCTTTTGACTATTTTTAAATTATATTATTATTATTTTTGCTATTGAGATGTTTGAGCTTCTTATATATATTTCAGTTATTAATCTTTTGTCAGATTTGGATAGTTTGCAAATATTTTCTCTCACTCTATGGGTTGGCTCTTCACTTTGTTGATTGTTTCCTTTGGTGTGCAGAAGCTTTTTAGCTTTATGTAATCCCATTTGTTTATTTTTGCTTTGATTACCTGTGCTTTTGAGGTCTTACACGAACACTCTTTTCCCAGACCAATGCCCTGGACTGTTTCTCCAATGTTTTATTCTAGTACTTTCATAGTTGTAGATTTTAGATTTAAGTCTTTAACCAACTTTGATTTGATTTGTTTATATAGTGAGAGATAAGGTCCAGTTTCATTCCAATTTTCCCAGCACCATTTATTAAAGAGCTCCAGTGTTGGGTGCATAGATATTCATAATTGTCATATCCTCTTGCTGAATTGACCTCTTTATAATTGGATATTGATCTTCTTTGTCTTCTTTTACAGTCTTTGATTTGCAGTCTATTTTATGTGATATGACATAGCTACTCCTGGTCTTTTTTGGTTTCCAGTTGCATGGAATAGCCTTTTCCACACTTTCACTTTCAGTATATGTGTGTCTTTATAGGAGAAGTAGGTTTCTTATAGGTGGCATATAGTTTGGTTTGGTTCCATATAGCCAATCTATGTCTTTTAATTGGAGAATTGAGTCCTTTTGCATTCAGTTTTATTCTTTCAGATTGAAGAATTCCCTTTAGCATTTCTTGTGAGATGAGTCTGGCAGTAGTAAATTCTCTCAGCTTTTGTTTGTCTGGGAAAGACTTCATATCCCTTTCACATTTGGAGGATAGCTTTGCTGGATACAATATTCTTGAATCACAGGTTTTTCTTTTAGCACTTTGAAAATTTAACCCCACTCCCTCCTGACTTACATGGCTTTCATTGAGAAGTCTTTTGCCAGACTAATTAGAATTTCTTTATATGTTTTTTATTTCTTTTCTTGTGCTGCTTTTAGGATCCTTTCTTTGTGCTTGACCTTTGAGAGTTAGACTGTTATATGCCATGGGGTTGTATTATTTGTGTAGAATCTGTTTTGCATTCTCTGACCTTCCTATATCAGGATATTTATCTCTTTCTTAAGTTTTGAAAATTTTTCTGTTATTATTTTTTTGAAAAAGCTTTCTACTTATTGCTTTTGCTGAACTTCTTCTTGAATACCAATAATTCTTAAATTTGGTCTTTTGAGGTAATTTTCTTTATCTTGTAGGTGATCTTTGTTTCTTTTCATTCTTTTTTCTCCTTTGTATATTCTCAAGTAGCCTGTATTCAAGCTCATTGATTCTTTCATCTGCTTGATCCATTCTGCTCATGAGAGCCTCTAGTGAATTTCTCAGTTCAGCAAATGCATTTCTCAGTTCCAAGATTTTGTTCAAATTTTTTAAAATTATTTCAGTCTCATAATTAAATTTCTGAATTACTTTTCTATGTTATCTTAGAAATCACTGAGTTTCCTTATAACTGGCATTTTGAATTCTTGGTCAGAGAGTTCATATATTGCCCTCTTATTAGGGTCAGTCACTGGTTCCTTGCATTGTCCATTTGGGGAGGTCATGGTTCCCTGTTTGCAGTTGTTTCTTTTATAAGATTTATAGGATTTCAGGATATAAGATCACTTGCTTATCAAAATAAAAAATACAAAGTTCAAAAACCAATTGTATCAAATGGGAGAAAGTATTTGCAAAAGACATATGTGATGAACTGTTGTCCAAAATACACAAAAAATTCTTGAAATTCAACAATAAGAAAAGAAAACCAACAACCCAATTTAAACATAGTCAAAAGATATGAACAAACACTTCATCAAAGAATATATATACAAATTACAAATAAGTGTAAGAAAGATGGTCCACATCAAATTTCAGGAGCAAAATGCAAATTAAAACAATGATGAGATACCATGCCATACCTATTATTATAGAATGGCCTAAATCCAGAACACTGACAACACCACATGCTAATGTGGATGTGAAACCACAAGAACTCTCATTCATTTCTGGTGGGAATGCAAAATGGTACAGCCACTTTTGAAGACAGTTTGGCTGTTTCTTACAAAACTAAATGTACTCTTATCATATAATCTAGTAATCATACCCCTTGGTATTTATTTAAAGAATTTGAAAACTTGTGTCCCCATGAAAACTTGCACACCAATGTTTACAGTAGCTTTATTCATAATTGCCAAAATTTGAAAGCAACCAAGATGTAGGTAACAATGCAATATTTTTCAGCACTAAAAAGCAATGAACTATAAAGCCATGAAAAGACATGAAGGAATCTTAAGTGCGTATTAGTAAGTGAAAGAAGCCAATCTGAAAAGGCTAAATACTGCATGATCCAACCATATGGTATTCTGGAAAAGGCACAACTATGGAGACAGTAAAAAGATCACTTTTGCAAAGAGTTGGGGGGAGGGAGTGCTGAATAAATGGAGCACATATTTTTAGGACAGTGAAACTATTCTATATGATATTATGATAGTGAATACATGTTATTTTATATTTGTCAAGACCCATAGAATGTGCAACACCAAGAATAAATAGTAATGTAAACTATGGACTTTGGGTGCTAATGAAGTATAGATGTAGGTTCATTGATTGTAACAGAAACATACCACTTTGATGTCAGATGGTGATAGTAGGAGTGGGGGTTTGCACATGTGTTGGAGCAGAAAATGAAGCATGCATCTATTTTCCTATGCACCCAAAAGAAAATGAAGCATGGATACACGGAAATAATTTTCCATGAATGCTAATTTTAGCTTCATTTAAAGAGTTAATCACTGAAAACAACTAAAATGTATAACAGCAGTTGAATGGATATGCAAAGGTGTTATATATGCACAACATAATACTTCTCAGCAAGAAAAAGAAAGAAAATATTGAGATAAGCGATAACAGAAAAATCTCAGAATGATTCTACTGAGTGAAAAAAGTTAAACAAAAATGTACATATTTTATGATTCTATTTATATAAAATTCTACAAAATGCAAGCTAATACATAGTGACAGAAAGCATATCAATGGTTGCTGAGAGGTGGGGAGGAGAAAGTGAGGTGCAGGGTAGGATTACAAAAGGGCACAAGAAAACTTTTGGAAATGAGGGATATGCTCATTATCTTGACTATATGTAATGATTTCACAAGTGTATACATATGTCAAAACTCATCAAATGTTATACTTTAAATATGTGCAATTTTAAAAACATATATAGAAATGACAATCCTAAGCACTGGCAAGGATATAGAGGAAGCAGGCCTCTCATACATTGCTTGTAGATGTATAAAATGGTTTGGAAAACTATTGAGCCTTTTTAATAAAATTAAACACACACCTGCCTTTTGACTCAGTAATTCCACTACTGTTTATTAAATATCAACAAAAATGTGTGACCACAAACAGTCCTGTATAAGGATGTTCATAGCAGCATTATACATAGTATCCAAAAACCTAAAACCAACTCAAATACACACAAGGAATGGATAAATAAATTACAGCACATGTATTCAATGGAATATTTGTAAGTAATAAAAATGTGTGAACTATTGATAAACACAATAACAGGTAAGACTTTTAAAAACATTTTGTTGATCAAACAAGCCATAGATGAAAGAGTACATATTTTGTGATGCTATTTATATGAAGTTTTAGAACAGGCCAGATTAATGATATAGTGACAGATATCAGAAAAGTATGTCTTTCCAAGTGTATGGGGAGAGGCAATACCTGGAAAGAGGAAAACAGGAAGTTTGGGGGCTAACAGACATGATCCAAATGATGATACAAGTAGTGGTTAAGCAGATGTATATATCTGTGAACAAGATTCATTAAACTCTACGTATAAGATCTGTGTATTTTATTGTATGTAAATTATATCTCAATAATAAAAGGCTTCTAAAATGAGATAGTATGATATCATAATACATATAATAATATATGTATTACATATATGTAATAATATATGCATATCCAAGAACAAAAAGAGGGTACACCTCACTCTACCTGAGGGAACGATTGGGGCAAAAAATGCTTCAGAGAAGAAACAATACCTGAACTATGGGTTAAAAAGGCATTTGCCAATAATGTAATTTGAGAAAGAAAATTGCCAAACAAATGCATGAAGCTATAGGAGGCCACTGTCTGGGAAACAGATCTTGGCTTAAAAGAAAATAGCTATGACCAGAGACAGGAGATGAATCTAGAAGGGTGGGCAAGGTTTAAGCCATGATAGGTCTTGTGCACTAAACTAATGCATTTTTACTTTATATCATGTCTTGGAAAGTGAGTTAAGAATTGATTGAATGATAAAACCATTATTTTACAGTCTCTGACTTTCATTTGCACCCTATTCAGAGGGTTCTTTATAGAATGGTTACTGCTTCTGTAAATTTGGCCATTTGTAGCTGTGTCTGGGAAGAAGAAGAAAGTTGTACAGACTAAGGAACAGCTCCTAAAATGGAGAAAAAAATCAGTTGGAAGATGCTCATAGAAGCAACAATTTGACAACAATTTGATATGTCTGCATTTGGGGAATATTTTCAGAAAGTAGAAAGTGATTTAAAGAGAGTATTTTTTTTTCCCATGAAGTTAGCATAGTAGGTTAAGATTAGCAACAGTAGTTGAGATTGGAAACTCTCTCTTGGAAAGGAAGAGATAGTTGGAAGAGGAAGTTCTATGAATTAAGAAGAAAAGATTCAAGAGACAATTAACACACTCTGAAAAATAGCCAGGAAACCAGGATAGGACTCTAGCACCTCAAAAGCCTAGCGCAAGAGAAGCATCAAGTCCAGTACTATGTGACAGTGGAGAAATCTAATAAGAGAGAACTTGAGTTTTTCCCTGAATTTGAGGATTGTTCATCATCTTTCAGAATATTTCTTCTTCTGATTTTATCACTGCTGTGGCCTTTATTCTTTTTTTCTGTACATTTCATTATTCTATAGTTTACAAGGTGCTACTGCTTAAAATCTCTCAGCTCTTCAATGCCCTTGAAAGCTGGGCACAGCAAGTGGTATTAGTCTCATTTTATAGTGAAGAAACAAATTCAGTCCCTTCTTCTTCAATCCAGACCCTGTTACCTACAAATTTCCAAATGTCTCTCTCAAAAGTCTCTCTAAGTACTTTTCTCTCTCAAAAGTACTGTAGAAAGCAAAGAATAATAAACAGGTACCACAGCAGATCCTTACAACGTCCTGTCAGGTTTCAGTGTACCTAAAATCTCATATTTTACCATAAATATCACACTCCATAACCATATTAGTTATAGCATTAAACTTTTTAAACTTTTACCCTTAACATCACACTCTACCAGATTTTGAACAAAACTGATGCTTCAGAAAGATGTACTACGTTTATTTTTTCACTTCCAGCCCAACTGGCACATCAATGCCAATGCCAAAGAGTGAATTGTGAACCAATGGAATCCAAGTGTTCAAGTGCCCTTGTGCTCTGATTCCTGCTTTCTGCCCAGCCTCATCCACTGCCCCACTCTTGCTGCAATTTACACTCTCAAAATACAGTACGACTTGTACCATTTTAAGCCTAGAAACTGATACACTCTAGAATTAATCTCAGAAACAAATGTTGAATATTTCTAAATCTGATCAGCTTTTTGGTATAGGACTCTTATGGAATTGTCATGTGTGTTCCTGAGCAGAAGCAAGAAATAAGAAAAAAAAAAAATTGAAATCATAGAGTATTGGGCAGGTGGGACGGGGAAGGAGGGGATGGGTAAATTCATACCAAATGGGTATGGTGGGAGGTATGGCTATTTAGGGGTTGGGCCCACTTGTAGCTCCGACTTGGGTGGTGCAAAGGTAATACAAGTAACCAAAGCATTTGTACCCCCACAATATTCTGAAATAAAAAAATAAATATATTTTTTAAAATGTGAAAAAAAGAAAGAAATCATTTAATTGCCATAATAAAAAGCTTCTAATGGAAAGTCAATGTCATAAATGGAATATGTGACTAAAGCAATATGACAAGGGCTTCTATTATAAAAATTCTCTTAGCAATATAATAGGAGCTTCAGCCGGGAGCAGTGGCTCACGCCTGTAATCCTAGAACTCTGGGAGGCCGAGGCGGGCGGATCGCTCAAGGTCAGGAGTTCGAGACCAGCCTGAGCAAGAGCGAGACTCAGTCTCTACTAAAAATAGAAAGAAATTATCTGGACAGCTAAAAATATATATAGAAAAAAATTAGCCGGGCATAGTGGCACATGCCTGTAGTCCCAGCCACTTGGGAGGCTGAGGCAGGAGGATTGCTTGAGCCCAGGAGTTTGAGGTTTCTGTGAGCTAGGCTGACGCCACGGCACTCTAGCCGGGCAACAGAGTGAGACTCTGTCTCAAAAAAAAAAAAATATATATATATATAATTGGGGCTTCTATTTGAAAAAAATTATCAGAATTCTCACTCTTTCATAATTTTATTTTGATTCCTCTTCTTCCTCCTCCTCTTGTTGGTTCTCTACTCTTTCTCTTTCTTCTCCTATTCCCCTTCTTTTAAAAAAGATTTTTAACTTAACAGTTATTGATTTCATATAATAAACATCTGTTTGGATAAAATATTTGGCATCATGTTTATGTCAGTTGTCAAAATTCAAATAGACTTGTCTGGTCTTTTATGAGAGTCTATGTATTTCCTTCAAATTTATATTTAGTTATTTGGATAAAGGTTCATAAAGTTTATCATTAAGTTCATTATCCTCTAGGACTCAGAAAATGTTCTTCCCAAACGTCTTTCCACAGATCTCTTATGAGCAAACAGCTAAAAGCTACTTTACATTACTAAAGTATTCTCAATTTTTTAACACTACTCAAAGTATTCTGAGGCTGCAGTCCCTAGCGTCTTTGGCATCAGAGACTGGTTTCATGGAAGACAATTTTTCCACGGACTGGATGGGCGTACTAGTTTCGGAATGATTCAAGCGCATTACATTTCTTTTGCAGTCAAAACTCTCTGCTAATGATAATCTGTATTTGCAGCTTCTCCCCAGTGCTAGCATCACTGCCTAAGCTCCACCTCAGACCATCAGGCATTAGATATTAGATTCTCACAAGGAGCATGGAACCTAGATCTCTTGCATGCACAGTTTACAGCAGGGTTCACACTCCTATGATAATCTAATGCTGCCACTAATCTGACAGGAGGCAGAGTTTATGTCGTGATGAGAGTGATGGGCAGCAGCTGTAAATACAGATGAAGCTTCTTCACTGGCTCACCCACCACTCACCTCCTGCTATGTGGCCCGGTATCTAACAAGTCACAGACTGGCATCAGTCCATGGCCTAAGGGTTGGGGACCATGGCTCTAAGTTCATATTTCAGTGTTGAAAGAGAATCAAAAACCTTTGACAGAGGGTGCAATTCTATCCTGCAAAGGGCAAATTTGTGAGAATCCATTAGTCCCTCAGTATAAAGACAATCTGCTACCAGAATTCACAGCCAACATCTCTTAAGAATTATCTACTTTTTATTATCTATAATTTCTCCAGTTTCTCAGGGCTTCCACTGCAAAAGCAAAGTGTCCTTAATGAATGCTTTCTTTAGCAGAAAATACCACACATTGTTATTATGTTTGCATAAACAGTCAATTATCTTTTCAAGCGATTTGAACAATAATTTTAAAGTCTACACACAGACACAGTTTCATTTCCAGAGCTCTTCCTTTCTACAGATCAATATTTCCAGGTGTTATCATTTTCTTTCTGCCTTAAGGATGAACTTTAACGTTACTTGTAATGCACTGCTATCTGCAATCATTCTAGGTAGTTCTTTCTCTAGCCTTAGACAGTTTCCTCAAACACATGAGCTGATCACTATTCAGCTAAATACTCAAAGGGGTCATCTGCAGATTTCCAGGGTTATCTCTCTATTCAGCTCTCTTCTCTTTGGTACTCTATCCTGAAAACTCCAGCCATGTTTTTATCCCCAAACTCTCAGGTCCATCCCTATGTCTCAGAAATATATCCTTTTGCGAATTGCCCCTTCTATGTCTGCCTGCAGGCCACCTCCTCACAGGGCTCAGAAGCAAATCCAAATGCTAAGCCAAATGTCCAGTATCTGAGACTGACACCGGCTAGTCTCCTTATCCAAATTTTGACCGAGACTCTCCAACAAAACATACCCTTTTTTCTATGCCTGTTATGAGTGTAATTGCATCCCCCTCCCAAAGGGAAGTCCTAATCTCCAACATCTCAGAGTATGGCCTTATTTGGAAATAAATTTGTTGCAGATATAATTAGTTAAGGTAAGTTCATGCTGGAATAGAGTAAATCGTTAATCCAATATGACTGGTGTCTTTACAAGAAGATGACATGAAGACATAAGAAGACCTCACTAGTGAAGAGGCAGAGAGACACAGAGAGAACACCATGTGACAAATGACAGAAACAGAGATGGGGTGATGGAACTTGTTGGGGCTCAGAAAACAATATCCCAAAATGTGGCACTTTGACATGTTAAACTGAAGAAGACTCCAGGTCTCTTTTACCTTCTCCCCTCCTGACTTTCAATCCTCTGTTTCTCCCAAACACAGGATGAAGTTGTTCTCTGAAGGTACCTTTTCTGTCTAAAATCTGGAACTGCCAAATAAGAAAACAATTACCTCTGGTCCCTTCCCTGGGTTTTCATTAACTGAAATCGTATTACAGGAAGAAAGACGAGTTTGTCAACACACCTGGACAAACTTTTGTCACAAACCATTGTCTGCTCTGTGGGCCCAACAGACTTTGTCCCAGACCATTGTATGTCCTTCAAGCTCACTGAATTTCCCTAAAAATCATTTATTAATAGTACCTCCCTAAAATCATCCACACTTCCCCTATCCCCTAAGAAGAAAAGTATATAAGTATTTGTGCCCCATTGTGGGTGGTGTAATCACACTGTGATTCACTACCTTCCCCATGCACTTTAATAAATTTGTATGCCTTTTCTCCTATAAATTTGCTTTTTTTTCAATTGATTCTCAGTGAACCTTCAGAGGACAAAGGGGAAGTTTTCCCTTGGCCCCTATAAGCTGCAAGACAAGAATGCCAATGATAGCTGGCTACCACCAGAAGCTAAGGAAGAGGCAAGGGAAGATTAACCCTAGTGTCTCAGATGGAGCATGGCCCTGCTGACACCTTGATTTTGAACTTCTAGCCTCCAGAACTGGGAGATGATAAATTTCTGTTGTTCTGAGCTATCCAGTTTGCAATTCTTTGTTAAGGCAACACTGGGAAATTAATTCACTGTCTAAAATGCTTATAGAAACTTGCTCTTTCAGTCCATACCCAAGACTTTACCAAATACTTACAGAAATGTCTGAACCCAATTTGGGCCCAATCTGGATTTATATAAAAGCAAGAAGAAAAAATGCCAAACTTTGTCTAGGGGATATCAGCAAAATTAATAGAAAAATTTATTTTTAATCTGCACTTTACATTTTGATCATCCTTTGCCAACCAAAAGGGATTCAAGGCACAGGAAATAGCATGTATATTTTTTCCAATCTTTATTTCTTACAGTAATTTAGTTTAAATGACCATATACATCAATAGTTTTTTAATTGTTACTTTTTTTCTTTTACTTTTACTTTTATAGAATAAATTTAACCTGTCTTTCATTTGGAAATGGAGACCTTTTTTCACATAAGAACAATTGATCAGGCTGGATAATCACAGTTTAGATAATATTAATAGAACATTAGAAACTGTAACACTCCATATTAAAAACAAAGATTGATCATGCATCTGACAAAAAGAGCTTACAATAAAATCCAAGGGGTGGTAAATTCCATACATTTGAATTGCATACATAGATCTAAAACTAATAAACCCTTGAAATACCATCATCATTTATAGCATAGATTTTTTTTTTATTTTGTTTTCTTGGTTTTTAGAGCAAGTACTTTTACTGGTATATATTGTCATATTTTTAAAAATTTTATTCTGACATAACAAAACAAATAATGCAAAAAACTAATAATAATATAATGTATCTATTGCGATCAATAGGCTCCTCCTACCCTTGGGAATAAAAGTAAAAGAGTATTGGTTTTTTTTTCTCTATTATTCCTGTCTTAATGTGAAAATAAACTGAGTAGAATTTTCCTTCTATATGCAGAGATCCTATAACTACGGGACATAAGGTTTATTGTGGGTGGATTGATAATGTTTCCCTATGAAAATATCTAAGGCCACATTAACTTTGGAGTTATGCTAGTTTAATATAATTGTTCCAACATCATAGTGTCAAAATTTATTTATATCCAACTTTGCCAATCCCCAGATGAGTTCTCCATTATCTCTCTCAAAATTAGTATATTCTGCTTGCTTATACACTAACTTCACATATTTTAAAAGTTCAGGGATTAAAAGCACCTTTAGGATATAAATTGAAGAGAAATATATCAGTGTAGATATAGAGATTTACATGGCCTAGTACTCTTAAATGCAAAAACATTTGAAGTTTTGCCTAGACTAGTTTACAAACCATGTTCTATAGAGTTTGGGGTTCCTTAAAGGATCTGAAATGGTTCCCTAAGCACATTTGAATTAGAAAAGTAAAAATGTACCCATAGCATCATTCCAATTAAGACACTAGATCATATGAGAAGAAGCACTCACTATGGGTTGGGGGCAGCTATTTAAATGTGTGCTGCTGATATTGCAACATCTTTTAAGATGAGCAAGTGGCTATGAAAACTTAGCAATATTGTCTGATGTTACAGGTGACAGGAGATTCCAAAATCTCCCTCTAACTTTCTTGATTAATTAGCTCAAAAACAGAGATTACATGAAATTTTAAAAATTTTGCACATTCAATGTATCTCTCCATTTTGCTTTCTTTTTCCATAGTATGTTCAAGCAGATAAGTATAACAAAGAGTATTATCTATTCATTTGCGAAACACTGGAATATGTTTTACAAATATATGTACATATATGTAAACTACACTGATAATTGTTTGAACTATTTTAATAAATCATTAAATAACTTCACAAAAATGGATCAATATCAGAAAAAAACAAAAGATAAAAAGCTGTTGCTAAAATGTGTTCAGTCCCTGAATGCTGTATAGACATGGAGAATCAGTTAAGAAGTTGCCAACATCTTTCAAAAAAGCATTGAATTATATCATACAAAACTGGCGATTTTATGAAGACATATTCATTCTTTACAAGGATATGAGTAGTATGTTTCAGAATTCACTTTTTAATGACATCATTAGCTATCCTGAAGCAAGATGCTGCCAAGGCTATTTGAAAACAAAACAAAACAAAAAAAACTTTCCTTTTTGGATAGAGAATCTCCAAGAGCTAAATATCTTTGAACAATTACATGGTTGTAGTAATTAGCATATTGCTGGCATTTTAATATGATAATTGAACTAAACTGGATAATGCAGGATTTGAAATATTTTTGCACTTACAATGGAAGAAAAAATGCCAGCAATAAAATTAAAAGTTAAATATGGGACTCAATAGGCAAAGCTAAATAAATTTGCCTACTTGGAGAGACTATTCCAGAGTGAGGCACTGAGGGAGCTGAGGGTTTTTAATGGCCACATTAAACATCTTGTAACAGCATACAATCTTTTATTAGTTTTTGTCAACAACAAAGACTTACACTTGTTGAGGAACAAGTCGTTATCACCTTCTAGATTTAAGTCTGACCCATTAAGGGATTCACTAAATAATTAGATATGTTAGTGATTCAAGTTTGAAATAATAATCTCCTTATATTCCTTCTACTCCCTGCTCACTTCAAGTTTCTTCACCAGCTAAACTGAGAACATTTTTGTTCTTGATAGTTTCCGTAGCAACTTAGCTAGATAGAACAGGATTTTCCTACAAAAAACAAAAAGAAAGTACGAATTTTTTTTTTTTT
>CM052441.1:65162433-65201083 GCA_028533085.1 Varecia variegata | reverse complement strand
GTGTTCTAGCAGGTTTGGTGTACCTCTTGGGTTACCTCTGACCTGCTATCTTCCTCTCTTCCCAATAGTGCATAGTTAGTTAGATCCCCCACCTTAATCTCAATGATGGTGTATGGTACTTGTGAGTACAAGTCAGCCACTCCGTTTACTTGAGTAGCGAGGCGGGATGCTTAGCTAGGGGGTTGTTCCCCCATCACTGATTGATGTTTGTGTGGAAGAACCAGCTCCCGAGATGATCTTTTGTGCCTGTGGTAAGCTCTGCTCCCCTAGGTGGGGCATGAAAATGCCCCAAGCTTTAGGAGGGACCCTGTAGCTTCCAGGGGTTTGCTTGATCTCTACTCCCCCTAGGTGGGGGGAGGAACAAGACAAACTGTGGCTGGATTGTGGGAACCTGAAAGGCATTGCACAGCCTCAGCAGGGCTTGGAAGTTGCTCCTCTGGCTACTAGGGGGACCTGCTGGTAGCAAGGACAGGACAAGCTCTCCATGTCAGGAAGGCTATTCATGGCGGAGGGGCCCAAACATTTCTATGCTAAGTTCCCCTGGCTGGGATCTTTCTATCCTTATCCAGTAGTGCAGTTTTTCTGTGGGGAGGGGTAGGTACTCCCCCAAATGGCCACTCTTTGCACCCCTCACACCCTGTAAAATTGAGTCAGTAAATACTGTAAAGGGTGTGCAAATTGGCCTCCCTGTCAGTAGGTGGTGCTTACTGGAAGGAATAAGCTGTGATGTTGTTTTTGGGTCCTGTTAGCATGTCCCTCAAGAGAAGCACTTGAAGGCCCCACATGGTGGGTGGGGCCCTGGAACTTCAGGTGAGTCCTTATTCTCTACCACAGCAGAGGTGGGTGTGGGAGTGTGGGTGGGTGTGGGAGTGTGGGTGGGCAGGACTCGGTGGGTGAGCTTGCCTTCAGGCTCTACAAAAGCTGGCAAGGTAGCTGTTTTGGCAGGGGTCAAAGGTCTGTTCCCAGCTTCTGGGCAATGTCACCAAGGAGGGGCTGAAGTGGCCCCAGCGAAACAGAAAGTCTGCTTGTGGAGGAGGGGCCATCTGAGATTCACAATTGGCAGTCTGCAGTGGGCCTTGCTCCTCCACCCCCTCCTCTGTTCCATGGTTTTTCTCTGGCATCTGCCAAAAGGCAGGACCTCAAAACAGCTGAGTTTCCCTATGACTGTGCTGTGGGGTAAGAGGTTCCCTACCCAGGATCCTGGCCTGAGCTGAGCGTGCGGCCCTCCCATGGGGGAGGGGATACTCCACAAGCACAGAATACCTAGGAACCACTAGCACTCACATTCTTCCCCAGATCTGCCCATGTGGACTCCCTTACCTCCTAAGAACGAGAATATTAATCCCTGACCACGTCAAGAAGGATGCTGTTCCCAAGTTGCCCACAGGTTGCCCAAGCCAGATTGATGTCCCTCTGCCTTGAGGCGTGCCCTTCTCTGATGGAGCCACTGGGCAAGCAGCACTAGGGGGGCCAGTGAGCAGAAAGCTCACAGATACAGCACCCCTCAGTCCGCTGTAGGACCCCAAGAGAAAAGGCCTGAGCCCCACTCTCTGTGAAAACCTTGATGTGGTTTCAATTGTCTCTCTTGGAAGCTATGGAGTAGGAGAGGAAGGGGAGGAAAAGAGTCTGGACGGAGGAATGCTGTACTCTGTTCATCTCCGACCCTCTCTCCAGGAGGCAGTCTGCCCAGAATGTGCAGGCTCTGGAGTCATGCAAACCACCTGGGACTCACTATACCCCTGTGGCTCCTGCAGTCTGGGTCAGAGCTGGAAAATGTCTGTGTGGGAGCAAGCAAGATGAAACCTGAGGAGTTGAAGCTCCCTGGGGAGGACAAAGGTGCATGGTGGGTAGAGAAGCAATGTTGTGCCTGCCATCCCAACTCGGGTCTATGTGGCAGGAAGCTCCCCAGGGGGCTGGGAGCCTGGTGCCCTGTCCACAAGAAGCTCCCAGCTCACTGGCAGCAGCAACCTCTGGGCTTGTGTGGGCTGAAAGTCTCTCTAGCAGCTTAGGAGCCCCCAGACTCTCAGAGATGCAAGGGAGGGAGAAACTAACTGCTCCACTTACCCTTCTCACTGGACTACAAGCCTCCTGGGGGTGGACCTTTGCCAGTATCTTGCTCCTTCTTGTTGTGCTCCACAACTTCTTCCTGTGGAGTCTCCTGAAGGTTCCAGCACCCTTCCTTCAGACTCACATCCAATCTATATTTGTCTGTTTGTTTTTTCTCTTTCATCTAAAACTTTTCCTTCTTGCTAAGATACTCTGGCAGCTGGTTTCTCAGGTCAGCCGTCTTACCAAGGATGAAAAAATTTTTAATTCTTGATGAGGTCGGTGAATTCTTAAATAAAACTTGGAACCACTTACTTTATGACTTCTTGCTATATGAGATAATATTCCTTCTGTGTGAGCCACTATTTTTTCACCTTTATTGAGGTGTGATTGACTAATAAAAATTATACATATTTAGGATGTAAAATGTGATGCTGTGAGATATATTAATATATATTATTTAATATATACATTGTGAAATGATTACTACAACCAAGCTAATTAATACATCTATCACCTTGCAGATACCATTTCTGAACTCACAGTAACGATAAATAGAACAGTGGTAACACAGGAATGGAGCTGGGGGAAAACGGGAGATATTGATCAAAGGATACAAACCTTTAGTTATAAGATGAGCATGTACTGTAAACCTATGGTACAATATGGTGACTATGGTTAATAATGATGTATTGTATACTGGAAATTATCTAAAATAGATCTCAAGTGTTCTCACTACACACACACACACACACACACTCTCAGTGGTCACTGAGCCACTCTGGTCTGAGTATTCTTTCACTTGCTGTTAAACTCTTGCTATTTGATAAAAGGTGCTACAACTACCTGGACACTTTTTCCTCAGCAAGATTGGGGAACAGAACAGAAAAGTCAGGACAATATAGCACAACACTGATCCAACTGGTTTTTATCTTTGTTACTGAAGTTCGAATGATGCCTCTATTACTACCTAATTACATCACTTACCTTCTCTCTGTTGAGGCTCCTACTCTGATTATAAGACATCAGGGTTCAAAAGAGAAGAAAAATGTTGAAGGTTTTTGTTGCAAAACAAGACATAGTTTCATTATTGAACACAGCCCTCACCCTTGGCTCAGCAACCTCTTCAAACAGCTCTCCTGAAACAGCTCTCCTGAAACAGCTTTGATGTTAGTGGCTGGCGGGGCCTAAGAGAGATTTAATGCACTGCTCGTAGTACATGTGGTCCATTCTGAGAACACCGCACTTGGCAGAACATTACTGCAACCAAAGGGCCATATTAATGTCTTATGAGGCTGTAAACTTGTTGAAAATGCACCTGAATTCTCAGAGGTAAGGAAATGAAGATGTAAGTAAGCCTGGGGCAAGTGTTTAGCTTTGCAGTTTATTTTCTGCTTAACAATAATGGGAGAAGGAGTAGTAAACTCCTTTTACTTATGATTCATGCAACAATCCACTTATACCTCATGTTGGTAACTTTAAGAAGATGAAGCTGTTTGTATCTTTATACCCAAGAGAGTGATTCTCAAGACCTGAACTGTAAAGATTTGACAGTGTGAGGCGCCAGACCATTTAGAGAAACTCATTATGTGCAATTTGTTCCAATTAATATGAAAGCCTAAGATTTCTCCAAAAGCACCTCCTAGGGTTAGCAGTGAATGGACTGATATTTTACAGATTTTGTTGATTAGGTTAACCAGAGCATAAGGCATTATGACTCACAGTCACCAATCATTATGCTTAATGGGTATAACAAAAGTCTCCCATTTTCCAGTAAAATAGCCTCTTTGGCTTGACCTTTCAAATCCCGAATCACTGTTTCTGTTCAGTTCCTTTTGTAGGATGTGACCTCCAAACAGAATTTATTAGTTAGCAAAATTTTGTGGAAATGTTGTATACCAAAAGAGATACCCACGTTAGAAGTAGGGATGCAGACCAGAACACAGGCTATATCAAAGAGTCAGGAGCCTCAGAGCCGAGGCCTAACAATGCCTTTAATGCACTGGGGTGAGTTTAGATAAATTGTTATCTGTGCCTCATTTTCCTCATCTGTTCCCTAATAGGAGAAGTTGAACTAGATTTCCTCTACAAAATTATATGTATTCACTTCTTCAGTTCTGAATTCTTCAAACCCATAATTTTATTTTGCCTTTATAGTACTCGGGACATCCCCTCTTTTCATCATCACCTTTAACAATCCTATTAAACAACTAACACAATCTTACCTCTCTTAAAAAAATGTTTCTTGGTTTTCATAGAAATGTTGGAACTCATAATCTTGTTATATCCAAAACTTTTAGTATGTTTATGTTTTGGTCAAATAACCAAGAAAAAGCTAGAGCCTATGAACTCGCTTCAAAGGTAGCAAATCAGTCAATGCATATCTTCCAAAGCCACATATACGATATTATGTTGGAGGAATGGGGTAAAAAAGAAGTGTGAGGAATGGCCCTGGGAAGATTCCATAATAATATTATAGAAGCAAAGGGGCCATGGTCACGTGGTATGGCAAACTGGGGATGTGCAACTTACATCCCTGTAACAGAGGACTGAGCACAGTGGGGGTCCAACACAGGACTTCTTTAATGGGAAATCTTTGCTCTGGGGCAAATTCATTCATATTCATTCATAGCCTGTGTACAGGCGGTGACAATCATATACACCAAAGGCTGCTCAATGCAAATATGTGCCCTTAGGGATCTAAAGGCTTAAGTCAGTCACAAGAGCACACTCAGACAGGCATAGGACAAGCTGAAAGTGACAAAGAATCAATGCCCCCAAAAGCAGCAAAAATGGACAGGAAGTTTGTAGATAAAAACCAACTTCCTTACTCTGAAGTAGAGGGGAGGTGAGTAAATCTAAATTGTGTACCATACTTATACTTTTCTCAGAGTTCCCTAAAGTATATAAGTTCTAGCTGCCCATAGTAGTAACTGGCTTGATTATACACTTTATATTGACTTCCTTCTCCTCCCTGTCTTACTGCCTCACTCATCTTCTAGGTTATCAAATAAACTACATGTACTTGAATCCTTGTTTTAAGGTCAACTTTTAGGGAAACACAAAACAAGACAACTGGCCTTGGGTTTGATATCCCAGGCAAGTCCCTAAATAATGCAGAACTTTTCCTTGAATCTCCATGTCCATCCATCTTCCAAAACCTCCTGTGTAAAACCTCTATTATAATTACATTTAACTCATGAATTTGAAATTATCTGTTTATACCTCTAGGGCTGGGCTCTGCATATTTTTTAATCCTCATCAGTATTTTCCTGACATACATTAGCATCCAATAAATATTTGTTGAATAAAAGAATAAATGAAGAACAAGAATAAAGATATTCCTGAAAGGCAGAGATTCTCAGGATTGTATTTACTTGGTACTGTGCCCTACACGTAAAAAGGTGCTCGGTAAATATCCATTGATGGAATTAATATTTGAATAAGTTAGGTAATAACTAGCTTGGAGGTTCAAGCTGAAGACTTAGGACTGGACAAATTCTTTGTAGAACTTCATAAACAAAAAAAATATTGGTATTAGAAGTAATTTTGTAGCAAGAGGACTATAGTTGAAGCATTTAAATGGAAGAAATACGAAATGTAAACTCTAATGATACAATTTCCTATAATTTCCTGGAAAAGAACATGAGTCAAAAATCAGGGAGATGTCTAAAGGAATCAATATGCAATAATGAGTATTCAAAGTCACTTCAAAATCAGGCATTTTAGACAAAGGTGGCTAGGTTCAGATATAATCGTTGGAAAATTAGCTAGAATTAGCTTCATGAAGGATACTTTGCACTTGAAATTTATTTATTTTTTTAAAAATTAGTTTCACTGTAATTATGTGACTTATCAATCATAGGTTTTCTTAAAAAATAAATGTCATAAAGTTTGGGACAGGTGGTATTTTTGCAGTTATAAACTTTTCATTTCATCCTTTAAAAATGGAGTTACAAATCCCCATATTCCCTTCACTAGCCCAAAGTATAATGAATCAAAATCATAAGCTTATTAAAAGTTTCTACTGAAAATCCAAAAGTAAATTTTGATGATTTTTTTGTGTTTTGGTATTTTGGTAATCATTTAAAATCAAAATAATTCAAGAAGAATATATGATTTTGAATTTGAATTAACTTTATATATCTTTAAAATGTACTTACAGAATCAAGTCCTTTAAAAACCTACAGTCATATAAGCATGAAAGATATAACAATAGGCCTGTTGCTACATTATAGGCATCGTATGAGAATAATACACACTAAATACTCTCTGTTTGTTTATCCTTAACAAAGATTTCTCAAGATAAAGATTTCATGTCATGAATCCCGGGAAAAGCCAGACATCGGTGACACTGACTCTTGATGCAGTCAAAAAAAATCAATCTGAAATGATTGCTTTGCTTTTTAAGCTACTTGCCTGCCTATTTCAGATGCCATAATAAATCTTTGTTTTTGTTCAAGAATTCTCATTCCCAATGAAAGCCTCTGATAGCTGTATATTTTGGTAAATGGCAATTGTACCCTTCCCCAAGGCAATCCTCAATAATGTGAACTCTGTGTTATGGTATTTTGCAAGTGCTAATTCTCAAGAAGGCTGAGCACAGAAAAAAAAAAAAACAACTAAATATCACAGGTATTCACTTTATGGCTTCAAATGCATTGATTTACCCATTTATGCAAAATTATTAGAAACCATTATGTATTAAATAGAAGTAATCGATTACTAATATTTCTCACTGTTAAAATACAGGTAATAGATTTGATATCTTTTAGAAATGTGAAATTCTAAGAGAAATTTTTCAGAAAGGAAAGACAGCTTTCCTGAGCATATATCAATCCAACCTTCTTCCTGCTATTCACAATCAAAATATAAATGCATAATATGAGATGAAAATAAAAATACATCATATTATTTTATTCCCCTTTCCCCTCTAGCTATTTATTTTACTTTATTTTTTTAGATAAAGCCTCATTTTGTGGAATGTGTTTTCTGCAAGTTAACACTGTTGTCTGTATTACTGCCTGCTCATCTACCACTCTCATCCCAATATGAGACAATAGTACATTTAGAATATGAGAAAAGGACCAGTAACTTACTGAGATGGTCGACAGAACAGTTGAATTAGGTTTTACATAACTCCAACCAAGTACCATTTCTTTTAGATTAAACAATCACATGGATTTAATACTGACATTGGAAGAGACTTTAGAAATCGATTTTCACATCTTCAATTCACAGATGAGAAACCTGAGGCTCATAAAGTTTAAAAGGATCAGGCAAAGGTCATACTGCAAGTTAATGGTAAAGCACCCAGAACTCAAGTACTCTGTCTGCCTCTTATGTTAAGAATTCTTTTCCTTATAAAATTATCTTCAATTGCCAGTTTCTTTTACATTTTGTGTTATATGTGTTGGCTCCCATGACTAATAATGTTTTCAGAAAAATGATTTTATATAATATTTCATCAATAAAACTTTGATGTTGATACAGATTTGTTTTTTTCCTAAAAATCTGATTAACAAATTTTATTGGGCAATTTCTCTATGCTAAGCGCTATTCTAAGTTATAAGAATATAGAAGTGAACAAAACAAACAAAAATTCCTGCCCTCATTGGAGCATACAATCTAAATTACATATTACAGTTTACAATTGTGAATTCCACCTTGGTCAATGAAATTGTGTCTTCGATTAGAATTGTTTTAGACAAGGGGCTTAGGACCTTTCTATAAATACTCTCTGAAAGACAAGAGTGGCAATGGTTATTCTAGTTTCAAAATCAGAATTACAGTGCATAGAAAAGAGAATATAGCAAGCAAAACATATGATAAATACAGGTACAACTTTCCATAATGTCAAGCCTGCGACAAGACAGTTCTTACTGACTTACATAAACATCAATAAATAAAATTGACATTTATTCAGCACACATGACTGCTATACCTGGCATCTTGTTTTTATTTAATTACAGGCACCTAAACTGTATGTGCCACATAATAGTTGCTCAACAAATATCCTGGAAATGAAAGAATGGAGAATGTAAACCAAATATTGTACTGGATTCCAGAGATATGAAGATGCATAATGTGTGGTCCTGTCTTGTTAGAAGCTCACCTTATAAAGGTTCAGAAACATAATGCTTACTAAATGCCTTCTATTGATCAAACACTGTGCTAGGCACTACACTGGGGATAAAAAAATGAATAAAATCTAATCCTCTCAGGGAGCTTACCTAAATTCTAGTAGAAATTAGAATGTTGCTATTTTTACAACAAATATTTTGAGTCTAGGAACAGATTCTACTTCTCACTAGGGGAATAAAAAAAAATTTCAACCCTCATGAATGGGAATAGTGACCCCAGAGAGCTAGCTTCCCCCGTCCACCATATGAGTACACATCAAAAAAGTACCATTTATGAACCACGAAGCAAACAAAAAAATCTGCTGGCAACCTGATCTTGAACTTCCCAGCCTCTAGAACTATAAAAATAAATTTCTGCTGTTTATAAGTTACCCAGTTTATAGCATTTTGTTATAGCAGCCTGAACAAAGACATAGGACATTACAATTTCTTGTTTTTTCACCTTTTTTTGACTGTGATGGCTCCTCCTAAAGCTTTTTGTAGCTCTTCTTCCTCTAGATCATTAATGAAATTCCTTTTTCTCTCTTTTACTTTTTTTGCTGTACCATCTTCCAAAGCAATCTCATTTAGTTGCACAGCTATAAATATAATTTACATAACAACTTCAAAATGTTTAAATCCAGCACTGAGATCTCCTGATCTCCCAGAACTCCAGAATTAAAAACAAGTGCCTATTCTACATCACTAATTGGCTGCTTAGTCAACATCACAAATTTAATGGGACCAACCAGAAATATTAATGCCCCTTCAACCCCCAGCCTACTCTGCCTTAATCTTCCCTATCTCATGAAGTGATACAACCCTTCCATTCCCATTCAAGCCTGATCCCTAGGATTTATCCTTGATTACTCACTTGTATTAGATATTCATAATTAATCTCTAACTAAATTCTATCATGTCAATCTCCAAAACATTTCTTGAATGTTCTCCGTCTCTCTCCCTCTCAAGACCCAAGTCTCAATAACCTATTCTCTAGATCACTGTAATTGTCTCTTTCCCTCCTATAGTCTTCCTAACAAAGAGAAATCAGAGAAATCTTTTAAAAATAATAGTATGATCATATCAATCACACACCTTGCTTAAAAGCAATGATTATACTTGAAATTAAAATCTAAACTCATTATCCTGGCTTTCAAAAACAATCTAGAGTAAACACCCCACAAATATTTGTCAAATAAATGAATGAATCAGTTATTACATTTTACTGTAGATCCTTTCAGGGTTTTTTCTATGCATAATATAGTGATTTAAAAATTTTGAATCCACTATTTTGATTTAATTGATTCATCAGACATCTCAAAATCTGCTAATTATGCAGCTAGACCCTTGGGAAATAGGGTTCTATACTCCCTCTTTCAAGGATCTTAATATTTAGACAGGGTAAAAAGATACCACATACCACAATCTAAAAGTTAGTAAAAAAATATATCATTGCATCAAGTAAGTTGTCATAGGACACTTTTAATCAAGTTCCAAAGAAGAAAAAACAGTTTTATAGACTTTCTGAGAAGGGAGGGTTCTCAATGAACTAGATGAATGATGAAGCATTGGCTTAATGTTGGAATAGATAGAAAGGGAAGTTATATGATAACAGGGGACAGAAGAGTAAGGTGAGAGAAGTAGGGTGAAGATGCAGAGTAAAAGATACTGAATGCCAGACTGAGCTGCCTGGACTTAATAGGTGGGCAGTAAGAAAGGCTTCTAAGAAGGAAGTGGCATAATAAAAGTAGTCAAAAAGAAGATAAATACGGCAAGAATAACATACAGAAGGAAACAGAAGAGATATTGGAGGCAAGAGGAACAACTGGGAAAGTTTCTACAAAGAGCCAAGCAGCAGACAATAAGGGCTTAGACTAGGATAATACTAATGCTAAGAAAAGGGATGATGGGAGGAACTTCTTGAAATTGATGTAAGTTTACATCATTAATCTTATCTGATTTGTAAATTTTGTGACAATCTCACAAAGGTCATGGATTGCCTTTTGATTATCTTCATTTCAATATGAAAATCAAAAAATATTAAATGACAGCAATAATCAAAAGGCAAATTTAACATGAGTGACACAATTATTGAAAATCAACTTGAAATCTTTATTCCAGTGATAAGTCTACACAAAAAATTATGAATTTTTATGTTTAAAAAAAGGACAGGTATACAAAGCTAAATATGAGTTCTTCCTTTGTATTTTCTAACATGAGAGGAAAAATAGTCACAAAATCATTTATTGATTGTATTATGTTTATCTCAAATAGTCTCTGAAATTCACAAATTACCAAAATATAAAACACAAACTTTGTGAGTGTTTATTTCCTGTCCTTAAATACAGCTTAATATGGAATTTAACCCTGAGGAAATTGAACAAAAGGTGAAGAATAAGTTTTAAATCAACCAACAGTATAGCAACTCTCTTTAACAATTATTTTGCACTAGAATGTGGAATGGTTTAGAAAAATGATTCATGCACACCATTGCTCTATAAAGTCGGTAGTCTTATTACGTTCTTATGAATAAATTATCATTCAACTTTAGCCTTTTAATTTTTTTTTATTTCAGCATATTACAGGGGTACAAATGTTTAGGTTATGTATACTGCCCTTGCCCCACTCGAGTCAGAGCTTCAAGTTTATCTATCCCCCAGACAGTGCACACCACACCCATTAGGTGTGTCTATACCCATCCCCTCCTTCCCCCTCCCATCTGCCCGACACCCAATGAATGTTATTACTATATGTGCACTTAAGTGTTGATCAGTTAATACCAATTTAGAACAATACTTACAATAGAATCACGGCATAAACCAAGAACTATATTAGGTCCAGAATATGAGTAAAAGATAACCATTCTCCTTCTCACCTTGATTAGTTTCACTATTTTATGCATACTTTCAAGACAAATGAGTACCAAAAATGACATATAAATTTCCTTTTTAGTTGTGCTGGTTTTGCCTGCCATGAGCCTATGGAGATGTTTGAGGAATGAGACATCACCTTATATGAGAACACAGAAGAGGGTCACTTTGTTACAGGGAAGTCCTAGACATTGTAAGTCTAAGCCTGCACAATCTTTAAGAAAAATGGAAGTCTCTTGTGTTTTATATATGGATCAGGACTATATAAAAATAAAGTTAAAAACCTTGGCTGAAATATGCAAAATGAATGTCATTATTTTTTTAGGCATTGGTTTGTTTTCAGCTGGATCTAAAAAGAAGAACTCAAATTAGATTCACAAATCATGTAATTTAAATTTGGGGGTACCAAGATGAGAAGAAACTGCTACCAAGCATGATACTTATCTACAAGCTACTAATTCCATAGCTGTTCTCTCATGCCAGAGTAACTTCAAGATGACAAAAATTACCAGAAATTCAGGAGAAACTTTTTTCATTTTATATACTTGGTTTTTATTTTTAAATATTATTGATATCTATCTATCCAGGATTATTTAAATCCTATTCTATCTAGAGGCAGATTAAATAAGATTATAAGAGACATTTTCACGTTTAGGATATTAGAATTTAAAAGCTCCAGATATGTAGAAATTATATGATGCAACTCTCTCATGAAAAAAATTAAGTCCCTAGAAGTTAACTATCTGGCTTGAGGTCAAACAGCTGGCTGGTAATGAAGTCTGATCAAAATACTACAATCTTGTTATGAACAGACTATTATATCAGCAACTCTCTTCTTTTTAAAAAATCAGTAACAACTATGAGTATGTAATCAAAGTAATTACTTGGCTTCTACCTCATTAAATATGCATATATAAAATAAAACCATTTTCAATATTCAAATGATCTCATATTCTAATATCACATAAACTGAGTACCATTAAAATTTGTGGACTCTTAAAACCTTATTGATTATAAAAATAACCTTTATAAAAATCTCATAAAATTCTATAGAACACGTGACACAAATATTTGATATTTCCTAAGTACCCTGAAAATAATGTTAAAATTTAATTAAAAATATATGTAGTTACTCATCATACATCCTAACAAAATGAAACAAGATGCTGATAATACATAAAGAAAAATGTATTGCTATTTCCCTTGTATGGTTTGTTAAGACTTGCAAGGCAGGGTAGTAGAAAATTCCTATGGTCTGGGAGGCTGAACTTCTGGCTTTGTTAGAATTGTTCATTCTCTTCTCATTGTAATAATTTCTACCAAATTAGAGGAGTACTTCAGTATGTATGATAGAAATATATTAATACATAGACACATATGAACTAGTAAAGCAGTGGGCTTCAATCTCAGAAAAAAAAAGAATTATGCTTAAAAAATATAACATGAAAACTTGTTTACAAGAGGCTTGCACGTTGCTACAAGCAGCCAGCCTAAAGCCAATGGTGTCTGTAAGCTCCATTTAGTCAGCATGCAGAAAACAGAAACATAGCTGTAATCGCTAAATAATACAACTAACCAAACATGTTTATTTCCTACATGATTCTGTTTTACTCTTCCAATGAATGCCTATTATTCTTTGACATTACATATGCAAATGGGTTTAACATAGGGTCTGGCCAATAAAATCAGGCTTTCTTCTCATGATATTATATGAGACAGATGAAAATTGCTTAAGTTTTACCTAAACAGTACCAGGAAACTACAGAAATACTTTCTAGACTATAAAACTACAAGCTATGAAGGAAGCTCAAATAATTGGGCTAACATTAATTTCCCATACTGATAAACTGGTAATCATTGGAAGAGATGAAATCTATGTTTAACTCCACACTAAATGTATACTGAATGAAATGGAAAGTCATTCCAGTGAAAATTTTCACTCTCACTCTTCTCATTGCTGAACTGACATCATCCTGCTTTCCCTGATAACTCTTGAGCATTGTACTAGGAGGTCCAGGTTCTCTCTCTTTTTTTATTCTCCTTTCAACCTTTGTTTTCAATTGTCTCTGCTCTAAGTGTGAAGCAGTATGAATGGAATGTAGTATACACCTGATGATTTTCATCTGCCCATTTTTCTTAGCCTATTCAGGACACTTCAGTCTTTTTTGCAAACTATCTCTTGTCCACACTTAGTACTTGTCATTTAGGTTGGCATGACCCTAATCCTCATTCTTTCCACCCCTTATCCACCCCTGCCCCGCTCCAAGAATGGGCATGTAGCCCAAATTGGCCAATCAGTATATTTCTTCTCTCTGGGAACAAGAGGTCAGGAATACATATGCGACTTGACTGCTGAAATTATTGAGAAAAGAGGGCTGTCACTTTGTTGGTAGGGTGTAGTTGTGAAAATGTCAGCATGGAACTGCTAGTAGACTTGTCACTATAAGGAAAGAGCTTCCCTTCATGAGAATGAAGCCACATGCAGGAAATAAAAATTAAGAGAGAGAAGAATTCTGGTGACATAATTTGAGCACCTGGAACCCTGGGACTTCTTTCAGTTATGTCAGCAAATGGATTTTGGTTTTGCTTTAACTTGTTTGAGTTGGGCCTCTGTTATTTAGAAAACTATAAGTTTTGAGAACCATGCTTTCCTTCTCTGGATTCTACCTTAAGTGCAATTCAGTCTCCTATTGATAGCAAATTCAGAATCATAGCCACTCCTCCACAGTCACATAGCCACAGTCACATAGCCACTCCTCCAACAGGAATGAATTGGTCAAATGTGTCTAGCTTGAAGCATCTCTTAATCTATATAGTCTTTTTGTGATACAGTGGTTTGTGCCAACATATTTTTGAAAATAACAGACTTAATCACTAGGTGGTAAGTAATACATTATTAATAACTTCCTTAGTCATTAAACTTGTTATTTCAGTATGTGGTCCATATGTTGATACTACCTGAAAATGAACCTACAAATCAGTTACCTAAGAAAACTCTAATTTAAGCTGACAAAGACCTAAAATAAAGTTGATGTACAAATCTAGTCAAATGGATTGATGGTATGTAAGTTTTCAATACAGAATTCCGGAAATTGCTGGAGGTAAAAAGTTTGAGGGACATTATAAATCAGACATTATAGTTATATTATTTATGCATTTCCTTATTCAGTGCTAAGAGAAGATTTTTGTGACATGAAAAACTGAGCAAAATTTCTGCCCTACACTATTGTGCTTAAGAAAATAAAGAGCACAAAAAGAATGCTGAATGCATGTACTATGTAAATAGATAGCTATTTTGTGTTTGCTTAGCAAAAAATGAAAAAAACTTATTCAAGCAACAGAAATTTTAATTTTAATTAATATTTTATTTTTCTGAAAATGGAAAACTCCATTTTCTTGTGATTCTTTTACACAAGAAATTTTATAAAAGATATTTAAAAGCAATGTGATACATGGTGTTAGAAATGTTGTTTATCTTTTCTAGGCACCAGCTATTTTAGTCTGTAACACAGTCCATAGGATTCATGATTCTTTATCACCTTAAAGGAGTTTCTCTCTCTCTCTCTTTCTAAGTCCTATAGAAAGATTTGTTTATTGAATCTTTATTCTAGGATAAAAATTAAAGATGACGTACTTACATAAAACAAATTATAAAGAGTATATCCATTATATAATCTTTATTCCTTGTGAATTAGGAAATTGTATCATAGGCCTCAACTGGTTTTCTTTTTCTCTGTTGTACCACATGCTAGTCATTGATGACTGTGGTCACGTGGTTTCAATGGTGTATAACAGAATGAATAACATTTTATGTATTCAACAAATATTTATGGAGACATATACTATATGCCAGGCACTGTTCTACACAATGGGTTCACAGCAGTGAACAATCAAAATCTCATCCTAAAGGATCTTATTTATTAGTAGAGGAAGTCAGACAATAAACAAACAACAATTATATAAAATTAGGTAATAAGTGCTATGGAGAAATATAAAGCAGAATAAGAAGTGTGATGGTTAACTTTACACGTCAACTTGGCTACCCTGTGTTACCTGAGTTTTGGTCAAACACCAGTTTAGATGTGGCTGTGAAGGTATTTTTTTTAGATGTGATGTGATTTAAATTAATAGATTTTGAATAAAGCAGATTACCCATCATAATGTGAGTGAGCCTTATCCAATCAGGTGAAAATCTTAAGATAAAAAAACTGAGGTCTCCAGAGGAAGAATGAATTTCGCCTCTAGACTGCCTTTGGACTCATGACAGCAACAACTCTACTCTTTGTCTCCAGACTGCCAGCCTATCTTGGTGATTTCAGACCCCCCACCCCTCAAAATCACATAAGCCTATTTAGATTCCACATATTAGGAAGATCAGGAGGTATTTTTTCCTTCTGTATCTGGTTTATTCCATTTAACATAATGTGATCCAGGTTCAACCAGGTTGTTGGAAATGGTAAGATTTCCTTAATTTTTAATGCTGAATCATATTCTATTGTATTTATGTGCCACATTTTCTTTATTTGCTCATTGATGCACACTTAGGTTGACTCCATAGCTAGGCTATTGCAAACAATACTGCAATAAACAGGGGAGTGCATATATCTTATTGATATACTTATTTCATTTCCTTTGTATGTACACCAGCAGTGATACTGCTAGATCATGTATATCTGTTTTTAATATTTTGCTGAACCTGCAAACTATTTTTCATAATGGCTATGAAATGTACTAATTTACAATCCCACCAACAGTGTACAAGTGTTCCCTTTTCTCCTCATTCTCACAAACTAATCTTTTGTCTTTTTTACAAATACCATTCTAATAGGTATAAGGTGACATTTCATTGTAGTTTTAATAGCAATTTTCCTGATGATTAGTGCTGTTGAGCCTTTTCTCAAATATCTATTGGTCATTTTATGTTGTCTTGAGAAAGGTCTATTTAGGCACTTTGCTCATTTTACAATATATAGTCCTTCAGAAACAGAAGAGGTTCAGATAGCTCTGCCAAACTATATGAGCAGCAAGTTTTTATAGGCTGAATATTGAACCAAAGTAGAGAAATCATTCAATTGGCCAGAGGTAGGCTATTGCCTTATTTGGGCATGGAATGAGGCATTTGCCTTATTTGGCTATCTAATGGGATGGGAAGTACCTACCTGTAAAACCAGTCAACTAGCTGAAAGTCTGTGACTGGCTGGGGCTCTTTTTTTTTTTTTTTCAGTCAGTTGTAAGAGATGTTTCCAAGTTATGTTCTGGCATACAAGAGCTCTGGTCACACGGAAAACCTCAAACTAATGGCCTCATAGCAATGTTGCTTTAACAGTGGTTTAAATTTGTTATATATTTGGATTTTAATCCCTTATCAAATGTATGATTTGCAAATATTTTCTCCCTTTCCATAGGTAGTCTCTTCACTCTGTCGATTGGTTCATTTTATGTGTAAAGCTTATTAGTTTGTTGCAATTCGCTTTATCTATTTTTGCTTTTGTTGCTTGTGCTTTTGTGGTTATATTAAAAAAAAAAAAGCATGCCTAGATCAAGGTCATGGAGCTTTTCCCCTGTGTTTTCTTCTAGTAGTTTTACAGTTTCAGGTCTTAAATATAAGTCTTTGATACATTTTGAATTGATTTTTGTATATCTTGTGAGATAAGGGTCTAATTTCATTCTCATGCATGTAGATATCCAGTTTTCCAGCACCATTTATTGAAAAGACTGTTCTTTCCCCATTGTTTTTGGCATTTTTTGACATGAATCAATTGACTATAAATGCATGGATTTATTTCTGGCATCTCTTTTTGATTCCATAGGACTATTTGTCTGTTTTACTGACAGTACACTGCTTTGATTACAACAGCAATGTAGTATATTTTAAAATCAGTCAGTGTGATGCCTACAGCTTTGTTCCTTTTTATCAATATTGCTTTGGCTATTTGGGTTCTTTTGTGGTTCCATATTGATTTTAGGATTGTTTTTTCTATTTCTATGAAAAATGACATTGGAATTTTGACAGGGATTGCATTAAATCTGTAGATTTCTTTGGGTAGTAGGGATATTTTGACATTAGTTCTTCCAATTCATAAATTTCAATTTATTTGTGTCTTTTTCAAGTTCTTTCATGAATGTTTTATAGTTTTCAATGTACAGGTTGTTTACTTCCTTAGTTAAATTTATTCATAAGTTATTTTTGGCCGAGCCTGGTGGCTCATGCCTGTAATCCTAGCACTCTGGGAGGCAGAAGCGGGTGGATCACTTGAGGTCAGGAATTCGATACCAGCCTGAGCAAGAGCGAGACCCCATCTCTACTAAAAATAGAAAGAAATTAGCAGGCCAACTAAAAATATAGAGAAAAAATTAGCCAGGCATGGTGGCGCATGTCTGTAGTCCCAGCTACTCGGTAGGCTGAGGCAGAAGGATTGCTTAAGCCCAGGAGTTTGAGGTTGCTGTGAGCTAGGCTGACACCAAGGCACTCTAGCCTGGGCAATAGAGTGAGACTCTGTCTCAAAAAAAAAAAAAAAAAAAAAAAAAAAAGTTATTTTTGTAGCTATTGTAAATGGAATTGTTCTCTTGATTTTTTAGTTAATTTATTGTTAGTGTATAAAAACATTGCTAATTTGTGTATATTGACTTTGCATTCTGCAACTTTAGTGAATTCTTTATTAGTTCTAACAATTTCCTAGTTGAGTCATTAGGGTTTTCTATGTATATGATCATGTCACGTGTGACAGAGATAATTTTATTTCTTCCTTTCTGATTGGGATGCCTCTCATTTCTTTCTCTTGCCTAATTGTTCTGGCTAGGATTTTCAGTACTATGAGAATGGACATCCTTGCCTTGTCCTTGATTTTAGGGGAATAGCTTTCAAAT
The DNA here is from genome assembly GCA_028533085.1 of Varecia variegata. NCBI lineage: Eukaryota > Metazoa > Chordata > Mammalia > Primates > Lemuridae > Varecia > Varecia variegata. Next base: position 65,183,178 of record CM052441.1, on the reverse strand, counting down.
TTCCACCATTGCGTAAAATGTTAGCTGTGGGTTTGTCATAAACAGTCTTTAATGTGTTATGTATATTCCTTCGTAAGTAATTTGTTGAGAGTTTTCATCATGAAATGCTTTCTCTGCCTCTATTAAGATGATCATATGCTTTTTGTCTTTTTTGTTGTTAATGTGGTTAACATGTTATTGATTTGTGTATGTTGAATCAACTATCCTTTCATCCTAGAATATATACCTCTTGATCATGGTAAATGATCCTTTCAGTGTTCTTTTGAATTCAGTTTGTTAGATTTTGGTGAGGATTTTTGCATCTATGTTCATCAGGCATATTAACCTATAATTTTCTTTTCTTGTAGTGTCCTTCTCTGACTTTGGTCTCATAAAATGAGTTTTTAAGTATTCTCTCTGTTTCAATTTTTTGAGGACAAGTATTAGTTCTTTTTTAAATGTTTGGTAGAATTCAGTAATGAAGCCATCAGGTCCTGGGCTTTGGGCTTAATTTGTTCTTTTTCTAATTCCTTCAGCTTTTGTTTATCTAGGAAAGTCTTTATCTTTCCTTCATTTCTGAAACACAGGTATTCTTGGTTGGCAGGTTTTTTCCCCCTATAGCACTTTGAATATATCATCCCACTCTCTTTTGTCCTATACAGTTTTTGCCAAGAAATCCACTGATATTGAAATTTCTTTATGTGTGATATGATACTTTTCTCTTGTTGTTTTCAGGATCCCCTATTTGTTTTTGAATGTTTGACACTTTGGTTATAATATGTCTAGGTGTAGTCCTGTTTGCATTTAATCAGTGGAGACCTTTGACCTTCCTATACCTGGAGATTTCTATCTGTTTTCAGATTTGAGGAGGTGGGTTTTTTTGTTTTTGTTTTTGTTTTTGTTTTTTTTTTTTTTTTTTACCATTATTTCTTTAAATCAGCCTTCTACCCCTTTGTTTTTCTCTTGTCCTTATTTAACTTTTATAATACATGAGTTAGTTCTCTTGATGCTATCCCATAAATCCCATACTCTTTAATCCTTTTGCTTTTTCTTTTTTCCTCCTCTGACTGCATAATTTCAAATAACCCACTTTTGAGTTCACATATTCTTTCTACTGCTTGATCAATTCTGATGTTGATGGCTTCTACTGAATTTTTCATTCATTTCATTGCATTTTCTGCTCCAAAATTTTTGTTTTTCTATGATTTAAATTTCTATTAAATTTCTAATTTTGTTCATTTACATGTTTTCCTGATTTAATTGAGTCTTTTCACTCTATTGTGATGTTCACTAAACTTCCTTAAAACAATTATTTTCAATACAGTGTCAGGCAGTTCATAGATATCCATTTCTTTGGTGTCAGCTTGTGTTTTTTTGATGGTGATGTTTCCTTGGTTTTTCATATTTCTTATTGCTTTATATTGACATCTACACATTTGGTGGAGCAGTCTTCCTTTCCAGACTTTATAGGCCAGTTTTGATGGTGAAAGACTTTCCTTTATGGGCAGAGGTTGGGGAGAGTGAGATGGTGTTGGCTGAGTGAGGAGCATAGCAGTGATCTAGTCTCCAATTTGTGGCAGATTCATCAAGACCAATGTACTTTTTAATGTTTCTGGCAGCCACCAACTGGTTTCCCTAGGTGACAACCGCCTCTCTGACTTTTTTAACAGTATATTGGCAGTCTACATCAAAGCAATATATTAAACAAGGAGGCATATTGTTATTACTCTGAATTCATGATTATCAATTGCAATTTGGCCCTCAAGACTGCCAGATTCTCTTTCATGCTTCTTTAATCAGATCATTCTCCCCATCTCCACAGAAAGTATTTCCCATTGTCTTCACTCCCCAGAAACATCAAGCCCAACCCTTATCAATCACCTTCAGTGAAAACCTTCCCTCACACGCCCCAGCAAAAACAGAAAACATCAGTCATTTACTCTCTCATCTTCCCATCACTTAATCTACAAATTTATCTGCACCTTCAAGTCTTTCAGGGGAACAGATTATCTATTTCAATCTCAGAGGTGCAAGTCTTTCTACCAGGGGTTAAACGTAACATATGTTCTTAGATTCAATCCCAATGTATATTCTTAGAGATTTTATTCCATCAAGTATCCTGTCTCCTTTGTGTCAACCTCTGATGACTCTACTGTGCTTTTCTTATTAATATTCAAATATACTCTCTCAATTTAAAAACAATACAAATGAATAAAAATGAATTAATCAACAAACTTATCTCTGAACCCCAGATTCCCTATCAAGCCAAACTATTTCTCTTCTTGCCTTCACAGTCAAGCTTCTCCAAAGAGGTGACCTTATTTGCCATCACTCTCTGCATCCTTCTCCTCCATTTATGCCTCAACTTTTTCCACTGCAACATCTCCATTAAAGTTCATCTTCTACAATCATCACTGAATTCAATTTTGTTCTAATTAATGGAAACTGCTTTAATTTTTATTTATCTGTTTTTTTTGGAGACAAGATCTCATTCTATAGTCCAAGCATGAGGGCAGAGGTGCCATCATAGCTCACTGAAACCTCAAACTCCTGGGCTCAAGCGATCCTCCTGCCTCAGCTTCCTGAGTAGCTGGGATTAAAGGTTAGGACCACACCATGCCCAGCTAATTTTTATAGTTTTCATAGAAACAGGGTCTCACTATGTTGCTCAAGCTAGTCTCAAACTCCTGACCTCAATCCTTCTTTTTACCTCAAGCACCCAAAGTGCTAGAATTATAGTCATGAACCACTGTGCCCAGACCTTTCTATTTTTTTTTTATTGTAAGGAATGTTTCACCCTTTTAAACAGCTAAAAAGTAGACCTCTTCTTAAAACATTCTTTCCTTTGCTCCTGTTACTCTCCATTCTCTTAACCCCCTGGCCTCTGTTTTCATTCTCCTTTGGAGTTTCTTCTTCTCCATTGATATTTAGAAAGCAAACCAAGGGAGATGGGGCTTAAAGTCTGAAATTAACTGAGATAAATTCTTATCATCAGCAACTGAATGGAAGTTAGGGCAACTCTTTTTTACTTATTTATTTATTTAAGCTAGGGCAATTCTCTTAGGAGGGGGAGGAAGTGCCCTTATAAGAATAAGACAATTTGGACAGATAGACACAGAGGGAAGACAGTCACTTGAAAAAGGAGGCAGAAATTAGAGTGACAGAAGTACAAGCCAAGGACCTCCAAGGATTACCAGTGACCACCAGAGACTTGGAAGAGGAAAGGTAGGATTCTTCCCTAGAGCATACAGAGGGGGAATCATGGCTCTGCCTACAACTCAATTCAAACTTCTAGCCTCCCAGAACTGTGAGAGAATAAATTTCCGTTCTTTTAAGCCATCACGTTGTGGTAATTTGTATGTCAGCATTAGGAAACTAATATAGGGATGGTGGAATACTGATACATAATTAAAAGATTCTCAAGTTGGCATTCACAATGGATTCACATTAATATAAAATGTTTCTCCTTCCCTTTGCAGGGAGAAATATGAGACTATACTCAATTTCTTGTATACAATCAGGTATCCTACATTTTCTAGTCACTGACTTTCTTCCAAAGGCTTTGGAATCTCTTACATTTTGTGTGAATTTTAAAGTAGAAATTTCCGCCTTGTATCCTTGAAAAAAGATCATATTTCAAAGTAAACTATGTAAGTAACACAGGGGAATGTGAGCATGAACTCTGTATATTCTCTAGGTACTGAATACATTTTATTTTTCTTTTGCACGTCATTCTTGCCATGTTTCACAGACTTTATAAAGACCCAGGCTTTTTGAAAGTGCCCAAGAAGCATTAAAGTATGAAATGATTTTATAGAAAATAGCAATAATTATGGCTTTCTTTGATATTGCCTCTCAATTTCCACATTCAGGAAGAACTGAAATTATGTATAGTCACAGAAATGACTGGTTCTGAATATGAATACTAGCAAAAAACATTTGATTTACTTTAAAAAGTTTACATCAAGAGCAATAGTCATTTTCAAAAAGTACTATGTGTTTCTTATTATAAATTAAATGCATGCGCATTAGATGCAATTTGGAAATCCAGACAAGAACAGAAAAGAAAATGATGATCATTCACAATTCCTACTGCTCAAAATAAACTCCTATTAACACTGGAGTGTGCTTCTAGTATTATCCATGCATGTAAATTTTAACATATGTTCACTTTGTAGCACTGTTTTTCACTTATTGCATCTAAGAATTTTTCCATATCACAAAAAGCTGTTTAAACATTTGAAATTGTGCAATAATATTCTATGGTTTAGGGCTCTCATATTTAACTACTCTATAGGTTTTTTTTTTTTTACATTCTTAAAAATGCCATGATAAGCATACATAGGTATTTTGGTACCCGTATATTCGATTATTTCTTTAGATATGGAATTACTGCATAAATAACGGACAAGTATTTTAGCAGTAAAAATGGAAAACAAAGATATGAATGAGAAACATGCATTTTGAGAAACAAAGTTTCTTATGAATCAATGTTCGCCATTAGCTCTGATTAAGGAATTTCTGCACAAACAGCTAAAGTGGCTGTAACCCTCATACACCCACCCAGAATGGCAAGATAGAAAACCCTGGAATCCATGGGCACTAACTGATGAGATAATGTAAACTTACATTAATTTAGGTAATACCATTACAAATGGAATTTCTCAGGAGCCTACTACTAAAATTATAATTGAAATTGGCTTTCACTTCTCTTGCTTCCAAAGTAAGCCACTCTGGTGAGATAACTAAATCGTTTATGCAGAAGAAACTATGTGTATATAATTACACTGTGAATTTTCATTTCCATTGAGGTATGTTTTTAATTATATTCCCTGAGTGGACTGTTTTGCAAATTATGTCAGTTGTTCTATTTGAATGTGAATGAATGACCTTGGCCAAATTACTTCACAGTTTAGTTTTCCTATGTTTAAAACAAGTAAGGTCATGATTTGGGGATGAGGGGACCAATGGAAAAACTGTGAAAGTACAGACTTATTTTTAAAGTTATTATTAACATCATAAAAAAATAACTGATTAAAATAATTTGAATATTTTAGATTGCCAGTTCTTGCAAATTTTATCTACTGTAATACTATATTCTAAATTGTGGTTTCTGATCTCCCCTCTCCCCATTTTTAACATAAATATGGAGAAAGTACCAATAATGTATCAGTTTTACCTGAAGTTCATGACATTTTTATGTGAAAAAAATCACTGAAGTGGTACTGTGGGGATATTAAATTCTAGGCTACTGTTAATAACTTGTATGGAATATTTAAATATTCAACAAATATGGCATATCAAATCCATAATCATTGCTGGAAGGTTTGTCAGAGTGTTTTTCCCCAACAGTCTAATAAAGCTGACCATAAAAGGCTAAATTCATAAAATACCACAGACCTGACTTTCCAGTCCCCTGTAAAAATATTTTTATACAATTTTAGTAGTTTGCTTCTGAAATGATAAAATATTCATCTGCTCTTTGTAAATTTTATTTAAGATGACAAGATTTAGCACAAACTAGCTCCATAAGTTAAGAAATGTCTTTTGCAGAAAACTTTGATAACTGATACAACTTGATTGACATAAATGTAAAAAGAATCTATATGCTGACAAACAGGTGTAATGTCTTTTTTAAAAAAACAATTAACTGAATGAAAGAAGTTTTTTTTTTTTTAATGGCAACTATTATATTACTAGTACTTTTAAATCTGCTACTCTCCTTAGGTGTTGCATTGTTTCAGAAAGGTCTTCTGAAACAAATTTAATGAATAGTAATCCCAACTATTATTCTGATTTAAAGAATTCTGACTTATAACAAATTTCAAAGTTCTTTTCTAGAACCTTGGTCTTTTTTTCCTTTTTAAAAAATACCACTGGAGTTTTTGTCACCTCTACTATTCTCCCATTCTCTTCTTTTTCTGATGTCTCTAATCAGGATTCTTATTTTTGACAGTTGATCTTTTAAACTGAAGTTTTTAAACTCAATCTTTTAAATGTTAGCTTGTAATTTTCTGTCATATGCTTTGCTTTAATGGCACTCGTACACAGCCCACATTAATTCTACCCTTATAGATTTTAACTCATCTTCCCTAAGCTTTATATGATAAGGTTGTATTTCTAACTGTCCATAAATGAAAAAAAAAATCCACTCAGTTCCTCTTCTCATCTATCCCACCCATTATTGCTACTGCCTTCAAGCAAGCAAATCAGGGGCAACCTTTGATCATTTTTCTTTCATCTTACTTGGCTAAATTTACTTTTTGCTTCAGGAAACTTCTGAAATTTATCCCTTTCTCCATGAAGCTATTACTGGGAAAAGTTTACACATATTTTAATGCTACCGTTTTGGTTCTTGCAAATTTCTCCTTCATGGTATATATATATATATATATATATATATATATATCTCCTATCAAACTTCAGCATGAACAAAATGTCTGTAAAAATATTTTTCTCATTAAAATAATTATTTAATTCATTCCTTAAGTCAGTCTTTCAAATTGCATAACTATTGCATTTTTTAATTCTTAAGTTCTTTTTAATTGTACTTCTGCCATTCATTTTTTACTAATCAATTTCTTTGTGGGTTTTGTTTTTGACTCAATATGTATCCTATTTACTCTCTTCCTGCCTACTCACTTATTCCTGTTGAAGCACATTCTAAATTAAAGAAGATGGATAAATTTTCCCCACCAAGTTTTGTTACCAAATAATTAATAATTCAAATAAATATGACCGGAAATGGACCAGATAATTTTTGAAGTCTAAGTATTCTTTAGTTACCTTTAAGTAAACTGGAATATTTTTTAACCTAATGTTTTTTTTAACACCTCTGACATCACACTTTATTCTATATCCTCTCTTGCCTAGCGCCCTACTACAAAGTAGGCTCTTTTAACCTTTAAACTGAGTTGTATTTAAAAATTATTTTTTCAGTTAATCTGTTGGGATCACAAAAATGTGCTTACCCATAGAAATGATTATTAGAAAGAATGCTTAGGTTCCCTGAGGTGAACCCAAAACTATCCTTACTTCATATGTAATGTAGCTAAGCAATGGTACTAATATTATTACTGTACCTAATTTTATGACATTATTTCTCAGAAAAAGTACATTTCTTTTGTTTCATTACGTGTACAAGAACCCATCTCCACTTGCCATATTCTTGGTGATGAGACTGCTCCTTTCCCAGTACTGGCTGGGTGACCTTGAACAAGATACTTAACCTCTCTACCCCAGAGTGTCTTCACTACCAAAATGAAGAATAAAAATAGTACCTATTTAACAGGATTATTGTAACAATTAAGGAATCCATGTAACGGGCTAAGCACAGTTGCAAGAGATTTTCTGGAGGCATCTGGGAAATTTCTTCATTATTATTATTATTATTATTATTATTTTCTTTTGTGAGATAATCTCTTGCTCTATCACCCAGGCTAGAGTGAAGTGGTATCAACATAGCTCACTGCAACCTCATTCATTATTTTTAAGTAGAAAGAAGTCAACTTCTCCTTCACTGGCCTTGAACAAGAAACTATGTGGCCCTTGTTTCTGACAGCCAACTTCTAACCACAAATTGGCCGAAGCTGACACTGGGGATAGGAGACTAAAGAGATGGGAAGAATCTGGTTCCTTGAAGACACTGTTCAGCTGCTGAATCAAACCTGAAATCCACCCTAGTTGTGAACATCCTGTTATGTAAATTTATACATTTGTTCCATTTTGAGTTGAGGTTTCTGTTCGTTTAAAATGAATACCAATAAAGAATTTGGTGAGTTATAGAACTTTTGAGGCGCAGAAGTGCCATAGGCTATAGACGCAGTGATCAAAAGAGACTCTAAGTCGAATGTGGGCCCCACTGATACCTGTACTATTGTCAAGTCTGGGGACCCCTGGAGGCCAGTGCAGGCAGCCTCACCTTCTGGACCTGGCCCTCTGAGTCCGTGGGGGCAGGAGGAAATTGAAATGCTTAGAAAAAAATAAAATCAGGAGTACAGTAATATAAGAATATATTATTTTACTACAAGTAGTCTAAGCCTAATACATTCTATGGTTCTGAGAAATGTTGATGGGACTGGGGAATAAGAGTCTGGGGACTGGTTTCTCCTTGTTCTTATAAATGAGAAAACTTTATTGCTAAAGGTATGAATAGACAGAAAAATGAATAGAGGATTTGGGGAACATATGGCAAGAGAGAATTATTGCTATAATTCTAGTGGATGAAACTCTGCATTTAAGCTTTTATCAACAAGCCATAGAGAAATGGACATTGCCCTCAAACAATAAATATTCCTTAATTTAAAAATAATTGGGTATTAGTCTTTATTCTAGGGTATAAGGGTAATTCTTAAATTCATCTTTTGCAATATCTTTATTAGCAAAATAATTTTTTTCAAATATGCAGTGCTTAAAATCTGCAGACCTTTACAAAATTTATTAAATATCTATTAAGTAACATAGGTTTCAAGGAATGTGGACAGGGAAGAGGCATGATATTATCATTGTCTTTTGGCTTAAAGGTCTGTTTCCTTTGGAGTTTGCTAGCTTTTCATAATCTTTTCAACTCAAAACATGCAGTTTAAATATAATGAATACCGGTGGCATGAATAAATAAGGTGGATTATCCTAAATAATGTCTAGAAAACTAGGTATTGTACCATTTAAAAATGAATTTTTTTTTACCTTTAAGACAACAAAATCTCCTCACTTAATGTCCAATCAAGAAAAGATGTGGAAAAAAAAAAAAGAAAAGAGAAAAGAAAAGATGTGGATGACTATGGGCCCTAGTTCAGCTTAATTTCTGAGCTGCTCTATTTTTCATAGCTCCCCCTGGCTCCTGACTCTGCACCAACTGCTTGTCAAGGCCCTGCTCCTGCTTTTGGCCACTGACCCTCCATGGCTCTGACCCTTACTTCGAGTCTGAGGATTTGCATTCAGACTTGCCTGTCAGCGTTTCTTGTTCCTGGTATAATCAGGTAGGTCCTCCAGGTGGATTAAGCCCGTCTTGCCTTTATGTTGGCCATAATATGCTGAAGTCAGGGAATGTATGCTTTTCCTTTATTCTTTAATAATTTCCAAAATTTGGTTAAAAGCCTAAGTTCCTGTAAATAACCTTTAATTCTTTTTATCATTAATTTTAAAATAGCAGTATTTTTACTGGTGAAAATTAGCTTAAGCAACAGACTGGTGACATAGATAATAAGTGTTTATATTACATGTATAAATAGCTAAAAAACTTCATCATTATATTAATTACACATAAAAACTCCAAATAAATATGCATTGTATTGTAGTTTGTCATTTTGTTAGTAGTGTAGAGACTGCAGTTAAGGAACACTGACTGCTTTTGAGAGATATTTATCACCCCCGTCTGCCCAAAAAATAAGGGCAATATTTGGATAAATCAATTAATTTCAATGCATGAATATGGGATATGAAAATATAAGGTACAATTATACATCAAATTGGTGCTAGGAATAAAAACAACAGGGACTACAATTTGATATCATCTGCCTTGAACTTGATTGAGATTTTTCTTTAGATAAAGTCTGGAAGACTTGAGGTATTGAGAGTTCAACTCTTTGAAAGGTTGAACATGTCTTTTTTTTCCTTTTACTAATGTCTAACATAGTGTCATATATTAAGCTAATAACCATTTGTTGTATCAGTGAATAAAGAGGATTATAAAGTAAGGAACAAAAGAGCCGATAGACTTGTGAGGCAGTAGAATCTGTAAAAAAAGATGTGGAGGAGGCTGGTTTTCAGACTCCAATTTAGTGTCATGTCTATTTGCACATCATGAGCTGCCTGCATCCAAGCATGTCTTTGATAAAAAGATTATAGATGCATGCACTGAAATTTTAAAAAATCAAATATAATATATTTCTATTATAAAGAGACAGGAAACACTAGATAGCAGAAAAGTCACCTGACCTAATTCAAAACTATAATTTTTCTTTGTTTTCACTTTAAAGTTATTCTTTTCATGCTTTGTTCAAAAATAGTCAGACTCCCTGTAACATGTGCAGTGTTTTTGGTAACTATGTTCAAGGCCTTTGCTACATTGAGCAAAGGTGATTCTCTTTTATCCTTTTTGGAGCTGGGCCAGTGGTAATAATATATTCTATTTTGAAAAAAAATTCAAAAAAAATTGTATGGAGTCATTCAAATCATTTATTATTGAAAATTCAGAAACATTATATTGTCTTAGTGATTTTTTTTATTTCTGCTAGAAAATGCATTGTGAGATGAATATTTTCTGAATTACTTTTCCCTTGTATCCTTGGCTTCCATTTTTATATATAATGGATAAATTCTGTGTGAGGCTTTTCACTTTTACTGTAAAAAGGCAGCCAAATAGCCAAATAGAATTGATTCAAACAGAATTGTACTCTTGTTCACATTCCAATTTTGAAGAGGGAATACCATGTGAAGAAAGCACATTACCTATTAATTACTCTTTTGATAAGTCAGTATGAGCATGTGCTGGGAATGGAAACTCATATAATATCAAAAAAGCAGCATATCTGCATGATTATAAAATTTATTAAAATGTATAAAGCGCTTATAACAATACCTGGCCACAGAGTTTGTGCTCTATGGATTTGAAAACTAAAAATATAAACATAGTAGCAAAGTTATGGATTTATGGTAAAGAGAGGCCTAAATTCTAAGGAATAACTATAAATTTCTGAGACTATAATATATTAATTACATAAGAAAATAGTTTCATTGCTTTTTATTTGATTCTGGAGGCAGTAACTGACTATATTATAGTATTTGTTTTTACTTATATGTAAATAGGAATTATTTTTATTGTTTTTTAACTTTAGAAAATCATTAGGTCGCTGAATTTTGTTCACAAAGAATGCCTCAGCTTAACTCATATTCACTGAGGCTAACCAGGGGCTCCTTTCATTCAATCATTAATAAAAACTCTGGAGACCTTTCTCAAAGGTTAGTTGCGTAAGAACTACATGAGGGCTTCTTTCGTTGTAGCTTCCCCTGCCCAGCCTCTGAGATTTTTACTTAGAAGGCTAAAAACAGGCCCTGAGATATGCTAGTTTGATAAGTCTTGTCAGGTATTCCTCATTTAGGGAGTTTCCAATAGCATAGAACATTATCACTATCATTTTACAGATGAGGCAATATGGAAACCAGGAGAGGTTATATTACAGGATTAAAGGCAGCACATCTAATTGTTAAAAGTTAAAAGATGCATGCTGAATACAGCTGGCTTTCTTTGCAGAATTAGAAATTTAATTAGAAATGCAAGGCTATTGACAAGAGAGTGATTAATACAGGTCCAGTTTCAAAATTTCTCTAAATGGACTCCCAACCTTAAATAGGACATTATTTTTATTCTTTGCTTTGTTCTTCAATCTACTCTAGTTATTCTGAAGCTTATTTTGTATATTTTAGTTCCATTTAGCAAATATTTACTAACTACCTACAACGGGCAAGGCACCATCCTTAAAATATACATTCATTTTATCTCTTCTCTTTACATTTTACTGGAAACATTTTTATTTGAGTATATTTTATCTTAAATTAAAGCTCAAAACAAATGAGAAAATTATACCTTATCAAATTTGGTATAAGAAACAAGTGACTAATAATATTTCATATTTAATATCTTTATATTTTAGATTAAGTAAATTAATTATTAATAGCTACTTAGGTGACACAGAACCTTAATGTGTTGTTATGTATTTTTAATATAGCAGTTTTTCTGTTCATAGTTATAATATGTTTATGGTGATAATATTTGAAATACGGAACATTTGTACCTAATTTTCTCTTCTGTTTTAAATTTAGAAATAATATTTCAAATATAAATTTCTAAATTAAGTTTGGGTTTGTGGACATAATAAACAAAACCCACTATTTAATGTATTTCTCAGAAAAGAAATGGAATATACAATCATAGATGGCCTAAAAATAGGATGATGCTCTCCACATTTTCCTCTAATACACATACATCACCCTGACACATACTCATACACCATCAATGGCTCTAATAAACATGCACGTATCACAGTCATTCTGCAGGAAGTCTTGCGTATAGTAAGGAAATTAATATGTTTTATTGATCTTTTAATAATTATTAATATATTGGACATTTTCCATGTAACATACTCTTTGCTATACAATTTAAGGGAATTACTCTCATTTAATTTTCACAACAACCCTATTATAATCTTCATTTTATAGATATGAAAATTGAGATTTGGGGAGGTTAAGTAACTTTTCCAAGCTGACACAGTCAATAAGCTAGCATTTGAGTTGAAGAAATCTGATTCTAGAATTTGCAGTTTTAATCAACAATACTAAAGTATAGGCTGTAGGATCTTTGTAACTATTAACTCATTTAGAGGAATGAATAGTTAATTGGATAGAAGATATGTGTGCCTCAAGCTTGAAACAGGATTGGACTTCAAGAAAGGTTTTTTATAATTCCCTTACTATTTCCACAAAGCATTTCTGTCCTATTTATTCATGTTTTAAAGACATTTGGACAAGAATTAATACAATCAAAAGAGAATAAATTATTCCTTAATATCACAGCTTTCTTCTGCCTGCTTCCTTAACCTCTACTTCTATTTACTATTATTTTTCATAAAAATCCTGATGGATGTTCTTAAATTTATATAAGGAATCATTATATTTTGCTTCATCAAAATATTTCAAATGGAAATTAGATGTTTTAAAAGAAAGAACACTTATTTGGATCAACACATTCAAATATTAATATTTCCACAAATTGGATTTGAAAAGTAGTCTCCAAAATATTCTTAATCCTTCTTAGTTCTAAGACATGCATAAATATTTCAATTACCATTTTCCTGTTTTTTATTCCTTTCATCTATAGAGATGCTTAAAGAAAAGCTGTGTAACAGGGATCATAGGCAAGGTTGGTACACTATGTCACTCAAAACTGGAAAAGATCATTATGGATGTCAGAGGCTTCTTCTAGTAATGCATGAAGACATAGCAACTTTATGAAATGTTAGGACAGGAACAATTTATAAATGAAGTTTTAGCTCTTTCAAATATGTTTTCACATTGTTGCTGCATCTGGTCCATTAATATGCCCTATCAAACCAAGAAACAAACAAAAGGAAAGGATTTGCTTGAGGATGGATTTAAAAGCAAGAGCAACAAAGTATGAAGATAATAAGCTTCTGTAAGGGAAACACCGCCAGCTGGGATTTTGATATTTCTTTATCTGGAGGTAGCATTAGATAGTATAAAAAGCAGTCCTCAATAAAGTAGCATTTCTAAAAGATAATAAAATAGTGAAATCACTGAGGACAAAGAGCTTTAGTTATCTAAAGATACAGTATCAGAAATTCAGTTTTAACTCTTAAAATGAATTATTATACATGAACAAAACCTACCAATTTTCAGCCAAAAGAGAATAATCTGAAAGAACATGTAAAAACTAGAATAAACAAGAATACTATAATTTCTGATGAGTATACAAGGGCCTAAAGATCCTTTTACAATACATAACTGGAGATAACTATTGCAGCAGGGAGTTGAGAAGTAGTTAAGAAAATGAAAATTTAGGTATCACTAGTCTATCAGCACAGGTCATCTTATTTTGATAACAAATATGAGGATATGAATTAAATTTTTTTGGTTTCAAAGAGACAATTTAAAATTAGATACCCTTTGATACTCATTCTGGTATAAAAGGGCCCATTAGGCTTGGCATCTGGGGCTGGGCACTTCCACCCCAAAACACTGTTCATCCTCTCTTGGCCTAACTTTACTTGTGTTGTCAGAATTCAGCTTCACATTACCTTTTCCAAAAAGCCACTCCTAGCTTCCTCCCTCCAACTGAGTAGGATATCCATTCCCATATTTCCCATGGCACCCAGTGGTGGCCCCACTAAATCACAGGCTACACTGTAATTCTTGCTACCTCCTCTGTGTTCACCAAGAGACTCTGAGTTCTTTAGTTGCAATTCCTATACTGATGGTTCAGTGTTTTGAATGGCACCTCACAGGTGTGAATGGCACTTCACAGGTATGTACAATCAGCATTCCAATGTGAACCACTAAGAAATGAATACAGGGTTTTTGGTGTCCCCAAGGCCCTATGGTACAACATTTTCATGTCATAATTATAAGGGCAATTAAGGCAGCTTGATTTTTGCAATTGATAAGCCAAAACACTCAAAGATTAGTAACAAATTGAAATGCACTTAAATTCTACACACAACCAGCATTACATATTTACTGATTTTTTTTTCTTAATGTGGCCATATGTGTCATTTTTTTAAACTGAGAGTGTGGACATACTTTTTTGTCCCGGAAAAACAGCAGAAAATATAGAGGTTTTGAAGAAGGATAAAAAGACAACTTCAGAAATTTGAAACAACTTGAAAATTAGTAACATGGTCTTAGGCACAATTAGAATTTCAGGGCAGAGAGGAATTTCTGAGCTACCTTGCCCAAATCCTTTATTTTACAGGGGGTAAAGTGATTTTCTCAAGGTTACCTTGCAATAAATGCCAGAATACAGATTAAATCCCAGGTGCTCCGACTCTAAATCCAATACATTTTCCAGGGTATCACAGCCCCTTCAACAGTGCGAGTAGAAACAGCATGTTTCTGGCTCAGAGTTAGCAATATAAGCAACATATATTTATTACTTTATATAGTGTACATGCAGAAGAAAATGCCTATTGCCATTTACGATGCAAATTCCTTCCACTGTAATAAGGAAATACCACTAGAATTAAATGAATAACCCTTTGTATGAGATCATCTCAAAGAAGGTATATAAATGAATGCTGGCTAACCAGTAGAATACACAGGGATATGGTTTTAGGGTATAATTAGTTTCCATAGTTTGTCATGAGATTGTGTTTCACTTAACCCCGAAGATGGATTATTAGAATTAGGTGTTCTGAGCCAGACCAAAGTCATCTAATCTCAGTGTGTGTGAGGGTGAAGAAGGTGGGAGTGGGGTAGGATGTAGAGATGGGGAGAGGAGAGGATGGGATTTTGTTTTAGCTGGAGGAAATAAACCTGAGGCCAGAAAGTTACTACTCAGAGTAAAGGGGTGTCAGAAATGGGTTAGAGCCTTGGCTTTGCTACTTAAAATGTGTAGGTGACTTTGGGAATGCTAACTTCTGTAAATTTTTAATGAAAGGAACATAAAATAAGAATACTTACTTCACTCACTTCATAGAGTTGTTGTGAGCTTTATACCATATGAGGTTTATGTTGTCCTTAATAAAGAGTGAGGCATCAATAAAGGATATTGTTGTCATTTGTCATAGTCTTCAGAAATCAGGTTTGCAGCTTAAACAGTGCCTAGGGTTGAGGTTTATATGCAAATAAATACCTAACAAACAGAAGATGAAACAGAAAAATAATGAATAAAACTTGTTTTCAACACATCCCAACTGTGTGAATTCTTTTCTCTCTTCCCTCTTGCTGTATAGTATACAAATAGAAAAGTAACACTGCTGGTTACTCAAACTTCTCTCTGAATAAATATTGGATTTTAGGTAATATTAAAACAGCTCTTTAAAATTTATATTTTGATAACAGTGAAGTAAGAAGGTTATTTTGGATGCTTGTCATAATTTTTCTATCTATACTGCACCTTTCTACAATAAATTTTACTTGGAAAACACTGCTCAAAGGCAATAGTTTTCTATGTGATTTTTTAGTTGCAATGCATGGGAAAAGGGTTAGGAAAGGTTTACTGCAAAGTTGTATTGGTTTGGTAAATCCAAATTCACTCATGAACTCTTGTTACTGAGAATACAAAGAATTGAGAGTTTTTTTTTTTTTTTTATTTCAGCTTATTATGGGGGTACAAAAGTTCTGCATAGATATATTGCCCATGTCCCTCCCAATCCCCCGAGTCCAAGCCTCAAGCGTGTCCATTCCCCAAACAGTGCACATCGCACTCCTCCTGTAGGTATACACCCATCCCCGCCCCCACCCCCGTCCCCTCCAAGTCAGAACTTCAAGCTATGAAGAATAGTTGTCCATGCTCACTTACTGATGTGCAAACAGCAGTATGTACTACAGTAATCTATTTACTATTATATTTGGAGTTGCTAAAAAAATCACTATGCAGGGGAAGAACTCAGGCAATAGTAATAGCTAGCATTTATTTAAAACTTAGTATGTTCCAGACACTGTCTGAGCTGCTATGTACAAATTATATCACTTAATATAAGTGCAATTATTATCAGCTCCATTTTATAAATTAGGAAATTGAAATTATAAAAGTCAAGCAATTTATGCTGGGTCACTTGCTAGTAAGAAGCAAAACTAGAAGCCTAATCTAGGTCATTTTAGTTTAGAGATTGTGCTCATATTAATAATTACCATACTCTATGCCTGCTATCAAAGTAAAAAAAAAAGATGAATTCATTTCAACCAAGGATAAAACAGATGTATTGCTAGATAAAAGAATATGATGAGAGTTAGGCTTTTCTCTATCCCTCAGTATTTTTAATTCCAATATTTCTATTTTAGACAGTTTACATGTCCTACTGAGCCATGGACTGTAGTGTCTACATAGTCAGAACACACTCTTCCTCTACTACATTTGCCTCTTCTCTGCTTTTTTTCTCCCTTGAAAATGATTGCTGAGTTTTTTCCCAAAAATACTATTAATATTCCTTTATGTAACAATTTTTTATCTGGAATGTTTTATAAAGAATATTTCCATTATTAAATAGGACCAAACAAATGTCATTTTAAAAATTTCCCCATCATTAAATTTTGTTTGCATTTTTCTTAGTATTGATCTTACCAGAATTGAGTTCTGAATATTTCTTGATATTTCTGCCTAATTCCCATATTTCTTTCATTTAAATGGAATACTTTAAAATTACGTCTTCTGTATAGCACCTCTTTGCCTTACCTTCTTTGTTATCTGTTCTTTCAGAAAGTCACAATGGATTCTACAGTAGCTGAGCAAGCTCTTTCATCTCCATGGAAGGTTTTACTATATGTGTCTCTAAAGCCCCTTTCCAAATTGTTAACATGCCCCAGTGATTTTCAGCATTAGCCCAACCTGCTTTTTTACTTGATATCTTAACAAAACACCTTTCCTCTTTCCTAATAGACCTAAAATGCCTTCTATGGTATTTGTATGTTAATGGTTTAGTCTAATTTGTTTTGTATGCCTTTTCATCAATTCAGTTGGTAAAACTGTGAAACCTGTTATACAAAAAGATCACAAATTCACTAACGTGCTGTTCCGGGAAAAAAAATAAATGCAAATACTGAGCTTAAAAATACACAAATTAGGGACCAATATTCATATGGCAAATAATTATTTACATTACAATTTTTGTTTTTCATTATGTTTCTTCTAAAAGCCTAACATTCTCTGTACATTCAAAATGTAAATTTCAAATAAAATATTTTTGAAAATTCTTCACAAATATAAGTAGGTAATGTACTTTAATTTGGGAAATAATTCTTTTGACAGTGTGTGATTTTAAGTATATGTAAAAGAGACGTAATTCATGGTTCTAAACTCTTTCCTCAGCTATATTCTTAATCTTTCTACTTTTCTACAATTATAAACGTTAAGCTTCAAAGTTAAGTACTTTAAAAACATATATTTCTTATTTTTTCATATATTTATTGCAGTTTAATAGTCTTAAACACTTGTAAACTTTTATGGCTTTTGTTCTTTTTAAGCAAAGATGCCAGCCATATTGACAAAGGTTGGGAAAAAGTTGCAAGATGGCATCTGGAGTATGCTAAAAATTATATAAATGATATTACAAATTACTATTATAATTTGTTAACAGACATTGAATTGTTGAAGATAATGATATGTATGATTTTGTGGCAAAATGTTAATTCTATAACCACGGGTTCATAATTTGTTGAAGATTATGTTAGGCTACTATAGCAATCTGAAGAAAGCATGGCAACACAACAGTTAGTAATGACCAATATGAATGTGAAACAAAAGTAGGTGTGAAAGTTATCAGGTAGAAGACTGCCCAAGGGACTGAGAAGCAGTTAATCAAAATACATAAAAGAGTTATAGAGCTACCTGCCTCAGATACCATGGAGAATATTAAAGCACTAGTGGATAGAACACTCTGAATAAGGAGCTTTTAAGACTGGAATTAAAGAGCATTAGCTATAGAAAGACTGAGCTGGCTTCCTGGATATGCTAGAGTGAAGGGGATAAGTTCATGCACTTTGGAGTAAGATGGAGTGGGGGTGCAAGTTCTAACTCCACTACTTACAGGCTGAATGTCCTATCAATCTCAGTCAGTTTTCTCACTGTAAAATAAGGATTAAAAACAATACTTGCCCCATAAGGATTTTGTGAAGATTAATTAAATCAAGTAGTCCATGATTACCTGGCATAGTGAGTATATTCAGTATTTGCTAATTATTAATCATCATGCTTGATGGTAAAATTTGGCTCCCTTACTAGGTTGCAAGATCATTGAGAACAGGGGCATTCTTATTTATAGTTAGTACCTAACATAATAAATGTTT
The DNA here is from genome assembly GCA_028533085.1 of Varecia variegata. Taxonomy (NCBI): domain Eukaryota; kingdom Metazoa; phylum Chordata; class Mammalia; order Primates; family Lemuridae; genus Varecia; species Varecia variegata. Next base: position 65,164,683 of record CM052441.1, on the reverse strand, counting down.
CTTGAACTGCTAAGTCAAACACTGAATAATTTTTTTCTGTTACTGTAAGGGGTGCTGGCCTAGAAATTATTGATGACATTTCTCTGTTTTGTGATAGAATACTTTACTACCATTTTGGCAATTTTGTATTACAAAATAATATAAATTGGTTTAATTTTTAAAAAAATAATGTTTTTAAGCATTAGACATTTTTTAAATAATTCACATTTCCGTTTGACAACATTTTGTCAGGTATTCTGTTCTATTATGATTAAGTAGCTGTCTTAGAATTCTTAGGGTTTTTTTGTTTGTTTGTTTTTGTTTTTGAGACAGAGTTTTTCTCTGTCACCCAGGTTGGAGTGCTTTGGCACAAACATAGCTCACTGTACCCTCCAACTTCTGGACTCAAGTGATTCTCTTGCCTCAGCCTCCCAAAGTGCTGGGATTGCACATGTGAGTCACCACACCCATCAGAATTCTTAGAAGTAATGTTGTTCCTTGATCACCTTTTTGTACTTGTTTTATCCCTTTTACTTATTTTTGGTTTATATTAAACTGGCTAATAATAACTTAGTCTTCTCTTCACCTAAGTTTTTATATTTTACACAGAGGTAAACCAGTTTCCTTTCTGTTTTTATTTGGGCTCTGAAAATAGCCCAATTCATACATAGGTAGCATTAGTAATTTTATTTTCTAATACATAGAGTGACATTTAATTACTTTGCTCTCATGACACTATGACATGAGAGAGGTATGATTTTGTAAGACATTCTGTTCTGCTTATTTGCTTAAGTGCCATTAAAATCCTCTGCATTTAAATGCAATGAGTAACAGGAATAGCTAAAAGACCTTAGGTGCACCTTTGCACATCTTCACCTTCTTCTGTTCTTTATAAACTTTTTTAGAAAAATGGTTTGGACCACAGCCCACATAGCTGGCTCATGACATTTTTAGAAAAGTAGTTTTTAACAGGCACAGAATCAAATACTTTAAGTACCTAGAAGCCATTCATTTCTTTATTCAACAAACACATATTGATTACCTATTATGTATTCCCAGTGGAAATGAGGAAGACAAAAACTAGTATGAAAACTTGTACAATATTATGAAAGTTATTCTCTGTTATACACTTTTGCAAAGTCCATAATCACCTCATCTTCAGAGGTTCCAAGAAAATGATAAATGTTACTTAAGCTAACAGATACCTACCTGAGGCTTGATGAGAAAGGATAAGGTTTTGTTAAAACTGAATCTGCAGCTTCCCGTATATAGGATTTCAATGATTGCACTGTATTTTGACAGTTTGTTTACCCATTTGTTTTAATTACAACACTGTGCACTTGCATATGGCAAAAATCATGCCTCACTCTGTGCCTGGCACATGAGTTCAATTCAATTTGCTTAATGAAGGAGTAGAATTGAAATGGAATTGCATACATGCAGCAACACAGGACAACTTTGCTACATTTCCCCTATTTGACTCGATTTTCTTTGTGAGAGATGAACTATGATGACTGAATTTTACATTTCTCAATAAGACATGCAAATACAGTAAACCATTAATTTAGTGCTCATTAATTTGGAGTTCAAGATAATTCAATCTTACTTTACATGAAATTTACCTCTGCAGGATGAATGATGAATGATATATTAATATTAAGCAGTTTACAATAGACTTAAAATCATTGACTTTCATTAGTGGGCAGATGGTTAGAGCAATGATGCTTAACATTTTAAAGAAATTTACAATAACTGGATGTAAATGGATGTCTTAATAAAATAACACGTATTTAGTAAAGTAAGCCTCTCTAGACAGACCTCTCTAGAAATGCTTGATATTTTATTCCATAAATATATGTTGACACTTCTACCCGATAGCAACCAAGCACTGTGTGTAACAGTATAGACTACAGAGAACCTACCTTCAGGATTCTTACAATCCAGTTGAGATTCTAATATATGAAGGCATTTTAGAATAACATAAGGTTAAAAAAATTATGATTAAGAATATAAACTAAAATACAACGTGAGAGGTAGAAAACTGAGAAAAATCACTTTATAATAATGATTTCTTGCAAGAAATAAAAATTTAATTTCACACTTGGAAAAAGAAAAAATGTTCTATAATTCATCTTTTCATCAGTTCTTTAAGTCCTCCCTCTCCCGTCTTGCTCCCCCATTTGAATCAATGCATCTATTTCCGTGTAAAGTCTCTCCATGGAACTTTTTTATTTTTTTTTTCTTTTTCAAGGCCTCAATCTTACCTTCAGG
>CM052441.1:65106742-65162333 GCA_028533085.1 Varecia variegata | reverse complement strand
TGGTCTCTGGGGTCTTCTCCCGCCTCACGCCCCCCAGCGGTAGCCAGTCCTGGGCACTGGTACTCTCCTGCATGACAGCACTCAGAATCCCACAGCTGGTGGGGACGGTGGAGAGCGCCTGCTCCGGCGCCTCCCTGCCTGCCAGAGGGCGCCCTCCGCTTTGTGAAAGCCCTGAGGCTAGCTGGGCAGGCCCCGCCCAACCTTTCGGAGCACCTCCCCTTCCGCGCGCAGGCCTGGCTTCCTGCCCCCGTGGGCCTCGCGTGCCCTTCGCGTGCCTTGGGTTTCCACCTGACCTCGCGATATTCACAGGAGCGTATGCAGCTCCGCACGCGGTTGGGCGTTTACATTGCCCTAACTAATTTGATTGCATCTGCAGTGGAACTACTGAAGCATCGGCCTGCCAGTGTGTGGATTTCTCTGGTATGTTCCACGTTCTGAGCATGTTTAAACCTGGCTTGAGCACCAAAATAGTTTCTGGGGCTTCTTGGAGAAGGAGAGGCCTGCGTTTTGAGGCCATGGGTGGGATTGGCCAATCCAATTTTCTGAGATCTTTTCCGAAGCACCCACTCTGTTGGAGGAACTGTGTAAATTGCTGTTGGTATCAAAGGTGGGACAGACTTGGTATCCTCTCTCAAGGACTCATAGACTTCTGTTAGCGAGGGATATGTAGATACATAAGGGTAAAGGGTGAAATTGTACAAGAAGGATCAGATAAAGTGGTGTGGGACATGGGAGTTCCACAGAGAAGCCTCTTGGAGGAGGTGGCTGTTTAAAGAGAGATAAGAAACAGATATTTGGGAAATAGGGGCAGGAGTGGGGAATACATTACAAATGAAAGCATTAGTAAAAGGTAAGAAACCAGGCATATATGGAGAAAACAATGTTTTAATGTGTCTGGACTGTCCAAAGGGGTAGGAAATAAGTCTGGAGAATTGTCTTGCACTGAAAGGCTTTGAATAGCTTCATAGTCTGAAACTGCAGAGACACATTTTGGACTTGAATTCCATCAGGAACCACAGATAATAAAGCAATGTGCAGTTGTTTAATATTCATAAAATGCACATATAGAAAAACACATGGACTCTTCATGAACAGAATATATTATTCAATAGCAATATTTGTGTCAAATTCATTACACACACATTGGTCACTTTTAGGGGGCTTGTATTACTTTACTTTCTATTTAAAATGGAGATATTTACAGTGTATTATGTGACTGCAATGACATTCAGTTCCTTGACAGCGATTTGTGAGATTCTGTCCACTATTCTACTTATTTTTATTTGGGAAGACTTACTGCTTCAGAAGAGTTTTAGATCAATGCAATAAAAAGCATGTATAATCTGGGCAGGGTAATAGACCACAAATGACATAATTCAGATGTAAAATTAGGAAATGAAGGTCAGAAGCACAAATTGACTGAGTGTGTTTTTTTATTTTTTCATGAGTGACAATCTGAATACTAGTATTTGGAATTAACTTTCTAAAAACATTATTTTATTAAGACTTGTTAAAACTTAGAAAATGTTGCCTTATACCATGTTTTGGCATATATAAGGATGTTAGAAGTCCAGTGGATATTATAGTGAAAATCAGAGAGAATATTTTAACTCTTTCATAGGGCATGTGTATGTCTTGTGTACATTAAACTCTGCTGTACCAAGATGCTCGAAGCAGAAGGTCAGAGTCATAATTTAACAGAGCCAGTTAAATTAGGTCACGTTACTTTGGAGCATTATTGAGGTAAACATACATATGACTGCATTGTGGAGAATAGATTGTAGGAGGTTGAGAGATCAGAAGGTTGACGCACTCATAAAGACAAGACATATTAATGGTTTGAGGAAAAAGTAGACACATTTTTAGCGATAGGAGGATAGTCAAGGGCATAGTACTGCTAAAGAAGTCAGCAAAGTGTTTCAGGAAGGGAGGAGTGGTGGTCAGAATGAGAAGCTGCAGAAAAGTAGAATCCCCAGAGTTTTGCAAGCGGCCTTGAGGTTTGGCAATTCTGATGTCATTTGTGACCTTGGTAAGAACAGCTAGGTCAGGTGGGCATGTTGGAGAGGTTTTTGTTTTTGCTTTCTTTGTTAAAACTAGGAGCAACCTGAGCATGATTATATAGGGAAAGGTAGAAGTTAGTACAGAGGAAGAGATTAAAAGGGCAGAGAGGAGATGGTTGGTGGAAAAGGTGTAAGTGTTTGGTATGAAATTAGTGCATATTCTTAGAATATTGCTTATAGCTTATAAGGACAGCAAGATAATTGGCCATTATTTTTGAGGAGCATTATCACAGAATAACCAGAGCTTTCTGATGTGCCAGCAGAGTGCCTAGGATCCAGCTTGCTTATTCATCCGTTTATTTTTTTGGGTCACTCACTTTTTCAGAGCTCATTGTTTGTTAGCCCCAGGGATTTCTGCTCTAAACAGACAGGTAGGGGGCTCAGTGGAGTTCACTTACCTCTGAGGGACATAGACATGGAACACCTGATTAAATAAGGAATTTAATTGTGCTGATAAAAAAGAAGAGTATGGAATGTTAAGAGTACCTGTTATTACAAGGAACTGACATGACCTGAGGGTATCAAGGAAGGCATTTTCAAGAATAGAATGTTTAAGCTGGTACCTAAAAGAGATCTCTCTTGTTATCAAGTCAGCCATCCCTCCCCTATGCTACCTTCTCCTGCCCTGTCATCATCTCAATCCTGGTTTTCTGTTCACTGTTGAGCTCTGTCTCCACTCTCGAGCCCATGAAATGTATTTTGCCTATAGGTTGGTGAGGTGGGAAAACTTTCAGGAACTAAGGCTTGGCAAAGATATTTCTCAAGCCAGTTATTGCTGCATTATGGTGACTAAATGTCAACTAAGTGGCCATTTAATTTTATTCATGCTACATTGATTCCCATTAGGGAGAGGAAAAGGTTTTGGGAAGGGCAAATCGATGGTCAGCCACAGCCACTACTGACTTAGCCTCTTAACATCCTTTGGACAAACCACAGTGAGCACAGGGCCTGTCACTTCTTATTAGGAATATTTGGTAATAGCCAGTGAAGGCTAGACTTTTTTTCTTTCATTTTAAATTTCAATACTCTCTTGGTCAAGTAATTGGGGAATAAGCATCCACTCATGTATCTGCAGGGAAGTGAAGGTACTATTGCTACTATGATTTTGCATTTATATAGCACTTGAGTGTTGGCTAAGTGCTTTTACAATCAATTTTATTGTTCAGTTTAAAAGATAGACTAAAATCATTCCTGTCAAAATTTGTTTGGTATGATTCAGAGAAAAGGATCCTTTCTTAAAAATGGGCCCCCTATGATGTGGAAGAACTCTGATAAATCAGAACACTAGATGTAATACAAAACAATGTTAATATCATCTGAAGAAAATAAGCTGTTAATAAATAGTATCCACAGAATACTTTTTGTTACCTGCTTTTACAGTAAAAGGGAAAAAAAACCCAAAACTTACAACATTAAAAATATTCCCCTATAGGAAGCCAACCCCCACATTATATGGTCTGTAACTAGGGAATCCAGGGATGTCTTATAAGTGACAGTATGTGTCTTTTAATATAGCATCCTTATAGCATTAGGTTTTATTTAGAGCCAGGGTTGGCAAACTTTTCTGTTCAATGCCAGAAAAAATAAATATTTATTTAGTAGAGTAAATATTTCAGGCTTTGCAGGCCATAACTGTTTCTGTTGCAACTACTTAGCTCTGAAGTTGTAGTGCAAAAGCAATGACAGGTAAACGAATGGGCATGGCTGTGTGAATAAAACATGGTTTATAAAAACAGGCCACCCAGATTTAGTTTGTAGTCCATAATTTGCTAACCTCTTATTGAGAGGTTCTGAGATTCCTTACTGAACAGGGAATATTATAGATTGGAATGATTGATAGTTAGCTGAAAGATCTGTGAAGGCCAAGATGGACTTGTCTTATTGTATTCCCATGTCTAGCACAGTGCCTGACATATAGAAGATAATCAAACATCTGTTCAACGAAGGAGCAAGTAGCAAGGATATCTGGTGGAAAATTACCTAAGGTAGGCTGGATGGTTTTATATTCAGATTTTGTGGTTCTGTGATGTGTACAGTACTACCATTTTGGGTGAAGCAAATATATTTCTCTCCTTCTGGTTCTGCATCCAGAGATTCAAACAATCATGGATTGAAAATATTCAACAAATAAAAACAAAAAATAATACAATTTAAAAATACAGTGTAACATACAGTATATAGCACTTACATTGTATTAGGTATTATCAGTAATCTAGAGATGATTTAAAGTATATATAAGTATGTATGTAGGGTATATGCAAATACTACGCCATTTTATATAAAGAACTTGAGCATCTGAAGCTTTCTGTATCTGTGGGGTAGGGAGCAGAGAGGGTCCTCGAACCAATCCCCTGTAGATCCCCCTCTGTGGATAAGACTACTACTATACATGTCACTAAAGGATGACTGTACTGCAATTGAGTACTTAATTCAGAGAACAAATCCAAGGCAGATGCCTGAAGAATGAAAAAGAGCCAGTGAAATAAAATGGTGGTAAGAAGCAACAGATCCGTGAATCTCCATCAGTAAAAATACAAATTTTATCCTTTGGAAGGGAGCTGAGAGAAAATATATGCCAGCCTCTCACTTAGTCTAGGGCCTCCATTGTTTGTCCTCAGTCTTATGCAGCTTTGTAAGCATTTGCCTTACCTATCTTCCTTTTGTCCCTCTGGATCAATCGTCTCTCCATCCTTGTCCGTCCTGCAGGTCTCTGCTACCTCTCACAATACTAAGGATAAAAGTCAGAGCTCCTGTTGGATGCTCTCTCTCTCAGTTTTTGTAACTGCACCTCCTCATACCTGTAGGCCTAAGGAGAGTAAAGGATGATGCCCCTGCTCCATTGCTGTTATTACTAGCCCCTGGGTCACTGTGTTACCCCCTGAGGTTTCCCACACTTTTAGAAGCTGTCTCTTTATTATACTCTCCTCACATTACCCAAATTGAGGCATCATCAGCTTTCTGCTTGGACCCTGATGATCATAGTAGACTTATCACTTTTTCAAAGACACTGTTGCATGTCACTAAATGACTTCTAATTTCACTGTCTTCTATTTCTTATAACCCCAGGATCTCAGGGTGAAAGTGGTCCTAGAAGGTGATTCATTCAGAGTTTGAGTATATTAGAAGCAGTCTCTTTATTATACACATCCGTTTCCCACCCCACTGTACTTGAACACCTTACATAACAGGGAACTCACTACTCCTAAAGCTTTCTCATGTATCTTTAGACACAGATGACTGACTGCCATCTGCTGTCCTTGTAGTGTTCACTGGGGCTTTGTAGAATGAGTGTAATTTATATTTTATTCCCCTGTTCTTCAGACAGCAAGTTTTTGAGTTTCTTTACCATTTCTTTCTGTTTAAAGCAGAGTGTCTAGAACAGAATCTTTTTTTCCGTGATTTGTCTGATCATGCTGACTTGAGCATGAGCAGGATTACCTTACCTGGAAGGCTTACTACCTCCAATGAATGTGACAAACATTGAACTCTCCTCTTCTCTTATTTGTAAATTTAAAGGAACATATGCTCTTATCCCCCTCCCCTCATATTCTCTAACTCTGCTTTTTTAAGCATCACATATCATATGAACTGTTGTCTTTGATAAGGGTTTTTTTTTCCTTCTGTTATTGGACTTATCTATGTTTAAAGTCTTTCTATCAGGAAGGTAAAATAGTTTAAAAATTGTATATCTTTAGAGGTTATGTCTATTATCCCTTTTTTTGTGTTTCCTCAAAATATCAAAAGCACACTATCTTTTTATTACTTTAGGGGACACTATTTAAAGTATTTTATTTAACTTTAGGTTTCAGTTCTGAACAGCAGACATCAGTAGACTCTTAGATTTTTGGTATCTTGTTCTGGGAGATTTTTTCTGGACATTTCACTCTGTGCCTATGTCTATTATTATATACATTGCAATTTTGAAATATAGCAAAATATATTAAAATGCAATTTTTTTGGTTGATAATCAAATTGACTTCAAGGAAGTGCTCCAAAGTAGGTTCTTAGTATACTATTTAAGTCAATTTTTATAATGAAAGTACAATTTATTTTTTAACAGGCCTCCAAAATATCCATCAACTTCTTTAATTTTTCCTTCTGATTTATTCAGTGAGTTCATTCTCCATTTCAGTTTTGATTAGATTGCTTTCACCATGGCAGAACTCTGGAAAATAAATCCTCTGGTATTTAATGTGTGCTTTAGTTTAATCTGATAAATAGTAGAATGAAAACAACCCATTAGAAAGTAATTTTGATTGTTGGAGAGAGAGATGTGACTTGATCTTTGATATAATTGTTAGAAAATATATTTCAGAGGCTGCTTATTGATTAATTCTTTTCCTATGACTTCCTTCTATTTTCATGAATATATGGCTCTTGCAAGATTTAAAAGAAAAACAGCAAAACAGAGCATATATGTGATTCTTTTAAAATTCTCAAAAATGTATTTTACAACAGTTGATTGTCTATGATCCATTTCTTTTTATCTCTTAGAACAATGGTAGGGGAAAGCTACTTTCTCTTCTGAACTGTTTGTGGACTTTATCTATTATTCATGCATTAGTTTGTATTTTTTTTTCTCTTTGTTTGTCTCCCCCAGTAGATTAAAAGCTCCTGAGGGAAGGAGAATACTTAGCTCCAGTGCCTGACACAACCAATAAATGGGGCTGAATGTTTGCTGACAGAATATTAGTTTCTTAGGATAATTTGCCTTTTATAACAGTGCACAAAACACTTATGTAGTTCTCAAGAGTTTTTGCTTCCTAAAAAAGTATTTCTCTTATAGATATGGCTCTAAATAATCTACTGTAATAAAGATCGTTTATGTCTTTTAATTTAAAAATTCACTCATCCATTATCCACCATTTATTTGATGATTACTAAGCACTATGTTAATTAGGTAACAAATATATTTTAAAAATTACGAATATTTCCAGTAAGCCCTCTTCATCAAAATCAGTTTCCCAAAACCAAAATTGTCTTACTTTAATAATGCGTGAATGCAAGTAACTGTAGCATAATCACAGACAGCCAATGAAGCAACTGCTTCAGCTCAAAGACTCTGACAGTACATTTCATACTAGATTGCTGCTGTAAAAATCTTTAGTGGTAAATAATAGACAAATTTCCAATTTCCCAGACTTCCAAAAAGATAGCTATTGCATAAGATCCCTGAAAAAGGCACTAATTCAAAGTAAATGGCCAGGAGCTGGATTCTTCAATTATTAACATGCCTAACCTCATTTTCATCACTCATTGATAAAAATGTAAGGTTCAGTAAATAAGTAAATAACTTCAGAGAATAGTTCAAGTTGTCTGAGTAAATATTTTATCAGCATTATTTTGTACATTTTTTCTTTTCCAGTAATTTTAGTGGAGTTCCTAACTGGGGTCCATCACTTCATCGACCAAACATTGGAATCATATTCCGGTCTTCCATCACCTGCCCTCTCTCTTTCCAATCTGGAAGCAAGTCCTGCCATTTTACGAACATATTTTAAAGCTTCCTGTATTTTTTGTGCACACTATCAGCACCCTGCCTCAGTTCTCCTTCCAGCCTTTCTTCACTGTGTGGTGTCAGTGGTTCCCTAGCTCCTTCCTACCCAGCCTAATCCTCTTCTTAAAACACTACTTGAATTATTTCACTCATCCACTGTGAAGGCTGCTCCATCTTCTAGCCATTTATTGAAGGAAGTTCAGACTCTTCTGATTGACTTTCAAGGCTCCAACTTCCCTTCCCTATTCCTTTAATTCCCTAAAATACCATATTTTTTAGTTAAGGAGATCATGTACTCTCCTGTGATTATTTATGTTATTATCTGTTGTCTGCTCTGTATACCCCATTTGAAGTATTCTTTTGTCCCCTTTTTGCCTCTCTGAGTTCCACTTATCTATCTATCAGACCTTTCAGGTACACTCCAGAAGTCCTTTCTCCTCCTGTTCTCACTAACCCATACTAATTTCTTTCCCTGCTCCCTTGATGGACGTATAGTCAGGCCTACGTGGAGGCATAGGCTTTGGAAGCCGGGGGCTTGGGAATGAATCATGGCCACATAGTAGTCTCAAGCAGATTGAGTATTGCAATGAGTGTTTACTATGTGTTCGATAGAGTTCATAGGGATCACGTGTTAACTAACTTTTTCTCCTCAGCAACTAAATTAGGTCCTATTTTGATTTCTGTTTTATAGATGAGCACACTGAGGCACAGAGAGGTTGAGTAATCTCTGTGCAAGGTCACACAGCCAGTAAGGGGTAGAACTAGGAAGCCTAGTCCCCCTACTCTCATGGCCCCTATGCAGTTCTTGCCCCTTCAAGACATGTATGAAATTGTTCTTGATGAGGATTTAAAAGGTAGATTGCAATATTACTCTCTCCCGTCTCACTGGGGAGTTTTTAGGAAAGGAAAATCTCTTGTATATAAGTGCTTTTGCAGTTAGTATGCCTATATGTGTGTGTGTGTGTGTGTGTGTGTGTGTGTGTGTGTGTGAGTGTTGCTGTGGTGGTAGGCTGAGATGGTCATCAAGGAAGGCACAAGATGACCACAGGGCAGTTCAGGGAGGCCCAGTCCTATCCGGGTTACACTCATTTCCTATTTCCAAGCCCAGAAACTATATAATGGAAAGAACATTTACAGAAAGGTGAATATTAAAAACACAGTTTTACCACTTGTTAACTGGGTAAACTTGAGAAAACTACCCTCTCTGAACTCTAATTTCCTTAGCTCTAAACAGTGATACTAAATTCTACATCACATAATTATTAAATGAGGTAAGAAAATGAAGTAATTAAATGAGGAAATGAATGTAAAGTGAATGCAGAGTGTCCAGGGTGTGGAGGTGTCCAAGAGATGTTTGTTACCTTTCCCTTTGAGGCTCACCATGCTCCATACTCCAGCCAGGTGCGTGGCTTTTCTCATCCCTGCCGATGCCGTTTCCATTGCCCATATGACCTGCCAGGCCCTCATTTCCATATTGTTAATTTCTCCTATCTTCTTTTACATACTATCTTCTTCATAAAGCTTTCTGGGTTCCGTGCTGGAATTAATCAGTCCTTTTTATGAACTATTTCACTTCCAATCCTTTATCATTTGTCATTCATGTATGATATGGCTTAATCTTTCCCACTGAGCTGAGTGCTAGAAATAACACAAAGAAGAAAACACAGTGCATGCCTCTGATAAGCTTACTCACTGTCTAGCAGGGGAGGGAGACCCCTAAACGGCTGTTGATATTACCTTGTGATAAAAAGCATCCAAGAGTGCTGTGGAAATGTAGACAAGAGAGCAGTTAATAGAGCCAGGGTGAGGAAGGAGGGAAAGGTAAATCTAAAGAACTTGAGAAAAGGGCAGTTGAACTGGGCCTTGAAGGGTGAGAATCTCCAGGCAAGGAAATGGGAGAAGGATGTATTTGTCAAAGAGTGAATATCAGGGACAAAGGCTCATAGTCATGAGAGCATGTGGTTGGTTAGGGAAGTGGCAAGAGTCCTCTATAGCCAGACTGTCCATGGGCAGCAGAGAGAAGTGAAGCTCGAAGGGTAGTAGAGTTTTTAGTCCTTGGCAGAATCGGTTGCATGACTATAGATGTAGCTTAAAAGCAATTTTGGAAAAAAAAAAAGGTTTTTAGTTGTTTCTCCATTATGTCAGTCTGAACCATTATGGAGACCTGACTGTTCAGCAACCTAGTACCATCTGGGGTGGAATTAAGAAAAAGGTTCAAGGGTTGTAACTTACTATGTTTGTCACCGAATATGAGGTTTGGTAATGGGTGTCACTGAAAAGTGATTTTTGACAAAAGGGAGAGTCATCAAAGGAGACTGGCAGAATGAAAAGGAACCTTAGTATTATGATATGAGAAATGAGAAATGATGTAAGGGGAGAGCATGAATGTTTGTTCATATCCTAGAAGGGTGATTTGGGAAAGTAGACTTTATTTGCTTTAAAGGGAGGACCTGAAGTTAATAAGCAGAAGTTATAGAGTATCTGGAAAGACTTTCTAACAGCTGATTGTTAGGTAATCAAACTTTTGATGAAGGTTAGGTTGGACTCATGACCCTGTCCCTGGGTGACAGACTAGATTGTCCCTTCTGATGCCAAGTTCTTTAGAGTTCATGACATACAGAATATTGAACCTAATTTTTGTATTAAATAAATTTTATTATACTTGAAATATGTTGCAATAGATTATCTGTTCCAAAATATGTTAATTTAATGGGTTCATATGGCAGGCAATATGGAAAGATTGAAAGTCTGGAGTCAAATCTTCATTTTCTACTTTCTGAGCCTCTATTTGCATATTGATAAAGCAAAGATAATAACAATTACATAATAGGATTATTAGGAGGATCAATTATGATGAATATAGATTGCCTGTACTATTACATCATAGAAATACTGTTTTTGAAAGTAATCTTTTCCTTTTCTGTTATCTATCATACTATGACTTTCTAAAAGCAATAAGCATCCTGCTGTAGAAATAAAACATAGTATGATAGCTTATGTGTTTTTCTAAAGTGCAGACTTCCTTTTATCATTATGGTCCATTCCTATATGTTTTCTCTATGAATACTAAATGTCAGTTTATCCAAAGTGACAAAAGACTGATGACAAATTATTGTAAAGTTGTCAACTTACTCTTCACCATCTAGAAGCATCTCCAGACTTCAACATACAGATGCAACTTTCTATATTTGTTGCACCTTCATTTTCTGTTAATACAGATGCAAATGCAGAAAATATTTGCCCCTGAAAATAAATATCTGGAATCATTTTACTTACTAAGAATTAATTTAAAAGTGACTGTTGACTTTCTGTTTTAGCTCTCTTATTTTGAAGGAAAAAGCTTGTATGTGTTTATACGTAACACATGTACACTTGAGTTCTTGCATACACACCCATACATCAAACACACAGGTGCAGATTGTTAGGTATTCGTTCTCATGTGGAAAAATGCTGACTTTTTAATCATTGTTTCAACTAAGACAATGTTGATTTTTCTTTCATAAGTTTTAAATTGGTGCCTAAGATGTTTAAAAGATGAACTTTTCTACATCATCTTTTGCAGAATAATGCAGGTGAGAAAGAGGTATAATATGAAATGATTATGCTATGAAAACTGTTTAAGGATTTATTGGTGTTATTTATTGTCATTATTGTTAGTATTATGTTGTAATTGACTATTCTCTAAAACCTCAGCTTTGGACATTGACCTCTTGTTGCTGAGTAAAAGAGTAAAAACAGAAACAAATCTGCACATATTTTATGTACATACATTTTATACACATGCTCTTAAATACACATATGTGTATCATAATAGCTAGACTTTGCAGGTTCTTTCTATGTACCAGACACTGTTAAATCCTTTATGTGGATTATCTCATTTAATACTCAAAACAACTCTGTGACATCGCTTCTGTGATCAGCCTCATTTTTCACATAAGGAAACTGGTGCTTACAGAGGTGAAGAAAAGAAAGTTTATAAATGGTGGAGCCTGGGTCTTAACCAAGCTGTCTGACTTCACAGCTGGAACTTTTAACTGCCACATGACACTGCTTGGGTGCTTGTGAAATCATGGCCTCAGAATTGGAAAAGACATTGGTGAATATGTGTAGCCTTCACATCAGTGCTGAAATCTGTCCTCATCTCAGACAGATGGCCATTCATCCTCTGCCTGAGTAACTCCAGTAATTGGAATTTCATAGATTCATAATACAGACCATTCATTGTTGGACAGGTCCTATCACCAGATATCTTATTTATTTATTGAAAATGTGTCTACCTGCAATTTGCATATATTGGTTCTAGTTCTGCTTTCTGGAGAAATATTGAATAGCTCTCTTCTCTCTTCTACATGGCAGCCTTTCAAATGTTGTGTTCCTTTAAGTATTCTCTTTATTCAGCAGCTGTGTGTGGTTTGAACATAGCTCACCATTACTGTCACCCTTTCTGACAGTCTAGTTTATTGGCTGTTTCTGACAAGACGCAATACACTGAATTGAACACAACAGTAAGGCAGTCTGTGCAGCAGAAAAACTTCTGGAATGAGCCATAACACCTAGGTTAAGATGTCAGCACTGCTGCCTACTGTGTGACATTAGGCAAGTGGCAACACAGCTGAGCCTCTCGCCTCATCTGTAACAGGGACATACACTGCATTATTGTAGGATCAAATATGATGGTGCTTGGGAGAGTGTTCTGTGTATCCCGGCCACTGCCTTAGCCCTCTGCTTGACCTAACTTTTTCATGCTCTCCATATCAGCATAGCTTGTTCCTTTGTTTCCCTTTGCATCTTTGCTCAAAAGTCACCTGCTAATTCAGGCCTTTCCTGACCACTGAATTTAAAATTGCCAGCAATCCCTTATCTTCTATATTCATCTTACTTGCATTTGTATTCTCAGCTGTGTAGAACACAATATGAAATACATACATTTTACGTGTTTTGTGACTCCTCCCGCTAGAATGAAAACAACAAAAGCTCAATAATTCATCTATTTTTATCACTGCTTTGTTCTAAATACATAGCAGGTGATCAACAAATACTTGTTAAATAAAATAATGAATTTCCATGATATTTATGTTTCTGATATAGTTTGGCCAGCAAAAAGCACAGTGAAATGCTTCCCATTTTTTTTTTTTTTTAACCAGAAGAAAACTACAGCTGGCAAATGTATGAATAGTTCTTTTAATATTTCAGTTTCATACGCTTATTGTAAGTTAATTTCCTTGTATTCCAAGAATGTTTTCTGATAAAATAGTTATCTAAGCTGGACTCCTTGGAGTGAAATATAATTCTAAAATTCTGAAGTGTTAGTTAAAAGGAAGAAAAATGTAGTTTATCACTGATTTCATTTTCTAATGACTCAAGTTCACAGTTTCATGGGTAAATGCATAAAAGTTTTTTATTTTAAAGTAACAAATCTTTGCATTTCCTATTTACGAACTCATTTTAGCCCATAACCATCTTGATTTATTATTTCTGATTGACAATATGTATTACAGATATAAAACCTTTGTTACAAGTGGTCACAGCTTATGCTAGTTGACTGTTTCCATGTTAGTATGGTTTTTGGAGATGGTAGATAAAGGGGAATTAATACGGTAAGGAAAGTAGAAATTCATATGTGTTCAGGACCTACAAATAGGAAATTAGGTAGGGCCAGAGGGGTGCTAGGATCTCAGCTTTCCTCTCAGGGTGAGCAGAGTCTAGGAAACATGCTACCTGCCTAGGTAGAGTTCTCAGGAAAACCTCATTCATCTACTTAAAGGGAGTTGTGTGGTTAAGATGACCCAGTGTAGTGAGTGCCAAATTTCTACACTGATTGCTGTCTTTTGTAGTTTAGTGGCATGCATATCGAGCTAGCTGACTACCTAGTCTTAATGGAAGAAAACAACAGAAATCAGCAGAACATCTGATTGTAATAGGTGATCTGTCTACTGGCAGGCGGAAAAGGGAAGAATTTCCTCACAGCGAACAAAGCGTCTTGGGATATAGGAAAAGAAATAAAAAGATATGCTTTTGTTACCCAAGAGAGTTGACTTTAGACCTATGAATTATTGACACGTTTTTTTGTTGTTGAATGTTTGCACATCAACCCTGATCAAATAATGCTGTCAGCAGTTAGTGCTGTATCAAATTGTTCTGAATTTAAATCTGCAGAATCATGTTTGAGCAGAGTGTCTGAAAAATCCCACAGATGTTTATTTAAACTTATTTTTAATTTGCTCTAAAATGTATTTTAATCACAAGGAGGCTTTCAGCAGAATGCTATAAATTCTATCATTGCTAAATACCAAAGCATTGCAAATATACTTGGCATGGTAGAATAATGACCAAATGAATGAATTGTTCAGTTACATTCTGTTTTAAATGGAAAGTGGTGGGGGATATATGTTTTAGAAGAATCTGTATTTGTGGTGGATGTATGAAAGTGTTTATGATTTTACAAAATATATTGGAATTAAAATTATTTCAGCAGGAATATTGGGATACAAGGTCAGTGCAAAATTTAAGTAATAACAGCAATCATGATAGATGTTTTTGTTACATAAACAGTCATCACTGCTAGGGCACAGAATTGACTAATCGTTTTTCTAGTTACATTAAGAGCTGCATTTTGGATTCAAGCTTACTGATTGGGTATCAAAGAAGATATTATTGTAATGGTTAAACTAATAAAGGTAAGGAGAGCACAAAATGAGCAATTATGTGGTTTCTAAGCCTCAATTCTTCCTCCCAAATAAATAGTAGCGTCATAGCATAGCTGTAATGTAGAAGTAGTACTAGTACTAGTAGTGGTAATATTAACTACCAATGAAGTTTTTACCATGTGGCTGAAGTGACATGCAGAGACTTTTCTGAGCCTTCTGGCCCTCTGTTCTGAAGTCTGGGGCTTAGTCCCTCTGCTTCCTAGCTCAATTGAGAACATATCTACTTATTCAGACCCTCTTGGAGGTATCGGTAGAGGGATAAAGAAAGGAAAGATGACATCACCTTGACCCTTAAGGAACTTAATCCTATTGTTAGCAGCTCTGAGTGGAGGGTTTCCCAAGTTCTTGGTGATCACTGGGAAAGGAATTTTAGGATACACCATGTAAGTTAAAGTAAGCAGCTGCTTTTATTAAAAGTGAAGGTATGCTTTCTCAAGAGTAGGAGACTAGGTAGGCTTGAAAAGAGCAGCTGCCCCAGGAGGATGTGGTTTTTGGTCTTCTGAAGTCTTACTAATTGGGGGGAGGAATATTCGAGACTAAGGGGTTGGCCTTTAACTAAGAATTTGGGTAGTAATTCCTAGAATTGGGTTCCCTCCCATTTTTATACTTTATACGGTTGTTTCAGAACTGTCATGATGATTTCAAGGGCACAGAAATTTTAAAAAACCACAATGTAAATGATATTGTAATTAGCCAAAGTTCATGTAAGGTGGCAGAGATAGTGGACAAGCTGGTTGAAGCCCCTCTAGTTAGCGTCTGCTTGAGGGTTGTTTACTTTAACACTTGAACTCGATCTTCAAGCCCCGGCATCTGGTCTCAGTCCTATCTCTTAGTCTCCTGCTCTAACACTATGGGAGAGAAAAGACAAAACAGTTGATGGTGATTGGTGCAGGTGATGAGTAGTGCAATAAGAGTTAAGAGAAGGGAAAATCACTATGTGCTGAAACGGTTAGGGAAGACTTCCTGAAATGTGCTATGCTTTCCTTAAGTGCTGAGTAAACTTCTTGCCACAATGAATTGTTCAGGTTCTGATAAGAATTTTATAAATGGCACCCTAATAAGGTGCCATGTTTATGTTTAAAGGGGTTTTGGGATACTTAAAAAAAAACAGTTCAAAATGTGTATACTTTTGATATTGTAGTTCATGTATAAAAACAGATATAATTTATTGCTATCCTTTTTAAACATGAAAGCAGATAATATTAGATTATCAATTGTGTTTTCTGTACATATATATAGAAGAAACAGAGTTGAGAGAAGTGTTTTAGGTAGAACTGAAAGGTAGTGTTCTACTACAAAAGATGGAGCACTGGTTTAAAAAGACAACTTTCTGCATTTTTTTGCTGCCACTCATAGTAAATGTTTCCTTCTTTCACCAGTTGGGTTGAGCTTGACTATATTAACTACATGAATTCTTTATTTAAATCCTATCTTTGGGCCCTTGATTTTAAATCACATCTAAGATTACTTAGTTATTCTAAAAGAAAGCAAAATCTTTAAAATACATATAGTTATATTATCATATGTTAAGACATAAAAGCATAAAGAAATACAGCCATATGCCGCATAACGTTTTGTTTAACAATGGCCTGCACAAATGACACTGGTCCCATGTCCCATAAGATTATAATATTGTATTTTTACTCTACCCTTTCTATGTTTAAATATGTTTAGATACACAAATACTTACCACTGTGGTACAATTGCCTATAGTATTCAGTGCAGTAACATGCTGTACAGTTTGTAGCCTAGGAGCAATAAGCTATTACACCATGCAGCCTAAGTATGTGGTAGGCCATCTAGTTTTGTGTAAGTATACTCTATGATGTTGCCATAAGGATGAAATTACCTACTAATGCATTTCTCAGGACATGTCCCTGTTGTTAAGCAACAAATACCAGTCTACCCACTTCCCAGCTTTAAAAAAATAGATCTTTACAAGGCAGAAGAAAATTTTCTCTCTGATTTCAATTCCTTCTTTGCCTACAGAAGTAATAATAATGCTACATTTGTGATATACCACCCCATGCATTTCTTCATTAGATGTATTTCTAAGCTATATATATAATATTCTTTATATTAATTAAATAAAATTACATGCACTTTTAATAGCTTGCTTTTTTTCTTTTAACTATGAAATTCATTTTTATGTATGTAACTCTAGGTCATTCTTCATTGCTTACTAGTATTTGTTTGCATGAATATACCTCAATTTATTTAATTTTTCTATCTACAGATATGTAATTTGTAATTTTTATTACAGACAATGAAGTAGTGAACAGTTTTGAATATGTTTTTTTGTGTATATATGTGACAGTCTCTTCATATGTTTGCATACTATTTTCCTAACTTTTGTGTGAATTTTGTTCATATATTTTACCCATTTTAATGGATTATTTTTTCTTTCTTATTTTATAGAAATTCTTTAGATATGGTGAATATGCACCCTTTATTGAGTATATGTGTTACATGGGCTGTGGCTTACCTTTTTACTTTTTCATGCTATCTTTTGATGAATAGGAGTTTTAAATTTTAATGCAGTAAAATGTATCATTTTCCGCTTTATTATTTAAATGTGTTCAGTGTGCTATATAAGTCTTCCAGACTGTGGGAATTAAATTTAATTTAAAAGTGCTTCTTAAAGCATTTTAGATACTAAAAATGAAAATATTAAGCATGACTGCTTTTTTAAAAAATTAAGAGTCAAAATTGGCTCACACTGAGTTAAAATATCTTTTATCAGTACCAGTTTACTCGAAGCAGAGTCCACAATCATACCATAACTACTGTATATATAAATTTTCTGTTCAAACTCAATACTTTCATTTGTAAATATGAGAGTTTGTGGGGGCGAGGGTGAGAAATACATAAAACACCAATTTTCACAGAATTCTGATTATCAGTGGACTTAGTAATAAAAAAATTTATTTACAGAAAAGTTTTTATTCACACATGTGCATATTCTTTGCTATACGGAAAGCTCATGGTAACTATAAGTAATTCAAATGGGCCATTGCAGTCTATGATGAAGGAAGAAACAGAGGGTTTGGATACAATTTTATTAATAGCAGAGTGACGCTGAGATGTTTCATTGTTATAGCTGTTCTCATGGCCATTTCAAGCTTCTCTGCTTATTAATCATTATCTTTTCTTGGATAAGTTTGATCTTAGTAACACAATGATTTAATGGCCTAAGTTACACAATCATGGTCTAGCCAGGGCAGATGGATCTTGTCAACCACACAGGATAGAAGCTGAAGTGAATTTGGCTTGGGTGGTCAACGTCCAGAATTCCTGAAATCCTGTTCTACTTCCTACAACCACTTACAACTAGAGAACTTAGAAAGAGAGACCCTCATAAAACCATTCATTTACTTCTTGGTATCTCTTAATTTATCCATCATGACCTTAATTATTTGTTTAATCTCCATTTTTATAATCACTATTCATAAATGTAGCTGTACTTTACTGTGAAATAGTGGTAATTGTTGTAATGACTTGCCATTAATAAAACAAGTTAAATAACCACTGGATTTCAAAAGAGGATGGAAACCCCAATGAGGCCTTCAGTAAGGTTCCCAAGTGACATTTACATGCTTTGTGGAAAAGCAGTCATATGGTTGGATGCTGGCTTCAGGAATTCCAGACATCATCTTTCTTACCCACTGAGTATGAGTTTAAGAGCTTTTGGGTAGGTAGAGGAGCCTAAAGGTTAGGATAATCCCATGAATGTCATTCTTTATACTCTGGCTTTGATTATTATCAGATTGAATTATGCTTAATTTTTTTCTTTTCTCTCCCTATCAGCCCCCCATCTTTACAAACTTTAAAAAAAAGCAAGGAGTATGTCTAATTCACCTTTTTCTGGTCAGATTTTAGCACGGTTTTGGCCTCAAGTGTGGTATGCACACACTATGTTTGTGGAACTGAATTGCTCTCATTGAGTTGCCATACACCACACAGAATTGTCATTAAAATGATGTGCATAGCTTAGTCTCTGTAGGTAAAAATATAAGGTTAATGGCCTATAGAGTGGTAAATTATTTGGGCTTATGGTTAAGATGTTTACACTACTTCAGTCCTTTTATGCTAGAAAAGTTCTATGAGAAATATTATGAGGTTTATAATTACCTTTGAATTAAGATAACAGTTGATGGATATTAAATTGTTTTATTGCTCGGTCCACACCTGGTCACTTCTTAGGCAGAAGTGGGTGGTTATGGCAGTATTTTCTTAGATGGCCTCTCAATTTTGGCCCCTTCACCTCTCCACATGTTCTCACCTCAGCCTCAGTAACAGTTATCTTTCAAAAGTCCAGATATAAGCCCTGAGCGTACGTATACATAATCTCTTATAATGATATGGGGAAAATATCTTTAGCAGAAGAATCCTTTCATTTCACAAAGACATGTTTTTATCATGAGAATATTTAGGTAAGCTCCTTCAGTTGAATGGATTATCATGGTTGAGTGACAGTAGATGTTACTCAAGCAAGCTCACTGAGCAAAGAGCTATTAGAGACAGATGGGGATGCGGACCACCTGGGCTTTGGCTTTATCTCATTGGTAGTCCTAACGGAGAGGAAGAGCTGAATTAGCCAAAGCAGATTTGTCAAGTTGGAGGCATGGGGTGGGTATTTGAGGTGAGGAGGAAGAGATGGGGATGTGCTGTCAATCTAGGTAGAGGCAGATCAATAGAATTGAAGAGGCTGGCAGCTGAAGCATAGCTTGGAAGTTCAGTTTGATTGAGGGCTTCGACTCTCC
Organism: Varecia variegata; assembly: GCA_028533085.1. Lineage (NCBI taxonomy): Eukaryota > Metazoa > Chordata > Mammalia > Primates > Lemuridae > Varecia > Varecia variegata. The sequence continues at coordinate 65,143,306 of CM052441.1, read as the reverse complement.
AGCGAAACTGAGTTCAGATCCCAGCTCTGTTACTTTCTTAGCTAAAGACTATGCTTCACTTCTGTAACTTGTATTCCTGAACAGTTAGGGAGAATAATAATGTCTGCTTCATCTTAATGTTCTTAAATGATGATGTGAGTTATTCCAGGTAAAGAGCGTCACACACATAGGAAACACTCACTAAATGTTAGCTATTATTCCTTGAGATGGGAAGAGTAAAGAGCTGCTTAATGTGGATTTTTACAAAGTTGGGCTTTGTGGAATGTGACAGAATCTCCCTTCCTATTCTCAATAGTTTAGTCAAATCTGTAGAGTTCAAATTCTAAGTTGAATTTGGATTTTTTTGTGCAACAGAGTGGTGGGTTCAGCCTCAAAGTGGGTGTGTATCAACGACTAAGGTCCCTAGAGGAGGCTTGGCAGGTGAGATTTCGGAGTGTGACTGTATGACATGCAGTAAAAAAAAAATGTGCTTTAATATTAGCCCTGGCCTTTATGATTAAGGATGAATTTTTAAAATATTTTGGAATGTCAGGCTTCCAATCTGTTTAAATAGAAAAAAGTATGGTAGAAAGAGGTATAAGGTAGAAATGGTTATTAATATTTTACAAGGTTATTGTGAGATATATGATGAAACTACCTGAAATATGAGTGTTTCCCATTAATTGTTTTTTCTTGTTTTAGGGCTGAAAGTCATAAAAGTTTTGAATTAGACTATTGCATAGATAAAGTGATTACAATCTTTCAAAAGTGACGTTATTTCTAGGAATGGAGTAGGATGGTGGTTCTAAGATTAGTCCCCGGACCAGCAGCATCAATATTACCTGGGAACATGTAAGAAATGCAAATTCTCCAGCCAACACCAGACCTACTGAATCAGAAACTCTGGTGGAGGAGCATAGGAATTTGTGTTTGATGAGGTTTCCTGATAATTCCAAGGTAGGCCCAAGTGTGAGATCCACTGGAGTAGACTTAAGTAGGAGGAAACACTAATTCTGTCATTTTTTTGGACTGCTTTGTGTTCTCTGCATTCATGAAAAGCCACATGTCCATGTATTGCCTTTCCACCCATTATCTTTTCTTGGCCTTTTCTTCTCAGATATTTTGCCCACAGTGGCAGCCACATATGGTCAAAATAAACTGCAAGTAGACAAACACGTATTGTTCCCTTTCCCCTCTTTTTTTTTTTTTTTTGTTTAATCTTTCATCAGATTCTTCCTGTAAGGGATTTTCCCAGTTACTTACTGTTTGAAAAACATTGACACCATTGAACTTCAGATAGTTTACTTTCACACATGTGCAGATTAGAAGCCACAGTTTCAAGGAACCCCTCTGTAGATTTCAGAGCTCTTTCTCTATACAGTTCCCTCCTCTGTGGCAGTCTATTCTGACAAATTCTTGTATCTCCGGCCTCTCTGGACTCTCTGACCTCACCCTGACATTCAGGCCCTGTTTGGGTACCACCTCTCTAGACCACTGCCTGGAAACTACCTTCAGCTGATACAGCTGGTGCAGTTGTGGGGCTCAACTAGCTTATGTCCCTTCTGTAGGGAATCGTAGTTCTGCACTGCTTTCTGACCACTCTAACTCTAAACACTGTTGTTTTATATTTTTGGTTTTGTTTTCTAGTTGTTTAAGGTGGGAGTGTAAATATGGTCCTTTTAAACTCCATTTTGGTTAGAAACCTCCACTTTATTGAGGTACAATTTACATACAATGAAATGGAAAATACTAAGTGCACCACTGATGGCTCTAACAAATGTATACACCTGCATATCCCAGCTCCATATCAAGATAGAGAACATTACCTCACCCCAGAAAATCCCTTCATTCTGCTTTCCAGATAGCTCCTTTACACATCTAGAAGAAACATTATTCTGATTTTTTTCAACATTAATTATTTTGTCTGTTGTAAATTCATTTAAATAGAAACTTAAAGAATATACATGTTTGTCTTTATTTTTCATTCAGTATAATTTTTGAGATTCATTCACAATGTTGAGTACATCAGTAGTTCATTTCTTCTATATATCTTCCAATTATTCTTTTGATTTTTTGTGTATCCCCAATTTTATTTAGATATGTGTTTACTTTCCAAATATTTGAGGGATTTCTTAGACATTTCTAATTACTTTTCTTGTGAATAGAGAACATATTGTATAAAATTTGTCTTTTGAAATTTATTGAGAATTATTTTGCCCCAGCATATGATGTGTCTTTTCAAAAGTCCCATATGAACTTGAAAAGAATTTGTGTGCATTCTGCATCTATAAGGTATAGCGTTCTGTAAATGTCAATCAGATCAAGAAGGTTGGTAGAGTCTTCTAGCTCTTCTAAATCATCATCATCATCACCATCATCATTATTCAAGGTTTAGTTTTATCAATTACTGAAAGAAATGTGTTAAAAACTTCAGATATGATTGTGGATTTGCCTTTCTTTTAAGTTCTTTCAGTTTTTGCTTCATATATTTTAAAGTTCTATTATTGCGATTATGTGCATACACATTTAGGATTTCAATCTTCCTGATGACTTGATCTTTTTATCATTTTGAAATGTTTCTTTATATCTCTGGTAATATTTTCTTGTCATGAAGTTTTTTTGTCTAATGTTAATATAACCTTACCAGATTTCTTATGTTTACTGTTTGCATTTTCAGTTATATTCAACCCATATTTGTCTGAAAATAGTTAATCACCTTAGTCTACATTATTGCAATTTAGCCCTTTAGATACAAATCAAATAATTTAATTAGAACACCTGGGTCAAATTTTCTTTTGAGATAAACTACCACATAGACTATATATGTAGATTAATGATTTTCCTTTATTTTCTCTATTCCAGTAAGATTTGTTAGGGGGTGAAAATCAACTCATAATTTTCTTGTAGTAACTAACAGGACCAACAGATTTAGACACACAAAAAACTGTGATATGGTAAAGATATGAATTTCTTTTAAAGAATGGACTACTTTGAGAAATTTCTATGATTTTAAAAAATGACTTTATTTTATTACCCTGGAGTTGAACTGAACCACTGATGCAGCCAAGGTTAGTTCCTATTGCTTGAGTATTTCATTTATTAGATGAAATAGATTGATACTATTATCAACAAAAGACCTCTTTGTTCATTAGAAGATAGCATGATAAAATAGATTCTAGAAATTCTTAATACTAATGGCATTATTAAAAATAAGATTTCTGTCCTGCTGCTATTCTGCATATACCTTGCATGAGAACCAAGGCTTTTATTGTCTGGAACAAGTTGAGGAGCTGAGTTTAAAGGGGCAAAAATGCAAATGAGATCATATGACAGAAGATATATAGAATGGAAGTGCTCCATACTTGTGAAACAATCCCTCTCTCTTAGTAGGCTATTTTAGGCTAGTGAAAGTAGAACTCTATTGTTTTTTAAAAGACAAAGCCAAGTAGACAATAAAATAAGTATTAGATTTGCTTATAAAATGAAGCCCTAGGAGAAGCCATGACGCATTGTCAGTTGTTCTCTGACATTTGTAATGTTCTCCTTGGTGAGATTTAAATAAGACGAGAAGTAGGACACTTTATAAGTTAAAAATGAGCCTTAAAGAAAATATTTCTGTGGGACTGCATTTACATGAGTTTGTATCTTCACTGTACTCAGAATTGAAGTCTAAGAAGGCATTACATACTAGCAGTTAGGAAAAAAATCTGTTTCCTAATGTGTCATTTACTTTGGATAGGGCCATTTACCTTTTTCAGGGGACTTTTTGCTTCATCATTTCCCCGGTTAACTCTTCTGTTTCCCTTGAAGCACAAGCTCTGGCACAGCTGCTCTCCAGAAGCTAGCTGTTTCTATCCTAGGATTGGTATTAATAGAACCTCTCTCAGTTGTCTCTTCTGGTTGTTTCTTTGGTTTCTGGCTTCATCTTATAGTCTTCCTCATTTTATGGCATGTTATTTTTTTTTAACCTCCAGAGTATATATAGTCTTATAAAGAATTCAAATTTGTGGAGTTTATGGAATTATGTAATTCAATAGACTTTTTAATATACCCTATGAGTGATATGGTTATTTTTGTGATAAGGATTATGTCCATATCAGTGTGAAATACCATTGTAACCAGGAGATACTTATGGCTTTTCTAAAATATTATTATTAATAAAAATATGTTAATAGTAAATATCTGCTCTCTTTACTTTTATGGATTTATGCAGTAGAATACGGCTAATTGTACCATGTATACATGACTCTGCATCTCTGAATCACTGTCCATTTTGCTAATTTATAAAATGTGTGTGATGTGTTTTTCCCATGTGAAATTCTGCCAGAATCCAGAGAAGATCTTTCCTATGAAAAAACAAAGAAGCAATGAGAAATCAAAAGACAAAGTGTTGGGATGTGGGAGGGAATTAAAAATATAGTATTAAGAGACTGCAGACAATTAAAATCTACAATTAGTTAACTTTTTCAATAAGAGGAAAATGATAGATAGTTGGCTTATTTGGATGGGAATGAATGGAAAGAAAAAAAGCCAGTATCCTTTTATCTTTGCAAGCCTCCTGTCATGCAGAGACTCTCTGCTGGAAAGGCTTCTAAAGTCCCCCTTAATATTAAAGTAGAGAAATTTGAAATCTTGAGTAACTCCTGATTCTTTTATGTAAAATTTCACATGATATTAATCTGCTTAGCACTTTACAGTACAGTATGTGCTGAAACTATAACAAGAATTAGGGAATTTATTTGTCAGCTGGATCTAATGCAAAAATTATATGTTAGACTCTGTCTAAACTTTAATGAAACTAATTATCTAAAAAAATCTTGTAATATCTTACTGTTCTGGCATTGCCAGCTCTGCTTCGCCCCAGACTGATATTTGATAAATGCATATTTCACCATCATGGTACATGGGAACCTTCTCCTGTACTCACACTTTGCCATATCAATATTCATCTCTGGGATTTCAGGATTGTTCAGCCAATGTCCTTCAGCTTCTTGCTTTACTGACAAGACAGGACTCACATGAGATAAAAATCTAGCCTTACCCTTTATAGCTTACCCTCTGACCTAAAACCATGTATGAACTTGATTTTATCTTTCTTGTATTTTCTTTACACAAAAATTATTTTGGTGAAAGTTTAAGAGTATACTGTAGAAAGGAATAGCTTGGAGGGAGTAGACTCACTGGAAATAGTCAAGAAAGGATTTACCCTTGAGTGAAGGGAGACAGATGTGATCTTCAGTTTAACTAAGTTCCCCTCCTAATCCATATTCCCTCCAATGCCATTCTGCTAATGTGTAATTGACAAATGCTTACTGATGAGAGCCAGGGTTAAGAGCTGGCCAAGTAGTCCTGTGATTGTATGACTTATATTGACATATGCATTCAATCATTCACTCATTCAAGCACTCAGTAGAGTGCCTACTATGAGCCAGTCAGTATTCATGGCATTAGGGATACAGTGGATAGTAGCTTGATGCTTCCTCGTATAGGAGAGTTTTCTGCCACACCTCCAAAATCCATTGTAACATTTGAATTAGTGGAAAGAATACCAAATATATGTGGATGAAGGGGCATGCATCACTTGTGGGCCATAGAAGTGTCTAAAGTCAACAGGCTTAGTGGAATCTGGGAAAGCTGTTCAAGAAGGTAGATTAGAGAAATTAGGAGGCAAGAATTTTCATTTGTTGACTGTGTTTCCTCAATTCTGAGAGCACTTTGACAGTTTAAAATTTCTGTGAAAATTATGTTGAGTGTGCTATTCTTTCATTCGTGTCCTCCTCCTCTACTCCCAAGCTATTGTTGAAAAGAGGGTGTATTTTACAGCTGAAGATGTTTAATTGAGGAGGTGAGCACTGCAGGCTGGGCTTCTCATCACAGTCACAAAATGATAGGTGTAGAACTCTGAGACTTTATAAAATACCCTTCTTCATTTTCCTTTTTTTTCCAGCTGAAAAGCTGCTCCTGTTTATTTATTTTTCAACTTTAGTAAGGTATAATAGACAAACATTATATATATTAATATGTAGTATATTACATATTTTTATATATATACATTGTGAAATGATTAAATCAAGCTAATTAACCCGTCTCCTCACATACTTCTCTGTTTGTATTAGTTCGACTTTTTTAGATTCCACATATAAGTCAGAGCATGCAGAATTTGTCTCTCTGTTCCTGGCTTATTTCATTTAGCATAATATCCTCCAGGTTAATCCTAATTTGTCACAAATGACAGGATTTTTTTCTTTTTTAAGGCTGAATAATATTATTTCATACATATTGGTATATACCATGCTTTCTTTATCTATTCATCTATTGATGGACATTTAGGTTGATTCCACTTTTTGTCTATTGTGATTAATGCTGCAATAAACATAGGTGTGCAGACATTTCTTCAGCACATTGATTTCATTTCCTTTGGATATGTACCCAGAAGTGGCATTGCTAGATCATACAGTAGTTCCATTTTTAATATTTGAGAAACCTCAATACTGTTTTCCATACTGGCTGTACTAATTTATGTTCCCACCAACAGTATACACAGATTCACTTTTCTCCACATCCTGGCCAATAGTTGTTATCTTTTGTGTTTTTGATAATAGGCATCCTAACAGATGTGAGATGGTATTTCATTGTGATTTTAATTGGCATTTTCCTGATGACTAGTGATGTTGAACATTTTTAAAATATGCCTCTTGGCTACTTGTATGTCTTCTTTTGAGAAATGTCTACTCATACCCTTTCCACTTTTTTTAAATTGAGTTATTTTCTTGCTATTTAATTTTTTTAGTTCCTTATGCATTTTGTATATTAACCCCTTATCAGATGTATGGTCTGCAACTATTTTTTTCCTATTTTGTAGGTTGCTCCTTCACTCTGTTGATGTTTCCTCTGCTGTGCAGAGCTTTTTATTTTGATGCAATCCCACTTGTCTGTATTTACTTTTGTTGCCTGTGCTTCTGGGGTCGCATCCAAAATGTCTTTGCCAAGACCAATGTCATGCAGTTTTTTCTCTATATTTTCTTCTGGTAGTTTTACAGTTTCATGTTTTATGTTTAAGTCTATAATCCATTTTGAGTTGATTTTTGTGTATGGCGTGAGATAAGGGTCCAGTTTCATTCTTCTGCATGTTCTGTAATTTCTACTTTAAAAAATATAGAATAGGGACTATTTCTGTAGGATTAGTACTAGACATTTTTATATCTTATATATTTTATAATATTTATTCTGAAAATTTGAGACCTATAGAAAAGTATAAACAAGGAAATAATATCATTCAGATCTCCTTAACTCATAATCAATGGTTGTTTTTATTTTGGTAAATAAGTCTTTCTTCCCCTCTCCTCCTTCTCCCTTTCCCTCCTCTTTTTCTTTTGTCTCCTCCCTCTCTCCTTCCCTCTCTCCTTTAATCTCTCATTCTCTCAATATATACATGTCTAACTATAGATTTTTTTTTCAAATTTGCAATTTCACTGCATTTGCTATGTTTCACTCTACACTTAATGTCATATGGGAAATATTTCCCACAATTTAAAATATTTTTTAAAAAATTTTCAATTAAATTATATGATATGTCACAATTTAATCTCAATTATTAGATGTTTAGGCTGGGTGCTGGGTTTTTCAACTAGTAATTATAAATAATCTTATAAATATTTATGGGCATAAAGTTTTATATGAAACTCTGATCTTTTTTTAAGATAAAATCTCAGAACTTGTTGCTGGGACAAAGGGAATAAATATTTTGAAGGTGTTTGGTACATATTAGGAAAACATTCTCCTGAATGCTTATCCAATTTAAACTCCCACCAGTCTTGTATGGGAATGATCTGGGACCTTATTCTTCATAGAAATTTCATCAGTGATCTTGGTGATGAACTAATTTTAGATTCTGGGATTATAATTCAAAACACTTTTGACAGTTCAGAGAATTGGCTAGTTGGAAAATAAGGGCAGGATAAATGTTGGAGATAAAAGTTGCCAAAATAGTGTTTGCAGAGTAGTTGTATCTGCATGCATTTCCTGAAGAAAAATCCAGGGTGTTTTGGAATGTGACTAGATTTTTCTGTAGTTTCATTGGGGACATTGTTATGCTAAGGACTGCTCTGAAATCAAAGAAAAAGAAAGCCTATTTGAACTACTGCTCTGTTCTAAAAAGATTTAATTTTTTATATTATAAGCTATTAAGAATTGAAAGACACTACATACTTTTGGGGGGAACATTAAGCGATCATTTTAATTATTTACTATAATTATTTGAGCATAAATTAAATTTAAAAATGACTTCTGAAAGTTACTACTGATTTTTCCTCAATTAAGCAGAGAATATCTTTAGGAAGCTGGGGTGTTTTCTAATAGCGATAACCAATTATCTGATTCTATGTACACCAAGCAGATGTTACACAATTCAATTCTGACACTAACTAACTGGAATTGGCCTTAGACTCTACAGGTTCAAGGGCTCAGTTCCACAACACTACCCTCAGTTCAAATGCCAGTTGCAAGCACTGGGTCCCCAGGTAACTTGTCCTCTATCTGACTTGACTGTAAAGTCAAAGGTTCCCCAAACCCCTTTCATCAGTTTTGATATTTTGTTAAAATAAATCGCAGAATTCAGGGAAGCACTCTACTTATTACCAGTGTACTATAAAGGATCCAACTCAGGAACATCCAAATGTCAGAGACACATAGGGCCGCTTACTTGGGGGAAGTACACAAAACTTTCACAACCCTGTCTGGGTGTACCACCCTTCTAACATCTTGATGTGTTCACCAACCCAGAAGCTCTCTGAACCCCATTGTTTAGGGGTTTCTATCATGGTCTCATCAGAAAAGCATGATCCATTATTAACTCAGTCTCTAGTCCTCCTTTCTTTCCTGAAGGTTGAAGGGTAAGACTGAAAGTTCCAACCTTTTGATTATGGTTTGGTCTTTCTGGCAACCAGTGTTCATCCTGAAGCTGTCTAGGGGCCTGTCACGAATTAACCTCATTAGAACAAAATAATCTCCTCCCACTTAGGAAATTATAAGGGACTTAGGAGCTTATGTCAGGAACCAGGGACAAAGGCTAAATATGTAATTTTTAGTATATCATAGAAGCTCACTTTTCTTCCATGAAAAACAGAATTATCTTTATTTTGCAAATGACACTTTGAGAATAGAAATGCTATCCTAAAATTAAAAAGACATATTTGTAAACATACATACACACAAACATGAAGAAGCAGTTGAAAAATCTGGTTCTGTTTGGTTGTATGTTGTGGTTCTATGTGTGTTTTGAGTGTGATTTATACCCCACAAGCCTGTGCTAAACATCTTTATTAGCAATCATTTCTGTTGATTTGTGGTATAATTCTAATTAATGTTCAGACAAGTGACCCTGATACGGTTACAATCAAGAAGAACTTTATAATTTGAACTTTTTTCTATAACTGATATTCAACACCATTTTAAGACTATTTACAAATCCTATACAATGACTTAAAAATCAGAACATTTAATTAATCAGCTTGTTTAAATCAATTAATTAAACATCTCTGCAGGATGACAGGGAGTTTCCTGTGTTTTTGTTATCCAGAGAACTTTGTCCTTTTGTGCTAATAAACTCTGTTCTAGTTTTTTTTTTTTTTTCAGCCTAGATTCCCACCATTCATAATTGAATGTGAGATTCTTTTCTAACTGAAACACCTTTGAATAGATTGCATTTTTTTAATCAGTACTGTTGTATATACTAATGGGCTTACTTCTTGAGAGTGGGTCTCAAAAACCATGTGCCTTTGCTCTGCACATAGGATCTTCTCTGAAAGTAATAAGTGTTAGAGTCCACTGCTCCCATCACTGACTACAGATGGAGGATTAACCAGCGAGTAAAATGGTTGTTGAAAAAGCTAATTAAAATAAATGGCTCTATAATTCTATTTAGTTTGTCCTTATTAACAGTATCTAGTGCTTTGTGTATTCTACAGCTGTAAAAATATCAAGCTGTGTACTTTGATTTTGGAAATCTATTTTTTAATAAATTTTTGGATTATAATTTGATATGTGTTTGTTGCAGATAATTAGAAAAATATGAAGAAATGAAGATAAGATAAAACTCACCAATAATTCTACAGTTAGAGATAAATTATATTTTTTATATTTCCCATTTTTCATATAATTGGGGTCCTATTGCACATATGATTTTATGTTCTCATTTGTTTTCCTTAGCATATCATTAACAATTTTGCATGCTAAAAAAAAACCTCTGAAAATCTAATTTTTAATGACTAATATTCATTTGCATAGTCATACCATTATTTACTTAACTATTGGTTAGTCACAGTTTTCAATACTATAAATAATGCTTTGATGAACATATTGTATACAGATTTTTGTGTTCATCATTGATTATAATAAAACAGCATTATGGTATCTGTTAGATTATATATTTTCAGTGCTAAATTGTAGGATATCAGATAGTTATTCCTCGGTGTGGGTGGGAATAAATCTGAGAAGATGTTATATTGTGGTATATGAGTTGTTTTTTGAAGAGTGCACAACCAGGGCTTTGGCAGCTATAAAGATTCAAGGCATCACAAGTGGGAAAGATTTGTGAGCAGAGATGTGAACGGAAATGAGCTGGGCTGTATGTATCAATTTGACTGAGTGTGATCCAACCACAGGGGAAGAAAAGGCTTGAGAAATTGAAAAAAATAAAGTTTGAAATGTGGGATGAAGAGTTTGAAATTGCGTTAGTATGGTAGATGTAGCAACCAAAAATCCTGAGTTTTCTGCACCATTTTTCTTTTAATTATTCATTAAAAATTTTTACTTAGCACATTTTATGTGAAAAGCCCTCCTGATAATGTAATAAAGCATGGTGGAGGCCACAGGGGGATTATGCTTCAATAGGGATGATGGTATTAAACCAATGAATGTCATGGTCTGTCATGTTGTTCCCATAAGTGTGCTTATATTGTAAGACTGTGACACAGTGTTGGTTTGGAAAAGTGTGCTCATGGCAGCATTTGAAAATCTTTGGAAGCACAGAATCAGAACAGATTCACAACTTAAATGGCACAAATATTTAAAAGATTGTTCTCCATGTAAATTGGAAGGGGGCTGGTTAGAGTCAGGAATAGCAGTTAAAGATCCATTAAGGAATGCAAGACTTAGCAGAAGTCTTATATATATTATATATATATATACATATATATAATTATATATAATTATAATGCTCCCTTAGAGATTCTGTGTGTGTCTCCGGTTAGAAATGACTAAATGAATAGTGTGTGTTTTTGTACCCCCCAAAATCGTCAAGCTGCTAAACCTACTATTTTGAATCTTAACATACTTAATATGCATGTGTATGCAGTTTTCTTCTGCATATTTTTCTCATATTGTTTTTTGTTTCTGAGATTTTTTTTCTGTTACTTGGTGCCAAGTTTTATTACAAACATTAATTAGTGTTACTCCAAAAAATCAATTTTGAGCAAATGAAATGCACTGCAAACATAAAAAGAAATTTCTATAACCTTTTTTCTTATTAAATGTTAGGAACAAAAGCCACAATGGATGTTCAAAAATGGTATTCGAGAACTTCAAAATTGGCTCTGGCCTTGGCAATTATCCACTCAAAACCAGCAGACAGAAGCAGCAGAGAATACACAGAACATCTTGCAATGCTGGTGTCTGAGCCGGAGTCAAAGTGGAGATCAAAAGTCAAAGCCTTGGAAGCTGAAGTTCTGCAATTACGTCAGAACCTTCTTCTGAGCAGAATTTGTTCAGGATCATTTAAGAGTGGTGAGTATATGAAATTGCCTTTTGGTAATGTGTCAAACTGTGTTATTTCAGCTGCACAATTATTTAGAAATTTGTTACCAAAACATAAAACTGTTTAGTTTCCTTGAAAATTAGACTTCTTCTTCTTTTTCACTTCTAATCATTCATTAAAAGTTTATTGTCACTTTCTATGAATGGGGCTACTTTGGACTTTGGAGGAAATGAAGTTAGAGACTGAAAATAATCTAGATGTGAATGCAGTAGTTTTAAGCTTACTAGATAAATTCATTTTAAAATCTCATTGTTCAACTTTATTATCTTACTATTTTGCTTTTGTATTAAATAATTCATCTGGAAGACATATATCAATACCAGCTATAGGTAAGGCATGTGGTGGGTGATGAGGACCCAAAAACACATAAAAGGAGGTGCTGTCCTCACCATTAAATACTTATCCTTCTAGGAGGGAAAACAGACCTACAAATAATTAACCCAGTTGTGATACATGCTATAATAGATTGATGAAATACAGAGGAGGAAGCCATTCATTCTGCCTAGGTTCTGGGAATGCTTCTTGGGTTTGATCCTCAAGGATCTGCCCACTCATCAATGAAATGGTTACACAGCACCCAGCAAGAGGCAGGACCGTGGGCAAAGACACAGGAAGTAGAAAATATATATCTCATTCTGAACACTGCCAGCACTACATCTCAGAGTGGCCAGAGCACTTGCAAGGTAAACATGTGATGGGGAGAAAGGAAGAGAGGTGAGTTGGATCAGGTCTAGAAGGGCCTTGAATGTAAACCTAAGGAATATTTTGGTATATTATTAGTAAGTTGACCATATAATTTATTAGTCCCCCACTAGGACCCATGTGAGAGTAAAAGGGAAGGTCTATCAATAATTACACTAGGACAACAGGGGCAAACCTGGATTCACTTCAGCAAACTGGAACATGTGGTCACTTCATTCATCAGGAGCCATTGGACATTTTTGAAGCAGAAGATTGACACTTACATTGTGATTAAGAAACAATTCTGGCAAATTTTTAAAAGTATCAGATTATGTCACTCCTTTGCATAAAACTCTTCCCTGGCTTCTAATTATGCTTCACATTAGATTCAGTCTTCTGATAGTGACCCATAATGCTGTGAGTGATATCACTTCTACTCACCTCTCATACCTCATCTCATACCCCTTCCCCATTATGAACTAGGTTCTAGCCACCAGGGCCTTTCCAGTCCTTGAAGGCTCTTTCTTGCTATGGACCTCTGTTACACTCTTTTCTTTGACTCTTTTTTGTGGCTGGCCACTTCTCTACCTACAGGTCTTATTCTAAATGACACCTCCTCAATGAGGTCTTCCCTGAATACTCTATATACATTTCATCCCCCACTAGTTATTCTTTGTTGCAGCTACGTTTTCGCTCCTGAGCTCAGTAGTGAAGGAATGAATGATTACTCGAAACACATGGTGTTTCGAGAGAAGGGGAGAGGCCAAAATCTAAAGGAGAAAATGGCCTCCTCAGCTAAGTTCCTTCCCGTATTTATTTCCAAGGACACATGCGAAGGGTCAGGGCTGTTTGTTAATTTTTTTAACAACTTCCATACAGGTCAGCTGTTTCCAGCTGAACTTTGCACTCAGCAAACAAGCTGCTTCTGGCAGGCATTTTTGCCCGATCTTTCATTCACCTTGCTCAAGTTCTTTCCATCCATCCTTTCTTCTGGGCCCAGCTCCTACAATTCTTTACACAAGCACCCCTGGTGGATTATTTATTTACTTACTTATGTACTTAGTTGCTATCTTACCTGCTGAACTGGAGTCTAAGTGCACCGAGGAGAGGTCTTTGCTTTTCTCAGGATTTTTTACTCATTGCCCAGCCCAAAACCTGACACACAAAAGGTGCTCAATAAGTATTTGTTGAATGGAAGTGGAATGCTATAGTGGTAATTCAAGGCAGGGAGACCAGTTTTAAAAGCTTTGATCAAGGCCTATATGAAGAATAATGAGTTGAACTAGGTCTGTGATAATGAGCACTAAAAGGAGAGACATTTATAAATGATTTCAGAGTAGACACTTCAGATATTTGTGAATGATTCAGAGAGTAGTTAAGAGAGGTAGAGGTATTTGGGATAATTGAGGTTTTTCCATCCTAGTTTACTAAATGGATTGCAATACTTTGAATTCAGACAGTGACACAGAAATAAGCTTATAGGATAAAATGTTAAGTCCAGGTTTGTCTCACTTTGGGTTAATCCTTAGAATATACAAGGATCACCTAGAAGGAAAGTGGAAGTATGATCCTAAAACTCAGAGGGGATGAGCAGGATACAACTATAGACACAGACTTAGGATTTTTGGCATTTAAATCATGGTTGAAGTTAGAGCTGTAATTGAGACTCACAAGGAGAGCAGACCTGTGGTTGGGCTGGGAGACCTGCAGCAGATCCCAACATCCCAGGGATAGACAGAGGAAGAGGAGGCATTATCATATTAGGAGTGTGCAGGATTAGTGCACACATATATGCTGTGGGTTTTAGGGGACTCACTAACTTTATTTTTGGGAATTATCAGGAAAACCTGATCACTGAACACCCAAATGTTACTAAAATCTCATTATTGTATGAGCAAAAACTGTTATACAATCTATAGCCACATTTTAATCTCTCTAAAGCCCTTGTAAATGCGCTCTTTGAGTATACCCAGTAAATGAATAGTAAACATAATCAATTTTTCTTCATATTTTTCTGTGCAGTTATCCAATTAATGTCACAAATGTAAAAATTTCCAGGAAACTTAAACTATGACTCTCATAAACATCTATGATGTCAAAACTGTTGTTTATTATCAAGGATCGATTTATAGTACTGATATAGTGTGCATGCTATTTGTTTATAACGTGAGTGTGCTTAACACTAAGAGCCTAGGTGATAACTTATTTTTATACTGAACATTTTCACTTACAGTGCCTGTGAGAGAAATTTTCAAGAATCATATAATTAAAATCACTTTTACTCACAGCAGGAGTTGAAGGTAAAGTGTTTCAGTGCAGATGTTTGGAAGTAATCTATTTCTCCATCTGTTAGCTTAAACTTCAAAAATGAGGAATAAATGGATAGATTCAGATGAATGGAGTAACTGTCAAAGGAGACAGAAAAAATGTAAAAAAGGATACTATTACATTGGCAGGAAAATAAAGGAAGAACATAGCAGTTATTTAAAGATGTATAATTTGAAAGACTGGCCTCCTTTGCTCTAAGAAAATGCCATACCTGAAAGTCAAAACTATATTATAGATGTATTTATATTATTAAATACTTCTTTCTGGAATTTTCAAGGTTACTTTACATGTGCAGCTGTTCTTAAGTGTTAAGAGACAGCAGGCCCTCAGTAAATGTTGAATTGAATGTTTCTTGACAGATTGAAAGGCTAGGGAACTTAATTTACAGCATCAACTATCCATTGAAGCAGCTGAGCAACCCCAAATTAAATAAAGCAGAGCTGAAATGGCAAAGTAAAAAATAAGGAAGTATGATATGGTTTATACAGCATTTCAGGAACTCAACCTATTTCTTTATTCTGATTTATTTTTCTACAGCTTCTTAAAGAGGAATTTACCTCTTTATTGTATTTGTTAAGGGACTAGACCATACAGTGAAGGGATACATAGAACTTGATAATAGATTCATGCCACATTTTTATTTGACATAAATGCTGATTAGTAGCTTAAGGAAGGAAGGAAGAAATGTCCAGATACCCAATGACACATTTCAGTGATGTGTGGCAGACATGGTTAGTTGTCTACTCAATAGGCAACTCCCTTCTTTGTTACTAAAGTGTTCCCATTTTGCTTGGGAAGAAATATGCTCATGCCCAGTAGGTTAATTCATAAAAGGCTTAGACCTGTTTTGCCAGTATTGATCTAACATTGGGCAGAGGGCCTAATTCTTGCCAATGAAAGCTGAAATGCAATCTTCTGAGCTTTTGATCAAGTTTTGCCTGTTTAGATGAAGAGATGGAGGACTGTGAAAGAGAGCAATTTTTAAAACATCTTACCTCAACCCCTTGTTTCCTGTGTGGGGCACTCCCACATGAAAATATGATGCCTTGACCTGTGGTAACCATTTCGTAACTATGAGGCAGTACCGAAAAATTAATGCGAACATGCTAAGGATGGTGAAACAGGAAGATGAGAAGTGCCTGGGTCCTTGTTGACATTGCTGAGGGGCCAAAGTAACTCTAGGATTAGTTTATTAGGCAAACAATAGTTTGTTCTGGTTACCAGGTATTCTGTTCCTTGTATCTGAACACTTCCTAACTTATAGGGTGGAGAGGGGTGGAGGGTTATGAATGGATTAGAATGCTGCTTTCTTTCCCAAGAATCACATTGTTTTGTCTAGATCAGTAATTTAAGGCAGGGAGACCAGGAATGTGACCATAAGTGAGGTGGTAGGGGGTAACCTGAATAGATGCTATTGTATTAATTACATGGTAATTTGGCATTCACAGAAGGGAAGTGGATAAATGAAGTATCAGGTATGTGCTTTTCCCCCCCTATAGCTTTAAGTACTTAATGTCTTCATAAATGATAGATAGGCTACTAGGTGAGCAATTGGCTAAGAGAGAAAAGACAGTAAAAGAAAATCAAATTAATCCATTGCTTTACATGTTTAGTAAATATTCACTGAGCACTTGTAAAGGGTGCTTAGGGTGGTGGTGGAGGGTGGGGCAGTATGCAGGGCAATACAGTTAGTTATGGTTGAACTTAGCTCTCCTAAGTTTTGGGTCCTGGGAAACAACCAACCCAATCAGATGCTTTGGGAGCATCCTGCCCCTTCTAGCTGACATTGCTTAAGCTTGTCCCGTACCCCTTTTTACTGCCTTATACTCCGGGGGATTGAATCCTCAGAGCTCAATTCTTGCTTCTCATTCTGTGAGAGTCTGTATTCAGGAAAGAGTTTTTAGCTAGATTGGTGGCCACAAGGGAACAGAAGAGGAGCTGGATATCACAGCCACCTCGCCTGCACCCTGCCAGACCCAGGGTGGAGCTTGCCTAAGTCTCCTGCCTGCCATTTTCCTGGCCCCAGCCCTCTCAGCCTCTGTCCTATCTCTTTGTTCTTCTCATCCTGTTCCAGACCATGTACTGATGGAACATTAAAAACAGCTGACTTACTGACATAAGTCACAGTGAAGTAACTGACACAGTTACTTCACATAACTGTGAAGCTCAGCATTTATAAATTGTGACATTCACTCTTTTACAGATGCTGAAAGAACATGCAAAATTAATGCATAAGCATTTTATTCTCAGTTTTCATATAAGCTCTCATAATATAAATTGCCAGATACAATAAAGATGAAAATTTGCTTAAATTTTCAGTTGACTTAAAACATACAAGCGTAATGTACATAAACATAAGAGGATACATCCTTAATAGGGATTCTAATGAGAGGCTCTATAATAATTTAAAGTAAATTTTTGATTATATATTAGATACGTTTTACTCATTATATAAAATTGAATTAATCTTTCAATATTAGAGATAGTCAACATACAAAGCAATTAAAGATTAAAAAAGCTCATAATATGAAATGGCTTTAATAGTGACAAAGCAATGATTGAGAAATGTGAATAACTTAATTATCATAATAGGAGCTGGCTCTGATAGGAATGATATGCAGAGATAAGGGCCAAACAAGTACTGGTTCAAGGAACTGGGTTGAAAGAAGCTATGGAGCTTCAGAGGCGGGGCCTAGGGGTGGGCATTCCCCAATAGGCAGGATTCCCAATAGAAATCTTCATTCTTCCCAATATCAGGCTCTGAATCTCATTGCATGGTACAGCCATCTTCTTTGCCTAAGCTGGATTCCAGTAACGTATGTTGGATGTTCAGGTAATCCCCAAATTAGGGGGACTTTACTTTCTATGTATCTGTAGAACCTCTGCACTTCTCTCCATTCCCAATGCCACTTTCTTGATCTCACATTACTTATCCCAATTAGACTGTAAGTCTTTAGTTGTCTTTAGTTGTAGTCTTGCTACTTTACAGTCTCGACTGCAGCCCAGTCTCAAGTCATCTCATTTATTGTAGCATAAAGTCCAGAGGCCTTAAACTGGACTATAATACTCACCAGAATTTGGTGCTTGCTTACTTCTCCAGCCCAACTTCTCACTGCTATGGTCTTCACATTCTGCACTGTGACACACGAAATTTCCATCCCTTAAATCTACCTTGTTCTCACTTAGCTCTAGGATTTTACACATTTTGTTTCTCGCTGTAGGATATAATCTTCCGTTCTTTTGGTCTAGCTGTGTACTGTTCTTTTCTGATGCAGTTTTAATATCCCTTCTACCTTTGCTGACTCCCTCCCTAGACTAGATTAGGTCTTCCTGCTGTGGGTCCCCATAATATTCTGTTCTTTTCACAGCAAAAGTGAGCTAAATTACCATTGTGTAAGCAATCTGTTTTCCCTGTGGGACTTAAATTCTATGTTTGCAGGGATTGTGTCTATTTTCATCACCACTGTATTCAAATAGTTAGCACAGTGCCTGTTATGGAAGGGTTGACTGGTGGATATTTGTTGGGTAAATAAGTTTAGACATGGTCTATGTGAGCGTTAATACTTGGAACAAAATGGCCTTGCTAATCTGCAGTTTCTGGAGATCTGCCAAGCCCCTGTAGCAGTGGGAAGTAGGAAATAAGAGAGCAAGATCCAGCATTCTGGGGAAGGAGACCCACTAAAGTATCAGGATTCTTACCTTTAAGAGAGCCACATAGGTATTTAATAGTTTAATCAGAACAGAATCAATGACGAATTACAATGTTAGCTTCCTGTCAATGCAACAAAAGCTAAAACTATTTAAAATACTTTTGCATTTCTAGTTTGCTCAGTGTGATTTTTTTGAATAGTTTGGCCCCATAGCAAATTTTAATATAGTCCTTATATTTAGGATTATATTTAGTTTTTGACAGGTTTTGTCTGTCTTTTAAATGCCCTCCTATTTATCTGTTTTTGAATTTTAAGATTCTGCTAGAAATCCAAAGGTACTATGAGGATTGTGGAGTTAATATTTGGATTCTAAACATTCTGAAATTTATTTTATTAGAATAAATTTGATGTGCAGTGAATAAAATCCAGGTAGATAGCTCTGGACTTTAGGCTGGGAACATGTTTAGTATAATATCAATCCCATTGTCAAAGCAAGAAGGCAATCAATCAGCTAATCCGGGTAAATGGGGGAGGTCTGAGATTCCAGGTGATGTCAGTTCCCTTTGACTAGCAAAGGACTGTGGAAGTTATTTAAGGGGCGTGGCTGTGAAGGGAAGAAAATAAGATAAGTTGGTAGTTGGAGAGAGTGCAAGGGGTGGGAGAGCACATTAGTGCTCTGATGGGGAGGAATTAGCATAGAGACAAAAGTGGAAGATACAGAAGGAAGAGAGTAACAAAGGAGTCATAGGTGGCTCAGGGCCTTAAATTAGAAGAAATACAGAGCACAAGTGGAAAGACTGGTCTGGAACCTCAAGATTAGGCCAGCATTTCTTTTTCTAAGACTCTCCTGAAGGTAAGCAAAGGTGCCCCTTTATTTGTGTTTTTGCTGAGTTCATTTCAGGTAGCACTTCAAGGAGCTATCCTTTAAAGTTCACTTACCTTCTCGTCCTCCCTCAGTGTCCCTTATTCAGAAATCTGTCTCCTGGTCCTATTGTTGACTTTTTTCAACTTCCTTTGGGTTTTTATTCCTATATTTCTTTCCATGGTGCTTTAACTCTTGTCTAAGAAATCACTCCCACCTCTTGCATTGATTATAGACAAAGAAATGAGGAAATCAGAATTAAGTAACTTATCTAAGGTTAAATAGATAGGAAATGCAGTGAGGTTCCTGTAGAATCCTAGAATAACGCCTTTCTAGTACTTTAAGGTAGTTCTTAAATCAGTGTTTCTCAAATTGAGTTCCCTATTGGCTGCATCAGCATCTGGTGGGAAATTGATAATGCAAATTCTCAGACCCCACCCTTTAATTGAATCATAAACTCTGTGAATGGGGCCCAGGAGTCTCTGGCATAACATGTCTTCCAGGGGATTCTGATGAATATTGAAGTTTGAGAACCACTGTTTTAAACAAATAAAAGTGAAATTTATGTTCGGGGAGGATAATAAAAAATTTGACCAGAAAAGGGGTCAATAGAAACCTAGTCATTCTCTACGTATAACATCTGAGTATAATAAATTGAGAAGGATTTGTAGGCTAGCCTTTGAAAGATGTCTCAGTACCAACTAATAATAATATTTGGCCCCCAGTCATCAAAGAATTAAAAAAGTGTTGATTTACAGACTGATTGAGCTGAGTGACAGAAATGAGAGAAAACAAACAAAAACAGTAAAATTAACAGAACCCTAACAAGTATGTTTGATACTGTTCCATACTATTCAGTGAAATATGTATAAAAACATCATAGGAATCTAAAGATTGGGTTGATTCTTTTTCTAGGAGAATTTCTCTCTTCGTTTCTCTTCCATTCGATCCTACTGCCCTCTCCCTTCTTAATAAACACCCATATGTAAGTTGTATAAGACAGCCTTTTTGTTTTGTTTTGTTTTTTGTAGGGAAAAACTTCCTTTTCTCATGGCAATTTCAAGTAATTTTAAAGACGTCTTGTAGGGGAAAATTTTGGATAGGAAATTTAGTATACTGGAAATCAGTAGAAAATCTTAAATTTTGATTATACTGTTGTACCAGTCCTTAAAGGAACACATAAATTAACATAGCTAAAAAGAAACATATTGTTATAAATGACTGTTGGCATGTTGCAGGCAATAAGACAAAGCAAATTTAACTTGTAAATAAAGTTTCATAGCATGCATGTGGAACTATAAACACACATACTTGCATTGTGTTCCAGGTCATACTGAAAAGCTAAAATAGCTAACCTTAATATAAAATGAATTTGAGTGAAATCCTAAAGAGAATATGCAGACAGAGAGCATGTATCAGTAGAAGCTGTACTAAACAGTAGGGAAGTATAGTGTTTGGGAGTGATTATCTGTAGAGGGGGGCCCGGTGTGCGCAGCATCCACATCAGCTGTTTTCTATGATTTGGGTGTTAGCCCTCACCCATCACAAGAAGGAGACTTATGACATTTTTCTTATACTGCTGGTAATTGGTGCTCTTTTCTCTCAAATCTCCCATTTTAGACACAGTGTTTACATGAATTTTTAACTTTAAATTGCTTTTGAACATTGATTAGCATTCACGTGATAATTAAATACCTTGAAGAGTACCGTTGAGGGATGTCTGTGCTTTGTTATTCTAATAACAAATACTTTTTCCTCTGGAATTTAGTACAATTTGTTCATTCCTTTCTGTAAAACAATATTTTTGACAGAATGAACTTATCCTTTGACCCAGTGTATACAAACTAGATGGCATTTTGCATATTTTAATACTTAAATTTGTTAATAATTGTGCTCTTAACACCTCCAAAGTTATTTCTACCTGTGTGCTTTTATGAAGTGTTTATCCTCTTCTGATTATTTTTTATTCTTTGAACCACAAGGTATCTCATCATATCTGTAATTTCCAAACAGGAGTTTGTCCAAAGTAGGCCAAGTCCATGCTGGTGGGCTGTTTTTTGTGGCTGTGCAGCTCTCTCATGTCTGACAGGGTGAGATTTCCAGCAGGAGCTGGACCAGAGAACTGTGTACCTCAGTGATGTGTATTTTTCCAGTCCCTCTGAAATGTCTCTTTAAAGAAGTGCTTTGTCTGTGTGTAGTCGTGCAGGTGAACACAGTGATGACAAACTTAGGTACTCATTTAACTTTGTAACAGTAAGTGCCATACGAATCTAGGCCTTTCATACCTGTAGGTCTGTGTTGGTGGTGAGGAGTTCCCATAGGTATGAAAAAAAAGTGCCATTAATGAGATTTGCAACTTTAATTTTTAAAGTTTATTTTTTTAAAAAACTTTCTGAAAATCTTTGCCTCTTTACTGTTGGTAAACATATGGCTAGAGTTCCAGGCAGTGGCTCTTAATCCTGCCTCTCCATTACAGTCACCTGGGGAACTATTAAAAGTCCTGGTGCCCAGGAACATCCCAGACCAATAACGTCAGAATTTCTGGGGTTTGAACCAAGACATTAATGTTCTTTCACAGTCCTTGGGTTATTCCAAAATACAGTCAAGATTGAGAACCACTGGTTTAAGGTGAACTTGTATTTTCTATATTCAACCCCAATGCTCTTATTGCCAGTTTTCATTATTAATCTCACCTTGTATTAATCTCTTTATTTTACTGGGATATTCTCTGAAGTACACCACAGTTCTTTATTAGAAACAATGTAACCACCAATCTCTGCTCTGCTTCTATGAGGTCGACATTTTTAAATTCCACATATATTTGAGATCATGCAGTATTTGTCTTTCAGGTGCTGAGGGTAGGGGGAGAGGGGTCAGGTGTTGGTTAAAGGGTTTCACTTAGGATGAATAAATTCTGGGCCTCTATTGTACGGCATAGTCTATAGTTAATCTGTTGTATGCATGAAAATTGCTAAGAAAATAGAGATTAAATGTTCTCCCCACAAAAAAATGCCAAGTGTGTGAGGTGGTAGATTATGTCAATTAGCTTGACTTAATCACCTCACAGTGTAGACATATATCAAAACATTTATGCTGAAAATATATACAATTTTTGTCAATTACACCTTAATAAAGCTGGGAAAAAAGAAAGCATGGAAGACACATGGGCCCTTTGTGGGGGACACATCTGACTGTGTATTTTCCTACACAGATTATGCGATTTGAGAGCATGGATGACACTGTTGAGGGGATAGTGGGTCTGTGGGCAGCTGGAGTTGTCTTTATGCACATTTGGATGCACTGGTGGCATGGCTGGGTTTGGAGTCGGGCTTTTGTGGCTTCTTGAGTGGATAGTGAGCAATTATAAAATGAAAACGAGCATTTATTCCAACTCCTATTTTTATTCTGTAAGGGTAAATATTCCTCCACCCTCAAAATCATCATAAGGTACATAGTTTTAAAATTAGGGAATAGTTGTATTTCTGCTCTTCCTTCAGTATTATTTTTTGTTATATAATGTGTAGCTTATTGAACAATTTACAGTATATTTTTTGAAATAGAACTCCTTATGGTATTGCCATGATTCCTGTAGTGGTGAGTTCTTAGTAGTAATACTCAGCAGCCCATGATTAGTTAAAATGCCTCTTCAGAAAGGGGCAAGTATCATTTATTCCATTGGTTCATGTTATAGGTGATTTGTATATAAGCTACCTATAAAATCTTCTTGGCAATACATTGGAACATTCTGAGACACCCTATATCAGTTGATTCAGAGGTGCTTTTTATTGCATGATTTATAAGTAAATATTTAAGACAATACTATATATACATTTACACACATACAGCTGCAAAGATGTTAGTTGAAATTATACTAAAATCTTGTGGCAGCCTTATCTTAATTCACAAATTCTGATTCTAGTGCTGTTAACAAACAACTTTCCCAAGAATTCTCAGCTGTTAAATTTACTTAAATAATTAGGACATTATCTTTTACATAATTCTGTAGTACATGCATTTTCCCCCCAACTAATGAGAATTTTTATATTTACTGGAAGGTAGTAAACACTCAAGTTTTATGGCATGAATATCGTGGATTTATATGTTTACCAGAAAGCATCTTGGAATAAATGGACGTGATGTGATTATAACATCCATTCTGACAATAGGCTTGAATAAGGAAAAGGGCAAAGCCTAGAATACCATGCTTAATATGAAACACTTGAAGACACTGATGAACGATCATCATCAAGGTTTAGCACCCAGTAGGTGCTCAATGATTAATTTGGGAATGAGTATGCATAAGTGAATGAAGAAAGAACCAACAGAGGGAGAGGAGGAGGTATTGATGGTGGAAAAAGGTTGTTAAAGACAAATTCCGGAGGCAGAGGGCTTATTGGAAAGAACATGTATTTGGGAGTTAGATGAATCTGGATTGAATCTGGCTTGAATCTCAGCTCTACCAACATTAGCTCAGTTGTTTTGAGCAAGTCACTTACCTCCCCTGAGACTCACTCTTCTCCTCTGCAAGATAAGGCTAACAGTGATAAGGATAATGGGGGCAGTGCTGAGCTTTAATGGGGAATGTGTAGCATGATGCTTCCTGTCACATAGGGAACAAATAAATACTAGTTTCCTTCCCCCTTGGCCATGATGGTCGGACGGGAATTTCCATCAATTCCTTAGCAGCAGAAGAACCTAAGAACTTTTATTCTTTCTTTTTTTTTTTAAGGAATTGAGAATTTTATCATTTAATGCTCTCTTGCAAACACCTGGATCTAGCTGTTTTAGCTGATTGTATCAGTGGGAAAGGGAGAACCAAGATTTAAGGATGTTGTGTGAGTTTTCTTCTTCCAGCAGTAAAATTGAATGATGAGCATGATTACCCCGTTCTCGAGTTCTAGTCCACTAGCAAAGGTGGAAGATCCTCAGTGTGTTACAGATACGGTAGTGTGCTTCTCTTGGAGTAAATTGATCAGAAATTTTTAAAGAAATTCATCTGCTACACTATTCAGTTATTTTGGGAGTTACACTAATGTACACTGATTTCCATTCTCTATTCCATCTCTGTATTTTTATAAAAGTTAGAATCTGATTTCTTTTATTCTGATTTCTCAATTATATAATTTTTAGTGTTTTTCCCCTTCCACAGTGAGCCTTATGATATCTCTCATCTGTAAAACATCATTTCTATTTGACTGTTTCAGGAGCTCCCATAGGTCATCTGCCACCGTTTTTTGCCTCTACAATTTTTCCTAAGACACAGTTAAAATCATGTTTTAAAGAGTGAATAGATTTCCATTGTCTAGGAGTAGATTTCATTCAAGGCCCTCTCCATTGTGAATCCAGACTCTCTTTCCCGCCCTCTGCTTCAATTCTACCTTCTTGGAGCTATTGCCTGTGCTCCTTCCTGGTATGAAAGAGCTCCCTAATGAGAACACTGCAATCTCTCAACACTCCTACAATATCAAATCTTTCTGGCTTTTCCCTCATTTGAACTAATTCCTCTGTTCCGCTATAGCATACCACCTGGACCTGTTTGACACTAATAACTTTTTGCCTTGCAGTAGAGTTAGTTGTTGATATGCTCTTTTCTGAGTTTCCTGATGGCAGGAGGATATGCCTTCTTTATCATTTGATTCTTTTTAGCCTTTATTCCAGTGTCATTATGTTGTAAAACCCAACATGGATTTGATGAATTAAATTCAATATAGTATAAGCCGTGTGAAATTATTTATTCTGATGAGGTAGAATATAATTAGTTTGGTTTATTTTCTTTTGGAAAAAAGTGTGTTAATTTTATTTTTTAATAGTAAATTTTTACAATGAGTGATGGATGAATGAACCATAATACTAAAAGCTATGCTATACTAGTTTTTAACTAGTTATGGAAACCAAAAACCCTGAGAATGGACGTTATTTTCAAGACCATCACAATAGTAAAAATCAGTGAAAATGAGTTCTCCTTGCTTAGAAATAAGGTGTCTTCAGAAAATTGACTTTGAATTCTCCTTTTTACTACTCACATGAATATCTTTTATTCATAATTGACAGTGTAACCATCGACTACTGAGCTCTCTTTGGCTGTACTTCTTTTTCAGAATTAAGAATATTTTATTGTGTTCCCTTATGTTAGAGAATAGACTGCACAATCAAGCATGTGATTTTTGGCCATATCCCTAATGTTGTTGCAGAGTTGTCACTTGGGTCTTTACTGGCAGATAGACTATAGTTAAAAAAAGAATGTTAGCTATGGAAATGCTTACGTCTCCAGACTGTGACATGTGAATGATTCTGGACTTCATAATAAACCTGTAATTAGTTCATATACTTATGACATAGGATAAGCTATTATATCATCCTTCAAATATTTTATTTCATGATGAAATCAAAGGCATCTAATTCCTAGATTCAAAATTTGCCAATTGCAGATTTTTTTTTTACTCCTGGATCATCTGTCTTTCTAGGGCTGGTACCAATATTTTCAAATAGTTTTGTAGGGTTTTAAGGAAAAGAATAATCTATGTGATTTCATAATCAAATAATCTTTTCATTTTTGAGCTTTCATAATTTTTAAAATTTGTACAGATTTAGGGAGTAAAATTACAGTTTTATTACATGGATACATTGGATCATAATACCTTTTTTTAATAATGTCCTTATAACATTCATTTAGCAGAAATTATTGAGCACCTACCTTGTGCCTGGCACCATGTTAAGTACTTTAGGATGCACTGGTAAGACAGATATGGTGCTTTCTCTTTGGGGTTTACAGTTAAAGGCAGAGAGCAGAAGCTTAACATATAATAGTAGTTTCTATGGGAGCCTATGGCTGGGGAATCTGACCTGATCTAGAAGGTTAGAAAAGGTTTCAGGAAGAGTACTTAAAATCTAAAGATTGAGTAGTAGTAGTAGTCAGTTAGGGTTGGTGAGTTTTGAAGGAGTGGGAGAGTGTTCTAGATTACAGAAATAACACAAGGTGGACTGGTGAATATGGCTAGAGGAGTGCTGTTCAAGCCTGGCTGCACATTAGAATTACCTGAAGAGCTTGAGAAAAATCCAATGTGAAGACCTCATTCTGAGGGAGGCTATAGATACTTAGAAATCTATTATGGTGATATTTTCAGCATATGGATGACACAATAACATTTGTAATTGGAAAGGTCACCAGGCTCCAGCATGAGACAAATTGCCCTCAAGAGTTGAGGATGAATATGCAGAGACCAGTTAGCTAGTTAAGAGGTCCTTGCCCTGGGATGGTCAAGAAAGGGGAGTAGCTTGGGCAAGGGTGATGGTAAACAATGGTGGGAATAAAAGTTGGCAAAAGGAAAGGAGAAAAGGCTAATTATGTAGGAGAATCCTGGGAAAGGTAGTATCACTCATAAACCAAGTGAAGAAAATATTTTGAAAATGAGGGGATGCATGAGATGAGATATCAAGCAAGGTAGAAACTGTCTATTAATAAAGTAGCCAGGAGGCCACTTGCCCACTGGCAACTTTGCTGAGAGAAGTAGCATACGTATGGAAGACCCAAACACATGAGATAGGCAGTGAGTTTCATAGAATATCACTGGAAAAGGAACCATGGGCATGAGGTTAGGAAATGTTTCAGAAAAGAGAGAGCATGTAAGCAGGGTCTTGAAGAAAGCACAGCACTTCAGCAAATGGGTTTACACAACCCAAGAAGGGTAGAACATTTTGAGGTTTGGATGTAGTATGTCCAGGGCAAAAAAATAGGATTGTTCTTATGGAGTTTGGATTTTATTATTCCAATAATAGAGAAATGTTAAAGGGTTGTGGACTAGGGCTGGTGTGAAATCCAGCTGTAGTGTGTTGGATGTAGGAGAGAGGAAGAAACTAACGGCAGAAAAACCCTGTAGGAGAAGATGGCAGTATTCTAAGCATAATTAGAATAGCATGGGCCAGGATGCAAGCAAGTAAAAGATTCCAGTGTGATGCATTTTGAAACAAACAAAAAAATGACAGAGCTTACTGAATAATCAACTAGTTGTCGTAGAAAATACAAAGGAAGTACTCAAAGGGGATTTGAGATTTTGAAATTGGTTTAAAGAAGGAACTTTTTATCCAACAGTGATGTATGCATATGCTGTTTAATTGTTTTTAACATCTAAAAAGATTCCACATTTTGGGAGGGAAAGGGGACCTGTAGTTAATGAGCCAACATTTTATAATTTCTTTTTGGTACTTGCAAGATCTATTGTCAGACTTCTTTTGGGATTACACCTCCATGTAAAAGGGAGAGGATCTCTAAGATGAGAGTGCTGATTCTGAACCCATCAGGGTCAATGAGGGTCAGAACAGAGTACCCCCATCTGGATCAACAGAACTTAAGGGAACTCCCAGCACCCCAGGAGGACAATAGGTAAATATATCAAGACCCTGAAAGGCACTAATAGTATGACTGGTGTGTAGTATGGCTTATATTATAATCTTCAGCATTTGGGAGAAAGACTGCCATTAGTCACCAGAAGTGAAGATTAAAGGGGATTTTATGAATGTTTTATGTATCCTAGGACTGCTAGATTATTTCCTAAGTTGTTTGAAGCCTAAGTTATTTGAAGATGTATGTTTAGAAGTTACCTGGGGACAGTCTGAACCCTTATTGATTCCAAAACAAATAAGAAATAGAGATTGGAAAGTAGTATTGTCCAGTGTGATCATATTTTAAGGGATACTAGTAAAATACAGTGATAACCATGACTGTCAGAATTTTGTGTTTCCTTTTCCTCTCTTTCATAGAAAACAATTTCCGTGGTGTCTGTGATTGTCAGTATGGTTTCAGAAAAAAATTGATTCTAGTCTTGCACAGTGAACGTTTTGATAGCTTTTAAACAAAGCCTACATTTCGTGGACTTGTTTTGATATGTCAGATGTAAAAAAATAAAATCTTGAAGCCAGAATCCATAAAACTTAAGCCTGTATAAGGCAGGCTTTACAAACATATTCTGGTCAGAGTAAGGTCTTATCCCTAGAGACACAGCTCAGGCTTGGGGCATCTCTGTAGGAGTTTCCTGATAGAGATTGCTATCTGTTTGATCTAAACAGATGCACATAAGCTAGACAAAAATGTGCTTGGCTCCAATCAGGTAAAATAGGCAAAACCTATAATTGTAGATTTACAAGTTGATTGGTAAATGATGGATGTGATTTAGAGAATGGAATTGAAAGGTGAATTAAAATTGGCTACTTCTTGTGCTAGTTGAGCTATGGTATAGTAAACATATAATTCAGGCAATGTTTATGGGTTAGAGGATTACAGGTAACTAAAAGTTAAAAAAATTCAATACTATACTGAAAATATTCTAAAATAGCCAAAATGATTAGCAGATACTTAAATGCATGATATTGGATCAGTACGGTGGTTGACTCTCAAGATTGGAAAAGGAAAAAGAAGAAAAAGTCTTCTTACTGTCCATTGGGAGCTTGTGGTCTGGTTAAAGAGGCATGATCTCCTGAAAAAGTCACATGTGAAGGTACCACATGTTATGTATGTAGTTTTGTCTTAGGTTATATTCATGTTCATTTGTTCATTGATTATTGATTCATTTCTTTATTCAACCAAAACACATTGATTTCTGGAGGTCTAATGTTGAACAAGACAGAAGTAATAGAATTTATATTGCCATGAAGGAGATAGATATTAAGAAGTAAACCCATAGGCAAGAAGAGTTCTGAGAGTGTTAAAAGCAATGAAGAAAATAAACCAGGTTGAAGTGATGGAGTAGCTGGGTATGGGGTCAGGGCTGCTAATTTAGACTGGATAGTCAGTAAGCCTTCATTCAGAAGGCAGTGTTTGTGCTAACTCCTGAAGAAGTGGAGTCATCCAAGTGGCCCTGAGGCAGGAACGTGCAGTGAGCAGAAAAGCTAGTGTGGCTGTGGAGCAGAGTAAGGAACAGAGGGTGAGGGAATGAGGCCAGAGAGAAGGCAAGGGCATAGGTTATGTAGGGCTTGTTCCAGTGGTTAGGACTTTCAATACAATGGGAATCCTTGGTAAGCATTAATCAGAGGTTTAAACTTCTTGTTGTGGCTGCTGTGTGGAGAATGGGTTGTAAGTGAGAGTGGAAACAGGACTTCTGGGTACTAGTCCTAGGCTGTGGTCCATAAGGGAGGTAATAATGACTTAGGATAAGGTGGGTTAGGACAGCTAGAATACATAAGGTTCTCTCTCTCTTTTTTTTTTTTTTTTTTTTGCAAAATAGTAAGTGGTAAAGGCAAGCCCTGAAAAGGGAGCAGAGTGCCAGATGAACTTGGAAAACTTAAACAGAAATTAACATGAACTCATAGGAAGTAGAAAGACATTCTGGGAGTCAAGAAGGTGAAAATGGAGATGGCATAGCCCATTTCTCTGCTATCCAAAGAATAGTAGAGTAAACTTAGTATTAAAATAGTGGTTCTCACACTGGAATCACCTGAGAGCTTTAAAAACTTCTAGCGTCTGGTTTCTGTGCCCAGAGATTCTGATGCATTTGTCATGGGGTGTGGGCTAGTATTGGTGTTTTTTAAAAAAAAACCTAAGTCACTCTAATTTGGGGGCAAGGATGAAACCAGAGGTGTAAGATCTTTCATTATAAGTTCTTATAACTTAGAGGCCTTGAGTCTAGCAAGAAACAGGTGTAAAGCAGGCTGAATGAATGAGTTTGAGAATAGAGCAAAGCTTTTCTTTTGAGACTTTCTCAATTATTCACCCCCTTTTTGTTCAGTATATGTACGGTATAAACAATGTAGAGAATAAGGAGAGATAAGAGAATCCCCTGAAATGTTTATTTGAAAGACAAGTCCTTGGAACCCTCCCTTTGAAACACTGAATGCCTGTGTTTAGGAATACTAAATTTTAGTATTTTCCCCTTAAGATAATATAAGTTAGGGAAATATTGCACTAGGTAAAAGATCTTGGTGCATCTGGTATTTGATAAAGAGAGCAAAGAGGACACATCTGGCAGAAATGAGTGTCAACCTCAGTTGCCTAGTAGGGGAGGCTCAGGGTACTACAGTTGCCTAGTAGGGGAGGCTCAGGAACATAGATGTGAGCAATTGGATCTCTGTGGCCAACAGCTGAGGTCAAAGCAGTGGCTTTAATGGCTTGAGGGGAAACAAAATCAGACAAATTCTTTTGAAAAGAGGCTTGTTCAAGGAGAGATTGGAGATCTATGGGATCTCCACAGGAAAGGTAGTTGAGGCTAGATTGTGGAGAGAGTTCTCTGGTTTGGCATGCAGTAGTATTGGGGGGGACACGTAATTGGGTTTATTGCTAACTTCAGTAATTCTATTGTTTTAACCAGTTCTTCATGGTGTTCTTCATGATAAATTGAAGTTATGCAGAAGTTATTCATTGGTTCACTCTGTATATCTTCATGGCTTTGACATTTTTCTATAGGGCTGTGATATTGGCATCACAGTTTAAGTATCTGTCTTCTTCCAACCTGACACTCTCTGTTTGTTAGGAATGGAGTGAGGACTATGCTTTTTACCTATAAGTTTTTGCCCCATAAATGGTGGAATCCAAAGAGATAGTTTTTAATAAACTCTTAGTTTTGCCTTACTGAGTCTTTTCTTTTAGAGAAATTCTTTTGTTCATTTTTTTAGTCCCTTTTATTCAGTATCTATAGGGTACAAACAATGTGGATAATAAAGAGAGATAAGGTTTAAGCCCTGTCCATAGTATCACACAATCTGTTGTGAGTAAGATTATATCATTAATTATACCCAATGAGACTGTAGTCCAGAGAAAAATACTAGCATTCAGAGGACAAAGAGAGAGTGATTATTTTGTCTTAGAGAACAAGACTTTTAAAAGTCTTTTTGGAGGAAGTTGCTTACCTTGAAGGATGGGTAAGATTTAGAGAGCTAGGATATTTCAGGCAAGAGGGAATAATGTAAAGTATGAATACAGGAATCTATTGGCAAATGGTTTAATTTGACTGTGAAATACAGAGCATGAAGGGGTGTTGTAGAAAATAAGGTGAAAAACTAGATTGGAGACTATTAAGAAGAGGTGTGACAGTCAGTAGAAAACATGCTTTATTCTGTAGGCAGCAAGGGACTTTTGGAGATCTTCTGGCAGGAAAATAGAAAGGAAACTTAACATTTTTTGGGTGTGTGCTATGCATATGCCAGGAAGTACATTTCACATAAGTTATTCCTTTAGTCTGGGCGATAAGGTTATTTAGGCAGAGTAATTTGGCATCAGTGTTTAGAATTGTTTGGGAGGAGGAAGAGATTGGAGACAGGAATATCACTGCCATAGCTCAGGTCTTGTAATTGCATTGGCCTGTAAATAGAAAAGGTGATGATATTAAAAAAAAAAAAGGTTTTTAGTTGTGGAGTAAATATTTATTGAGCTCTTACTCAATATTAAAGGCTGTTGAGATATGACAGTATATCAGAAATTCAGGTCTCTCAAGGAGCATACATTCTTGAGGGCCAGACAGAGTATACCAATAGGAAATGATCAGGCAGTGATGGTGATAGAAATTTTTTTTTCTTTTGTTTTTGTAGGGTTTTTTTGTTGTTGTTATTTATTTATTTTTATTTCAAAATATTAAGGGGGCACAGATGTTTCTGATACAAGACTTGAGTCGGGGCTATAAATGTACCCATCTCTTGAATAGTGTTCACTGTACCCATTAGGTGTGTTTTTGTCCTTCCCCTTCTCTCTCCTCCCTCCTGCTTGATTTCTAATGACTTTTACTCTCCTCCATGTACTGGTGTGCCCATCAATTCTAATTTATTAGAGAAAACATGTGTGGTGTTGATTTTCCATTCTTGAGATAATTCACTTAGGATAATGGTCTCCAGTTCCTTCCAAATTGTTGCAAAAGGCATTAATTCATTCTTTTTATGGCTGAGTAGTACTCCATGGTATACATATACCACATTTTGTTAATCCACTATGAATTGATGGGCACTTGAGTTGATTACACATCTTTGCTATTTTAAATTGTGCTGCAATAAAAATTTCAATGCAGATGTCTTTTTTTGATAAAATGACTTCTTTTCCTTTGGGTAGTTACCCAAAAGTGGGATTGCTGGATTGAATGGTACATTTGAAGATTTTAGTTATTAGCCCTTTATTGGATGTGTAGATTGTGAATAGTTTCTCCAATTTTGTAGATAGTATATGTGCTTTGTTGATTATTCCCTTAGCTGTGCAAAAGCTTTTTAGTTTAAATAAATCCCATTTATTTATTTTTGTTGCTACTGAAATTACCATTGAGGTCTTAGTCATAAATTCTTTGCCTAGACCGACGTCTAGAAGAGTTTTTTATACATTTTTTTCTAGCATTCTATGGATTCATACATTTACAGCTTTTATCCATCTTGCATTAATTTTTGTAAGTGGTGAGAGATAGGGGTCCTGTTTCATTCTTCAGCATGAGGCTATCCAATTTTCCCAGCACCATTTATTGAATAGGGCCTTTTTTCCCCAGTGTGCGTTGTTGTCTGCTTTGTCAAAGATCAGTTGGCTGTAGGTAGATGGTTTTATATTTGAATTCTCTATTCTGTTCCATTGGTCTATGTGTCTATTTTTGTACCAATACCATGCAATTTTGGTTACTATATCCTTGTAGTATAGTTTGATGTCTGATAATGTGATACCTCCAGCCTTGTTCTTTTTGCTTCAAATTGCTTTGGCTATACAGGCTCTTTTCTGGTTCCAAACAAAGCATAGAATTATTTTTTCTAGACCTGTGAAATACGCCATTGATATTTTGAAGTGGATTGCATTCAATATGTAAATGACATTGGGTATTATGGACATTTTAACAATGTTGATTCTACCAATCCATGAGCATGATGTGTTTCTCCATTTGTTTGTGTCATCCATGGTTTCTTTCCTCAGTGTTTTGTAGTTCTACTTGTAGAAATCTTTCACCTCCTTGGTTAAGTGTATTCCTAGGTATTTTTATTTCCTTGTAGTTATTGTGAATGGTATTTAGTCTTTGATTTGAATTACATCTTGACCGTTATTGGTATATGGAAATGCTACTGATTTGTGAACACTGATTTTATATCCTGAGTATATGCTGAACTTATTTTTCAATTCCAGGAGTCTCTAAGTGGAGTCTTTGGGGTTTTCTAGATGCAAGATCATATCATCATCAAAAAGTGATAGTTATACCTCCTCTTTCCCTATTTAGATACCCTTTATCTTTCTCTTGCCTGACTGCTCTAGCTAGGACGTCCAGCACTATGAATAGAAGTAGTGAGGGTAGGCACCCTTGTCTTATTCTTGTTCTTAGTGGTAATGCTTTCAACTTTTCCCCTTTCAATATGATGTTGTCTGTGAGTTTGTCATATATGGCTTTTATAATTTTGAGATATGTTCCTTCTATGCCTAGGTCATTGAGGGTTTTTATCATGAAAGGGTGCTGACTTTTGTCACATTTTCTCTGCATCTATTGAGATGATCATATGGTCTTTGTTTTTCCTTCTGTTTATGTGATGAATCATATTTGTTGATTTACATTTGTTGAAACCTCCTTGCATCCCTGGAGTGAAGCCCACTTGGTTATGGTGGATTATTTTTTTGACCTATTGTTGAATTTGGTTTGCTAATACATTATTATTTTTGCATCTATACTCATAAGGGATATTGGTCTTTAGTTTTGTTTTATTCTTGTGTCCTTTCCTGGCTTTGATATCAAGGTGATACTGGCTTTGTAGAGTGAGTTGGGGAGCATTCTCTTCTTCTCAGTGTTATGGAATAATTTCTGCAGTGTGGGTGCCAGTTTTTCTTTGTAGGTCTTATAAAATTCGGCTCTGAACCCATCTGGCCCTGGGCTTTTTTTTTTGTTGAAAAACTTTGTATAAGTGCTTCAGTATCACTGCTCATTATTATTGTGTTCAGTAATTCTATTTCTTCCTTATTGAGTCTTGGAAGGTTGTATGTTTCTAGGAATTTGTCCATTCTTCTACATTTTCTAGTGTATGTGTATAGAGATTTTCATAATATTCACACATGATGTTTTGTAGTTCTGTGCTTCTGTGCTATCAATTGTAATGTCTCCTTTTTCATTTCTGATTGAGATTATTTGGGTCCTTTCTCTTCTATTCCTGGTTAATCTAGCAAGAGGTCTATCAATCTTGTTTATCTTTCCAAAGAACGAACTTATTGTTTCACTGACTTTTTGTATTATTTTTTTTGTTTTACATTTCATTTACTTCTGCTCTGACTTTTGTTATTTATTTTCTTCTGCTGGCTTTGGGTTTGGTTTGCTCTTTCTTTTCTAGTTCCTTAAGATGTGATATTAGGTTGTTAATTTTTGATCTTTCCGACTTGGATGTGGACAATAATGGCTATGCATTTTTCCCTTACGTAGGCTTTTGCTGAGTCCCATAGATTTTGATAGCTTATGTCTCCTTTGTTCAGTTCAAGGAATCTTTTGATTTCTGTCTTAATTTCATTATTGACCCAATAATTATTCAGTAGCAGGTTGTTTAATTTCCATGACTTTGTGTAAAATTTAGTGTTACTCTTAGAATTGTTTTCTAGTTTTAATCCACTATGCTCTGAGAAGATACATGGTATGATTTCGATTTTTTAAAATCTGTTGAGACATGGTTTTGTGGCCTAAGATATGATCAGTCTTGGAGAATGTCCTATGTGCTGATGAGAAGAATGTATATTCAGTTTTGGGGTAGAATGTTAAGTAGGTATCTGTTGTCCATTTTTTCTAGGGTCCCATTTAAGTCCAGTATTTGTTCATTTATTTTCTGCTTTGATTATCTCTCCAGCTTTGATAGTGGGGTGTTGAAGTCTTCTGCAGTTATGATAGTATTATTTATTTCCTTGCTTAGCTCAAGTAGAATTTGTTTTATGTATCTGAAGCTCCTGTGTTAGGTGCATATATATTTAGGATTGTTATGTCGTCTTGTTGAATTGCTCCCTTTACCATTATATCATGACCATCTTTGTCTTTCTTTACCATTTTTGATTTAAAGTCAGTTTTGTCTGATATGAGAATGGTTACATCTGCTCTCTTTTGGTTTACATTTGCATGGAGTATTTTGTTTCCATTCTTTCATTTTGAACATGTGTGCATCCTTGTTATTTAGGTATGTCTGTTGGAGGCAGTAGATACTTTGTGTTTTTTCATCCATTCTGCCAGCCTGTGTCTTTTGAGTGGTGCATTCAAGCCATTAACGTTAAGAGATGAAATTGTCATGTGTGATTGCAGTTCTGTTCATCATATTGGGTAATACCTTGTTGCTTTGTTTTTCTTCCTGTGCTATTGTTTGATAGGAGTTGTGAGCTTTAGCTATTTTGGGTGATTTTTACACTGGTGGGTATCTATTGTGTTGATTCATGTATAATGCAGTTCTAATTATTTCTAACAGGGCAGGTCTGGTCATGACAAATTCCCTCAGTATTTGCTTGTCTGGAGAATATTTTATTTCTCCATAAATTGAGAAGCTTAATTTTACAGGATACAAAATTATAGGCTGGCAGTTGTTTGTTATGTTTAAGAAGATTGAAGTTGGGGCCTGTCTTCCTTCTGGCTTGTAAGGTTTCTGTTGAGAAGTCTGCTGTTAGCCTGATGGGTTTTCCCTCATAGGTCACTAGATGCTTACGTGTAGCTGCTTGTAGAATTTTCTCTTTCATTTTGACTTTGGCCAGGTTCATTACTGTGTGTCTTGAAGATGTCTTGTTTCCTATGAATCTTCCTGATATTCAATGACCATCTTGTGTGTGGATGTCTGGATCTCTGGCAGTACCAGGGAAGTTTTCCTCAATAATTCCCTCAAATAGATTTTCCATGCTTTTAGCTCTTTCTTCTTCTCCCTCAGGCATACCTATAATTCCTATGTTAGTTCACTTCGCATAGTCCCATATCTCTCTAAGTGATTGTTCTGCCTTTTTTGTTCTCTTCTGCATCTTTAAACGACTGGGTTAGTATGAGAGCCTTGTCTTTAAGCTCTGAAATCCTTTTTTCTCCTTGGTTTAATTTGTTGCTGAAACTTTCTGCTGTGTTTCAAAATTCCCTAAATGACTCTTTCATTTGTTTACATTCTATTATATCCTTATGTTGTCTGGTTCTTTTTTTTTTATTTATTTATTATAGCTTATTATGGGGGTACAACCGTTCTGGTTAAGTATATTGCCCATGCCCCTCCCAACCCCCCGAGACTGAGCCTCAAGGGTGTCCATTCCCCCAACAGTGCACATCGCACTCATCATGTAGGTAAACACCCGTCCCCTCCCCCACCCCCAACACCCCGAGTCAGATCTTCAA
>CM052441.1:65071132-65106642 GCA_028533085.1 Varecia variegata | reverse complement strand
ATGTTGTCTGGTTCTTTAGTGACTTTTTCATTAATTACCTGAAATCTTTTTTGGCTACTTTTTGTTGGTTTTCAGTTTTCTCTGAATTCCCTTCATTTTATTTGCCATCCATATTCTGAATTCCATTTTTGTCATTTCAACAATTTCCTTGTAGTTGGAGTTTACTACTATAATTCCATTGTGATCCCTTGGGCATGTTGATCTGTTTTGATTTTTATGTTGCCAGGATTCTTTTGCTGATTTCTTATCTGAAACCTATTTTCTCAACTCAGGGCTAATAGGTTTGCAGAGCACCTGTTCCTTGCTGGGAACTCTCCTGTTTGATTAGAAGACGAGGAGGTCCCTAGATGGCACTTTTCCCCCTTCTGGGATATTGACATGGCAGAAGAGGGGTGTGTGTACTAGAAGTCTGTAATGCAGCTGTTCTGATTTGTTCTGTTTGCCTGTGATTGCCTCTGCTCAAGCCTATGCTGAATGCTATTTGTGATGGGTGTTGGGTTGTTCACCTGATTGCTGTGGGATGTTCGAGTTGGGAGCTGGGGGAGACCCTCTTCACCAAGGCTGGTGTTGTTGGAATTGCTCTACACAGAGGTGACAGTAGCAGCTAGGTGAGGCTATCTAGGCAGTCGTCCTGGGTTCCTGGGCTGTGGGCATTTGCTAGAACCAAGTTGTGGTGTAGTGGTGGCTCGAGGCTGGAGGTCCCTGGTGGAGCATTGAACTTTGGAGCAGTTCCTCCAACCCTGCAGCAGTGGTGGAGGCTCTGGGGTGTGGTCTTGGGGGTCCAGGTGCAGTGCTGGAGTCTTGTGGGTGGTGTCCTAGGCCAGATGGGAGCTCTGGAGGCACAGAAGCAGAGAGCCTTAGAGCCGGGACTGGGGAGGAGCCCAGGACAGGGCTTCTGAGCAGGGCTCTGATCAGACCTGGAGGGCGGGGTCTGGGCCAAGCAGGCAGGAAGCAGTTGGGGCCTGAGAGCGCTGTCATGCCAAGCAAGTTGCAGGCTGTTCCATAGGCTTGAGGAGTGCATGGACGGAGGTCAATTCTAGCCGCCTACAGACCATGGAGTTCTCCCCACCCAACCCAGGACCTGCTGAAGCAGCCACCCAAAGCCTCCCAGATAGGAGCCTACTGTGCCCCAGTCAGTTCCCATGCTCAGATCCCTTTGCACTACAGGGGAGGGGAGCTTGGCTACCAGTCACAGGGTAGCCTCCAGGCTCAGCGAAGCCTCCAGTTTTAGTCTACTTCCTCCACAGCCTGGTGCCGACTTGGTGCTGTGCACCAGAGAACTCAGGATGGCTTTAGCTGCTGCCAGATCCCCATTGCACCTGTTGGCTGGTGCAGTGACTCCACACAGACTCAGGGCAGGTCCCCAGTCCAACTAGGGTGTAGAGGTCTCTAGCAGTGGAGGGAGCCATCTCACAACTCGCACAGTGCCAGCAGGGTGAACACGATGCCCCAGCACTCTGTCCTTCTATTCTTCCTCACTTGTACTTTGATTTTGTTAAATATATAGCTTCATCACATTTTTTTTCCCCACACTGAGTTTCCCACGTTGCCTCTCTGTGATTTCACAATGTTTTTTCAGCGAAGAGCTATCTGTACGTAGGCAGCTGCCTGCAATTTTTCACTTCTTTCCTTCGGAGCAGCATGCTGGAAGACTGTTTCTGGTCTGACGTTTTTTCTTCCCTGTGATAGAGAAGTAAGACAGGGTGATACGATAGAGATTTATCTGGTGGATTCGTTAGACTAGGTGGTCAGGAAGACCTCTCTGAAGAAGTGACATTTAAAGAGACACTTGAATGATAAGGAAGAAGCAGCCTTGAGAACATTTGAGGTGAGGGTGGAGAGAGCATCCCATGCAGAGGGAAGGTTTAATGCAAACGTCCTAAAATGGGAACACACTTAGTGATTCCAAGGAATAGAAAGGTGAGGCAGGATCAATATGATTGTCAGTAGAATACATATGGGGGTCAAGGAAGGAGTCATAGTTGACTGTCAGGTTTCAAACCTTGGAGACTAGAGAGTAGTAGCATTTTGGTCAGGAAATTGTACCAAGTATAAGTGAAGATGATGATTTGTTTTGATCAAATGAGGTTTCAGGTACAGAGGTCAAGTCATGTTGAGATAGAAGCAAGCAAAGAAACCCAGTGACTTGAGCTTGAGATAGGGGTTGGGATTGGAGATACAGATTGGAGAGTCATCTGCCTAACGGAATTATTTGAGGCTGTAGGAAAATTGAGGAGATCTAGGAAGCTGGAACAGGGGGAGAAAACCAAAGACACAATGAGGAAGGTTTGCATTGGGGGAGCTAGAGGATGGCTTGGGGAATGAAAGCAACAACTGGTAAAGCCCAGAGTTTGAGCACCTGAAGACAGGAGGAGTTATACTGTTGAATAGTCTAGAACTGGGCTTACCCCAAAATATGCTATTTTGTTTCATGAAGCTCATGTGATGAAGACAATTCAGCTGAGACACATCATTCCATTAGCTTATAATTTCATACATTCGATATTGTCTCCTTTGGTATTTTCAAAATTAGAATAGTGATGCAGATTGCTAGAATAGGATTAAATGCAATTGAAGCCTTTTCTTTGTCAGCGTTTTTCAAACATACTTTGCAATATGCTAAATCATATCCTCCTAGAGGCAGAGAAGTCAGTTGCTTTAAAGTGAAACACTGTCATGTCAAAAGATGAATTATTTAAAAATAGCATTTTCTGTTTGACCACCAGGTGGCGTAAACATTACTTTTAAATTGTTTAATGTATCAGTACATGTGGATGATTATTATTAATGTTAGGAAATCATAGTTGGTAGTGACAAATTATATATGCCTGTGATGATATGTCAGTACATTTGAAGAAATGCCATTTGATTTCACCTTTTGTTTTGACTATATATATTTATATATGTATTTATATATATATTTTTTTTCCAACAACTATTCAGACTACCAACTATATGGAAGGGCAGGCATCAAGCAGCAGAAACACCGATGATGTAAACTCTGTGTCTTCCCTCAAGAATCTCTCCTTTCTCTTTTCCAATAGGGAGTCACTAATACATTCAAAACAGGTTAATGAGTATAGCAATAGAAGTATGTGTAAGGTATAAGATAGCCCAAACAGGGAGTGATTTTCTCAGCCTGGGGAGAGCAGGTTAGTTTTCACAGAGGATTTGAAGCAGGGTTTGGAAGAACTAGTATAACCTTGGGTTATAGTATGAGAACACACCAGGCAGGGAACAACTTTTGCAAATGCACAGTTGTGTGAATTATGTAGCATGTTTTGGTGAACTGTAAATAGTTTAATATTGTTTCCATGTAAATAAGGGTGAGGGTGGAGGTAAGGTGGGAGAAGTAGGTAGGGGCCATACAGTGAAAGGCTTTGTGGGACAGACTTGGAGGACTTGGAGGACTTTATCCTGTAAGATAAGGGAAGCCTCTGGAAGATTTTAAGGACAGAATTATTGTGATGAAACTATTATTTTAGCAAGGTGACTCTTAGGCCAGTCCATAATGTGGCCTAGAGGAGGACAGAACCAGAGGCAGGTAGGTCGAGTAGGTGAGGGTATTGAGTTAATCAGTTCAAGAGATGATAATGGTGTGAACTAAAGTGGTAGAAGGAACTAGGGAAGGATAGATTCAGTTGCATGTGTTGTGATGACTCATTTGATGTGTCAATTTGACAGGGCTATGGGTTGCCCAGGTATTTGGTCAAACATCATTTTGTGTGTCTGTGAATATATTTTTGTATGATATTATTTGAATCCGTAGACTGAGTAAAGCAGATTTTCCTCCTTAATGTGGGTTGGTATCGTCCAATCAGTTGAAGGCTTGAGCAGAACAAAATGGCTAACCCTTCCTCATGTAAGGGGGAACTCTTCTTGCCTGAATGCCTTGAGCTAGGACGTGTTTTTTTTCTGCTTTAACACTCAAACTGAAATATCAGCTTTTCTTGGGTCTCAAGCCTGCTAGTTTGGGGACTGAAACTTAGGCTTTCCTGGTTTCCAGCTTGCTGACTACAGATCTTGGGACTTCTCAGCCTTAACTCAGTCTCCTACCTTCTCCAGGGCCAGGTCTCATCTGCCATTCTGATCTCATATCTCTAACCTCTGCTTCTCCATTGTTTGTTCTTCTTTGTTTATAATTGCTCAAATTTCTCCCAGTTTTTCATGCCACATTTTATGCAGTTTCTATCCATTTTATACTCTCCTGATCCAAGTCCTCAGAAGAATTGCCTTTCTTCACTTACTTTGTTCTCATTCACTCTTCAGTGCATTGCACTTTGTCTTCTGCTAACGTGACCAATTGACCAGAGCTGCTGTGGATAAAGCTGTTCCAGATGAGATCACTGACAGTGTTTTAATTGGCAATTCCAACAGATATTTTTTCAGCCTTTTCTTTTATTGGATTTCTCTACTACATGTAATTCTCCATGTCCTTGACTTTAATGACACATCATTTTTATTCTTCTTATAACTCCATAATTGTTTCTTCTCTATCTTCTTAATGACTGTTTTTCTCTACCCAGCTTTCAAATATTAATATTCATCAGGATCCCTCTTTGATCCTTTTTATTCACTGTCCATACTTTACCTGAGTTATCATAGTCATTTTCATATTTTCTGCCACTTACACTCGGATGACTCCTTTTCCCCACTTTTGGGCTCATGTGACCAATTTCTAGGTGAACGTCTCCGCCTAGATTTTCTCCAGCTGCGTCAGAGTTCACATAGCCAAACCTGAACTTCTTATAGTGCCTCCTAAGCCAGTTCTCTCTCTTTTTACCATTTCAGTTGGTAGCACCCTCATCCACCCAGTCACCTGACTCAGAACCATGAAATGCGTTTATTCCTACTTCTACTTCATTGCCCACATCCAGTCAATAAAATGGCTTCCAGATTATATTTTGATATTTTCTATGTATTTCATTTCTCTCATCACCTGATATTAGGACTAACAGAGGTGATTTTTAATTGATATCTCAATGTTTCATCATGAGATCCTCAAATCAGCCCTTCCTGTAGCCAACAGAGTGATTTATCAAATGAAAATGAGACTGTTTCACTGTCCTGCATTACATCTTTAGTGCCTCATTCCTGCTCCCATTGCTGACAGTAATATTTCTCATACTTGGTTTCATGGATATATGGACATATATATGTTTTAGAATGTTCAATGAGAATTTTTCAATTTGGCTTGTGCATTTTACTGATAATCATTTAAAAACAACCACCACTTTGTGTTTATGATGGCATGTCTATCAATAAATGACCTAAAGTTACAAGGTTTAGCTTTAAATGCAGTATTTCTCAGCCAATATTGGAAGATTCTAGAGGTTATAGACATAGTTTCAGGGATCTATATAACATATACAGATAGATATACACACATATACACATATATCTTTATATGCCTATATAAATAGATATAGATATGATCTATATGTATTTATATCTGTATATCACATATTATGTGTGTATATAATTTTTCCAAAGGGATCTTACATTATTCAAGTTGGAAATACACTATACACTCTACAGGCTAAATTCTGAGATTCTTAATATGTCTTATAAGATCTTTTATGATCTGGCCTCTACATATTTCCCTGTCTTAACCTCTTTCCTTATACTTTCTGTGAAAGCAGCATCAAACTATTACTTGTGGGTCACCACATACACAATGCTATTATTTTTCTTGTTACATCTACATCTTTGCATTTACCCCTTAGGTGTATGGGATATTCTTGCCTTTTTCCATTCTTCTACCTTTAACTTTGAACTCCTACTTTATAAGTAGTTCCATCATCACTTCTTCTAGGATGTACTAATACAACCAGGCTGGGCTGTTCATTGGTCCTCCCATTTTCATAGTGCCCTAACCTGTCTCTAGATATGCCTTATTACTTTGTAGTTACCTACTGGAATATTTACCAGATTTTGACCTCCCTCTGGTCTTGTGGTTTTCCCCTCTATAACTTTCAAGCATGACACATAGTTGACTGAGAGATAGTGAGCTGAAAATACATAGACGAATCACCTTTGCTTTCTACCTGTGAAGATAAAGATCTTTTTCGACAGTCGGCCTAAGCAATTTCTTTCACAATTTTTCCTTTATTATGTACTGCTTGTTAAATGTTTAATATGTATTTATATGTTTCACTTAGTATTTTAAGTTAGAAAAAATCAATGTATAGTTTTATATGAAGAAATATTAGCTATAGGAAAATAACCCTTGTATTCCTTTCTATTTCAGGAAACCTGTCTTCCGAGTTCCAGGCTCAGGAACCTAGAAGTTCTGAAAATACATTAACTCCGATGGAAGATTCCGGGTGTGTTTTATCAAATGAGCAGAGAACCGAGTCTTTGGAGCTGCCCCAGCATTTTGTGGAGAGCTGTACCCCCATACCCTTTCCACCATTGCCTCTTATAAAAAGACCCTGTGCTACCCTGGAAAATCCTCTGTCTTCTCACATGCAATTTTTGCAACATCTACTTGAACTGAAGAACTTGACAGAATCAGGTAGTTTGAAAACTGACTTAGCTTATTTTGAAAAAGACTTTGCCATAGTCTCTGATTCTGTTTTTCAGTTGCTGGATGGTCTGATCACTTTTTACCATAATCCTAAACCTCCTTTTTCAAGCTTTTGGACAGAAGCTGTTGATACTTTAGCTAGACTGATCAGTGATTATAACTTATCTAATCATATTCTTAAAAAGTGTTCCAAGAAGTTGGAAGAATTTGAGAAAACTCTACTACGGGTTATTTTAGCGAACAACAATATAAATCGGGTAAGTAATCTCTCCTATTCATGAAATAAGATGTCAGTAATTTTAATGAACAGTTCACTTTGGATAATGTCTTTTGTTGTCCCTTATCCTTGTGGCTCAAAGAGTCTTTAGTTGGTTTTTCTTTTGTATCTATCTTATCTGCAGCTCCTATGTGATGTCATTCATGTCTCCACCTCTGGCCGCTGATTGCTACAGCATAGTTCTTTCCATAGATGTCTCTGCTTCAAGCTTGTGCTTCTGTGCTTTGAATTACTTTCCCTGTTTGTTTGTTTGTTTTTTAATCAGTATTCTTGGATTCTTCTCTTCTTATGTTTTCCCATACCTATGTTTACTTCCTACTGCTCAAAAAGTCTCAATGCTTTGCAGAAAACCACTAACATTTAAGGTGTTATAAACTATAACTTATGTGAGTGTTAAGTTCCTCATGATGGATTGCCTGTACTGTATTGAATTTGCTCTTTTTCTGGCATTGACTAGCAAATGTCTTGAGGTCAGAAAGTATTTTTCTTTTCTTTTGGACTTTCTTTTGTAAGTGGCAAATTTCCCATGAACCCTCTACAGGTGTGAGTTAACTGAATAAACTAGCTAAGGAATATATGCTGTAAAGTTTTATAGTATCTTCCCCTTATTTATTTAACGTGATATAGAAAGGTTGACTTAGGGATTTTTTTTTAACCAGTGACATTGAGGTAACCTGAAGTTGTTTTGTGTTTGCTCTTGAGACATTGTAGATGATTTCTTTTTCATATTATTTTCTGTCTTCTTTACTGTCTGATCCTTTGTTTGGAAAACTT
Source organism: Varecia variegata (assembly GCA_028533085.1). Taxonomy (NCBI): domain Eukaryota; kingdom Metazoa; phylum Chordata; class Mammalia; order Primates; family Lemuridae; genus Varecia; species Varecia variegata. The sequence continues at coordinate 65,099,062 of CM052441.1, read as the reverse complement.
CAAATGCCTTGACATTTTAATTGACCACTAAAAATTTCACAGAGGAGACTGAAATGTCTATCTAACTTATTCACTATATTTCACTATATGAAAAAAGTAGCTGGACTTTGTTTCTTTGGATACATCATTGTTAAATGTTTCTCCTCAGTGCCATGCTCTAACATTTATTGTTTTTGTACATTGGAGGCTTTATCTAAATTTTCAAAAGTCTGATAAAATTTATACTGATGAACTAATTTGTTGCACCATATATCTGTTCTTTCCTTCTCTATTAAGGTGTGATTTGATCAATATTTTAGAAAACCTATGATTAAGCTTTTGGCATTTTGTGAAAGATATTGAATTTTCTGCCTGGAAAATTGAAATCTTTTTCGTTTGGACATGGCAAATCAGAAATTAAATATCAGAATTTCTATAGTTGTATCTGTGATATATAACCATCAATATCTCAAATAATATTTTTTAATCATTTTGTTTATATATTTTTGCTTTCTTCTTTTAAAACCACTTTAAATAGGCTTTATGTGATTTGGAACCTTAAAGGTAATGGCATTTATATTCCTTATCAGAGTTACCAGATGATAGAAATATTTCTCAGTATAGTCTTTCTCTACTTTAGTATTGGAGGTTGATATGACTTATACCTATACAAGACTAGCCTTGGGAATTGTATGGACGTAAGAAAGTGTCTACGAGAAATTTGCAGTAGTATAGATGTTTCTGAAGTGTGTGTTTTCCCTACCATTTGCCCTTGTGCCATCTGTTGCTGAATAGTTGATCAGCAGAAGGAGTGAGTGAATGGCTTTTTTAGCGAGCTAATCACTGCATTCAGAGAAAATGGATCATAAAATTATTTACTACATTTACAATTAGGATGGTGATTCATAAATAAATTTGAATGACATTCTTTCTGGGGATTTTTTTCCTCCTGAGCAAAAGCATCTTAGACTAAATCGAATTTTTGCCATTATTGTCCCCATCATCCTTATCATTTTTACCACCACCATCATCGCCATCCAGATATGTTCATGGAACTTTATTTTTTATTGGAAAAATACATTAATGATTGCTCTTTATAAATGCTTTCCTGTCTTTTTAAGCTTTCTTTGAGCAAAGTAAAGTCTCAAGGAAGAATATAGTCTAACACAAAATACTGGATAACTTCTATTATTGAATTTTTTATTGATACTAAATTGATAGGGTAGAAAAATACTATAGTTAAAAATAAATTTACTTCTTCAAAAAAACTTTTTTCCATAGATTGGAAGGGTTTAATTAGATTTTAATGCTTAAAACCTTGAGCCCTGCTATTAATTTCATTAAAGTGAACTCAGGTTAGAGCAGTGTGGAAGGAAAAGGTGTGGTATGAATACTTTTGTTTGTTATTGGTCTGTTCAGGCTTTATATTTCTTCCTGATTCAGTTTTGGTAAGTTGTATGTTTCTAGGACTTTATCCTTTTTTTTTTTTAGGTTTATCCAGTTTGTTGAAATATAATTGTCTATAATAATCCCTCATGGTCCATTTTATGTCTGAGGCATCTGTTGTAATGTCTGCTCTTTCATTTCTGATTTTATTTATTTGAGTCTTCTTTCTCTTTTTCTTAGTCTAGCTAAGGGTTTGTCAATTTTTTTTTTTATCTTTTCGAAAAAACAACTCTTAGGTTAGTTGAGTTTTTTCTATTGTTTCTTTGTTCTCTGTTTCTGTATTTTTTTGCTCTAATCTTTATTATTTTCTTCCTTTTTCTAATTTTGGGCTTAATTTGTTCTTGTTAGTAGACTTTAATATCTAACTTACAATAATGGATAGAATATCCAGACAGAAATATCAACAGAGAAACAGCTGACTTGAACAAGACTGTAGACCAAGTGCATTTAGCTGACATACACAGAAATTTCCACTCAATGGCATAAGAATACACATTCTTCTCAAGAATACATGAAATATTCTCCAGGATAAATCATATTTTTTGATCACAAAACAAGTTTTAACAATTTTAGGAGGTCAAAATCATTCCAGGTATTTTTTTCTGACCATAATGGAATGAAACTAGAATTCAACAACATTAAATAAAATGGGAAAATTTACAAATATGTGGAAACTGAGGAACAACACACTCTTGAATAACATTTGGGTCAAAGGGGAAATCAAAGAGAATTTCAGGGTATCTCAAGACAATTAAAAATGAAAACAGACTTTACCAAAACCTATAGGATGCAATAAAAGCAGTAATAAGGAAGTTTATTAGGGATAAATGCCCTACATTAAAAAAGAAGGATTTCACGTAAACAAGTGTTTTGAGCACACAGATTAATAGCTTAAATTTAGAATCCCAAAACTTTTATTTACTAGGTGAGACACTAGACAAGTTAACTAACTGCCAAGTTTCACATCTGTAAAATGGAAATAATAAATGTAACCACTTCATAAGACTATTGAGAATTTTCAATGAGAAAATACAAACGAAGTTCTTAGCATAATATCTGCCATCATTATAAGCATTTAATAAATGTTTTTCATTGTTACTTTTCTCCTTGAAGGAAGTGACCATATCCTGTTTTCTCCACTGTGCCCAGCACAATGCTGAAGTCATAATAGCAGCACAAAGAGGTATTTTTTAACTGAAAATAAAACAATGAAAATAAGTGACAAGTTAGATTTCATATACCCCATACAGTTAATTACTGTCAACTGATTTCCTTAGCAGCTGCTTTTACTGATGTCATGACATTCCTGAAGTGATTTCAGGTATCAGGTTACAGTAGTTGGGTATCATCTCTTGGTGTCACTATCTTCCCACAGCCACAGCTTCCCGGTGGCTGATAAACTTAGTGGGGCATCGTGGATTTTTTTTTTTCTGTTTTAATTTTGGAAAATACTCTGTGAATAACTATTTGTATGTGATGGTTTTACTTACTCTTTGCTCCAATTGTTTAATGTAGAGCTGTGTTATTTGTATCTCTAATCTAGGATTTTATACTTGATTCCCCCCTAGTTTGTCATTTTTCTTAGATCACATGATTTTTACTTACATCATTTCAGGCAGTTTATGGATAAACCTGAAGATGGGATTTATAAAATCAGATTTTTTTTCCACCAAAGTGTATTCCTTAGTTGGATCTTGAAAGTTACTCATACCATTGACCAGTAAAACACATTGACTTTTTTTGTTATACATTTCTCTCCTGTGAGTTAGGACATCATTTCAGTAGTAAAACAGGTTTTTGTTCCTGTGCTGACTTTCCAAAAAAGCTTTATCATCTAAGATTTTTGTTTTTGTCATAAGTGTTCGTCAGTTGCTTAAAGTTTGTCTCAAGGATTTTTAAGGCTACTCTCAGTCTGCTTTGTTTTAGGGTATTTCTTGGGAAATATAAATAAAGTCTAAGGTTAAGGTCCCATGACCCATTTCATCCTTGTGCAGAGCTGCATTTAAAAAAAGAGAGAGGAGAGAGAAAGAGAGGAAGGAAGGGAGGGAGGAAGGATGGAAGGAAAGAAAGAAAAGATAAGATCTGAGCTAATGTTCCTGCAGTTTTATTTTAATTTGATAACCACTTACTGAAACAGTTGGATCATAAGCTAAAATCTTAGTACTCCTTTGATCACTGCGTAGGTATATAAATCAAACATTTCCTGGATTTTCAAAGCAGTGTTTAACGTTCATTGCTCATGCAGAGGAAGGAGGACTAGACAGAACTTTGTTCAGTTTACTTTCAAAGCATACTAAACATTTCAGTATCTCTTCCTAATATAATTAATAGCAAACTACCTTCAGATTATAGTTCATAGTTTTTAAAGCACTTTCACATGGAGCTTATTTGTTCTGACAACAACTCTGTGTCATGGGTATTATTACTGTCTTCAGTTTATAGATGAAAAAATTGAGGTCAGGCAGGTTAAAGGCCTCATTGAATGTCTTTAACCAGTAATAGAAGATCTAGGTCTTATACCTAGGTATATGACCACAATTTTTTTTCCTCTTCCTACTATATTTCCATCATTATATTTTTAAATGTTCTATATATTCTTTCCTAAATGCAAAAGAAATAAATTGACTTTAGTTTATGGGTTAAAAAGTATTCATTAGAAATAAAAGACCTTAGTAATGTTTCTCTCAATTTCAAAGGAGAATATCTACAGTTTGCTTGGGTAAGTTGCTATACTTCATTGTGAGCAAAGATTTATGTTTATAGAGGCAAAAAAAAAAAAGTTCTGCTCTGTGCTACAATATAAGATCCACCTATTCCTTGTTTTTTTTTTTTTATTGGCAATAAATAGCAGTCTGTTGGAAATTTTCTAATTGCATATAAAGCCATGCAACTTTAGTTTCTAACCGAATGTAAGTTAGGCGGTTTTGCTTGTGTCTACATAAAAAATAAAAATACCTTCCTCCTTGTCTTAACAAGTATTGTGAAATAAATTTAAAATTTTTTAGAAACTTTAACAGTGAGATTTTGAAGCTATCATATTTTAGATTTTTTCCCCATTGAGTTCAAAATCTCCTTTAAGTACCCCCAAAGGTTGAAAAACCTTAAATCATACCTATCAAATGTGAGACTCGGAAAAAGAAGACATTTCTGTGAATGTGAAATCACTTCTCATTTATTCATAGGCAATAATGGTTTTAAAGCAGAACGTTTCACTGTATACAGTGACTAATCATTAGCAAATTTAATTGTTTTTCCCCTGGTACTCTTCCAGTACTTCACATGCATTGGACGACTTTTGTGCTAGGCACTCTTATAGATCCTGTATATACTGTAGTGGACCAATGAGACAATGTTCCTGCCAAAACAAAGTAATAATTCAAATAGACATTGAATAAATGAACATATAAACATAAATGACATAACAGGTATGAAAGAAGAATTGAACAGGGTGGAATGAGAGAAAATAAAAGGGAAAACCTAATTTAGATTGTTGAAACACAGAAGGCCTAATGCAGGAAGTGGCTTTTAAATAGGATAAGGGGGAGTTAAGTAGGTAAACATTTGGATAAGATCTTTTGAGATAGTGGTCATAGCATATATGCCTGAGCCAGGATGTATTTGAATACTTGAAAGAGGATGCACTGTGCTCAATCAAGTTCAGAGAGAGAAGGGCAGAGAACTATATAATGAGTTTGGAAAAATATAGACTGTAATGGATTAGTAGGTGCCTACTACATTAGTTTTCTATGGAAACTATAACAATTTACCACAAACTTGGTGGTTTAAAATAATAGAAATGTGTTCTCTCACAGTTCTGAGGCCAGAAATCTTAAATAAAGGTGTAGACAGCCACACTGTCTCCTTAGCACACGGGGAGACACTTTCCTTGCCTCTTACAGCTTCTGGGGGCTGCTGGCATTTCTTGGCTTGTGGCTGCATCTCTCTCTGCTCTACCTTCACATCATCTACTTTACCATGTGTCTAGGCTTCCTCTGCCTCTCTCTTCTGTAAAGAGATTTGTGATGGCATTTAGAGACCACATGTACAATTCAGGATTACTCTTCACCTCAAGGTCCTTAATCATCTTCGCAAAGAAACTTTCTCTAAATAAAGTGGTAACAATCACAGGTTCTAGGGACTTGATGTGGATATCTTTTGGGGGCCATATTTTTTTGCTTACTGCACCTACCCAGTATTCATTTTCACTCTTAGCTTTATATGCTTTTCTTCACAGAGGCCATGTGCTGTCCCCATAGTTCCCTGTTCTAAGGATAATCCTAATCTCATCTCCCTTGCCAGGAATAGAAATATGCATTCCAGAGTAATGAAGCCTCAGAAGAGGCTTCCTCCAGGCTTCTGGGAAAGTTTCTCCATATTCCTCTAGGAGATTCTGACAGACAAATCTGTGTCTCTTCCTCTGCATCCTGTCTTGTGAATATATAAAGCTGGACCTCTTAGAGTTAGCTTGCTTCTATCTTAAGGGTTAAGCAACCACATAAAGGAGGATAAAACCCAGAGAATCACATCACAGTAAATCCAAGCCAGAGCCAGGTTAAGTCAGCCCTAAAGCCTATTCAACTTCTGTATTTCCAATAATGTGAGTCAGTGCATTTTGTTTGCATTTAAGGTGATTGAATTGGGTTTTCTGCAACTTATGGCACAAAACCTTAACCTCCTAGCCCTGGGCCATGGCATGGAGTTTGGGTTTTATTTGATATGACATGAGAAGTCATTGGTTATTTTAGGTTTTAAAACCTCACTTTGGACATCATCAGGATAATTTTTTAGAGAGGGATTAAGAAGAAGTAGAGAAACAATTTAGGCTATGTAGTAGTTCAGATGAGCGTGGATAGTAGCTTATGTGGGTGTTGTAAGTAGAAATGGAGATAGCTGTACGTATCTAAAATATACTGAGAGAAGTGTATACTGGAAGACTTTTCATTAAAGTTGGTAGATTGGGGACACACATCTCATCTGGCTCCTACCTTGATTAAGATAATAATAAATTGATTTTTTTAAGGGCATAAACATATGGTGAAAATAGGGGACTGGACAATAGCAATGAAATGTTAGAAGATAGAAAGGACTTGAACAATTGGTAAATGCCTTAGCACATCCAAGAAAACAGAACCATAAAGGAGAATTTGAGAAAGCTATTAGCCAATTTAATTTATACAGTAGAATCTGCCAAAAGACTCAGAAATTAGCTCTACTAGTTACCTATGAAAAGGAGAATGAAGGCCAGGTGCTAGAATATAAAATAAGGAGGTTTCGTCAGAATTGTGTTTTGGAATCACTTAAGAACCTTAGAAATTTTACCTCACGGGGCAGGGGAATTGCCCTCCCACAACAAGAAAAAGAGTGAAGATTTATTCTCTGAAACTAAAAAAATATATAAAATTGACCATATCAAGAAGAAAGATATGAATGTACTGATATCAAATGTTCCCTAAAGAAATAGAGCAGCCAGATCACCCTACACTAGAGCGCTAGCCCCACTCACAAACCAAGTTTCTAGTCAGCTTTCAGTCCTTGCTCTTAAATGTAAGCATACAATCAGGATTATTAGATTTCTGGGAGAGAAAAATCTAATAATGAAAATTATCCTGAAAATAACATGGAGGAACCCAGAGAGCAGGGAGAGATGAAAAACGTAAATTTAAAATACATACATGTTTGTGTATGTGTGTGTATTTTAATATTTTCGGAAACATAAGAGCATGTTTTGCAACCATAAATAAAGTGGTACTTTAAATTTGTCAAGGAATTTTAGAAAAACTTAACTCCTTAAAATTAAAAATATCATGAAAACACTCAATTTATATAAAAGTTTGGAAGGTAGGAAAATCTCCCAGAAAGTAGAGGAAAAATAAACTAGAAAATATGGGACCAAAAGAAAGAAAATTAGAGGTCCTAATGTAAAGTACAACATTTGAATAATAGGAGTTCTAGAAAGAGAGGACAGAGAAAACAGGAGGAAAGTAGTAGACATTTTTGTCTGGGAAACAGAAGAATTGATCTTTTCCTACATGTCCCAGTGATTGCTATTTGAAAGATGATACCTGTTTCCTAGCTATCACAAATCAATGAGTTTAGGCTTATCTAAGAGAAGGAAATCAGTTGGATGAATTGGGATACAGGGGAGCAAGATGACATATACCTCAGGATATAAAAGGGGCAAATGGCAAAATAACTAAAAACTAAATAATAAAAAAAAAAAAACCCTTCATGAGAAACAGCTTGTTTTACTTTCCATATGTGTTCAATTTTATTTCCATGGGTCTTAATTAAAACCAAGAAAAATCTGATAAAGCAGCCCTCTTTACATGACCATAATAATTTCAGATGCTAGAAATTGTAGGAAATGTAACAATAATATCTATTCCGTCCCTGGCTTTGTAAATAATTGAAACCAGGATAGGCTCAGAAAGGTCTCTTAATTTCCTTCACCAATAGTTGTACGTGTTGTGGAAGTTGAGTTACTCTGAAATATAGGATCAGTTTTTGTCCAAAGTAAGAAGATTCTTTTTTTTTTAAATTTTATCCAATTTTATGAATATTTCTGATGTTTTATTACAGGCAGTTTTTCATGAGAAGGACCATTAGGTTGAACAAAATGCTAGGAATTAAATGTTGCCAATCTGATGTTTGTATTTTTTCAGATAAAATCAAATCAAATCAGAACATTTAACACTATTACATGCTACATTTAAAACAAGATTTGTGTGTGTGTGTGTGTGTGTGTATTTATAAATATATATGTCCTTAGTTTTGATCTTATTCCAGGAGATGTATTCCCTAGAAAATAATACTGAAAATTCTTTTTATAGCAAACTAATCTGAAATAATTCAGTTAAAAGAAATCACGTTGGACAAGGTTACAGACAACTTCAGTGTAGAATTCTTCTTCAGATTATTTCTGCTAACTCACATGGAATTAGCAGTGGTCCTTAGTCTGTTTTTGTTTTGTTTTGTTTTGTTTTGTTTAAATAGTGATGCATGAATCCTTGCCAGACCCATTGAATCTCTGGGTATCTGAAGTTTTTAAATCTTTTGCAGGCGATTCTAATGCTCAGTGTTGATTGACAACCACTGTGCTAGAGAGGCAACAGATTTCAAAATACATACACACCTCTTAGTAACTGAAAGGACAAGTTCTCCTTTTTCTTTTCTTTCCTTTTTTTTTTTTTTATGATTTTGTGTGGGCACTACTGAAGTTTTCAGATGCTAGAATAAGCACTAATCTCTCAATATGATGTTTTTGCGTCTTCTAGTTTAAGCTGTTACTGAGGAGATGCTTTGAGCTGAGCAGCCATCACGTGCTGGCTGTTTTGGCAAATATTAGATTAACATAACCTGACTCAGCAACCAGGAGAGACTTTCTACTCAGGGACAAATGCTATTTAAAAACAGATTAATGTATCCCTCTGATGCATTTCAAATCTATGAACATGAGGCTTCATTCTCCTCAAATTAATTAAATACCAAGGGAATTGATTCTGAAGAAATACTGTACATTCTTAGGTGTAAGAGTGTCAATTAAAGCTGGCAGAGAAACAATTCAATCACAGGGGTTATTAAGCTCCTTTAAAATTTGCAGTGTGGTAACTAACAGCAAACAACTGGATGCTGAGCATTGTTAAATGTAAATGTCAAATTAAATTAACATGCCCTAAGGTTGGTTTTTCAGAATACCATATTTGCTGGAATAATTTCTCCCTTTATATTCCATAATAAATGGGATAAAAGATATAATTGATGATTTGGGTCCTTGTTCAGTTGCCATCCTAGGCAACATTTATTGTTCCTTCTATTTCTCTTTCTCCCTTTCTAAAGAGCAACTTGCCCAGAGTTCCCAAGAAATTTGTTGCAGAAGCACAAAGCCACAAGGCATACTCAAGGATTGAGGCTCATTAAAAGCTGCCCATACCCCCTTCTGCCATCCCACTTACCTTTATGACATAACACTGGTGCTAAAATTTCTCCATCAGGTAACAATTTGAGCTAAGATGATGTAGAATTCAGGAAATTGCTAGGGATTAGGATTAGGAAGTGAGTTTTTCACTTACTAGAAAGTTACATACCCTCTCTGAAACTGCATTTTATCATTTGAAAATGGATTAGAGGATGACAAAATTATGTTTGTGGAGGTACTTTGTAAATTTGTGAAACTTTATGAAAATACTACTATTCTATTGTTAAATGCAGCTCTCCCTGGAGTGAGAGATGATACATAAAAGCCACATTCATCATTAAAATCCCTGTGAAAGTTTATATCAAAGCAATTCCTAAGTATGTATCATTGCTTGGGGATAACAGGCCTAATTTGGTATCTAGAGGGATCATACTTTCCATATTTGCAATAAACTCTTGGGAACAGAGAAAGACATAGCAAGAAGAGTAAGAGGGAGGGAATTGAGGGAGGCCAATGGTAGGACACAGACTAGACATTTCTCATATTTCACTGTCTTCCCTTCATTTCTATCTGACTGTGCTACATGATTCTGTAAAAGAATTAATAATGAAAAAGTAAAAACAAGACATGTAGGAGATTGTGTATGCATGTGCCACTGGTATTTGCTAATTTATTTTTGTATGAATGTGGGAAAAATTATTGGCATTGAATTTGGGAACAGGGTAAGTGAGTAGAGCTTTTAATTTACTTCTCTTTACAAGGAAGTTTTGATCCAAGGGTAAGACTAACCTAGCAAATATAGCTTGGAGGAAATGGTTTAGGAAAAAGTGCATGAAGAAGCATCTAGATAGCAGGAAATTGAGCAAGGAGCTGCCATATTCCCTACTGTAGTTGGATATAAATAATCATCAGTTTTGTTGGTTTGCCCAGAGTCCCTAATCTTCACTGGATATTAGAATTACCCAGATATCTCCCATCAGATTTACAGTATTACAATCTTGGATGGTACCTATGGAATATTTAGTTTTGAGTGACTGCCACAGAAATATCTGAAGCACAACCAGTGTTTAATCTTGTTTTTGCCATTCATAGTCTCTGACTTAATATGCCTAAATGTCTCTTCAGGTATCCATTATTTCTGTTTAAAAGAAGAAAAATATGAGAAAAAATGTTATGGCATGATAATCATTTGATTAAACTATTTATATAATGTTCTTTATAAAAAAAAATATACCTGTGGGGTAAAATTCACTAAAGGGAAACAAAAGTAGGTAAAGAATTTCTATTAGGAATATATAAATTAACCAAATTTTAAGTGCCTGTCATAGTGACAGCTGACACTGAGTGAGTTCATGAATAATTAATTAATTATTAATAGACTCATTAAGAGAAAATTGAAAACTCAGTAACTTTAAATGTAGAATATACAGAGTAATGTATGTTGAATAAATTATCAGTAACTTTCTTAAAAGAATCCAAATAGAGATCTTCTATGTTAATAAAAATTCTAACACTGCTATAAGTGGACATACTGTATAATGATTTGTAAACATTCCAATCTTAAAATTAAAATATAGTATATGTATGTCAAATAGTATTGCTTCTATACAAACATTTTACTGGAGGTCCTAGGATATGTAATAAGATAAGACAAAGAAATAAGTAGTAAGGTATAGAAGGGAAGAAGTAAAACTGTTCATATTTGTAGTTAATATGATGAATGTATATAGTAAATTCAAAAGAATCTACAAATGATTAAAAATAACTTTACAAAATGTTACATGCAAAATCATTATTAAAATTCAAATCTTGTTATACCAGTAGTGACCAGTTAGAAAATTGCATAGGGAAAAACTCCATTGAGATAGCAACAAAAAAATGTAAGAATAAGTCTGAAGAGTGTAAGTATGATCTCTGTGGAAAAAAAATAAGAACATCAACCAAGGAATTAAAATAATTAAATTAATAACTATATCATGTTGATAAATATAAAAAAAATATGAGAATAGTCCTGCCTGCATAGGGAGCTATTGGGAGACACATCCATCTGTACTGCTGGGGCAAGCTTGACAACCCTGGACCAGAGATGATCCTGAAATGGCTCTGTGTCTTGGCCCCAGCCCTTCTCAACTGTGGTTTGAGAGCAGTTCTGCTCACGAGGGACCTGGAAGGAAACAGAAGGCAGACATATTCTCAAGGCTTCAGCTACAATCTGAAGCCTATACTGCCTACAAGAGAAACAGCCAGTGAACCCTCCCAAGGATGCAAAGAAAGCTACATTTGTGCACCTGGAAACAAGCCTGCCATTTGTAGACCAAGAAGCTGACTGTCATTCTAGTGCCAGCCCTACTGACCTAAGATCCTGAAGGAAGCCCAGTTTACCTAGGGCCCAGACAGTATCCAAGCCTGCTTGAGCCCCTGATAACAGCCCCACTAACCTGAGACCCCACTGCATACCCAGCAACAGCCACATGACCAGGCTTCAACCCCACTGGACTGCAATCACAGAGGCAATTTCATCAGCCCAGAGATCGAACATGAGGAGATTTTTATTGACAGAAATCAATCTGAAAAGACTGGAAACAGTGTTTGCTCCATCAAACACAGAGACACTAATGTAAGGCAACACAGATAATGAAGAGTCAAGTAAACATGACACTACCAAGGAAGTTAATAAAGCTCTAATAGGCCATCCCAAAGAAATGGAGATCTATAAATTGCCTGAAAAATATTTCAAAATAATAAGCTCAAGATGCAAGAAATTGCAGATTGATATCTACATGAAATTGGGAAAACAATGCATGGACAAAATTAGAAGTTAAATAAAGAAATAGAAACCATAAAAAAGAACCAAACAAATCCTGGCAGCAGAGAAGGATACAATGACAGAACTGAACAATTTGATGCAGAGCCTCAATGGCAGTCTCAATCGTACAGAAAAAGAATTAGCAAACTCAAAGATAGATCATTTAAAATAAGCAAATTAGAGGACAAAAACAGAAAGAAAAAGAATGAAAAAGCTTGAAGAAAGTAAAAGAGATCTATGGGACACCATCACCTTACAGATACGGGAATTATGGGAGTACCAGAAGGAGAAGAAAGAGAGAAAGGGAAAAAAAGATTATTTGAAGAAATATTGAAAACTCCCCAAATCTTGGGAGGGATATATAAATACAGATTCGTTAATCTCAAAGAACTCCAAGCAAGATCAAGCCAAATAAAATTATTCCAAGACATATTATAATCAAATTGTCAAAAGTGAAAGAGAAAGAGATGATCTTTCTTTTTCTTGGATTTATTTAACTTGTTAAATTAACAAATAAAAATTGTATATATTTATCATATGTAACACAATATCTTAAAATATGTATACATTGTGGAATGGCTAAATCAAGCTAATTGAGATATGCATTACCTCACATACTTATTGTCTTTGTGGTGAGAACGCATTAATCTCTAGAAATGTTCAAGAACACAATACATTGTTATTTACTATATTCATGTAGTATGACCATTTTGTACAATAGGTCCTTGAACATATTCTTCTTATCTAACTGAAAATGTGACCAACCTTTGACCAACATCTCCCCCACCTCCTGACTTTCCCAACCCTGCCCCTGATAACCACCACCGTACTCTTTATTTCTATGAGTTCAACTTTTTTTTAGATTCCAGATATAAGTGAGATTATGAGGCATTTCTCTTTTAACATAATTTCCTACAAGTTCTTTCATGTTTTCACAAATGACAGGATTTCCTAATTTTTTTTAAAGAAGGCTCTGTCATCAAGTATCTTGATATCCTCTTGGTAATTCTCTTCTAAGTCTATGGGAAGAAGGAAATTCTTTATGGTTGGAATAAATGGAAAAGGGGCTACATAATAGCCCAGGAGGCAAGTCCCTCAATTTGCCAGTTATTTGGGCATATGTGTGCTGTCCTGGATTCGGAAGATTTGAACTAATTTCATCCTTCAAAACTAGCCCTTACAATCTCATATGCCCACCTCTTCTGCAATAGTCCATGGGCCTAGACAGCAGTTGTTTATATATTTTTAGCAGCAATGTCCTGGTATGGAAAACACATTGGGCCCAGTGAGACTGAATAGTTTTCAAATCCTGGAGATATCAGGTAGAGCTGCAGTCCCCGAACCCAGGCCGCCTGTCCCAGTCTGTGGCCTGTTAGGAAAACAGGGCCGTGCATCACTGCCTGAGCTCTGCCTGCCTCTTACACCACCTCCTAACCTCCCCACCACCACCTTCTGTGCAAAATTGCTTTCCATGAAACCGGTCCCTGGTGCGAAAAAGGTTGGGGACCTCTGAGGTAGAGAGAGAAAAAAGTAAACTTTGCTATTCATAAGTCCTGCCTAGTTCTGGCAATGACAAGAAAAGGAAGCTTGCAGGTAACTAAACATTCACATTATGCAGTATCAAGGTATATCAAGCAAAATTATTAAATGAGTCTTAATGTCTTTGAATACAGGCCTAGTCCTTCGCCTCAGGAAAGCAGTTCATTATAATTACTGCGTTCTCTTGGGTCTGAAGAGGGTTTGGTTAACTTGAGTTTGGTGTTAGATATTGGCATCAATGTCCAAGATTTAGCAGGAGTTGGTACCTTTTTCAGATAGGATATGTGAACCTAGGAGTCAAAGCCCTGTAACACAAGAGCACACGGGTTAACAACGTTAGTAAGGATCTGTCCAGCAGGGCTGGAGGTGGTGATACTGGAGTTCATGACCAAAGTAGAAGCTGTAAAAAGATTTTACAACCTAGTAGTGATTAATTTTTATAACTTTTGTGAGCCCAGCAATAAGTCTAAGTTAGAGACTTAATTTAGGATTTGATATTGAGGATGTTTTTCAAAGATGTTAAAAGGCTTTAAACCTTGAATCGAAACAGAATCACAGGTCGTTGTAAAATAATAATAATTCATTTAACCAAGAATGATAATCAAAGGACTTTAGACACAATACAGAAAGTTACATGGATGTAAAAACCTTAACTTTTTTAAAGCTCAGTTTTCTTAAGCAAAGCTTAATGAAGACAATATAAGACAACATAGGAATTATCTTGATAAAAGAGGAAATCTTTGTTTCTTCGGCCAGTTATCAAAAGATAAAGAAAAGCCTTCTGTATTGTGATTGCTTCTCCTTATGGGAAACCCATGTAGACAACTTGGAAGTCACACATGATGAAAAGGATACTTGAGTTAATCAGACACAAGAAAAGTGTGTCCAGGGTCATGAATGAACATTATATTATAAAGGAAACAAGAAACTAGAAAACTAGTATCTTGACGGGGGGAATATATGACTCTTAGTAAAAGCATAAGAAGTTTTTTGACCATATTGAACAATTCAGATGTATCAAGAAGCTAAGAATATAGAACCAAGTTATACTGGAAGAAAAATATTGATTTTTAGTCCTTTAAAATAAACATTTTGGTGTCAGGCCATAACAGACTTAGAACCAGAGGGGATAAAAGTTACAGGAGCCGACAAAAATGGTTGAAGGAGAGACTTATCATCTCAGGCTTCTCAAGGGGAGAAAAAGCTGAAAGCAGCGAGATACAGCAAAAGTTGAACTTCTGAGATATTAATATAAATCTGAGAAGTTCCAAAAGAAGCAGATTATAGAATTAGAATCAAAACTTTTTGCAGTTTCATTAAAAGCAAAACAGTACTTTGAGAAAACCTTGTTTTAACCCCAAATTTTTCCCTCTTAATTATAGCCATCTTGATCACATACAAAATTCCTTCATAAGTTCTCTTTCACGAACCTCATCACAACTTAAACCATCTGTGTCATGCTTGAACTTTGTTTTGTCCTAAATTTTCCCTTTCCTAAATAACCAGTCATTTTATTTTAGGACAAAAATCTACCATGAAAGCTTGTTTTTTTATACCATATTATTCTCATTTTAACCTTCCTTATTAAAAAATATATCTTCATATCCATAACTTCATCCACATCTTTATTTCATACTTACTGGTTGCTTTCTATCTTATTTCATAAATAACCTTTAAATTACCTCCAAATTAGACAAAATTATTCTTTTCCTCAATAATATATTTTATGCCTCTTTTGTAATTTTTCTTATTAAAAACATCATATTCTTTAGTACACTTTGTATGTAGAATCACATATATTGGCTATAATTCTTAATAACCTTAAATTTTAGCAAAAACCTAAGAAGCAGGAAATTGTGAATTGTCTATCAGTATTTTATAGATAATAATTATTTTATAAATTTTAGAAAACATGTTTTCTTATAACATATTTTTTATGTTAATTGGAAATAACCCAGATATTTAATAAGTATTGTTTAACACAACTTGAAGATTACAAATCACATGAGAAGTTCACCTGTAAGTATTTATTCCATTTTTAGTCAATGTATTCATTTTTAGCAGTTTATCTAGATTACTTGTGAAAACTGAGATATTCGACAAAGTTATCACTTTATTTCCATTGACCATTTTTATAGTTTGTGAATATTAGCTATTCGTCTAAGTATGAACCTTAAAGTTAAATATATGGATATTTTGCTGATAACCCAGAAGATTCAGCTGTTTTCATTAAACCGACAATATTGTTAGTCTTCGCAAAAAAATCACGCAAAGATTATTCTGCTTTTGGCTGGGTTCATAGTTTCATAGCCTTTATGTCAAACCCTGTACCTTAAAACATGTAGCAGAGGCAAAACATAAAATTGACCGATAAACCCAGGCAAAAATGTATGCTGACAATTTTGAAGACATTTTTAATTTTTTATCAACAATTTTAAAACTAGCCTTATTAAAGATTACTGAAATCACATGAATTTGAAAAGCATTTAGACATGTAATGGATGAGCATGTCTATTTATAAGCCAATTTGTTACCATGTATACACAACATGTAATATGTGTATGTACATGTAAATAAGTGACCTTTATTAATTTACTAACTCAACATATTTATTGAGCATCTACATTGTGCCAGGCAGTGAACTAAATGCTGGTGGAAAAAATATGTAGAACAACTATGGCACCGCATTATAAGTATAGAGTTAAATAGTGGAAAATACAGGGTTGGGATTTATTTAGTTTGTTTAAGGAGGCTGTTGTGACTTTCACAATAATAGTTTAGTGAAGTGGTTTGGATAGAAACATACTGGAGTAGTTTGAGTAATGCATGCAGTAGTTTTATTTTCAAACAGATGGGTTGTGTTTCTTTCTATGTGAATGTCATCAAAAACCCACTGATTATTAATGGCTCATAGAGTTGTCTTATATTCAGTTTTTAGAATTATTTCACTTCTGTTCACTTAGTTGATTCTCACCTCTGAATGGTTGGCAGCAAAAGTATCATCCCTATTTTTTAGTTAATGATACTGGAATTCATAGGGGCTAGGGAATTTATGTAGAGGAACAGAGTCTGGTAGAAGGTGGAATGAGGCTGATAACCTTGTCTACACATATCCTCCACTAGTCTTTCCATCAAGTCAGGCTGATGTACTAAGTGATTAATATTAGGGAAGGTTTAAATATCTTTTAACAAATGTAAATAATCATAACATTGCATGTGGAGTTACCAGATGAGATACAATATTTGAGATATGCCTATACTAAAAAATTATTCATTGTTTATCTGAAATTCAAATTAATTGTGTTTCCTGTATTTTAATTTGCTAAGTGTGGCAGCTTGAGTTGTATAGTTCAATGAGATTTTTAGTTTTCTTTACAGTCTGTGCTGGTGGAAAAAAAATTCCCCTAATAGCATGTGCAATTGGCAACACTAGAAATAGCCAAATATAACACCTATGTTGATGGGCATAACAAAATGAATTTAAGTAAGCCAAATCAATGCATGATGAGCAAGTCTGTCTTGTATATGTTGCCTGCCATCAAATGTGGAATCTCATTAATGCCTGCCCAATCTTCCCAAGTGAGAAGAGACATGACAAGATAGTTTTAATGAGTGTAGAGTTGTTCTTGGCAGATGGTCTAGCATTTTCTGGTGCCAAACAGCAAAAAACTATACACTTGAATGGATTTCCAAATCTTCCTCTAGGCCACCTGTTGGGGACTCTGGAAGCCTGGATCCAGCCTCAGAATTGTAAATGTTCTGGAAAAAAGGAATAGGAGCAATTTGTCCCAGTTTCCCATGATTAGACACTGATCTCTAGGCCAGCTGTTGCCCAGAGAAGGCACCTTTAACAGCATGATCATATAAGTAAAACTGTTCATGAGCTCTGCACGAAGGAATGAGGCATCTGCCTGGTGCTAGAGAATAAAAGGTAAAGGCAATTTAGTCAACAGATTTCACAAGCATTTGTTTGAACATCAGTGTTAATCTTAAACTTACACTAAATCCCTAGGCTATGTTTTTATAATGTAAAAAGTAATTAAAACTCAGATTTTGGGGGCTTTTTTGTATTTGGCTAGAGTCTTGCTATTAAAAGGAGAATACGTGTTATACTCATCCTGAATTCTTAATAATTAAAGGTAAATAATAAATAGGTCACAACATGTAGAAGAAAGTATTCACATATACAATGTGTTTTTTCAGGTATATAAGCAGCAGTATCCATCCTTGTTTATATTTTGTATTTTGAATGTTGTAAATATTCCTTTTCATATTGTAAGTATCCAGGGTCTATCTTCAAATTAATGCATTTGAATATATCTTCTTGATTAGATCTCTTGCTGTGAGCAGGAGGAGAAGGAAAAAATCTGTCTCTTAAAATCAGAACTGCTTATATTGAGCTTGATTACATAATTGGATATTTAAGAGTATTTAACTAAAACTCAGTTGTACTCTAATTTTCTTTTAACAATTGCTTAAAGCTGTATAAATAGACATCAAACACATCATTCTATTGTTTACAGTTGCATCTCCAGTATTGGAAAACAAATATTTTAAGAGTACACATGTATTTGCTAGTTTGGCATGTAGTTGACAACACAGACTCTCGTATCAGATTGGCAAGTGGTCTGGGTTGGAGTCCTGGCTTCTGCATTTATTTGCTATATGACCTTGGGAAAGCCTTTAACCTTTCTGAACCAATTAATGGTAGTTAATTTTGAGTAGTGCAAATCAAATCATACTTCTCTGATCAAAACTACATTAAAAGATGATTTTTTTCTTTCTGCCATTTCTTTGTAACCACAGTTGGTATTAAACTTTTTCACTCATGGTTCTGGCAGAGAACTGTTTCTATTTGTTTATATCTGCTTATTCTTAAAATACCAGTGAACCTACTCGTATATTTTATTTTTAAAGTGCATCAGAATGGTAATTTTTAATAATGATAGTTTTGAGGGGATTAAAAAGTGGGACTAGAGACTCTCCTTCCTTTGGGATTTTTAAATGTGGAAAGATTTTTCATAAGACTTTCAATTTAAGTTGTTGAAACCCACTATCCAAAAACTACCAGAATATACCTCAAATCAAAGTTAGGTGTGTTTAGCTTGTTGAAGATCAACCCACAGGAAACTTAGGAGCATCTCAGCAAGGAGAGGTTTTTATGTAGCATTTAGGCTTGTGCTAGATGACTCTAAAGAGAGATTAGGAAGTGGGAACTGGCTGTAGATTTGGTTACTGTCAGGAAGCAAGGGACAGTTTAGCCAATGAATACTTCAGTAATCTTTGTTCAGGAGTCTGGAGGAAAAAAGCAAGTGTTAAGAATCATGCAGAAGGAAGAATTGTTAGTCATTTGTGCAGCTATGCTATGGCTTGGCTACATCCTATTAGAAAATTGTTTACATTCTGTTATGAACATTATAGTCTGATTGGCAGCTGGGTTTATTTTCAGTTTCTCAAAGTGTACTCTTGCCTGTATATATATTTATCATAAGGATTGTTGTCCTGGGTCCACTGTACCAAATAGTGGGAGTTCATTTCTTTCCTTTAAGTCTCTTATGACTATTGTTTAGGCCTGAATGGCCTGTCGGTGTTACTTTTTACTTTTTAACAGACTTCCAGCATATCCATTAGCCCCCACAGGACAGGCTGCAGAGTTGCCTGTTATCTCCAAAGTTGAGTTGCCCTCTCTACCTCCAACCAAGCCAATCAGATAGGCTTTATTTTGAGGGCTGTATTGCTAAACACTCTAAGGAGCCAGAAGATTAGAGTAATAAATTTAGACAAATTTTAACTAATATTCTAGATCCATCTCTCACAAAAGGATAATATCTACAGCCATGATTTGTCAACATTAATAATATTCTTCAAATGTTGATAGGTTCTGTTGTTTCCTGATCAGTCAAGGACATAATGTTAAATCATAACTCAGTGGAAGCATTTCTGAAGACAAACTAGCTAACAGAGGTAAAATATAGTGATCTTAGTAGTGATCACCTTAGTAGTGATCTAAGGTAATATTTGACTGAAAGTAGAGGTATAAGAGGAATGATTAGTTGACTTGGTTTTTTTGTTTTGTTTTTTGTTAAATATTGGTTGCCTCAGCCTTGTTTTTCATAAGATTTTGAATGATACTCGCTTGTTTGTTTACCACTTGTTTGTTTACCACATACTAGGTATCTGACCTTGCTAAGTATGAGAACTTAGAGGTTAAGAAAAACCTGTTCAGTGGTGGGGAGATAGCTACGCAGGCAAATCAGTGCCATGGAGTTTGAGCAGTGCTTTAATGAGGCCATGTGCTAGAATGTCAGGGAAACTAGTACCTGGTACTGTTGGGCTGAAGCTTTAGGGAATATTGCACACTCTGGTAAATATTAATATCTGAGGTGCTCAGGTAATGCACTACTAGCTGAGGCTCACACACTTGGGCCATCTGGTGACTAAGCAGAAAAACTGACATTAGTTGTGAAAATTAAGAACATGAGTTGAATCTTTAGACCTTCTCCTCCACAAAAATCTTACTTTTGCAGGGTAGATGAGGGTTACATGAGTGCTTATGGGGCAGAGCCAATTTTTTTCTCAAAAAAGAATGTAGAATCTTTTCTTAGAACATTTTCAGAATAGGCACCTATACATCCATAAAAGTTCTTACATAGTCCCTATTGAACATTTAATTTTCAGGAAATCTCAATTCTTATGAGCCCTCCAAGAGGAAACCACTATAAAATGTACCTCTGGGTACTAAATTAGCTGTCTTTTTGCCAGAGTACTTGGCTATAATCTGTTTGTATTCTAGATAGCGTCTACTGAAATCATAATTTAAATTTTGCATAGTTAATCTAATTTTCTCTTTGTAACATAGCTAACCACTGGCTTTTCATTGTTTTTCTTTAAACTACTCATTTATCTAAATATGTCATCAGTAAAAAGGAGGATCTTACATTAATTTAATCTGTAGTAGATGAGTTATATACAGTTCTTTTAAAAAGTTGGTCATTAATATAAACTAGAAAAGGACTAGGATTTAGTCCTATTTTAAACCATAGATGAGTTATATATAGTTCTTTTAAAAAGTTGATCATTAATACAAACTAGGACTAGGATTTAATCCTATTTTAAACCATTTGAAATTTTAGCTTTATTTTTAAATAAATTTTGAAAATTTATTTTAATATCAGTTTCTTGGATTAATTCTTTTATTTTGTATTTTTTATTTCAAACTATTAAGGGGGTACAAATGTTTTTGTTATATGGGTACACTGTATAATGTTGAAGTCAAGGCTTTTAGTGTGCCTATCACCTATGTTTGTTGTACCCAATAAGTAAGTTTTTTATCCCTCACTCCCTTTCCATCCTCCCCCTTTCTTAGTTTCCAACGTCCTTTATGCCTCTGTCACTTTGCGTACCCATTGCTTAGCTCCTCACTTACCAGTGAGAACATGTGGTATTTATTTTTCCATTCCTGAGATACTTCACTTAAGGTAATGGACTTCAGTTCCATCAAGTTCCTTCAAAAGACATTTCATTCCTTTTCTAATGGCTAAGTAGTACTCTTTGGTGTGTGTGTGTATACACACACACCCCACATTTTCTTCATCCACTCATGAATTAATTGATGGGCACTTAGGTTGATTCCATATCTTTGCTATTGTGAATTATGCTGCAATAAAAATTTGGGTGCAAGTGTCCTTTTTATAAAATGGTTTCTTTTGGGAAAGGAAATTCCACCAAGTGGTAGAATTGCTGGATCAAATGGGAGGTCTACCAACAGTGTATAAGTGTTCCTTTTTCTCTGTATCCACACCAATATCTGTTGTTTTTTGACTTTTTAATGTGATTCTGACAGGGCTAAGGTGGTATCTCATTGTGGTTTTAATTCACATTTCCCTGATGATTAATGATGATGTACATTTTTTCATATGTTTGTGGGCCATTTGCCTATCTTCTTTTGAAAAAAATTTCTGTTCACATCTTTGATGGGGTTGTTTCTTAATTGCTGATTCATTTGAATTCTTTGTAGATTCTGGATATCAGTCCTTTGTTGGATGTATAATTTGCAAATATTTCCTCCCATCCTGTAGGTTGTCTATTTACTCTGTTGATTATTTCCTTTGCTGTGCAAGAGCTTTTAAATTTAATTGTCTCATTTTTTTGTTATTCCCATGTTTGCCTTTGGGGCCTTAGTCATAAATTCTTCACATAGGCCTGTGTATAGAAGAGTCTTTCCTACATTTTATTCTAGAATTTTTATGGTTTCATGCCTTGAAGTTTTTAATCCATCTTGAATTTTTTTTTTTTTTTTTTTTTTGTGAGACAGTCTTGCTCACCCGGGCTAGGGTGCTGTGGCGTCAGCCTAGCTCACAGCAACCTCAAACTCTTGGGCTCAAGCAGTCCTCCTGCCTTAGCCTCCCAGAGTGCTAGGATTACACGTATGAGCTACCACACCCGGTCTTGGATTAATTTTTGTATATAGTGAGAGATAGAGGTCTTGCTTCATTTTTCTGCATGTTAACAGTCAAGCTCAGAGTCAAATCAAGGAGTCAATACCATTTATAATAGCTACAAAGAAAATAAAATACTTAGGAATATACTTTACCAAGGAAATTAAAGATCTCCACAAAGAGAACTATAAAACACTGATGAAAGAAATCGTAAATGACACAAATGGAAAAACATCACATGCTCATGGATTGGTATAGAACCGATGTTGTTAAAATGTCAGTACTGCCCAAAGTGAATTACAGATTCAATGCAATTTCCATCAAAATACCGATGTCTTATTTGACAGACCTAGAAAAACTAATCCTAAGCTTCATTTGGAACCAAAAGAGAGCCCAAATAGCCAAAGTAATCTTAAGCAAAAAAGAACAAATCTGGAGGCATCACATTACCTGACTTCAAATTATACTATAAGACTATAGTAACCAAAACAGCATGTTACTGGCGTAAAAGTAATGGTATTTTTTATTGGTATGAAAGTAGGGAAATAGGCCAATGAAACAGAATGGAGAACTCAGAAATAAAACCACATAGCTGTGACCAACTGACCTTCAACAACACAGACAAAAACGTACACTGGGGAAAGGACGCCCTATTCAATAAGTGCTGCTGGGATAATTCATTATTATATATTTTAATGTTGTCACCTTGATCCTTATATAACCTCTGCATGTGGAATCAAGAGATGATAAATCATTGAGCATGTGAAAGATACTTTTCTTCATTTTAGCTGTTTCCATCATGAGATGAAAGCCTGTTTAGTGAACATAAATAGAACAGTTATGTTTAAAACTAGCTGGTTTATTATAAAATTATTAGACTGAGATACCTAAAATGAATATGTGTCAAAAGGATAGTATCAAAATTAAAGAAATTCTTAGCAGACTGAGATATGACATTCAGTAGAGACATATGGTTATACTACTCAAGGAGTAGATAGTCATATTCCTGTTACTATTGCTGCTTAACAAAACATTCTAAAACTCTGTGGCTTGAAACAATCCCGAAACCGCAGTGGTTTAGCACAATGCAAGGTTATTCCTTGCATCTGAATTCTAAACAGGTGTTTGTGAGCAGCTTTACAAATGTTCTTCAGGAATCTAGCCTTTTTTCTTGCTGTGGCTTCCTAATCCCTTAAATCCTTGGACTTCCTTCATGGATTCTCTGCATCCAGCTGGAAGACAGGTGGAGAGAAGATTTGGAGAAATATCTAGGAGTGTTTAATGAGCCAGGACTGGAAGGGAGTGTGCACAACATCCTCATCCATCGGCCCGTACTCAGTCACAAGCAAGAGAAGCTGGTGACTGTGGTTGGAGGAAAAGGAAAGGGATCTGGTGAGCAGGCAGTTTCTGCCACAGAATTCTTCAATTGTCTTTTTGAAATAAGCATATATCCTGATGAACTAAAATATTCCAAAGACATAATTACTATTATATTCTTTTGTATTCATATAATAGTACATAGAATTATGATGGTTCCTTGGAGTCTATACTGAACAACACAATTAATACTTATTTTTTTATTCTCCATAGTCTCTAGTCAGGTATCAAATCTTCAAATTTGTGTGAAAAGGGACTATGATATGAAATACAGCCTGAAGTGGTGGTAAGCAAATATAAAATATAGTCTTTGAGACAAAAAATATTCAGATGATGAAAGAATTTTATCAGGACAAACTGGAATTGAACATTAAACAATGAGTTATTTCAAATAGTGGCATTCACAATTACAGTAAGTTTACAGATCAAAGTATCATTTAGGGAGTAAATTTTTTAAAGTTCTAGTGAAAGTCAAATTACACTACTTATATTGGCAATCCATCTTTGGCTCTTATTTGTTCTGAAACTTTGATTTAGTGTTCTTGATAACAGAATCGAATTGGATTGTATTGGAATTGATATGGATCATATAATACTGAAACAGTAAGTTTTAAGTTCAGAAATTACTAAGAATCATTTCAACATCTACTTATAATAATTTAAAATATGTATGCACATGAAGATAAATAAAATGACAAAGTTGGGTTGACAATGTATTAAAACATCTAGGCAATATAATCTTTTGGCTTACTTCAGCTGCTTATGTATTTTTTAGAAGTTATATTGTATTTACAGTTACGTACCTACAGAAGAGGGAATAACAACACATATTGCTATGTATGGCTGAGCAAGAAAATATCAAACGGAAGCTACTGAGATGAAGACAGCAAGATTGCTTACAGAACTTTTAAGAATGAAAAGGTTTAAGTTATTCAACAAAAGTGACATAAAAGGTATTATGGAGATGCCTTAAAAGGCTCTGTGTCAGTGCTGTATATAGTGAGGGCATGTTCGGAAATTAGTTTTGGCCTCTAGTGGACAACAAATCTGCCTCAGCTCAATAGAAATCAACCCACAGGCCAAAGGAAAGTGAAACCCAGATGAGGTGAAACAAAATCCAGTAAAGCCCCCAGGAGTCAGAGAAAATCATCCCCAGGCATTTCCTCCCCAGGCTGTTCTTTTGATGGTTATCTTTGCACATCATGGAAGCCCCTGACTCCGGACTCTGACTTTGCTGCATCCCCGATACATAAAAGAACTTATTGACCCTTTAGACAAGCACACATCACTTTCCCTTCCTATAATCACTGTCATATTTTGTTTTCTCGTCTGTAGAAAGGACAAGGAACCACATACAGGGAGTGCTGATTAAAAGATAGTTGGACTCTTGGAAACAGCTAGAGCTTGAGCTAGCTCCAAATAAATCCCCACTTGCTACCTATCTCCATAGGGTTTAAGTGAAACAATACTATGCCTGCCAAAATTCTAGATTCAAACTAAGGGCAAAATTTGTTAGAAATATCCAAAGGAATGTTCTCCTAAACTTCAAATTTGTTCTTGTCTCCTGTATGTCTTTTATGGTTTCCTGCTTGATTTTACTCCTAGAGAGGATTCCTATTTTTATTTTGCTGATTAAAACAGTATCTCCTTACAGGAAAACCCATTGTTGAACTACCAAACTTCTCAATGAATTACCCTCTTTATACCACCCCACACATTTCTGGGCTCAATTTCTGTAATGTTCTCTTGCTTCTTTAAGAGTCTGATGACTGCATAATTAATTTTTTACCTCTTCATGGAAAAATATAACTTATATACAGAAATGTGCTTTGTGTTACACATACACACACACCTCCACCCCCACCACATTTTAACAAATGGTTAGAAAATGAGCTACCAACCCCAGGTTGAGAATTAAAACATGACCAGCAACCACACTTACTCTTCTCTCTTTCTGGAGACAAATCCTTTTCTGACTTTTAAAAAGCTACTACTTTTCTTTTTAAAAATAGTTATATAACCTATATATGTGTTCTTAAGGAACATAGTTCAGCCTTTGTTTTTGAATGTTTTGTAAATTTAATTATATCATAAATATTCTTTAGCAACTTGCTTTGCTTTACTCAATGTTAGATCTGTTAAGGTATGTATCTGTTAAAATCCAATCATATTATTGAGTGAAGCTATAATTCATCCTTTATGAATTGTTGGGTGACCCTAGTTTGTGTGTGTGTGTGTGTGTGTGTGTGTGTTGGGGGAAGGGTGTGTGTTTGTTTTTGTTTGTTTCTACTTTCCTAAATATTCATGCTTGCCAGCGTATTATCTGTAGGTCAATTCTATTCTTATATTTTATCCTTGGTGCAAATGAGCTACTGAAAATAGAGAATATAGACAGATACTCAGGGCAGTATTTTTCTCATCATATGGGATATGTTCAGAAAAACCCCTGGAGAGCAGAACCTTGATAGAACTTGTCCTTCTTTACAGTACTCTGCGTCCTTTCTAAAGATGTAGCTGTCTGTGAGGATAGAGACAATAAAGTTTCCTGAGTGGCAAGGAGCATCCTTGAGCTCAGTATTATTTGGATTTCATTTCATGTATCTATCCAGCCTGATAGCTATCCTGTCTGATACCGAGTCTTCATTGATGAGATCTTTCTGTTTATAACTGTGCTGACCTGAGTGGTGATTGTTACTGATGATTAGTTGGGTTGTCTCTGAACTTTGTGCCCTCTTCATTCCCCATAAAATTGCACCATCTTGAATTAAGTTTTCCACATGACACATACAAAATAATGATTTAGCCTTTATAGACACTAAAATCTATTATTTCATTACTCTTACTCTTATTACTATTTTTTATTTTTATTATATATTGACAAATTATATTTGTATTTATTTATGAGGTACAAAGTGATGTTATGAATTTTTAACATGTCAGGTTTTTTTTTACATTCTTGTTCTAGTATTTATTATACTTTTTAACTCTTTATTTTCTTCCCTAAATAGGATTGAATAATACAGGCAGAGTGGCTTTCAGGGCTTAGGTATTGTGTAACATGGGGAGAAAGATATCCTATTTCCTGTGGACTATCTTGTTTTAAAATTCAACATTCCCCAGTGCTTGTATCACTCACTCAGGCAATTTCTTAGTTCATTCTGCTCATTGTCCTTATTTTTGTGACACCACCTTGAGCTGCATTGCTCATGTACTGCAGAGATCTTAGCCAGTGTGTACGAAGCTGCCTGTCAG
Organism: Varecia variegata; assembly: GCA_028533085.1. Taxonomy (NCBI): domain Eukaryota; kingdom Metazoa; phylum Chordata; class Mammalia; order Primates; family Lemuridae; genus Varecia; species Varecia variegata. Next base: position 65,072,310 of record CM052441.1, on the reverse strand, counting down.
AATCTATAAAACAAGTCATTGAACAGGGCTTTCAGTGTGTTATTAAATTAGTGCTAGTTTTGACTTTTCTGTTCTTTGGTCTTATTTTTTTAATTGCTATCATCTACTGATCATCTACTAGTCTGGAAAATTTACACTACTCCATAGACTATATTTTGGTAATTGTGTGTTTATTGCCTTAAGTTTTTATTTGACAACCAATGTGTAAAATGTATGTCTCTGGAAAAGTTTATTTTATATCAAATTTTCCATCATATCTGAAAATAATTAGAGAATCTTCAAAATAGGAGCTTTACTTTGCATATCTTTTCATAACGTTAAAGGTTAAAAAAAAGTGTCCCATTAGAATTATAATGCTATATGGGTTTCATTTATGTCAGTCTGTTGGTTTCTTAAATTTACATTTTCTTTATTTTTTTAAATTTTTATACTGTTTTTTAATTTTTTTTTTTTACAATTTTTTGTCACATAGGTATATTGCGTATTGGTGAAGTCTGGGCTTTTTAAAACAAAAGTATTAACATCAGTAGAAATCTAAAATTAAATTAATTTTCACTGTCTTGTTTCTCTAGAAACTTAAAATTTTTCTTTCCTGCTCTTTGTAATATACACACATATTTTATAACCTATTTTTAAAAACACCACTTGCTTTTTTTACACTATTATTTTTACATTAACTGTATTATAATGTAAGTATTCTGTGTTATTACTTAATTTTAATGTTTGTGCTATTTATTTAGTGGATTTAACCTAAATTTTCACACATTGTTGAATATTTTGCTTTTTGAGAAAATATAATTTAAATATAAACATAATTTTTATTTACATTATTTAAATATGGCCTACTTTAATGAGTATAAAGTGATACTTCATTTTAATTTTAATTGGGTTATTTTGAGGTACAGAACATTTTGTTTGTATATTTACCATTTCTATTTATTTCTATGTTAATCACCTATTTATATTTTTTGCTTTTAATCTATTGGAGACTCAATATTGTTTTAACTTGTTTAAGTGTTTTTTGACTAGCACCATTAATTTTTTTTTCATATTTAATGGATTTTTTCCTCAGAATTATTTTTCACTTTAGTTATTGATGTGGTACTATAGTTTAAAATTTGTATATAGGTTATGCTTTATTCATTATACTGCTCAAAATTTAAAGAAATCATTACCTT
>CM052441.1:65021466-65070632 GCA_028533085.1 Varecia variegata | reverse complement strand
CCTTAATTGACTTTTAATTTGATATGGGTACTATAACTAAGCAGTGATCACCCCAAGTTCTTTCTTTCCATCCAAAGTTTTTTTCACTTTGCCCTTTTCTTCCCCCAAAGAGAACATTAATCTCTGTTGTGGGAAATACTTTTAAGTGATGCCATAGGACTGGAATTTGCTTGATACCTTTCCTCTGTTGAAGAGACCCAACAGCTAATGCCTTAGGAAGTAATAAGAGCCTTTCTTTTTGTTTGAAATTTAATATTTCCTAGATATATCTTGGTGTTGGTTTCAGTTTATGAATTTTGTTTGGAACCTAAAGAAATCCTTCCATTTCCTCTATCTGGTCTTTTGTTCATTTTAGGAAGATTACTTAGAGCTTTGAGGATTGGTTCTAATACATTTGTTGTATTTTATTCAAGAACTTTTAATTTCCACAATATCTAACTTTTATGTGTACCTGTTTTCTTGCTTTCTTTTTTTCATTTATTTCCTTATGTACTGATTGAGTTTGAATTTACTTTTTATTATGAGCGTTCTTATTTTTTCTGCATGGTTTTCCTTTTCTCACCATATACTTATTAATGTCAGTATCAGGATATGCTTTATTTTGAGGCAGACTGAAATAAAATGTAAACCTAGTTATTTAAAAACTTTAAAATAAATAGACATAAGCAAAGGGAGACAGGCCTCTTCAGAATACTAACAAGAAAGAGACTCCTACCACTTTTTTTTTAAGTCCCTTTAATACAGTTCTGTCAGTATTAAATTTACTCATATTTTATACATTAAAAATGTCTTATTTTCTCTTTATTCTTGAAAGATAGTTCTGTTGGGTTCACAATTATAAGTTAATATATGTTTTGTCACAGTATTTTGAAGATAATGGACCAAAGACTTACAGCTTTTATTATTGCTATTGAGTAATTATGTTGTCAGTCTAATTGTTCTTTTCTGTTAGTGTACATTATGTTACTTTTATCCGTGGATTCTTGTTGTTCCTTAAGCCTGGAAACTGTCTTCTTTTATCTCTTCTTATATTGTTTCTTCTCCAGTACTCTCTCTTTTTCATTTGTTTTCTTTTTTAACGCTACTTAAACATAATATACCTTCTTTTTCTATTCTCCATATCTCCTAACCTTTATTCATATATTACACATCCTTTTCCTTTTTTATATTCTGGATGATTTCTTTATGTCCATTTTCCAGTTCACTGCCTTTCTCTTTACCCATAACTATTAATAATTTGTTATTTATCTTATCCACTGAGTTTTAAATTTTAATCTTTTATTTCTCATTTCCAGTTAATTTTGTTTGTTTCAAATACTTCTTGTCATTTCATTCATAGTTATTTTATATAACATATCTGATAAGCCTAACATCTGAAGTCTGTGGGTCTAACTTTGTTATTTTTTATTATTGTTTACCAGATGGTGGCTCATTTTCATGTTTATTTGGCCAGCTTTTATTATTATTAGCCCATGTTTGTCTGAATTTAATACATAAGAATTTTGAAAACCTAAATTAGGGGTATTTTCTTCAGGATTAGTTTTGTGCTTACATTTTCCACTTACCAGAAGAAATTACCTCCGTTTCTCAGCTTGGGGATTCCTGGAATACACAGTAGTGTAAATTTGAACTGCAGATATGGTTGGCTTTGCAGATTCTCAGAGGTAACTATTACTAGTGTTACTGTTGGTATTATTATTATTGGTAATTTGTGGAGGTTCTTTTTGCTAGAAGATTAGATATTTACCAACCTTTCTCTAATACTATAGCCTTTTAGGCTTAATCTTGGGGATTTTATACTCTCTCCCACTTTGTAAGGGCAAAAGCGTTAGCTAAAAATTGCGTGCTGGTAGTAGTGTTTGCCAACAAGGCAAGCCCAGTTTATCCATTTTCTGAAAGTTCATTATCTGATTTCATCTTATTTCTCTTTATTTTTTTTCTTTTTCATATGACCATTGAGGATCTCTGTTTCTTAAAGAATTCGGCGATATAATACAATGTATTGGTTTATCTAGTGTTAAGATACATTATCAAAAGCCTAGAAATGAGGCAAAGGTTGGCTGTCCTCTTGGTGACATACTGGGGCATTGTCTAACACTAGTACCACTTCCTCATAGAGTTGTTGAGAGGATTAAATAATACAGCATATGTAAGCACTGTACATAATACAAAAATAAATGCTTAATAAATTATAGTGTATATATATATTGATATCAGGTATTCTCTTGCCATGTTATTCTCTAAGTTCTTTATGTTTTACTTTATGGACCACAAAAGAATTAGGCATTCAGGTCTGATAAAAGATCTGGGTTTAGCACTAGACTCTGCCATTTACCATATGACCTTAACATTCCTGAGTCTCAATTTCTTCACTTCGCAGAAAGGGAATGTCATTATCGGTGTTGTTGTGATTAGTAGATGGAATAGCCCAACTCTTTTGCCCTAAATTCTTAGGCAAAAGAATTCAGCGTAGTCACCATTATTCCAAAAGACATTCTTAGTTGGTGTAAGTTGGTTTCCTTCATTAGTAGAGTCATACAAATAGATATCATAGAAATAAAAAGAATGGTTCCTCATTCTAATGTATATCCGTAGACAGTCCTTCCATATAACCAATCTCTACCACTTGCTCACCCATTCAGTGATAATTATGTACCTTTGATCTAAACTGACTTTTAAAATTTATTTCATAGAATTCAGTGTGGACTTGCCAGCACTCACCTTTTTTTTTTGTTGTTCTTTTGTGATGCAGCTGATGTTAGCAACACGTATACATTTTTAAACAAATGTCAGTGACTCAAGACTACAAACTGTTTGCATAAAATGAAAAGGCATATGGTTTCCATAGCCCCCTACATCCTTTTGAGAACCTAAAATATAGAGCTTTTATTATTATTTACTTTTGACTTCTATTCAAATGTCACATAGTCCCTAATGATAAGGAAATGAAATTTTGTTTATTGATCTGTTGCCTTTGAATAGTTGGTTGTAAATAAGCACAGTCTGCTCTGCATATTGGCAAATGGTTGTTATAAAGCTTATTAGGTAGGGCCCCAGAGCTTTACAGATTCTCAAATAAAATCACATTGGATTGAACGAGTAATTTCCAGAATGGTAAAGTCTAACCAAAATTACTGCCTGCCCCATGTCCAAGCCCACATGACACATCTTCTAGGAAATATGAGGGCACCACCAGTCCCTTCTTGAGACTTTTGGATTCTTCTGAACATTAATTATCCTTAGCTCAAATCTGGATAAGTGCTTAGCAGGTGGCAAATATTTTAAATATCTATAATTTTGATTCTTGTTTTTAACAGGTTACAGGAATTTAAATAGACATAACTTTACATATATCTCTATTACATTTAATTTGTTTGGAACTCACTGTTATAGCTTAGATAATTCATTTGAACCTTGAGTCTGCTACCCACGGCATTAGCTGTCTCTCCAACTATTGCATAGCCTAAAATTTGATTTGTAAGATATTGTTCAAATTATTTATTAAAAATATGACAATAAGGTTAAGTATTGCATGCTGTTAGAGGAGCCCCTGCAGTTATTAATACAGTCTATATTCTATAGGCACAGTTTATTCACCCAGTCTGAATCTCATGTGGGAGAAAGCACATCATATATTAGCCACCAGTTTGAAATATAAATGTCCTACTATTTTGAACAGTACCTCAGTCTTGTAAGGGGTTATGTCCCAGTTGGAACTGTAAGTACCAACAGATCAAACAACACTTACTTCTGCTTTTATTTCTTACTTGATCCAATTTTGTATATACCACAGCTATTCGATGATTCCTTGATGATGGAGTATTGTTGTACGTGCCAGTCTTTAGGTAACATCTAGTTCGAATGAGTAGTTCTGGGTAAACAGTCACTTGGTGTCCTACAATCAGACAGGCATTCAATCTATGATGGAGCCAAATAGCATAAACAAAAAGGGTTTTTTTTTCCCACTATAAGGAATACTATTTGTCAAGGAAAGTATGACTGTTCCAAACTCAAAGTCCCTCCTTTGTGATTTTCTTACTAGGGTTGGCCACAGGTTCCATATAATATTCTAATCAGCTTCAAGCACATTGGATATTACTGATCAGATCAAGTGGCAGAGCTTCTTATTCTCCAACTTAGAACAGCTATAAATCTTTATATACTACTGTGGGCCCTTCCCAAAGTTTACAGGCTTGTGATTTACTCAATATATGCTTCCAAGTGGGAAAACAAATGGATATATGTTGACTCCAGTATTCATAAAAGCCTATCAAACATCACATCTTTTTCTTCATGATAGGAAATACATATTAAAGCAACTTGTCTTTCATTTTGGGGGGAGTATCCCAACATGTCATACTCAGAAACTTCCCAAGTATATAAGTCCCCTGAGTCCTGGAATTTATCTTCTATTCTCTCTCATGCATGGATCTTACCAGGGTTTTCAAAACACCTGCTATATTTTCACAATAGCATCAGTCTAGTACTCCCACATGATAGCCTGTGGAACATTTTGATGGTTAGAATCTTAGTGAATTATATTGTGACACAGAGTTAGCAAGTGGACATAGTCTTAAACATGACAGAAAAAGTATACTGCTGTCTACTAGGTGAATGCAAACTGTTTCATTTTGTTTGCTTATTGGGATAGTGAAAAAAACCTAGCTCAAAGGCTACATAACAACTATCAGGGGCAGTGTTGCTCCTTCCAGGAAAGTAACTATATCTGGAATAACAGCACTGTGCAATTGGAAACACTACTTAATTAAAATTATGATAATTCTCTACCATTCATCAAGATCCTTCTAACTTCTGCACAGTTTATATAGACAAGTTAATTGGGCACATGGTAGGAATTTGAACCCCTATATATTTCAGGACTTTAGTATGTCACTGAGCCCTGTGACTCCTCTAGGTGAACATATAGATAAAAGCACCTTTGGGAATGCTGAGTTTACAGGAATAACTCCCTAAGCCACCAGGCCACTTAAGGTAGCTATTGCTTATGCCTTGATTAAGAACCTGCGTAATTCGGTAGCCTCTGAACCAGCTACAGGATGAACAATAACCATGACACCTCTGCTACAATATGTACCAGCAAAAATGCATACCTTGTGCCTACTTCTCTTCCCCCATAATGCACTACTAAATCAAATACAGGATGATGTGATTGAAAAAGATTGGCATGGGTGTTGAGGGAGTCCTTCTACTGTTTCAGCCACAATAGCCTCACATATAATATTGTTGTCAGTCATGGCCTTTCTGAAAAGTTCCATTGTATTTACAAAAGGGCAAGTGTCAATTAAAATATAAGGAAGAATAGAGGCCATTTTTATACTAATATTCACAGAATTTTAAACCACATTTATGGTCATATAGTCTTTATATGAATTTCAGTCATGTTGGGAGATAGTTCGTAACTATACTGTGGAAAAGCTCATTATGAAATTCTCTTCTTAGCAATATTTTCTAAAGCAATGATATTACTTCTAGAAAAATAGATTTTTTATATTGAACTTTTCAAATGTCAGTGAATTAAATTTATATAACCTTCAATGCTTTTATATTATCATCCTAAATTATAGCATTTCACCTATTGATTACTTACTAGGTGCCTGTCACTATGTTAAGCATTTTTACTATCTAACTTAATATACATAACTCTATGAAGTGGATACTATCACAATCACCATTTTACAGATGTGGAAACTGAGACATAAAAGGATAAGAAAGTTGATAGTACAAACTGACAAAGAGTGGAGCTAGGATTTGACTCAGGCAATGTTAGGCTCTGCAAACCTAACCCCATCACTACCATCATAGTTGTATGTCAACTCTCTAAAGTCTCTTTTATTTATTTGTTTATTTTTAAACCATAAATTTAGTAGGGATATTGAATGAACTTGTCTTATAGGCAGGTGGCAAAAGTTTATGAAGTTAGATTTTTAAAATTTTCTTTTATTTCAAAATATTAAAGGGGTACAAATGTTTTTGGTTACTTGAATCACTTGTAATGCTTGAGGCACAGCCACAGGTATACTCATCAACCAAATAGTGTTGATTGTACCCATTAGGTAGATTTTTGCTACTCCCCTTCTCCACACTCCCCCCTGCTTGATTTCCACTGAGTTTTACTTCCCTCCTTCCACACATGTGCTTATTGATTAGTTCCAATTTAATAATGAGTACATGTGGTGTTTGTCCATTCTTGAGATACTTTACATAGGAGAATAGTCTCCAGTTCCAACCAAATTGTTGCAAAAGGCATTAATTCATCCTTTTATATGGCTGAGCAGTACTCCATGGTATACATATAGCACATTTTATTAATCCACTCATGTATTGATGGGCACTTGGGTTGATGCCACATCTTTGCAATTGTGAATTGTGCTGCAATAAATTCAAGTGCAGATATCTTTTTGTTAGAAAGATTTCTTTTCCTTTGGGTAGTTACCCAGTAATGAGATTTCTGGATCAAATTGTAGGTCTATTTTAGTTCTTTGAGGAATCTCCAGACTATTTTCCATAGAGGTTGTACTAATTTGCAGTCCCACCAACAGTGTATAAGTGTTCCTTTCTCTCTGCATCCATGCAAACATCTATTGTTTTGGGGCTTTTTAATAAATGCCATTCTAACTGGCGTAAAGTGATATCTCATTGTGGTTTTAATATGCATTTCCCTGATGATTAGTGACATTGAGCATTTTCTCATATGTTTATTGGCCATTTGTCTATCTTCTTTTGAAAAGCTTTTGTTCATGTCTTTTGCCCACTTTTTAATGGGGTGGGTTTTTTTTTCTTGCCAATTTGCTTGAGATATTTGTGGATTCAAGTTATTAGCCCTTTAACGTATGTATAGCTTGCAGATATTTTCTCTCATTCTGTGGATTGTCTGTTTGCTCCATTGATTGTTTCCTTAGCTATGAAAAAACTTTTTAGTTTAATCAAATCCCATTTACTTATTTTTTGTTGCTGTGATTTCCATTGGGGTTTTATTCATAAATTCTTTACAAGACTGATATCTAAAAGAGTTTTTCCTACGTTTTCCTCTAGAATTCTTATGGCTTCATATCCATCTTGAATTATTTTTTGTGAATGGTTAGATATGTTTCATTCTTCTGCATGTAGCTATCCAATTTTCCCAGCACCATTTATTGAATAGGGCTTCTTTTCCCCAATATACGTTATTGTTTGCTTTGTCAAAGATCAGTTCGCTATAGGTAGGTGGTTTTATATATGGGTTCCCTACTTTTTGTTCCATTGGTCCATGTCTCTATTTTTATATCAGTCCCATGCTGTTTTGGTTACTGTAGCCTTGTAGTATTTTTTGAAGTCTGGTAATGGTGATGCCTCCAGATTTGTTATTTATGTTTAAGATTGCTTTGGCTACTTGGGCTCTCTTCTGGTTCCAAACAAAGTATAGACTTATTTTTTCTAGGTCTGTGAAGTATGATGTTAGTATGTTGATGAGGATTGCATTGAATTTATAAATCACTTTGGGTAGCATGGACATTTTTACAATGTTGATTCTGCCAATCCATGAGCATGATATGTTTTTAAATTTGTTTTTGTAGTCTGCAATTTCTTTCCTCAGTGTTTCATAGTTCTCCTTGTAGAGATCTTTCACCTCCTTAGTTAAATATATTCCTAGGTATTTTATTTTCTTTAGAGCTATTGTGAATGGTATTGAGTCTTTCATTTGACTCTCAGCTTGACTATTATAAGCATATAGAAATCTAACTGATTTATGTACGTTGTACAAAGTCCTGAGACTTTACTGAATCTATTTTTCATTTCCAGGAGTCTCTTGGTGGAGGCTTTGGAGTTTTTAAGGTAAAAGATTATGTTGTCAGCTAAGAATGATAGGTTGACCTCCTCTTTCCCAATCTGAATACCCTTAATTTCTTTCTCTTGCCCGATTGCTCTGGCTAGGACTTCAAGCATTATGTTGAATAGAAGTGGTGACAGTGGGCACCCTAATCTTGGTTCATCCCTGGCATGAAGCCCACTTGGTCATGGTGGGCTATTTTTTTTTTTTTTTGATGTGCTGTGAATTTGGTTTGCTAGTATTTTATTGAGGATTTTGCATCTATATTCATAAGGGGTATTGGACTGTGTTTTTTGTTTTGTTGTGTTCTCTCCTGGCTTTGGTATCAAGATGATACTGGCTTCATAGAATCAGTCAGGGAAAATTCCCTCCTTTTCTGTGTTATGGAATAGTTTCTGTAGTATGTTTACCAGCTTTTATTTGTAGGTCTTGTGGAATTCAGCTGTGAATCGATCTGTTTCAGGGCTTCTTTTTGTTCGAAGATTTTTTATTACTGCTTGGATTTTATTGTTCATTATTGGTCTGTTCAGGAATTTTATTTCTTCCTGATTGAATCTTGGGGAGGTTGTGTGTTTCCAGGAATTTGTCCTGGAAATAATCATTCATTATCAAGTTGTTCATTTTCCATGAGTTCGTGCACATTTGAGTGTTTCTCTTATGATTGATTTCTAGTTTTATTTCACTGTAGTCTGAAATGATACATGATCTGATTTCATTTTTTTTAAAATTTGTTGAAGACTGTTTTGTGGCCTAAGATGTAATCAATCTTGGGGAATTTCCCATGTGTTGATGAGAAGAATGTATATACAGTATTTTTGGAGTAGAATGTTCTGTAAATGTCTGCTACTTCCATTTGTTAGTATCTGGTTTAGGTCTAGTGTTTCTTTATTTCTTGCTTTGATGATTTGTGTAGCTCTGACAGTGGAGTGTTGAAGTCTCCTGAAATTACAATGCTGCTATTTATTTCTTTGCTTACCTCTAGTAAAATTTGCTTTATGTATCTCAGAGCTGCTGTGTTAGTTGCATAGTTAGGATTGTTATGTCTTGTTGAACTGCTCCCTTTACCATTACTTTTTGTCTTTGTTTTAAACTTTGTTGATTTAATATCAATTTTATCTGATATGAGAATGGCTATACGTGCTCTCTTTTGGTTTCCATTTGCATGTAATATTTTTTTCCATCCTTTCATGTTGAGTCTGTGTGCATCCTTGTGGTTTAGATGTGTTTTCTGGAGACAGCAAATCTTGGGTTGTGTTTTTCATCCATTCAGCCAGCCTGTCTTTTGAGCGACAAATTTAAACTGTTAAACCACATTTAAACATTAAGAGATAGAATTGATATGTGGGATGCTGTTCTGTTCTTCATGCTTGGTAGTACCTTGTTGCTTTGTTTCTTCTCTTCTGCTATTGTTTTATAACAGTTGTGGGCTTTAGCTTTTGTGGGTCATCTTTCACTGCTGATTCCTGTGTAATGCTGTTTCTGAGTATTTCCTGCAGGGCAATCTAGTCATGACAAATTCCCTCAGTGTTTTTGTCTGGAAAAGACTTAATTTCTCCATCACATGTGAAACATAGTTTTTCTGGAGACGAGATTCTAGGTTGGCAGTTGTTGTTTTTAAGAAGATTGAAGATGGGTCCCCACTCCCTTCTGGCTTGTAAGGTTTCCGCTAAGAAATCTATTGTTAACCCTATGGGTGTTCCTTTGTGGGTCAGTTGTTGCTTTCATCTTGTTGCTTGTAGAATTTTCTCCTTCATTTTTACTTTGGACAGGTTGATTACTGTGTGTCTTGGAGATGTCCTATTTGCTATGAATCTTTCCAGTATTCGATGTCCATTAAAGTTTATTTTACTCCAAACTTTTCTTCACTTTAAGTCATTCCTTAAAGTATTAATTATTGAGAAAGGAGGTAAGTACACAATTAAAGCATCAGTAAAATGCCCAACAGAAGTAGAACTTAGATGAGCTTCCATTCTTTTTTAGGTACAAACATAAAAATGTAAAAATCTGAAATCTAATAAATGGTACTGGAGTTATGAAGGTTTTGAATCTTAGCCAATTATAGCATTAAGAAATACTGATAAATAAATCTGATTTACTCTGGTAAGAACTTGATGTGTTTTAACATTAAGTTGGTAAGTTGATTTAGAATACTATTATTAAGAGCTAATTATGCATGTCCAGATTTATAATAGACATTTCTCTTGAAGTCTACAATCCATTCTCTTTCTTATTATTAACTTTTAAAATTAACGTGTATTATTAAAATATCAATTTGAGAAATATCAACATATAAGTGTTCATCCTAAGGGACACAGAGGTGACATTTCCTAGTTTCACATAGCATTATTTATTTAGCATTTAAAGCAATGTCTCCTCAGCATGATTTTAAACTTGTACAGATGACAAATTATATGACTGTTTCTGTGTTTTGACATCCTCCTCAGATCCTTTTTTTCTCTGAGGTATGTTTAACATAGATTTAATGAAATTCCATCTATGTGTTATACATACCTTAGTATAATAATAATCAAATAGCCTCTCTCCTAATAACTATAGGATGTACTTTAGTGTCTCCCACTGACCTTTTAAGTTTATTTAATGGTTATTACTTATGTTGCCTGTAGAAAATTCAGAGTGTCCCACATTTTTTCTCATCACTCTAAAGCTTTTTACTTGTCACTTGTGGCAAATAGGGACGTTTCTCCTACATGTCCTTCTGGAGGTTGGACTTATAGAACACCAGTATGCCTCCCCAAAGGCATTTTCGAACCTTCTCCTCCCACCCTTTTGTTTGTATCGATCTATCTGTCTGTCAATCATCTATCTAGCCATCTATCTATCTAGTAGGTAGGGGCTTAAGTGTCTTTTATTATCCTCTCCTTTATTCATTCTGTATATAGTCTATCACCTAAACTATTATATTATCTTTTGCTAGTTCAGCTAAAACTTCCAATTTAGCACCTTACCCCTCATTTCAAAATACTAAGTACTGTAGAAAACCTTGTCTATGTTATTATAATTTGTCTATATTATACTTTTGCTTGAGACTGACCCAGAATTTTTTTGACACTTTTTGTACTCTCCTCAGCATTTAGCTCAGTAGTGAAGTCTTAGAAAATGCCTATTAAATACATTTGACTTAACTTGGTGGAAAGTAGAAACTTACTCATTTTTATCTTTAGTTTCAGGTGCAGCATTATGCCTCTCATAGTCTGGTAACCCTAGGACGTTGCAGCTTGTTGAGAAAATCTATTATACCTCTGCTTCTATCAGAAGTAAATAGCTTTGCTGATGATCTGGGAGCTGTCAATCAGGTACATGTAACTTAAAACTGTAGCTCTCATTTATAGTTAATGTAGCTATGGGCTCTTCTTTTCTTTTCCTTTTTCCTCCCCTCTCTTTTTGCAAAGCTGGTATTTTGGTTATTACTTTATCTCTAATGTACGTGGGTACTATGACTGCCTACTAAAATTACAGAAAGATACTTGAAGAAAATAGTTTTCAAAATAAAACCATCTTATCATTATTACTTGTATATATGTGTCAAAGGTGCCATTGGTGACAGCAAAAGAGTACTTAAATCCCTCCAGGCAGGCATCATGTTCCTAAAGCAAAGGAGTGAGAGAAAAGTGAACTGAGAGGATCCTAAATGGAAGATGGTCTCTAACCAGTGGTTCTCATCCCTAATTGCTCATGAGAATCATCTGGCTAACTTTTAAGTATCCGGTTGCCAAGCAGTATGCCAATTCAATTAAATAGGGGTCTCTGGGTTTGGAATGTGGGTATTGGTATTGTTAAAACTCTCTAGCTGACTCCAATATACAACCAAGATTGAAAACAGTGCTCTAAGCCCTTTAATCTGTACAAAGGCCTATATATCACTGCTGAAAATGTATAGAAGGAATATAAATCATTTCCATATTTTAATGTTGACACTGGTTTATTACATATGTTCACTTTGTCAGATCATTTAATAGTTTTGACATCTCTATGGTAGAATTAAAAAGCACAATTAAGGGAAATCAGAGACATAGAAATGTTTTGGTAGAGAGAAAGAAATTTAATTTAAAAATACATATATAATTTTAAATGGCTTTTAACCAAGTACTTACATATAATTTCTCTACATTTAATGGCATATTCTAAAAATATTATATAATCTAATTGACTTCAGTGTATGACATGGTATATCATCTAGTCAGCAATTTTTCAAGTGACTACTGAATACTGAACTCTCTTAAGAGCTCTATAAGATATTTAAAAGGAAAGTCATTGTCACTTATCTCAAAGAGACAGAAATAAGCCACATTGACTAATTGAAAAATAGTAAAGTGTTAAAATGCTTGGTGCTGTTTGTAGGAGTTCCAAGATCAAGGAACATGATACGGTAGGTTCCAAGTCCCCACAAATAATTTGTGGAAAAGGAGCACCTTGAGAAATGGATTTTAATTGATTAAGCAGTGGATAACAGAATGTAGACGCATAGGGATATTATTTAGCAAGAAGTGTGGCAGTGATTCTGAGGAAACAAGGTGAGATCTTGGCATTTAACAAAAGGAAGCAATGTGGAAAATGAGTTTAATTGAATTAGATTATTTGTTTAGAAAATAACATTAAGTACAGAAAAGAAAATTGTATTTATATATTCTCATCTAATTTTCACAATAGCTCCATGAAGTCGTTATACTTTTGTTTGTAGTTTTTATAGGTTAAATGACCTAGTTTATAGATAAGGAAACCAAACCTTACAGTGTTTAAACAACTTGAGCAAGATTGTAGAAAGAACATATGCTAAATCCATAATTCAAACCAGGCATTTAGACTATTAAGTTACTTTAAAATAATAGTAAGAAAAATAAACATAACAGTAACACAACAACTATTTTTTGGCAGGTATTATGTGTTAAGTGCTTTATATGAATTATCCTAATCAATCCTTTTACAACTCTTCAAGATGTTAGTATTGTTTAAAGACAAGGAAACTATTAGCTGCCTTAATAGTAGACAGCAGAATCCACTGTAGCCAATTTAAGTAGAAAAAGATGCATGAATAGCTATGAAATCATTGGGAGGGTTAAAGAAAGAGACTCTAGGCTGTATTTTCATGAATGACTCTCACAGCCACACAGCAGAATTAGGCTGCCAAAAAAATTGCTACCTTTGCATTCATGACCAGGAAACTATCTGCTGAATCAAGAAGCTGCTACTTCTTGGAGTCCAGGAAAACAAAATCCTGTTTTGATGTACAACAGCCAAATGTATGCCCAGTGCTCCACTTGTCTCACTATGTGACTTAGTTTCAACTAAAATGTTTTTGTGAATGGATTTGTTTAGTGAACCAACAACATAATCAGACTTCGTCAACAAGTGTAGAAAATGTAGTTTTATGCCCTTTCAGCATTTTTGCTTTACTAGGGTGATAGAATGACTATTGATAAGTTAGTCCAAAGGGTTCATTTACAGTAAGGCTCAGAGATTCAGTAATATGCTAGTAAGTGATGAGTCAGAGTAGAAGGAGATACAAAGTTACAGGACAAAAAATGTGAATACAAGAGGCTATTTGGGGACTCTTAATGCAATAAATCTCCCACAAGTAGGAATAGAGATAACCACTGTATTATAAGAAGTGTTATCCTGTGGATTTAAGGAAGTTTTAATGTGAAGGTGAGAAGAGAATCAATGAGCAAATAGAATTGTAAAACTAAGAGTTAGGAAAATATTACTAAGAAGAATTAGGTAACTGGGAAAGAGTGCTTGTGGTGGACAGAAATAAGTTGAGTTTGGATATATTGAATTTGAGGAAACATTGAAGTAATCTGAATGGAGGCAGAGGGAAATATGAAACAATCCTTGAAAGGATCTTGCTGATTTACAACTAAATTAACACCTGCTGGAAAAACATAATACAGAAACTCAACAGCATACCATTAATGTCTAGTATTCATTCAGAAATTGTGAGATGTGTAGAAGCAAGAATGTATAACCTATAACCTTGAGGAAAAAATCAATTAGTAGAAATAGTTCCAGAAATGACAGAAATAATGGAATTAGCAGATGAGCATCAGAACAACTATTACAAATATGTTAAAAGATTTCAAAGAAAATTGGAATAATAAGGGAGGAATAGGAGATTTCAACATAAAAATGAAAGCGATATATATCAATAAATCTGTCAAAATTATGAAAGTAAATATACATATGAAAAAAATCTTTGCTAATAATTTATATTACACGTACACATTCCATGAAAAATACCAATTATCAAAACTGATTCAGGAAGAAATATAAAACCTAAATTACCCTATGTTGATTAAATAAATTATATTTACAATTATAAACCTCCCCACAAAGAAAAGTCGAGGGCCAAATGAATTCTCTCATGCATTTTAAAGCAGAAATATTACTACTCTTACACAAACCCTTTAGAAGATGGAAGAGTAGGAACAGTTCCTAATTCATTTTATGAGACCACCATTATTACCCCAGTATCAAAACTAGACAAGGACATTTAAAAAAAAAAAATCTAAAAATTTAGACTAGTATCTCTTATGAACATAGAAGTGAGAATCCTTACTAGATATTAAGAAATGGAATTCAGAAATATATAAAAATAATGCTTTGATAATCAAGTAGAGTTTTTCCTAGGATATTGTTTTCACATTCATAAAACAATCAATGCAATTCACCATATTAACAGACTTATAAAGAAAACCCATATGACCTCAGTATATGCGGAAAGGCAATTTGCAAAATTTACCACCCACTAATGATTTTTCAAAAATGTACCAAAATAGGAATAGAAGAAACTGTCTTAACATGATAAAGGGTATCTCTGGAAAACCTATAGATAGCGTACACTGTGGTGAAAGACTGAATGCTTTTTCCCCCAAGATTGGGATTAAAGCAGGAATATCTTCTCTCATCATTTCAATTTAGCACTGTACGGAAGGATCCTAGCCAGTGCAATAATGCTATTGCACTCTTGGAAAGGAAGGAATAAAACTATCTTTGCTTAGAGTCAGTATGATCAGGAACATAGAAAATCCTAGAAAATTTACCAAAAAGCTATCGAACAATCCTGAAATAGACCTACATTCAATGGCCAGTTGATTTTAGGCATGTTTTGAAGTAGTTCAGTTGGGAAGGGATGTATCAACAGATCAATAGAAAAAGGGCAAAATATTTGAACAGAACCTTCATTAAAGAAGATATATGAGTGGATCATAAGGACATGAATAATGTATCATATCAGGAAAGTGCACTCCACAACTATAAGAATGACTAAAATTAAAAGGACTGACAATACCAAATCTTGGCAGAGTTATGGATCAAACTAAACTTATAAATTGCTGGTGAGATGTAAAACAATCTGGCAGTTTCTCAGAAAGTTAATTATACACTTAACATATGGCTAAGCAATTCAACAGCTATGTTTACATAAAGAATTGTACATGAATGTTCATAGCATCTTTAATTTTAAGAGTATCAATCTGAAAACAAGCCATATATCCACTAGCAGGAGAATCAAACAAATTGTCATAAATATGTGCAGTGGAATACTACTCAACCATAAAATGAATTGAACCATACAACATTATGGATGAATTTTTTAAGAACATGAATGGTATGATTTCATTTCTGTGAAGTCCTAAAGCAGCCAAAACTAATGTATGTTGAAAGACACCAGGTTGACTCGGGATGCAAGATGGGAATGAGGGATTGATGTGCGGTTATGTGGGTGTATGCAATTGTCAAAACACATCAAAATGTGCACTTAAGGTCTGGGCATTGCACTATATATAAATTTTATCTCAAAATGTTTTTTAAAAACTAACAAAGTTTTGAACCTAAAATATAATTTTTCTCAGTGCTTTTATACTTAGTTCTTTATCTCATTTTAAAGACTTTATTTCTGTGTTAATATAATGAATACCAAGATGTCACTAAGAACTTTCTGAAGAACAGTGTTAGTTTTTAATGGTGCAAAATTTTCTAAATAGTCACTAATTAAAAAATTATTGTATATATATGTATGTGTATATGTCATATCGTGTTCTATATAAATCTGATTCAATTTCTAATGGATTTTTATATCAGTTCTATTTAATTAAAATTAATAGGAAATTCACTAATAATTATTACCACAAATACTTATTAAGCAGATTTATGTGTCAAACACTGTTCCAAACATTTTATACATTTGTTTAAACATTTGTTTAAAATAACTATTAATTTTTATTTTTATTTTACATACATTTTTCTCCAAACTACATTGATAATTGGCTTTGCTCCCATTTTACAAAAGAGGGCAATTAGGACCAAAGAGTTTAAGTAGCCTTCCAACAGTCATAGTAAGCACAGCACCAATTTATTGGACCCAGGAAGTGTGAGTCCAGAGTCTAGAATGTAAACTATGCAGTAGTTTCTGTTACTGACTAACCATCTCAGATTTTTGTATTTTGCTGACATCATTTTATATTAATTTGTCTTCTGTAACTGGTACGTGTATTGTGCCACTTCCTTTATAGCAGTAAAATTAGATAATATATTTTGTCAAATTTAATATATTTGTATTTATATATTTTCTACATCCTGTGACCACCATCCTATGACCATGAATCAGACTTTTTAAAGGTAGAATTCTCTCCTCTTATCCTGGTATCTTTTTCTCTACCTGTGTTCATTTGAATGAAGTTTTCTTGGGTCTTGAAAAAATAGTTTATGTGATGCTGAAGATAACAGATTCCTAATATCTTGACAAAGATGTATTTTGTACTTCCCCTATTTAGGACATTTTCTTTATCAATTGATTAAAATTAGGAGTCTGTATCTGTCAGTTTTTTGGAGTGACTGAATTTTCTTATCATGATTATTATATATTTACCGTCTTATGACATAGTCACTTGGTTTTCTCTTTATTTTGAAAATAACTTTCAAAAAGTAGTTCCTGTAAGATTCTATAGACTGCTGACGTACTGATTTTCTAAGGGCCTACACTGTTTGGCTAGTCAAAACTGAGTACAAAATCAAAATATTGACTTAATTTACTTTATTTAAGAATATTGTGGGGGTACAAATGATTTGGTTACATAAATTGCTTTTGTACCACTTGAGTCAAAGTTATAAGTGTTCCCATCACCCAGATAGTGTGCATTATACCTGTAAGTGTGATTTTTAACAACCCCCTCCTGCCCCCAACCTATTTGATGTCTGATAAATGTTATTTCCATATGTGTACATAGGTGTTGATCGATTAGTTCCAATTTAATGATGAGTATATGTGGTGCTTGTTTTTTCATTCTTGTGATACTTCACTTAGAAGAATGGGCTCCAGCTCCATCCAGGATAATATAAGAAGTGTTAATTCACCATTTTGTTTTATGGCTGAGTAGTACTCCATGATATGCATATACCACATTTTATTAATCCATTCATGTATTGGTGGGCACTTGGGCTGTTTCCACATCTTTGCAATTGTGAATTGTGCTACTATAAACATTTGAGTGCATATGTCTTTTTTATAGAACGTCTTTTTTTCCTTTGGGTAAATATACCCAGTAGTAGAATTGCTGGATCAAATGGTAGTTCTATTTTTAGTTCTTTGAGTTATCTCTGTACTGCTTTCTATAGAGGTTGTACTAGTTTGCAGTCCCACCAGCAGTGTAAAAGTGTGTATATTTTAAGTTTCCAATCATTTTGCCACTAGGACTTTGTGTTGGAAAATTTTGTGATCATCTCTTTTTTTGAATGACTTTCTTCCTCTTTTCAGATGCAATCCAAATAACTGACATCTAGGAAGAGCCAGTCAGTAAACAAATGGTTACAGAGCATACATGGGGTGAATATCTGTTTAAGAAGTCTTGGTTTTAGTAATTTTTCTGTTTTTATGAGAATTTTATTAATAAGTTTATAGGTCTCTCTAGATATCCAGGTGGTATGTGATTTTTACAGAATCAGCCTTCTTATTAGCCATTACTAAAAGTCTGTGGTATTAAGAGCTGGTTTATCAGCACATCTTATTTTTAAATGTTAACAAAGTAATGTTTTTCTTATTATTCTAGAAAGGTGACATGGAAAAAGAGGCATGCATTTTATGTGGATGCTAAAGAATCCTAACTCATATCTAATCTGGGGCCCATTAAAACAAAACGAAACATAGCACTACTGCATTTATAAGCTATGTGCTGCTTTCCTAGGTAAAATCTAATTTCTCTTCCATGCTCTGGCTAAAGTGGGATATCCCTGGATCGGTTGCTAGGAAAGTAGAGAACTTAATCAGTTTCTTTGAGGTGAGAGTAAGGAGGAAGGTGTTAGAAATCGCATTTTGTGAAGAAGCTGAAATCAGTAGAAGGATAGGTGGTTTCTATAGTATGTCAAGTAAAATCAAACAGGCAGAGAGAGAATCTAGAAACAAGGCTTAGCCTTGACAAAATAACTACCAACACTTGAGAACAAACACTCATGATTGGATTATCAAATTGAATCCCATGGATCAGAAAGATCTTATTCAGTATCAGCTTTACTAAACAGTTTCAAAGAAATAGAGGATCAAAGAGCACAGATGAAGCAGCAAGAGATGTGGGACATCCTGTGTGGTTCCCCAGGTCCTTGTTTTTCATTGGAGACATGTCTTTCTGGCTTAGAAAAATAGATAAGGTCCCTAAGTGAGATTTTGTAGGATTTCTCACACAGTAGGAGCTACAAACATCTCTTTTGTAATGCACAGAATTTTAGAACCTAAGTAACCATCTTCAAGGTACTATGTCTCATAGATTCTGAGTTTATTTAGTATAAGTAATTCTTTATCCAGGGGCTTTCTGCTAAGGACATTCTATTGAATTGAAGTAGGTGGGATCATTAGCCTTCTTTTCCTTCTCCTGGGACATATCCCCATAAGTACCAGCAGCTTTGTCTTTTTCCTGCCAACTTGCTGTCAAGTTCTGAAAGCCTCAGTATGCTAGGAGAGTTGTTTATGGAACTGAGTCAGCTTAGAAAGAAAATCTCGTTACAAAGGTGCATTTCAGTTGTTAACATGGTAAATGACCTTAAGGTATGTCCCTTAAAAAATATGTAAAATTTATAATAAATCAAAGATTAATACTAAAATATATATAGTGAACTATATACCAGTAAGAAAAAGAGATCCACAATCCAGTAGAAAAATGGGCTTAAAGATATGAAAAAACTTCCAAAGAAAGAGAAAAAGAGAGAAGAAACCCAAAAGGCAAATTAACATGAATGATGCTTGACCTCAGTGGTATCAGGGAAGTACAAATCACAAAAATAATAAGATGTTTTATGCTGTTAATGTTGGTGCAATATTTTTAAAAATTTGATGACAATATCAGATGCTAGTGATTACGTGGGGAAATGGAATTCATTACCTGGCAAAATTAAAGATGCATATCCTCTAAGATATAGCAAGTCCACTGGACAAAGGAGACCTGTACAAAGGTGTTCATTTTAGCATCTTTATAAATATCTTAAAATTGGAAATAACGTGTCTATTTTAAAAGGTGGCTAGATGTGGTTATATCAAAAATGAATATTCTATAGCAGTTAAAGTACATGATATATATTTTATATATCAACAATCATAGATTTTGAAAATATAATATTAAGTTAAAATAAAGGGTAAAGTATCCAAGGAAAATATTCAAATATAGTATTTTTTAAAAATTATATACACAAAAAATTTTTACACATATACTTTTTAACTATATACTTCAAAAAAATTGTTTTAAAAAGACAGAATCTAAAGTAAATGTGAGAAAATATTGTGTTTTCACTTTATTGTGTGTATTGAAGATGTATGCTTTTTGTATTGTCGAATATTTTTGTATTGAAAAGAACAAGTATCTTTAGATATCAGAAGTATACTTATTTAATATAAAACCTCAACTTTTAATTGCTTTTTTACAGAAATGTTTTTCTCCTTAGATGCAATTCATACTTCTGTCTAATCAGCATTTTGGGGGATACAGTAGCCAAGCTATTAAAAATGAATAATGCTTTTGGAATATTGATAAGGATGGGTGAAATCTGAATTTAGAGTATTATATTGCATACTCATATTAAATACTTCAGAGACCTAATGTTTACAAAGTATATTAAAATTCTACATTAAAATAGATTTTAAAAATTAGAAGAAAAGCTTATTAGCAGGAGAAAACTCAAAAGTTCTGCAGCCTACATCAGGAAGCATTTTTACTTTTCAGATGTCTGTTTTCCTTAAGTAAAATAAAAGCTAAACAACTCATTAATAAAAATAGAACATGCAAATTAAAGATCTTGAATCTGGAGCAAGTTTATACATACTTATACTTCTCTAAGGTAAACTAATTTTCTATATCAGGCAAAATGTAGCAATAAAATAAGCGTTTTTAAGAAAATAAAGAGAAAAATAATCATAGCTCTGAGCAAGAAACAGCTGACCTATTTCTATTGAGACAGGAACCATAATCTTTTCTGAAATTATGCATATCTTGATCATATCTAAGATCTAGGAAGCCTGGCTCAGTCATCAATCAATTCATCATGGAGAACATAATTAGAATTTGTGTCAAACTGTGCTCAAGTGGACAAAATAGAGATTAGAGGTCCTCTGCATGAAGTTTTGCTTTTTTTATTTTGGTTTGCTTAATAAGAACTTGAAAGAAATTCCTGATAATGAGCCTTATTTGATCAGATTTGTACAATTTTCTCCCTTACCACTGTTTGTGATTCAAATAATTATTAGGTATGAATGAAACAAGTCTTAAAATTCCCCCAAAATACACTATTGGCCTAAAATATTTCACATCACTGAATGCCATTTTGAAACTATTATTAAGAAAAACTGTTATCTGTGAACTTAACTGGAAACAAGATATATTTTCTCACCTATAGGCTAGAACTTTTTAAGAGACATCTTCAAGGGTAAACTAAATCATGTGGCAAAGAACATGAGCTTTGAAATCAGATTCCTAGCAAAATGTAGTGTGACCTCTGAAGTAGTCTTGTCAACATATCAAACCTGAAGATTCTAGAATAAATTGCTAACTTACAGGCAATACAGAAATAGAGGAACGTATTAAATTAACCAGGAAGATGCAATTGGTAAAACCCAGATTATGCAGGGAAAACAACTCATTTTCTTCAACAAATAGATTACATTACAATGAGAAAAGGAAGAAGGGAGACTGAGAAGAAGAATGGGCCTACATTTTAAAAGAGACTATATTAACCTAAAGCCACATATCGGGGGTGAATGAACTGTGGTTCATGGGCCAAATGTGGCCTGCTCCCTTTTTTTGAAATAAAGTTTTATTGGAACATAGCATGTCTATACATGCTTTTACACTAAAACACTCAAGTTAAGTAGTTGTAACAGAGACCATATGACCTGCATAGCATCCGATATTTACTATCTGGCTCTTTACAGAAAAGGTTTGGCAATTCCTGCTATATATGAATCTTATTTTTACCCTGATTTTAACAAACCAAAAAATATAATAGATAATGAGACAATTGGGAGAAATTTGAACACTGTAAATGATGATATTAAGGAATTGTTAATATTTTAGGTGTGATAATATTGTATCATTTTTAAAAGGTCTTTATCTTTTATAAATTTATATTTAAAGGATTAAATAAAAAGTTAAAATAACACATAATTCTTTAAAGCCTCAGTTTATCTCCTCTTAAAATGTTGACATCAGTACTACCTATCTCGTACAGTTTTTGTGCGTCTCATGAGGCAATCTATATTTCTATTTAGCAAGCTTGACAAAGTGCCAAATTGCTGTTAGCTGCTATTATTATTACTATTATTCTTTTAAGAGAGAATCTTGCTATCTTGTCTAGGCTGCTCTTAAAGTCCTGGCCTCAAATGATCCTCCTGCCTTGGCCACTCAAGTAGCTGGGACTATAGGTGCATGCCACCATGCTCAGCTTATTTTTATTACTATTCAACAAGTTACAAAGTTTAAAATACAAAACTTCACTTACATTAATACATATTTACAAAAATGAATGATATTAGAACCATCTTGAAGAGTAAGTTTGCAGACATTATGTTTGACAATAGATGGTTTCTAAATTGTCTTTTGTGGAAGACAGGTGTGGGTAACCACAAAGATTTTTGTTTTAATCTAGGTATGTGAGCTTATGATGTTCATCATTCCCTCAACATACATATTCAACAAATATTTAAGAAACCCTTTGAAGAGGCACCAAATTAGTCTGATTATGATGTCTAAATTTCTTTGTGTGACCATGGCACTGAGCATCTGAAAGTGAGTGAGAGATTTGTTATGGGAGGCCAGAAAACAAATTTAGCTCGGCTTATGATTTTGCCTTTGCATAATGAATAAAACTTTAAATTCTTAAAGTTCAAATTCCAAAATATGACTTAGGATGCTGGATGAGATGGAATAAGCTGTTGTAGCCTATCTCCTCACTGAATAAATAAAACTAAAAAATTTGGTGAAAACATAGAAAAATCAATTACCTGAGGACTCTGAAATGTAAAAAAAAAAAAATAGCATGTGAATTGTTAATGAGGTCAAAACTAGAAAGAAAAAGTCACTTGGAATATGTTTCCTATTTTTTCCTCTTTTATCTCCCAGCTTTATCTAAGCATGGCCCCAGTCAAGGCACTTTGCAGTACTTAGAGCAGCAAAAACGTTGACAAAAACAGCTTTCTGGCAAGAGGATTGGGAATAGTATCTTTATGAGCTACAGAATATGGTAGAAATCCTTTGGACTTTTTTATCTTTTCTCCAGTCCTTGCAATGAGTATAGAGAAAGTTATATAACTGTGCACCAGTAGCATGAATGGTTAAAATTCTGAGAGAAAACCAGTCTCTCTGGCATGAAGAAGTAGGTGAGGAGACTCCTGGGAGCAGGAGAGGATAGTAGAGGTGAACCCTGGAGAGGAGAGACCTGGAGAAAGGGTATCCCTAATTCTGTGTATGAAAGACACAATTTCCAGATTCATCCTGAGCTGTGTGAGATAGACTTCAAACAACAAAACAAAGGCTTTAGAAACTGAATTGTGTAAACCATTGCACATAACTCAGACAAACTCCTGAGTGGCACACATATGGGACAGACCCAAACTGCACAAGAAAAACATTGAAAACTGACCATGAAACTACCACCAACAGAAGGCAAAAGAGAATTTGTACTCCAAACCTACCATTTTGGTTGTGGGTCTGCCACCTGCATTTGTAAATTATTATTGGAACACAACTTATCTATAACTGCTTTTGCACTAAAAAAACAAAGAAAGTGAACATCCTTTATCCATAAGTCTCACATTATAACATTCAAATTATCTAGGATACAATCCAAAATTTGTCAACATAAACAATTACTAAGAAACAGGAAAATGTTGATCTAGTTCTCAAAGGAAATGACTATCATCAGAGATCATCCCTGAGATAACTTAGATGTTTAGATTACCAGACAAAGACTTTAAAGCATATATTATAAGCAGGCTCTTTGAGGTAAACATAAATACTCTTGAAATAAATGATAGAAGTTCTAAACATAGAAATATGGAATATATATGTATTTTTGTGTTAAAAATATGTACATAATTTTAACATATATGTTTAAAAAGATAAACTTTTGAACTAAAATGTACAATATCTGAAAGAAAATATTCCCTGGATGGGCCTAATAGTAGACTAGAGATGACAAAGAAGTCAGTATGCATAAAGATAGGTCAATCAAAATGATCTAATCTTAAGAGATAATAATACTGAAAAAAATGGAATAGAGTCTTAGGAATCTGTGAAACATTATCAAAAGGTACAACATACATACCATTGTCGTCCCTACAGAAGAAGTGAAAGAGATTGTGACAAAAGTATAATGATAGGAAACTATAAATTTGGAGAAAACCATAAAGACATTGATTTTCAATGAACCATAAACATAATAAACTCAAAGAACATCTCATTCAGACATATAAAAATAAACTTTTTGAAAATTAAAGATAATTTATTCTGTTTTTTAAAGATCCTAGAGAAAAATGGCACATTGCATTCAGGGAAACATTTTAAATAAATGCAAATTTCACATCAAAAATCATTGTGGCCCCAAGATTTTTGAACAACACCAAGTTGCTGAAAGCAAAGAACTGTCAACCAAGTATTCTACAGCTAGTAAGAATATTCTTTATAATATTCTTTATAATAATAAAAATGTGCTTTAGATGAAGGAAAACTAAAATAATTCATTCTCAGTGGCCCTTCTGTGAAAGAAATGCTAAAAAGAGTGATTCAGACTAAAGGGAATTGAGGTGACAGAGAAACTTGTAACTTTAGGAATAGAGGCAGAGCAAAAGAAATGCTTAATATTGGGGTAAATATAGTAGACCTTGTTGCTTTTATTATATTCATTAAAATATTATATGACCAATGAAGCAAGGATTAAACCATTATTTGTTGGATGTGAATGCAACATATAGGACAAATAACATATGAAGTGCTTAGGGTATCAGGAATCGGTGGTTGTATGGCTTCTAATTAAAATGGAAAATATTTACTCTCAGTACACTGAGAAAGAGTATAAATGTGCATTTTAATCTCTAGAACAAACTAGTAAAAATGTAAAGACCTTTTGCAGAAAAAGTTAAAGGGAAAGCTAAAAATTATTTAAATCCAAAAGAAGAAAGATATATACTGTGCAAAGAAAATTGGATTGGCTATATTATTGTCAGCAAATATATATTTCTAAATGAGGACTGTTAATAGGGATAAGGAGGGACATCACAATGGTGACACCACTGCACTCTAGCCTGGGCAATGGAGTGAAACCCTGTCTCAAAAAAAAAGAAAAAGAAAGAGACATTACATAATGGTGAAAGTATGCATGAAGCAAAAATTGATTAAACTGCAGGGAGGATTGGCTAAATCTATAGTTGTACTAGAAAATTTTAATATTCCTCTCTCTCTAATTGATAATACAATTAGAAATCAACAATATTATACAAAGACTGAACAAAGCTATTAACTAGCTTGACGTAAGTGTCATTTCTAGCACATTCCACCCAACAGTAGCAGAATGCATAGCCTTTGCAAGTGCACATGAAATAGGCACTGAGGTCTTATTCTGGACCACAAAACAGACCTTAAACAAGAGTTAAAGAATAAAATCATGTATGAGCTATTCTCTAACCATAATAGAATTTAACTAGTAATTATTAATAGTAACAGATATCTAGAAAACCTCTCTACTATTTGGAAATGAAATGACATATTTCTAAATAACCCATGGATCAAAGATAAAGTCTCAAGAAAAATTAGAAAATATTTGAAATAAATGAAAATATGACATCAGAATTTATTAAATGCATATAAAGCAATGACTATTAGGGAAATTCATAGCTTTAAATGTTTATACTAGTGTTGAACAGAGGTCTCAAACCGATAATGTAAGAAACTAGAAAAGCAAGAAAAAATTAACCCCAGACCACACAAAAGGAAGAAAGTAATAATTATAAGAGCAGAAATCAGTGGTATTGAAAACAATAAAACAATAGAAACTAATCAATAAACCAAAAGCTGGTTATTTGGGGGGAAAAAGAAAAGATACAAATTACCAGTGATATCTGTAATGGAAACGGGCATTATTGCAGGTGTTAAAAGGATAATTAGGGGTTACTTATGAACACCTCTAGTCCCATAAATTCAACAGAATAGATGAGATGGATCAATTCTTTGGAAGATACAAACTACCAAATCTTCTTCAGGAAGAAACAGATAACCTGGATAGTCTTACATCCATTAAAGAAATTGAATTCATGGTTTCAAACCTTCTAACAAAGAAAACTCTAGGTCTGGATGGTATAACTAGCAAATTATTCCAAAACTTAAGGAAAAAATACTACCACTTCTACATAGTGTCTTCTGAAACTTAGAATAAGGAGGAACATTTGGCAACTTACTTTATGAGGCTAGCATTACTATGAGATAAAAAAAACAGGCAAAGACATTACACTGATGTTTCAAAATGTAGAGGACAGTGAAATGGTGGTTTGAATCAAGAATGAAATAGGAGTTTAAATCAAGAAGCATTCGTTAAACTGTGCTATTACTTAGTCCTCTGGGAAATCTTTGGGAAGACTTAGAGAGGCAGCTCATAGAATACTTTAGAGCCAGGAAAATCCTGTATCACATATTTTCCATAGAATTTCACTTGCATTTATTATTAAATATTTTTGAGACTTCATTCAGAAAAACTGGGAAGGATGCTGAATCAATCCAAGATTCAAAGACTTCTAAGTTGAACGAGCAGTTTGGCAGAAAGTTTCATGGTAACAAGGAAGTGGGGGAAAAAATAAAACATAAATTCTGATATCATTGTTTTTTTCTGAGTTTGACACAATCAACTATTTGTTAAGTTTCTGGGGTCGTGGGATGTTGATTTAGAAGATCACTTAGACTTTTAGAAACCTGTTGACGTTTTGGAAACTGTTCACCTCAAATAAATGCTTTATGGTTGAATAGCATGTAAGTGGTGACTGTTTAAAGTGAAACACCATCACAGTATTTCTGTGTAGTAAAGCTTCCATTTAGATGATTTTGCTGAAAACTTAATACTAGGTAAATAACTGAATGTTTGATTTTTGCCTAAAAGTAAAATTTCCTTAGGTCAATTAAACGTGCCTTATTTTGCAGAATGTTCTCTGCTAACATAATATTCTCATTAAAAGTTTGGTAATTTTGATTACCCTTTTGCTATTTCAATTCAAAGCCATAGGCCTGTTGAAAAACCAACTGAGGAGAAAGCTGTCAAAATGCAGGCAGACACATTTAAAAAATATATATTAAAGAGGAAGTTGTGCAAAACAACCATTTGAATCTCTGGCTAGTTCATGCTAGAGGGTATAATCAGTGTATCACAGATAAACACCAGGATGATTATCACTAAAAGCCATATGTCATGATATACTTGTATTGTAATGGCCTCTACTTTCTAATTTCAAAAGCTCTTTCTGAACAGGCTGTGACAATGCAACTCAAAATATGAAAATAACTATTCTGTCTTAAAAATGATGGGCTAACATTTTTAAGTAATCATTAATTTACTCACGAATTGATGTTGGAAGCAGACAGAAATGTAATGGAATTGATAAAGTGTGTGGAAAAAGAACAAGAGTGCCAGTTGAATGCCCTGGCTTCTCTAGTTATATAGCTCTATTGCTAACTAGTTTAGTGGCTTTGGAAATTCTGTTTCTATAATCATATGCAGTTGTTGTTTGGTGGTTAAGTACAGGTATTTTTATCCCCCAGGTGTTGAATGAAAGACTTTAGAGTGCAACCAATCCAACATGAGGCTTATGGATACTCCTTAAACATACTGCATCATGACTACTTTTCTAGCCATTTCAATATTTTAGTTTGGAGAGTGTTTCAAGGGTTAGATAGAGAAGATGCCAACATAAAGCTAGCAAAATTACTGATGTTTATTAGAATACCTCGTGAATCTGTTTGTCTTTCTCTTGTTACAATCACTGTACATATCTTTATGAATCATATTAATAGCTGTTTATAAAGAGTTCAAGATCACAAAGGATATCATAAAATGTAGTTTGGAAATTTATGATTATTTTTATACCTGCAAACAAAAGCTTTTGATCTGCTTTGGAGGATCACAGTAAAACATCTTTCAAAGCCTTAAAAACACAAAAGAAACATTCCACCAATGTATGAATACATTGTGGTTAATTTCAACCATCTTTTGAAGATCTAGAACAATCTTTTCTCAGTGAATTCATTAAAAGCTTTTCAGCTCTAGAAATTTCTGCTTATTAGTTCAGAAGCTTATGTCGCAAATTGAGATCTTTATGTTAAATAATGATGGGGTCAACATAAAACACTAAATGGATATACAAGAATCGGTAATTTGGTAATTGTTTTTGATTCTAAAATTTAAATTATTCAGTGACTATATCAGAGTATATTTATTATTGTATTTATAACAAGTGACCGTGCCTGAATCCATCCCTCAATTTTTGCCACCCATTAGAGAAAGAGGTTAAAGGCATTGAATTATATTGATGATATTAGAAAATGAAAAGGGAGTCCAACATCTTCACACTCCTCCCCTTGCCTCCCAGAAAATCCCTCAAGTACAGATGGTACAGATGGCTTTAGGAACTATGACTAATTAACCTTCAAGGAATAAGATAATCTGTATGAATTTTAAACTGGATGTGAACTACATTTCCAGCCTGTGTGAGGGTAGGTTAATGACTTCAAATTTTCAGACACTTTTCCTTTTTTTTCCTGTTCACTGAGAACCAATGAAATTAGGCAGGAATTCACCCTCTCTTGCTCTTTGAGTTTAGACAATCCTTATTTTTCAGACAGTTTAGATCTCTTTCTCTCAATAATTTTATGTCTGTGTGTCTGCATGAGTCTGTGAGAAGGAGGGCATTATTCAATACATTGGGAAAGTATACTGATACATGGAGTGAGGTGAAAATATAAGTGGGAAAAAATTCAGCTTCCCAGTGATTTTTTACTAAAGCTAACTTACTCCTTTGGTTTGGATGTTTCCTTTATTAAATACTTAATTACACATATATAGTGTTCATTGATCTGCCTGTCAGTTCTTATACTGCTACTATACTAATTTAGTTACCGTAGCTTTATTATATATTTAATACCTAATTGTTATAACTGCTTTTTATTTGATGGTGCTCCTGTTTATACTTCTCAATGGCTTTAAGAATAAATTTTTCAAGTTCAAAAGTAAAACTCCATAGATTTGATTGAGAATTTTTGTTGAATGCACTGAGCCCTTAAAACACCATCCTTGTTGTGTTTCCTTTTTTTTCCCATTTGAGGAAACATTTTTTAAAATTATGTCTTTGAAGAGACCAGTTATGGTTTTAGAGCTCCAATTATTTATATTTACCATCTTTTCTCATCATTTTCATTTCTTTGTCCTTTCCTATTAAATATCAAGTGAATTTCTCAAGATTTTTTTTTCATCATTTACTCAATTTTCTGTAATGTTGATTCTTCAGTTTATCATCTCCAATGTGATTGCAATTTTCATATTGGAATTTTAGTTCTTTTATAATTTTTTCCTCATTTTACTGCATTCTATTTTTATTTTACTCCTTATATATGCTTTCTATAATTCAGTATGTTTGTCTTTTTCTCTTTTATTGACTTAACTTTTCATAATGGACATGTATCCTTTCATGCCACTGCACATGTCAAACTATCTTCTTGTTTATTCTGGTTTCTTTAGTAAGTTATTATCAGAGTTTTGCTCTTCTTCCTTGTATTTAGGACACTATTCCTTATGTCACTCAGTTTTTCTTATGGGATCTGTATTTTTTGTTTAATTTAATATTTATTTAATTTTTGAAAAATGGATTTTTCCTTTTCACGTATTCTTTAATGAGAAATTATCATTGGAACTGAATAGGGTTTCCCCACAAATGCCCATGTGGATTGTCCTGTCCCTGGTAGTTTTGTACTTAGGTTCCAATTAAATACCTCTTCCTTACTTCTCTGCTAGAGAGCAAGTTGTGGCACTTGTGTTCAATGTTTTTCAGTTGACCCCAGTATGGAATTCTGTATCCTTAGCCATAGTGGTTTGATGAGTTTATGGGATACAGTGAAACTAGAATACTAAGCATTGACAATTTGACGGCATTTGTTACATCTTGCAGTATACACGGCATTAGTGCCTCTCAATCCCCCACACTGTTGTTTGGCCAGTCCAAGGGAATTATCTTTAGGCCATCTATTAAATTTCTCCATCCAGCTCAGTCAACCTCTTTCTTAGAGTTTCTTTCTCCCTTATAGACTGTTTAGTGAGAAACTGAAGGACTGTATGTTGGGAAAGTCATTTTTAACAAAAATCTCTATCATCTTAAAGGGTTCTATGTTTTTAGTAGGAGTTGAAATGAGTGAGGGAACATTACCTTATTTATTTTGGTGACTTAATAAAAAATGGAAAATGTGTTTAAAAAAAGAATTAGTGGTACTTTAAAAGTTCTGAAAATGGTGCATGAAGTCGTATATATTAATAGAACAAATAGTTATGAAAGATCCAGGTGTATAGTCACTGTCAGAATAATTCTGTGCCTTCGATTATAATTTATTCAAGAGAAGTTTTGAGTAAGTATGGGAAGTGAAGCCAATTATTTCCTCTGTATTTGTCTATACTAGCAATAAAATGTCAATTAAATGTGATTAATTCTTCCTTTTTTCCATAAGCCTGAGAATATATTGCTACACTTTTAATGGCTGCCATGATGAGGTCTATCAGTCACTGAAAAGAAATCATCAGAGTCATTTCAGTCTCATGAGAAAATTTCAAATGTATTTCAATAATAAGCCATTTCTGGATCATTTTTCTTTTTTTCTCCTGTTCCCTGTGGCAAATAAAACCATATTTGTTCTGAATAATTTTCTGATGCAATTAAAACCTAATGGCTTTTCTGAAGACTTCTCTGATCACTATGGGCAGGAGCACCCATCTTCTTCCTACTCCAATCTTTGAATTATAGACATTAACATATTTTATTGGAAACAATTATAATCCAGTATTGTTTACATGTCTGTTTCTTTGAATATAGTGAGGTTAGCAAGAATGTCTTATTCACTGTTCTATTTCTGTAACTCACCTATGGAAAAAGAATGTGTTGATTGAGGACTTTTCCCTTTAAATAAAAAGGTAGCAATCCATAATCAGCAACTCTCACTGACCCTAAAATCCACACTACTTGTTTTCTAAACTGTAATTCACTCAGAAAGGAAAAAAGGGCTTTAAAAAAGAACACTATAATTAATCTGTATCTCCTTTTCACTTTATGTATCTTCACTTTATGCAGGAATCTTCTGAGTTTTTAAAAAGAATTTCAGGCACAAAACTAGTTTAAGACTCTCTCTATTTTTCTGAGAATATAGAAGATATGTATGGCATGTATTGGTACTTTAAAAAGTACTTAAAGAAGGTATAGAAAGCAACTAAAAGGTATAGCGATAGAGAGAGGGGTTCTGGTCTAGTGGTTTCAAGTGACAAGTCCAAGGATATAAAAAAGAAACAGGAAGAAAGAAGCTGCATTCTAGGTGTGGAAGTTTTGAGTTTTGAGATTTTAGAACTGGAGCACTTCTAGCTGTTGGTATGGAATGGTTGTGAAGTTCATTACAATGGACTAGGGCCAAAAAATTTTTCACTGGGGGCCTTAGAAGGTTTATACACAGGGCATGGGAATGATTTGTGATGATGACAGCATATGAAACAGGAGGAAAGAGGGCTTGAGAGACAGGTCTGTGACATGTGCAGTGCCTACAAGAGTGATGGGCACATCATATCTCAATAGGTGAATGAAAATTAAAGAATGAAAATTCTTTGAATGAAAAATAGAGAAGGACGGGCAGTGTGAGGATGCAACATTAAGGTCCCTGCTGTGGACCACAGGTTCGGCTCTGCTGGGATCTCTGGAAAGGTGGTCTTGTTGGTTGTGACGTGGAATGTCCAGATCAACTTGCCATGTAGTCCCACTCCTTCCCAACAGTGTCACCCTCTAAGCTCCTTTTTCAAGGAAACTGTGGAGTTGCCACAGTAACTACAGAGCCAGGTCAAGGAGAGAAAAAAAGGTAGTCTCATCTCTAATTAGAATGCAGTAATACTTCTGTTCTCGTTTATTAAAATGTTATTTTGATTATGAACTGTAGCTTCTTACAAAACTATATTTTTCATTATTATCAATATAACATTTACTGAGATCTTACTGTGAGGCGAATGTGATGCTGAATATTCTCAGATAAGGCACATGGAACACTTAGAGTTTAATTGTGAGAGAAATGCTCCTGCAGTGTCCAGACAAAAGTAGGTCACATAATTACTTTGAATGAACACACATAAAATAATTATTGAAGAAACAGGTGTATATATTATTTAGTATGTTCAGATTTATACAGAGAGAAAATGTTAATATTTTAATGTAGAGAGTGGGTCCAAAAGAGTTTAAGAAAAAAGTAGTTTTTATGGTGGCTACATATCTCCCTGACAACCTCACAGAAAAGAAAGGATTTAAATCTCATAGGAGTGAGGGTGGAACTCAAGGAAAACATTTCAGGTTAGCTAAAGCTACTCCTGGCACAGCATGGTGCCTGGGTGTGTGATAAGGGTGGATTGACTGACTGGAGGATAACTGCATTCCTGTTCACTCTGGGCAAAAGCACACTCCATATTTTTGCTAAGCCTTTCCTTGGAGATTACAATTTTAACTACTACCTACAATTTATGGCTTTTTACATAGGCATTAGTTCCTTTTCTGTATATTTTCTTGAAAGTGCATAGATACTACTCAAAGAATGTAAATAAGGAAAAACTTCAAAGAAATTTGTCAAGAAAGTCCTTTCCTTTACAGTCTTGGTGACTATGGAGCTGCAGTGCATACTATAGGTATCTAGTGGTTCTTGGAATACCAAAGTGATAACTTCATGTTATTCTCTGCAATGTTACAGGAAAACCTCTTTGATTCCGTCAGTGGGTGTTTATTCTTGAGAATATGACACTTTTTGGTGGAATACTGTATTACACAATATTATGTTAACATTTGAGGTGGTATTTCCATAAACATTCATCCTATGCAGAGATTGATTTATAAACCCTTACTGATGAGCACATCTACTATGAAAGTATAAAATCAGTGCAGAATTTGGTAAATAGTAATAGCAATTTTATTTCCATTTTCATCTTAAACATGTTCAAAATGGCTAAGCATGTGAGAGGATAACTGTATTATATATTCTATATCATTTGGTGTTTAGTTCATTGAAAAGCACCTACAAAAGTGAAGGCAGGAATTTGAAACGGAAAACAGTAAAAGCTTCTAAAAGAGTGAGCTTTTCCTATTACTATATGGTATCAGATTAGTCTTTTAAGAGCCTACACATACATTCCAATTGAATATAACTTAACTTGCTTATTTTATTTAATTTCGTAATATTATGGCGGTACAAACATTTTGGTTACATAAAATGCCTTTGCGTCGCCCAAGCCAGGGCTACAAGCATGCCCTTCCCCCATACAGTGCACTCCGCCTCCATCAGTTGTGAGTTTACCCCTCCAACCCCTGCCACCTGACTGGCAGCCAATGAATATTACTACCATGTGAGCATCTTAGTGTTTGATCAGTTAGTACCAATTTGATAGCGAGTACATGTAGTGCTTGTTTTTCCATTCTTATGATACCTGGATGGGCTCAAGCTCTATCCAGGATAATATAAGAGGTGCTAGATCATCATTGTTTTTAGTAGTTGAGTAGTGTTCCATGGTATACATATACCACATTTTATTAATCCACTCAGATATTGATGGGCACTTGGGTTGTTTCCACATCTTTGCAATTGTGAATTGTGCTGCCATAAACATTCGAGGGCAGATGTCTTTATTATAGAATGTCTTTTTTTCCTTTGGGTAGATGTCTAGTAGTGGGATTGCTAGATCAAATGGTATTTCTATTTTTAGCTCTTTGAGATCTCCAAATTACTTTCCACAGGGGTTGTACTAATTTGCAGTCCCACCAGCAGTGTAAGAGTGTTCCAATCTGTCCACATCGACGCCAGCATTTGTTGTGTTGGGACTTTTTGATAAAGTTAACTTGCTTATTTGTAATTGGGACTAGAAAATCATTTAAAAAATGAATTGAACATCTAAGTTCTATCCATAAGAGGGCCATATTAGAGATTCAAATATGTAATAAAGTTTTTCTCAGAATTTTAATCAAGCTCTCTCCTTTAACTTGAATATTATACTATTTGTTTCTTTTCTACAAAAATAAAAATGCCTACTGAGCTTGGTAGCTTTGCTCTAAAAATTAAAATATCCCTCTTTAGAAAGCTGACCTCAGCCGCCCTGTATCAGAAAACCCCAGAGGCTCATAGGACATGCAAATGGTAAAAAAAACAAACAAAACAAACTACAACAACAAAAACCTTCGAAAATAAAAATATATGAATAAAATCTTACTTAAATCTTTCATCTTTCTTTAAGTGATGCTACAGTCATCCTAAGAACAACTTTATTACTTCAAATATTCATGCTATAAAACAGAAGAGCTTTTAACATTTTTATTAAAAAAGCTACCAAAGTGCTTTTTATAATATTTTTTGAAAATAAAATAATATGAATAGGTGTAGTTTAGAGACATGTTTAGATTTGGCATGTGCTATACATGTCTTATAATTTAACAGAAATCAAATATTTTTTAGTGCCTTCCATGTGCAGTGTTGTAAATTAGATGTTTGAGACTCACAAAGCAGAAAAAACCCACTCACTGTGGTCAATGGATCAAAAAGTTGATTGCTCTGTACATTTATAAAAGGAATTATCAATGTGTTTTGAAGATGCTGGTAAATTGTTTAGTGAGGGAAGAAACACTGTGTATAGTGGTATTCAAGACACTGCTGATCAGATGTAGTCTGTGTCATAGTTATTACAAAGTAAATTACATAAGAAACATCAGCCTTCAAATGGTATTTGTATTTTTTAGTAATTTGTGTGATATCATAATGCCATATTTTCATGTTTATAAAAATGCCTCAATTATAAAAGGAATCATATTCAAGTATAATTTTTATTTGTCATGTATAGTGAATGAATGCTTTTGTCTAAAGTTATAAAGTAGTTTCAGTTATTGAGCAGGATGAAATTTGTTTAGGAATATCATATTAGCTGTAAAGAAGAACTTCTGGATAAAGAAATAATATAACTTTAGTTTCTGTTGCTACATTGTTTTTGAACAAAAAATTTGGACCTATTTTTTTAACCATTAAGTCATATTAAGTATGTCACCTAATAAATGCTCCTAGTTGCAGTTAATACAGTAATGGTCAGAGGCATATACGATTGACCAGAAAATTTTAAATAAATTACATTTTAATAATATTAGTTATAAAATAATTGTAATTCCAAAAGGATCATGTTTTAACTTATTTATTTTGTTAAATAATATTTAACTTATTTGGTAAGATATAACAATTTTTTTTTTTTGGGGGCGGGGGGACAGAGTCTCACTCTGTTGCCCGGGCTAGAGTGAGTGCCGTGGCGTCAGCCTAGCTCACAGCAACCTCAAGCTCCTAGTCTCAAGCAATCCTACTGCCTCAGCCTCCCGAGTAGCTGGGACTACAGGCATGCGCCACCATGCTCGGCTAATTTTTTTTTTCCTATATATTTTTAGTTGGCCAGATATTTTCTTTCTATTTTTATTGACTACAGTGTTCAAAAAACATAAATTACCTTTGAAAGAAATTTAAGGTGGACTTTTCAAGATTTTATTCTGGTATTCAGAATAAATTTTGTAAGGAAAGAATTTTGGGGGGCTACCCATGCAAATTTAATCTTAGAAAAAGAAGTTTCTTGATTTCACTCAATGAAAAATTATAAAAGTAAATATAGTAGTTTTAATATCTTAGATTATTTAAGAAAATTCAGGAAGCAGGATGCAGAACATTTGTTAGTTTGACTTGCTTTCCCTATAGGCAGTATATATTCAAACACTGATGTTGTATGTTTTTGACAAGTAGACAGACTACAGGGCCTCTGTGAGCAGATCGGCAATATCTAGTACAGTGAAGTCGTCGTTGTTCACGCATGCACATGCCAGTCCACTCTCCTGGGCTGCCAGGCTACATGGATGTTGCACAAACCGTTCTCGTTATGTTAACAATGTCTGGATACTTTCTGGACAGACCTTGTATTTGGTGAGTGTGGGGTACTTAGTGCATATCTACTGAATTGGGAAATATAGGGATGAACCGAGTGACTGCCAGCTCTTCACCTCTCCTGGACATTCTCCTCTTGCCAGAGCTCTGGAGAGCTGGCTGTGCACACACATGGCACTGCTTGACAGGGAGGCTTCTCAGAGCTATCCTGCCACCCATTGAAGGGAGGAAATAGGGCAAGTACTACAATACATACAGTCCCCAAATTACCGTGGTCCAACTTAAAATTTTTTGACTTTATGAGTATGAAAATGATACACATCCAGTAGAAAGTATACTTTGAATTTTAAATTATGATCTTCACCCGGGCTAGTGACGTGATAGGATACTGTCTCTGGGTGCTACTAGAAAGCAGCAGTGAACTCCAGCTTCCACTCAACTTAGGCGATCACCAGGGTAAATGACCGACCGATGTTCTGCAGTGTACTATGTTGCCAGATGATTTTGCCCAAATGTAATTTAATATAAGTTATCCAAGCATATTTAAGGTAGGCTAGGCTAAAATATGATGTTCAGCAGGCCAGTGTATTAAATGCATTTTGTACTTAATGATATTTATCCAGATATAACCCCCATCGTAAGTTGAGGAGCATGTGCGTGTGCTTTAACAGGGGGAAGAACGATGGGATGAGGAGAGACAGAAAGGACATGGATAAACTTGTCCCCTTCAAATGTAAACAGTTTAATACTATGTGGTAAGTCCACATTTAGACTGCCAAAGAAATGAACGAGAAAACCATCACTTAAGTTTAGGTTGTTATGCAATATTGCTTACTGTCACTTTAGTTCATTAAGCAACATGACCAAACTGTAAAGTTAAATGAATATATCTTTCATTTGGCTTTTTAAAATTCTGAATTGACTTTTTAAAGGCATTTAACAGAGAGTTTCAGTTTCAGGGACAGTGTTAGGAGAGAACAGATAATTACATGCCATTCAAACTGTTTACAAACATGAATGCTACAGAGCTGGCAGACTGTAATTACATTGGGAGTGAAGCTGTGATATCCTGGTTTTCATCAGGTAGCGGCATTATTAAAAGTTCTTTTTTACAGCAGAAAAGTGTAGTTTCCAAAATAAGTTTGTGTCTTGAATTTGTCATGAATATCTGCTCATCATATCACTTTCTGATAATAAATTATTAAAACTCATTCTTCCTTTTAAAATAACTACTTCATAACATTTGTTTTAGATTAAATATACCAGTGTAGCTTTGGTTTGAGGGAGATTTCATTAGTTAATTTTGCATTTTTTACCAGTGCTTATGAATTATGTTTAAAGAGGACCTCTATAGTAATGACACATCTCATACATATTTTTTCATATTTGTATGTTCAGCACCATGAGTTGGATTCCTTAACATTCAGAAAGAGCCTCACCTTGCTTTTGACCACCATGGAATTTTACAGCTGGAGGTAGATTAGAGGATTTAAGTATGTCACAGGTAATCTCTCTTTTTACAAATGAAGAGACCACAGGGGAACCCAAGGGAAAGCTAAGACTTTTTCAGGGCCACAGAGCGAGTGGCAAATCCAGGGATGGGACTGGACTCTTGACTTCTTATGTTCTTTCTACCTGTTAAAAGAAAAACAAAAACATAAGTCCATTAAAAAAATACTTAATAAATTATAATCATGCTGTAGACTAAGTTCATTTTAAATTCAATTTTATTTTTAGATCTAAATACAGATATCATAACATACCATAAAATGTTGCTTTCTGGCTGGACACAGTGGTTCATACCTGTAGTCCCAGCTAATCTGGAGGCTGAAGTGGGAGGATCACTGGAGCCCAGGAGTTGGAATTGGAGGCTGCTGTGAACTATGATAGTCTGCACTCCAGCCTATGTGACAGAGTGACACCCTGTATCTAAAAAAAAAAGTTGCTCTGTGGAGAAATGTTTATATAGGAAAGCAAATTATCTTTTGTGAGCCCTGAAGAAGGCAGGCGGGTAGAAGGCTTTCCCTGCTTTCGGTTTGCTTACTTATAAAGCTGAAGGGTCCTAGCTAAACAACAGGGGTTCAGCCTGTCTCAGTGTGTACGTGGAGCCAGTCATCTACCTCACCTCATGTCACTCTCTCTGCCTGGTTCTCTTCACAAAGGTGGCTCCTCTCTAAGCCCTCAGCTCCCCTGATGGCCCTATCATGCATAGTGCCCATCTCTTGCTTTGGTCTATCTCAGTATTCCATTTGTTTTCTTCATGGTACTCACCATTCTGTGTATATGTACATGTGTGCATATGTTTAGCTCTTTATTTCCTATCTCCTTTTTTAAGCTGTAAACTCCCACAAGGCACATTCTGTATCTTTTAGTTTCACTACCATAGAAGCCCTGCATTTTATGTAGCATATAGTAGGCCATTAGGAAATGTTATGTGAATGTGTGAATACATGACTATGTGGTAAGTGTGACTGTGATCAAAGTATAGTTTAACAGTGGCTTTAGCTTTTTGCTATATTTGACATGGCTGTAAAAGATGGTAGACCCTTCAAGGTGTATTTTAGGTATCTGAAATTGTAAAAAAAAAAAAGCCTTGAAATGAATATGTAAATTAGAGAGTAGTTTTAGCCAATGTTAGTGATTTATGGAACTTCAAAAGATCAGAAATTCAGAACCTTGGAAAGGAATTTTTGTCTTGAACAAGCACTGAACACCATTACAGATAGTTTTAAACCAAGTAAATGTCTTAATATAATCTTAGGACAACAGAATTTAGCAGATTTTGAAAATATGAAAGGTATTAAGAGTTTCAGTGAAATGCATATTTCATGGTAAAATGCATATTTCATGGTAAAATGCATATACCACTTAATCTGGGTACTTTTGGAGAGTTCTAGTTCATATGGAATTTATTAGACCACAGTATTCAAGGGATTATTGAGTTGAGGTCTTCATTTCTTGACAAAGAAACTTTAATCCAGAGAGATTAGATGATTCATCTACTTCTACTTCAGATCATTTTTCTGGAATGTGATTATTTAAGTTCATACATAACTGATTTCTCCAAAGTCACACCACCAGATAGTGGAATTTATGATTAAAAAAAAAAAAAAAAAGAGCACATGCTTCAGAGCCATACAAAGTTGGTGGAGAATTTCAGCTCTATCATGACCCAGGTCAGCTTCACTGTTTCTTTATTTGTAAGATAGTGATCACTATACTACTTCTGTAGTATGAATGTATCCCCCAAATGTTCATGTGTTAAAAGCTTAATTGCCAAAGCAATGTGGGGATCTGGAGGAGAAAAAAAAAGAGAAAAGAACAAAAATAAAAAAAGAAAGAAAAGAAAAAAAAAAAAGAAACTTAATTGCCTTT
The DNA here is from genome assembly GCA_028533085.1 of Varecia variegata. Classification (NCBI taxonomy): domain Eukaryota; kingdom Metazoa; phylum Chordata; class Mammalia; order Primates; family Lemuridae; genus Varecia; species Varecia variegata. Next base: position 65,031,734 of record CM052441.1, on the reverse strand, counting down.
GTAACAGTATTAAGAGGTGGAGCCTTTAAGATGTGATTAGGCCATGTGGATTCTGCCCTCATAAATGGATTAATGCCATTATCACTGCTTTTGTACCCCCATAATACTCTGAAATAAAAATAACATAAAGAATGGCTTAAGGCAGTTAAACTGGGTGCTTGTAAAAGTGCAGATTCCAGGCCCCACACCAGGATTCTTTGGGATCCCCCACCCAAGAATCAATATTTTTATTGAGCCCCTCAAATGGTTCTGAAGAACATTAAAAAAAGAAAAAATGGAGTTTAAAATCCATACTGGTAGAAATCCTAGACTTTGAATTTGACTACTTATTTGTTTCACATATATATATAAAAAACCTTATTTTCTTTTTTTTTTTTAAACCAAGTATTATTTTAATAGATTTAATTTCTATAAATTAAATTTTGCTTTGGAAAGTTACATGCCATAAAAGGAAGCAAGATATGTTGTTTTAAATAGTTTTATTTTAGTCAAACATATTAAGAAAACAATTGTAGTAGTACACTGTATTATCACTAATGATTTGCTTACATTAAAGTTTGGAGAATTGAACATATACTTTATTTAGCATACATGTAATCACACTCACTCTTAATGCTACTAGCTTCAAACAGGATATATATGTGTGCGTGTGTGTGTATTTTCTCATCTTTCTAAATCTCTTGTGATCCTTCAAAGTTGTGTTGATAAGAGTTTAACAGATGACATTGCTCAGATTTCCATGGCCAAATATTTTCAAAGATAATATTTTGACAGTTGAAATGCCAGTTTTCAGAAGAAAGGGAAAATATGCCATTTTCCCCAATTGTCATCCAGCTGATGGTTGCTGACAAAGGTATTAACAGATTTCCTTTTATACTTAGATTTGTCAACTTTTTTGGTTCACATACATATCCAAGTAGATGGATGATGGTTCAAATTTGAATAACAGTCTTAAGTGTTGATATTCAGAAATGTCAACTCTGGCCATTTGCAAAATGAGTGCATTGAAATTGATGCAATATGTCTTCATAATGGTTTTACTTTAGAGAGGGTAAAAATGCTATGCTCTAGAAACCAAGCAGCCAACCATCTTTTTTGGAAAACTTACTGGGTAAGGAGCCCTAGAAAAATCACTCAAAGATTAAGAATGATTCTGTTTCCCCTCAAAGATATTTTATTCTTATTGAAATATATTTTTTAAAAAAAATTAAGTAGAAACAAAAAGATTATTTGGAAAAGGTAACCCATGGTATGACTGTTCTGAAAACTGCATTACTACTTTGCACCATGAAATAGAGATGATCAAATCATAATAGGTTGAACCTGATGGAATTAAATGGGAAGAGATGCTCAGTCTTTAATTATTAAAATGTAATATGGCAAATTAGTAATAAAATCCATCAAATAATTCATTTTCAGTGACCAGTTTTGAAAGACTAGTTTTATTCTGCCACTGAGAGGTCACCAGGGTGGCATTGTGTCACTGGGGAAGAGCTAATCTCCTTGGGATTTTCTTGTTTGGATCAGAAAAAAAAAAATAGTATAAATAAATAAATAACCTCTTGATCTTAAGGCATGCCCACTTTTAGCTGGCAAATAAAAATGAGTTAGTAAATTAAATACTAGTAAATTAAATACTTGACTGTTGATATTCCAAACATGAAGCATTAAGAAATAAATAAATTATGAGACTTTTCCCAATGAATACTATAAGTGACTTGAACTAGATTTTTAGTTAAAATGCACAATTAATTGATAAAAGATTGGCTTTTAAGTCTTCAATAATTAGGCATAATAATATAAAACTATGGAGATATTTTGAAAACTTTAGTGATCGTTTAAATGTTAATGTAATGAAATTAATAGTTGGCCATTCATACTCTGGGTTCAAGGAATGTTAAAATCCTAAATCATAACTAGCCACTTTATTTATAATGGATTTTTAATTTCAAATGACCTACAGATACTTGTTCAAAGGTTCGTTGTTTTATTTGTTCTCTTTCATTATGTTTTAATTTTTTAATTGACAGATAACACAAATAAACCTTTCAAAAATGAATTTTATTTACTGGTATAGAAATATATATAGTATTAGATTGAGCCATATGAAATTGCTGTTTTTGTGGGTTAAAACTGTCAAATCAGAAAATCTGATATGGTTTAACATAATATAACAAGGGTGCAGGTCTAGGGCTGGGCATTTTAAAATTTAGCTTATACCCCATTTTCTGTGCAAGAATGAATATGATGATATGGCAACTTATAGGCACTTACTGAAGGTGGAAAGCATTTGAAATCTCATGAGGTTTACATACTCAGTGACCTAAATGTCTGCTCTAAAATTGCTAAGCTTTTAAAAATAATCAGAATCCAAATTTGTTGAATGATACTGAGAAATAAAATTGTTAAGGAGACCAGATAGTTCTTTGGCATGACAAGGGTATTACGTCTGCCTAAATCTGAGTAACCTGGAAAAACAAATTACCCCCCAAAATTTGTTTGCTTTGAATTTAAAATAAAGTATGTGAATAGTATTTCCTCATATTAAATAATTATATATATTAATCAAAATATGATAGTGTTTTCTATTTATATGCTATGAACATTTTAAAACTTCAAGTATTAACTGCCTGTTTTTTAGTTTCTAAAACTAAATCAAAAATTTAGAATTATAAATTATGACATGAAAAATACATTTTGGAATTCTCTTGCATCATATATAGAGAAAACACTATGCACATCAACCCCACCTAAAATGATAAACCACAGGGATTAGATTAAACCAAATTAGAAATTAATTATAAGTGGCTTCCTTCCCCCCTTCAAATCCAATTTTTAGATATTCGACGATACTACTGTGCAAAAGCCTGAATTTAGAACTTTTAGGTCACACATACTTACATCCTTGATTTCACAACTATGGTACGTCAAACAGCACACTTTTCTCAATATAAAGGTTGACAAATCCCTTTTTCCATGCTACTGCAGACCTATTACTGGTTGAAGAGATAAAAGTGTCCCTGATAGCAGTGACCTTTGTGGCCATCTGCAGTATAGATTTCTGCTGCTGCCTTAGAAGTTGTCTGAGATGGTATCTATACAAGAACATGCCATGCTAGGAATAACCTACAATGTACACAAGACCAGCGGCCTTACAGGGTCTTCTTTCAAGAATGCCCTTCCCTGAGTATTCAGAGCTTCATATTCTATTCTCATAATTCACATTTGGTCCCCCAAGTGTCTGAAGCAAACCCAGAATAAAGGGAATACAGACTGTTAGATATACTTTAATAAGATATTCCAAAATAAGCTATTCTGCTTGAGTAGCTGTGTTTTTGAATGATATAGAATATATTATTGATGAAAAACAGAAAAGTCACTGAGAAACAGTATAATAAGCAGACAGAAATAACTGAGAATAAGTGTAGCTGTCTCAGAAAACTCTGCATTTTTCCATCATAAGGCTTAATATTAATACAATTGGAATGATGGTTTATTTACATAGTTACTCATTTAATGCCTGTCTACATTGCTATGATGGCAAGAACTATATTTATCTCCTGGTAGAATTATGGGTATTTTAAAAATCATTTATACAACTTTGTATTTATTCCATTTTGCATAAAGAATGTATTATTTTTAGTTATAAATTTTGGGGAAAAATTAATAAGGGAAACGTTTCATCTTTCCCAAAGACTTATGTTAAACATAAAAGTTTGAACAGAAAAAACAGAAAGTCACTTTTTTGCTTACTCTGAAAGAATCTACAAAGAACTTAGCAAAGTGTTCTTGACCTCCTGAGTGACACTAGTTATAAGAGAAGACACCACCCCATCCTCCTGCTGCACACTTCAAAAATAGACTGCCTGCGGAGGAATGTAAATGACTCTTTGAAACACAGGAAAAATGCTTGAAAGCTTACTAATGGATCTCTCTTCAACAAAACAATTCCAGGAAAATGGATAGAAATTTTCCATTATGACTTTTTCACCTTAATGAAGGAGTTTTGTAGCTCCGGAGTGAAAAAAAAAAAAAAAAATAGGTTCTACACATAGAAAATCAGATTTTATATGGTTTTTAATTAAAATTGAAAATCAGCACACAGTAATAATTTTGTGTTTTTTTTATTTCAGAATATTATGGGGGTGTGTTTCTTTATAATGAATATGTTTACTGATATCAGATAAACATGATGCCATCTTTTTTTTGGGCATTTGAAAGTAACTATTTTTTTTCCTAACTATGACTACTCACTGTCTTTTAAAGCTTATCTTGGTCACTTTTTATCACTTATTAGTCTCAACATTGTATTTTGCAGAACACTAATTCTCCGTGAGTAAAGAAAAAAAGCATTCTATATTCAAAATGCTGTATCAAACTAATTTGCTGAAAGCTTCTCAAAGTTTCTATTTGAATTATGAGTCTCCAAGAGGAAAATTATAGTATTCACTGCATTCCATCTTCTCCAACCACAGAACTCTGTTTTCAGGAAGAGCCTCCTGAATCTAATGTTTAGCAAAAATCATGCTGGACAGAGTACACTATTTTTAAATTTAATTTTATCATATAAAATTATTGCAAAAGAAATTTAAGTATTTATTTCTAATGACTTCTGACTCATTGGATATTTTCAATGATTGCCTAGGTCAAATTTGTAGAAATCATGAATACAAACACAGAGCTAGTTGGATTTCTCCATATGGGTAGCCATATACTGCTGCTTTTGTACCTTGGTTTTAATCAGAAAAAACAAGGGTAGATCTATTTAAGTGTGGTCCTGATACTCTGGTTATATCTCTCCATTGTTCGCACCTTTGCTAGTTATAAGTTATCTACTTTTTTGGACTGCCTATGCCATCTTCTGTTCCAACTGAAAGATTTTGAGCTGGAAGAAGTGAAAGGGTTTTAGATATCAAGGGACTTTTTCTTTTAAAAATTTCTCTTGGGTATCTTCAGGCAACAAAATTACAGTTAAGTGTAGAGAAGTATGTAATGGAATACAGTGAAAAGCAGACTTACTAAATGGTGTATATTTTAATAAAGATCTTCTAGATAGAAAGTAACAAAGCATTTGAAATGGTAAACAATACCTCATACTTGAAGTATGATTACTTTTTCTTTATGCAAAGATAATTTTTAATATTATGGCATTTCCGTGCTTTTAAAAGTAATTTACCAAAATGAATACAATACCTAAAAAGGATGAATTTACTATATGTCAATTATATATCAAAAAAAAAACCCCTGATTAACAAAAAGGAGAGTATGGTGGTCAGTTGTATTAAAAAACAAAACATGATGGTTCATATGAACACATACAGCTTTTTTCTTTGTGTTTTCTAACCTTTCCATGTGTTGTACAATACACTAAGTCTTTGATATCATGTTCTGACAAACTAATTTCATTGAATTTATGATGATATATTAAAAATAAGAAAAAAGGGACAAATGTGCTAGCTTTTTAATTTCTGTGAATCCTACCCTGTTCCGCTGGTGTTTGGAAGGTAATTAGTAGATTATCTGAGACCAGTCAAATTTTGCTTTCAGTTTCTAAACAAAATTGTTGGAAAGGATCTGGTCACTTGTGGGCCAATCCGCTTGTCATTTATTATGGGCTTTAGATTCAATGCTCTTAAAAAAATATATATTTCCTGCTCACTGGCAAATGTTCAAAGCTTGGCTAAGCAGCCCCTAGGAAATGATTTCAGCCTGTGGCTTTTGCCTGGCTGGGCAGTTGTTGATGGTACTCCAACAAATCTGCCTCCTGCCTTTTGCCTGGTTGGGCAGGTTTTGACACTGTTCTGCATAATCTTTATTTAGAGTCCTAAAAAAGACTGTTTCTTGTTGATTTTACCATCACTGGCTATTTAAACATTTGTTTCTTATCAATAATGGCTATATGGATCTCTGTTTCTAATATATAGCATATATTTCACCGGCTTTTATTGCTTTTTTTCAAGTTCTGTCTTAATTACTGGCTTAGTGAAATAGAGCATTCTCTCTCGTGGATACTGCTTTTGTGCTTCCTGTTGTCTATCTGTGTCTTCTTTCAGAAAGATAAGTGTACATTTAAGTGGCTATAGTCCTCATGAAACCAAACAGACTCTTAAGATGTTGTTAACGCATAAAACTGATTATACAAGTCAGTCTAGTCTGGTTCCTTTATCCTCTAGAAGGCTGAGGTATAAGGATTATGCTGAGTGAGTTGTTTCAGAGATTGGTGACACCTGTCTCTACTACCTCTTTAAGTTCTCTGCCCTATCCTGCCTCAATGCATTCTCACCAAGCAGAGACAGATACTCCAGTGATAGTAGCCAACCAAATGTTTTGCCTTTGCTGACAATTTTCAAGTTATGTCTCCTGAAGAATTCTGCCATCTAGGGAGAATGGAGCATGCAGGATTATCATTCATGGCTCAGTTCATTTCTTGTTCTTTAGAGTCGTCTCTACCCTATGACTCTATTCTCTTTAGAGTTCCTTTATGATTTTTATAGCATATACTCTGCATTGCCATTATTTATTTTCTTTGTCTCCCTAGATATATACCAGGAGCTCTTATAGGTAGAGATCCTATCCTATTCATCTGTGTATCCCCAGCACTTACCAGAGGGGTAGGCACATGAGGGTACCCCATAAATGTCTGTGATAGGACAGAGGGAGTGAGAGAAGAGAGCAAGGCAGGCAGACAGTATTAAAGAAAGTATTAATACTTTAGTACTGTCTAGTACTTAATATTAAAGTGCCAAGTAGCCCTGACTTAGTCCCTAGAGAATTTAGCAGCTTTTACTCTAGTCACTGAGCCCTGTTCTTTTGCTTAATAAACTCTTACATTAGTAAACATATTATCTGATTTGTATTGTTTTGTCAAGAACTACTATGATGATGGAAGTTCAGAGTAGTAAATGATCTATTTGCTTCTCAGACATACTTGAAAAATATTTCCAGGCTTACACTATTGTAATAATTATAATAATTGTATAAATAGGGGAAAATTCCTTTGAGTAAGGTCGATAGCCCCATAATGAAGGACACAGATGCTGAAAAAGCAATGGGGCTGCAGGGTACGGCTCTTTCAAGGTGACTCAGGAGGTCTGTGTGAGAACAGAGAAATGCAATGTCCATGTGTTAGGAACTGTCTATGTGAAGAGATATGAGCATTAACATCAATGTGGCATCTATCTTACCATATCTACCAATCTGCTCAATCCAGTGACCTAGAAAGTGATAAATAGGAGTCAAACCACAAGATGCTTCCCCAGAGAAATGTGCAAACATAAATTTTTAAAGTATTTGGGATTTAATCTTATACATTATCAGGTTAGGCACCAAAAGGGAACATTACTTAGAGATTAGAAACTAATTTTTTTTATCAACTTTCCTCTAGAATAGTCTTGAACAAGTTTATCCATCTCACATTAGATAATCAGAGAATATAATGTTAAAGAGAAATCAAGCTAGCTGTTTAACTGTGTTTTGTTAGGGTGCTGGAGGTAGGGGCTGGGCTGAACAGACCTTTTTTCCAGTTCATATCTTATAATACTCTGTGTTTAACCCACACTTACACCCTCTTCAGGGCCTTCTAATATCAGAAAGGCTTTAAAATATTCACCTCTTATTTAGATTCCTTAGTACTACCCTTATATGCAAAATGAAATTATTTACTAACTTTAACTACTGTCTGTGAAGGACTTTCCAGATAGGAGAAAGTAAATATCGATGCATTCTCAGGTTCTTTACACATCTGTAGGTGAACAATTTACAAAAAGCTTGAAATGGTTCCAATTATTGACCTCAGTATAGTACTTGAATACTACTACTGGCTTTCCTCTAGGTGCAAAGTGCCTTAATGGTTGGGACTCTGATTTTTCACTTTGGGTAAAAACATAACAATAATGATGATGATGATAACAGGTATAAATAGTACTTATTCAAAAATTTGTGCTCCTGTGCTGTGGTTTAAATATGTAATATAATTTAATCCACCCAGCAACCCATGGAGGAATTATTTTTATTATTTCCAAGTTGCAGGTGAGGAAAATGAGGTTTAGAGAGGTTAAATAACTTTGCCAGATCACATAGCTATTAAACTTGACTGACCTGGGATTTAATAAACAATGAATATATGCTAAATTGATGGCATTCCTTACAATTCCTTATTCTGCTTCTCAGAGAACTCAACCAACAGGGCTTCTGCCACATATGTCCTTGTTGGGAGAGTCAGTCCATATTTTTCTCAGATAAATACAAATGATCCTCTCCCTTTTATGATTCTTGTACAAACTTCTGTTCAACTTGTAGGCCATATTTTTTGTTTACTCATTTTGCTATTACCATGTTATATAAAATTCAGCCTCAAGTAATAGATTTGTGAAAAGCAGGTAAAATAGGTTAATGAGAAAATTATTTTTAAGCAAGTCTTATGACAAATAGATTTTTTTAAATGTTTCTCTTATATATTACGTATTCCTTTTATGAATATCTTTATATATACAACTTTGCATAATTGTTGAACTATTTCCCATAGAAAACAAGCCAAAATATCAAGATCTCAAATGTTAATAGTTTATAACTTTTTATCTAAATGACCCTACAAATTAGCCATAAGCCCCTTAGAACTAATCTCCTGGATTCAACATTGTAGGCACATAACCATGCCATTATATGTATAAAGCAAAATGTATTAATACTCATTGAGTCTCTTATTCTTCTTTGCCTGACACTTGGATCAAAAGATGACTCACCAATCTATATCCTTCACGTTTTTTGTTCCCTGGCTCACAATTCATCTATAGGAAATCTTGTTTAATTAACTGCACTGTGCACAGAGCCTTATACTCCCTCAGTATGGGCCCAACATGCAGGTTATGGGGAGAGGGAAAGGATATAACATGTGTTGTACACCCTTTTCCTGAAATTGGCCAGGATGCTCTGGCCTATAGAAGGAGGGAGAACTTTCCTTTGTTCTGTGATAGTTACAACTGGTGAATCCGTTACTGTTTAAGAAATTATGTTATACATGAAATTACGATGAACTAGAAATTTTCAATAAATGGTGCTGGGAATATTGGATATCCATATGCAGAAGAATGAAACTGGACCCCTATTTCACCACACACAAAAATCAATACAAGGTGGATTAACAACTCAACTGTAAGACCTCAAACTATAAAATTGCTAGAAGAAAACTTAAGGAAAACACTTCAGGACATTGGTCTAGGCAAAAACTTAATGGCTAAGACCTCAAAAGCACATACAACAACAACAAAAAAAATAGACAAATGGGATTATATTTAAAAAGTTTCTGCACAGCAAAAGAAACAACACAGTGAAGAGAAAATCTGTGGAATGGAAGAAAATATTTGCAAATTATTCATCTGAACAGGGACTAATATGCTGAATATACAAGGGACTCAAACAACTGTAAAAAAGATCAATAGTCCCATTAAAAAGTGAGCAAAGGACATGAATGGACATTTCTCAAAAGAAGACATACAGGTGGCCAACAGGTATATAAAAAAAGTTCAACATCACTAATCACCAGTGAAATGCAAATCAAAAACCACAAGATCTCAGTTTACCATAGTTAGAATGGCTATGATTAAAAAGATAAAAGATACTGGTAAAGATGAGGAAAAAAACGAAATCTTATAAACTGTTGAAGAGAATGTAAATTGGTACAACCACCACGGAAAACATTATGGAGATTTCTCAAAAAAACCATATCGTGTATCCCTTAACAAATTATTTTAGCTATTATTAATAGCTTTGTCTTTTAAACATCATACTAAAGATTTAAGTGATTTAAATGCCACCTTTACATCTGAATTTGACTTTGTACTTATTAATACTTTCACCTATAAGTTTTATAGTTTTATATTTTTTTTGTTACTAAATAGCATCCTTTCTTGTCAACTTGAATTCCCTTTAGCAGTTCTTGTAAGACAGTTCTGGTGGTAGTGAGCTCTCTCAGCTTCTGGTTGTCTGGGAAAGTGTTTATCTCTCCTTCATTTCCGAAGGAAAGCTTCACCAGATTAAGTATTCTTAATTGGCAGGTTGTTCTGGTTTTGTTTTTGTTTTCTTCAGTATTTTGTATATATCATCTCTCTCTACTCTGGCATGTAAGGATTCTGCTGAAGATTACACCACTAACCTTACTGAAAACCCCTTATATATGATATGCTTATATTTTCTTGCTGCTCTCATGATCATCTCTTTGACTTTGATTTTTGACAGTTTGACTATAATATGTCTTGGTAAAATCTTGTTTG
>CM052441.1:65001379-65020966 GCA_028533085.1 Varecia variegata | reverse complement strand
AGCCAGGCATGGTGGCACATGCCTGTAGTCCCAGATGCTTGGGAGGTTGAGGCAGGAGGATCGCTTGAGCCCAGGAGTTTGAGGTTGCTGTGAGCTAGGCTGATGCCACAGCACTCTAGCCAGGGCAAAAGAGTGAGACTCTATCTCAAAAAAAAAAAAAAAAAATTTCCGTATTGCTAAAAAATGCTAATGATTATTTGAGCCTTCAAGGAGTTATAATTGTTTTGCTGATAGAGGATTTTGTCCTGATGTTGGTGGTAGCTGAAGGTTGGGGTGACTGTGGCAATTTCTTAAAATAAGACAACAGTGAAGTTTGCTGCATCCATTGAGTCTTCCTTTCACTAAAAATTTCTCTGTAGCAGACAATGTTTGTTATCACCTTACCCACAGTAGAACGTCTTTCAAAATTGGAGTCAATCCTCTCAAACCCTGCTGCTGCTTTATCACCTAAGTTTATGAAACATTCTGAATTCTGTTTTCAACAATGTTTATAACATCTTCACAAGGAATAGATTCTATCTTAAGAAACCACTTCCTTTGCCCATCCATTCAAGTGTTACCATGAGATTGCAGCAATGTACTCACATCTTGAGGCTCCACTTCCAATTCTAGTTATCTTCCTATCTCCACCATACCTGAAGTTACTTGTTCCACTAAAGTCTTAAAGCCCTCAAAGTCATCCATGAGAGTTAAAATCAACTTCTTGTAAACTCCTGTTAGTGTTGATATTTTAAACTCCTCTCATGAATGTCCTTAATGGCATCTAGAATGGTGAATCCTTTCCAGAATGTTTTCAATTTGCTTTGCCCAGATCCATCAGAGGAACCCCTATCTATGGCAGCTATAGCCTTACAAAATGTATTCCTTAAATGATGACTTGAAAGTCAAAATTATACCTCGATCCATGGACTGCAGAATAACTGTTATGTTGGCAGGCATGGAAACAGCATTAATCTCTTTGTACATCTCCACCAGAGCTCCTGGGTCATCAGGTACATTGTCAAAGAGCAGTAATCTTTTGAAAGGAATCTTTTTTCTGAGCACTATATCTCAACAGTGGGTTTAACAGTAAACCATGCTGTAATCAGATATGCCATCATCCAGGCTTTGTTGTTCCATTGATAAAACACAGGCAGAGTAGATTTAGCAATACTTAAATGACATACAATATTTGGAAAGGTAAATGAGCATTGGCTTCCACTTAGTCACCAGCTGCACTAGCCCCAGCAAAAGAGTCAGCCTGTCCTTTGATGCCAGACGTTGACTTCTTGCCTCTAGTTATGAAAGTCCTAGAGGACATCTTTTTCCAACAGAAGGCTGTTTCTTCTACATTGAAAATTGTTGTTTAGTGTAGCCACGTTTACCCATTATCTTAGCTAGAGATCTCTGGATAACTTGCTGCAGCTGCTACCTTAGCACTTCGTGCTTCACCTTGCACTTTTATGTTTTGAAAATGGCTTCTTTCCTTATGCCTCGTGAACCAGCCTCTTCTATCTTCAGACTTTTCTTCTGCAACTTCTTCATCTCTCTCAGCCTTCATAAAATTGAAGAAAGTTAGGGCCTTGCTCTGGGTTAGCCTTTGACTTAACGGAATGTTATGGCTGGTTTGATCTAGCCAGACCAATAAAACTGTCCCCATATTAGCAATAAGGCTGTTTTTCTTTCTTATCATCAATGTGTTCACTGGAGTAGCACTTTTAATTTCCTTCAAGAACTTTTCCTTTGCATTTACCACTTGGCTGTTTGGCACAAGAGGCCTTCCTTTCAACCTATCGTAGCTTTTGACATGCCTTCCTCACTAAGGTTAATTGTTTCTAGCTTTTGGTTTAAAGCAAGAGCCATGTAGGGTTATTAACTGGCCTAATTTCAATATTGTTTTGTCTCAAGGAATAGGGAAGCCAGAGGAGAGAGATGAAAAATGTCTGGTCTGTGGAGCAGTCAGAACACACGTTGCATTTATTGAAGTTTGCTGTCATATGTGGGTGTGGTTTGTGTTACCCCTAAACGATTATAATAGTAACATTAAAGATCACAGATCACCATAAACAAATAATTGTGGAAACATTCAAAATATTGCAAGAATGCCCAATATATTGATACAGAGACACAAAGGGAGCACATACTGATGGACTAGTTTGATGCAGAGTTGCTACCAACCTTCAATTCATAGAAATTGCAATATCTGAGGACGACAGTAAAGCAGAGCACAAGAAAACAACGCATGCCTGTGAATACTGGACTCTGTTTATTGGGTCACCTTTTTAAAGAATATATTCCTCTGGCTCTAAAAAAAAAAAATGTTCTTTCATTTATGTATTGTTACAGTGGGTAGATTTGGTAAATGTTTCCTATCCCTTTCTCTTTTTTCCCCCAGTGGTAATATGGTAATGCTTTTTTAATGAACTTGAACAAAATGTATTAAAAAAAGCCCCTGATTAGGATCTGGAGATTTAAGTTCTAGTTAGCCTACTTCACAGAGGCTCAGTTTCCTTGCCTGTAAAGTGGTGATAAATGTTCTGCTTACCTCATAAGGTTTCCAGATATTTTTAATAAGCTATTTTTACACTGACTATTCATTCTCTCATGTTATACTTGCCATAGTCTACATTTTAGGCCTTTCTTTTACTTGGCTCACATTTGGCCATTAGGCCAAATAATAAGTTCTACAAGGCACATTTCTACATTTCTCCTCATGACCATACATCTGATTCAGCACTCCTCCTCCCTGACTTGTGTCAGGAATATTTATGGTGGGATCACATCTGGTCACTTACAGATCATAACTCTACCTGCTTTGAGACTGTTTGTTTTACATCGAAACATGTTTCTAAAATCCTGCCCCCAAAGATTCTTAGATTATCACTGGCAGGAGTATCATTCATTGGAAATCTTTGGCAAAAGATTGAATTCAACACTCAACATTAGTATGTGTAAGACTCTTTACCAAGTATTCTCAGATTCATCTGAGTAACAAATTATAGCAAGAATGCAGAGAAATTTGGAGTTTTTTAAATGATCAAGAAAGAAAAGTCATTCAACAAGATTGTAAAGTTTTAAAAAAGGGAAATATGCTTTGTTCTACACCCCAAGCACAAATCAAAGGGACAGGAAAAGTATTTAATAAATATTTTCATTTTGTATGAAAATTTAATCTCTTGGACATTTTTCTGAGCTAATATCCACCCAGTTTTTTAAAACAGAATTTGTTGTTTATTTGCAGGAGCCAGCCAGTTACGATGTGACACGCTATGAAAATATTTTCTTCCTGTTCTGGGTTCTGGAGCAGCTTCTTCAAAAGGAAACCGAAGAAGGCAACACTGCAAGTATAGGGCATAATGACCAAGAAATCAAGAAATTTGTTCAGAAGCATGATGAAACTATTTTCCAACTTTCTGATGCATTTCCTTTATTTACTTTTTATTTATGGAGACTAGGCATTCTCTTGAACTCAGCAGCGATAGAAACTGTTAAAAATAATTCAGTTCCTTAGCAATTTACCAAATATTGGAAGCATACTAAAATTGAATATATGAAGATCTTGTACTTAGAAGATTTTCAAGACTATTTTAAATGATTTTTAAATTGATCTCTAAACATAATCATTAATTCAATTCAATTTTTAGTCTTGAATTGTACATAAAATATTGTGTCACATTTCTATACTAAAAATCAGCCAGTTTCAGTTGAGAATGCCCTCCTATTCCTATGTAACTATATTTTATTCTCTGAAATAGACCATTAATTTTCTCAGAAAAGATACTTAAATTGTGAAAGATTTCCATGGGATAGATACTAGGTGAAATCTTAAAGTTTTGGTCCTTTATCAACACAAAGTGTTGCAAATAAGTGGTTATAAATACAGTTTTTATAACTTTTTGGTTACAGAGTTACACTTACATCATCGTAATTTTAGAGGGAACTCATAAAAGAAGAAAAGTTTTTAACATTTGGAAACCTAATGGCCTTTAATTTCATATAATGAATACATGTGTCAAGTCCTTTTAAACGTACTAATTAGTTATTTAATATGGTCTGTTTTTTCAACAAATTTTCCTTTTGCTTCTATTAAATATGTTATAGTAGTCCTAGGATTGTTAAAATGTAGTTAAATCATACATAATTAAGTCATTAGGGATACTTTTATAAATTCTAATATCCATCCAGAAATACACTCTATAGTTAATAGAACTGTTAGTTGAATTTTCTGGTTACACAATTTCATTGACTTAATTTCAATTATTAATAACCAAGAAACTTAAAGAGTACACATTATATACTTTCCTATAGTGCAATTTAACACACATAAAATGCAAATATGCTTTATTATCCATGACATTGTTTCACAAGTTAATTAGCATTTCCTAAATGCCATTAGAATTTAAAAAAAAACTTGCTTTTTCTATCTAATTTATATAAAATTAAATGATCAGCCACAATTATTTTTGAAGTTATTTCTTGCTTTCTTGAAAAGATAAAGCCTTTTCAATAATCCTGAAACTCAATGTATATCAGTCAGCTATTGCTATGTAACAAATAACCATAAATCCCAGTAGCATATAGAAATAAATATTTTTCAGATATCTGCAAGTCACTTGAGAATCAGGTGATCTGGACTAGACTCTGCTGGACTCTGTTCAGGTTGCAAATCCACTGGGCTAGGCTCTTTGCTACAAGTCAGGCTTTGTTCTCAGCCTCATGGGCTTATTACAGGACCCAAATTGAGGGAGAAGCACCTACTCAGGGAAGCTCTGATGGCGACTACAGTTGAGCAAGATGAAAAGGCTAGGCTGAGAAATGTCACACAGTCATTTCTACCCACATACATTGGCCAAAGTACATCAAATGGTCAAGCCCAAAGAAAGCAGACAGGGAAGTACACTTCACCTTGAGTGGGAGAACTTGCCAGGTTACACAGCGGAGGGCATAGATACAGGTGGAGAATCGGGGCCAATAATTTACTCCTCCACAAGTACCAGCTGAATACAAGAAGGATATTCCAGATCCTGGAATAGGAGGGATTTTACTAATGTTTGATTCCTGTCAACACCTCCAAAGGTTTGTGTAAATCACTTCAGTTTGATGACATTACACAAAATCCACTTTCTTTAACATCTTCATCTTTTCACTTCTGTAAGAATTAAACAAGGTTTCTAAATATACAAGCATCAGCAACGGCCCTTTTCCCACTGCAGCTCACCAATATAATGATCAGCTAAAAAGCTTTTGTAACTGCAAAAAATTTCTTAAATCCAGTAGTCTTCAAGGCCGCCTAGGAAATTTGTTCATTATAGAAGACATGAGATGTTGGGATCATTGTTAATGCACAAAATGGAGAAACGTTTTATTTCTGTTTGGTATTATTTTTATGTTAACACTTAACTTCTGTCAAGTATATGATACAACTAACCTTTTTATTATCCTGTGTTTCAACTTATATCAGAGTTAACTGTGCATTAAATTTAGTATTGAGGTCTAAATCTGCTGGTGAAAAAGAAAATAAAATGAGACATTTGTTTCTGTTTCAATAAAGTGTTGAAAGAATTAATGAATGGTTTAAACTATAATTACAATATTTAAGAATGTGGTAGCCATTAAGATTTGGTTAATGTCTAACTTTAGAATTAAGGTTTGAGAATAAGAATAATAGAGGCAGTAGAAATGAAGCAGCATTGAAACTGAATATATAATGAGACATAAAGAGGACCATAGAATGATTTTAAAAATGAAGGAATTGATAAAAATGATAATATAAAATACTGTATTAGTGTTAGCAATTATATATGATAAATGTAAAATACATAAAATATATATAATACATTTATATAATAAAAATATCCAGGAACTCATCTAAGCATTTTACATACATTAACTCATTTGATTCTTCTAACAACCCTGTGAAATAAGTATGATTGTTACCTGTATCTCTGGTTTAAAGATGAGTAACTCAGGCAAAATAATGTTAAACAACTTGCGTAAGTTCACAAAATTAGGCAGTGGCAGAGTTAAGTTCCTTATCTTCCTAGTCCACACTCCTACTATGCTGCACTGCCTATTAAGTACAAACTGTCCTGGTACTTCATGAAACTTTCACAAATGCAACTTCTTTGCAATTGTTATTGAAGCTTTATATACCCTTGACTACAAATCATATGGCATAAGAGTGGAAATTACTAGCATATTATTAGCTTATTTTGAATTATTTTAACCCCTGCAGACCATATGTCCTATCTACCAGCAAATTAGAGGAACAGCATCTTTTCTGGGTTGTATCATCTTGTTAGACAAGACTAGCCAAGTTATAAATAGTCTTCAAACAATAATCTTCTAAAAGACTAAAAGCTCCCTTTAATGGTTGTTAGGTACAGTATAAGACTAATGCTCAGCAAAATGGAAGGAGAAAACCAATCTGATTGTTTTGTCCTTGTATCTGTAAACAGAGCCATTATTTCACACGTTGTTCTCCATGTTAATGAAATTCATTGGCACTGTATAGCTAAAGGCAATATACTTCTGGAGAGGCAGGGAAAAAAGCCATTCCTGTTCCTAAATTCTCATGTACATTTGCAGATTTTCTGAAGGCCACATTGTGGGAAAAATATTGATAGCTCTGGATTATGATAACCTAATTTCATTTATTCATCAAATGTGAAACACCAAAGTTGTGTATAAATCAATTATTTTCCAAAAATTAAAAAATATAAAGTTTACCTTTTGTCAGATTTATAAAACAGAGCTTTGTCTTAGCAGTCAGTATAACAACCCAACTACATCACTGTTTGCTGAAGGAGATAAGTATTGTGATAATGTTTACCTAATATTGAAAAAAGGTAAAGGATTTTTATTATTAAAAGTTAATTTTTTTCCAGTTGTAGAATTAGATAATGCAGAATTCATCTGGTCAGTGAATAGGCTGGTCTTTTAAGAACTTTCTAAATATTACAGAGTATGAGTGACACATATGAAATGACCTCAGCCTCTTTTTTCTTTTTCATGTAATGTGAAAGTCCTCTTTTTTATTTATTATGAAAGAAGTTTAAGGGATCTGTTACTAATAGGAAGTAAAGCTGTGAAAAGAAATTAATGGTCGAACATTTAAGACACTGAAATAATTAAATTTTATATTTCGTGGGTATATACTCTGAATTTGTAGTATTTTCTTCTGATATTTTAATCTATATTTTATGCTAGCTGTTTAAATAGTTGGTGAACTTTTGTTATATTTCCAGTCAGCAGTTCTAAGTGTTTTGTAGTCATTCCACTGGGGCAGCAAGAGTTACAGGTGATGACATTAATTAACCTTAGTTGTCTCTGACCTATATATAAAGCAATAGTTCTCAAATGTGGTCCCCAGGCCAGCTGTATCAGCATCACTTGGGAACTTATAAGAAATACAGATTTTAAGCCTCCACCCAAGACCTACTACAAAAGCAGAAATGTTGGGGTTGTTGTCCAGCAATTTGCATTTTATCAAGTATTCTAGGTAATTCTGATGTCCATCAATGCTTAACAACTACTGCTATAATCATTACTTTTACTGAACAGAAGTGTTAAAACATATAAAATCATTCAGAAAGTAGAATTCAGTCATCCCAAATTACTTAACTGAACTTTTTAACTTTCCCTGCATGTGCTTTAAAGTTCCAAAGGATGGTTTTTTAGCAACTAAATTATTCGTAAGTCATTTAAAATAAGTAGCAAATTTATAAACATACCAGTCAACATTAATAGCACTTAAAAAAACTAGCATCTTTATACTTAGATTTTAGTTCCTTTACTAAAATATATAATTATTCCCCATTGGTAGTACTTTAAAAAATATAATCTGGGCGTCAGAGATCAAAGTAACTACAGTTTTTTGGCATTAGTCCTGGTATAGTGATAAACACGTAGAGAGATGCAGGCATGGGTTACTTTACTATTAAGTTGAGATATTAGGTGCCCTGAATAATATCAGAATATTCCTCTTATTCCAGGAGTTCTGTTTCTATACATATAGTAAATGTAACTTAGTTGTATACATATTGTTTCTCAATTCTAGAGATGAAATTCTAGCTGCCTTAAATCCTTTAACATGGTAAGATATAAATAAATGATTAATAAATGGTGTTTAATTTAGTTCAACTCTTGTGCTTAATTTAATTCTACCACTTTGGGTCTTCCCCATGTTACTGTGAGCGTCAGGGTTGCCTAAGGACAGCACCCCCGATACGTGAGGTAACAGAACCATCTCTGCCGTTAGCTTTAACGACTTAACTGCTAAGACGTTTTCATGAATGATTAATCATTTCAGGAACACTAGAAATGCCAGACACTCAGCCATCAGGGAAAAGGATGTATTTGTTCTTATTTCTCTCTCAAACACACACTCAAATTCAACATTCATTTTGTAAAAAGATATCCAGACCTCTTAAAACTAACTCTGAAGCTTAGGGAAAAAAATCTTCCTTATAGTTTAATGTCGTGGTTTTCAAGGGGTGCCACCACAAGCAGGTGACAGCAGCATTGGTGCCTTTTTGTCCTAACTTACAGGATGACCTGTCCCTCTAGGACAACTCCAGAGCCAGACCACTCCCCTGAGAGGAGTGACAACAGACCTTTAAAATGTGTGGCTTGTCCCTTTCCACTGTGGCCCATGACCAAGAAGTGAAGTTTGCCACAGCTGACTAGACATCTTATCTTGCAACTTGATAAAATCTAGAAGAGAACATAAGAGACTGGCCTGAGAGGATACAGCCATTCCAATTACAAAATAGAAAAAAAAAAAATAGAGCCGAAAGTAACTTTATAGAAATGTAAGGATATCTCTAACTCCAAATTAATATGCGGATGCTATTCAAGTAAAAACTTCAAAAAACAATTTCTAAGGCTAGCATGATCTTTGCTCATGTGGTGGTTTCCTTTTAACTATAATCTCTTCCACACATATAATCTGTGTGTCTCTGCAGCATCATTTTACTAAGGCAGGTCATAATACCCAGCATTTATTGAGCCTTTGGTATGTGCTTGGCACTCCACAAAGTTCTTTGTATTCATTATTTTATCATTCCAATAACCCTATGAAGTAAGAATATTAGTATTCCCAGTCAGATGAGAAACAAGCACAGAGCACTAAAGCTGGAAAAAATATCAGAGCCAGGATTCAAATAGGCAGCAAGCAACTGAGTCAACATGTTGTCTGGACTCTTGGCACTCACCTACAAGTAGCTAACATGATCCTAACAGCAGAAGTAGAAACTGAGTGCAGAGAACACAGTTATTCTGACAACAAAACTCCAGTATGCACTTTTTTAAGTGTTCCTTGTAGACATACGCAGCATGTGCTTATGATAATTACAGTGGTGGGAAATTTACAGTCTATTAAGTAAAACTGGATGATTAAAATATTCCTTTATATCTGGAAGAAAAAAAAGTGCAGTAAGATGCCAGAGATGTCCAATTGGTGGCATTCCCGTAAATGAAATAGAAATAAATTCTACTTTAGAACCTGATTGTTTTGTAAGTCAGTATGAATAACACTTTCTGAGGATAAAGCATGTTAAATCTTTCAAAATGCAAGGATCAAGATCAGACATCCATACATGGATTAGAGTTAATTCCTATATCTTAGACATGGAAATAAATAATACATTTGAAGCATAGTTACACTGACTTCAGAATTATACTTTTTTGTTGTAAGTATAAAGAAAAACATCCCTACTTCATGATTAGATCGGTATGATCCTTTGACAGTGCTTGATATTTCTAAACCATCTTACAAAGTACAAAGAAAATGTCTTTATAACATTTTATATTACAGGGGAAAAACATACAAAGAATTAATTAAAATATTTCTGTGATTCTTCCCCCAAAAGCTTTATTTAGGCATTTTCCATAGATCTGGGGAAAGAGATGTGAAAACCTTTACTTGCTCTGTGCCTTGTCAATTCCAGTTTCACTTGAAAATGGGCCTGTTTTTACTATATTAAAGCAACAGTGAAGCCCAGAAGAGAACATTTTGTAGAATGTACAAATAGAAGGGGGAGGTGTGAGGTATGGGGGCGGAGGTGGAAGAACAGAGAGGACAGAGGGCCCTCATTGGCTAAGTAATCTTGTGACTTAGGACAAAACACTTAATATTCTCATTTTCTCACCATAATAGCATCTGTTTTTAGTTCTAAAGTGTAAAGAACAAAGACTCTCTGTATTTCTGCTAGGAGAATGTGTTTCTTTTGAATGTGACTACCCATTAGTATTAAATGTTGTTATTATCCCCAGCACTGGGATTTTTTCCTCTTTCCTGTCTTCATGGAGGTCTTTCACAGTGATATATTTTTGTACATCTAATAAGGCCTAGTAGAAGTGTACAGTACTTGGAGCTAAAAGATGTGAGTATCACTCTATCCCTATCATATAAATAAAACCTCCACTTCTTCATTGTTAAAATTTTAAAAAGGATAATCTCACCATAGGATTGTTTGTGTGAATTATATGAAGTAATATACATGAAAAGCACTTTGTAAACTCCAAATATAATAAGAGGAGCTAACATTTATGTAGTGTTTATCATGTACAAGGCACTGTTCCAAGCATTTTACATGTATTGCCTCATTCAATCCTCATAGCAAACCTATATAATAGGCATCATTATTATTTCTATTAGTTCCATTTTATATATGAGGAAACAGGTGCAGGCAGGTTAAATGACTTGTCCACAGTCACAGAGATAGTGACGGAATCAGTTTTGAAATCTATTCATATCTCCTATTTCAAGTATTCTACATTGATTCTAAGTGGACTTATAGCTAAACCATTTTGAAATCCAATCCCTGCCTGATTCTTTTCCCATTCAACTTATGTTTAATGGCAATGACTATAATAATGTTATATCAACATTAATATCAATAAATATTACCCATAATTTCTGTATGCTTAAAACTGTGCAAAGTGCTTTATTGTGCATTTACATTGTTGATATGCCATAGATAAAACAGTCCTTCAGAGGTCTTGAGTCAGTGAGATCTGGAACCAGTAGTGCATTTAGAAGACCCCTTTCCTACCAGTCAGGTAGCTGTGGAATAGGATTCAGGTGCCCACACTTTAGGCAGAAAATTCCTTGTGCAGGGCTCACATGGCAGGCTTCCTGCCCTGACTCCCGATTGCCATTCTGGTTCCCCATTGAATCTGGAACCTGACCGTTGCGCCCTGGCTGAGGATAATGGACAGTGGTTCCCCTTCTTTTGGAAATAACATCTAATCTCCTTTTGTGAATTTTCTTACCTCACTGTGCAGTCCTTTTTAAGACTGAAAAATCAAGATGCTGTTTTTTCCTAGTTGAGACGTGTTCGCGTTAAACAGGCTAAGCCATTTGGAAACTCCTTCTCTGGAATGTGAATGCCGTGCAGAATCACTGACATCAGCTGTAGCTCATTTGTTGTCACAGCGACAGACTGATGAGATGGTTTAGCAGTTCTTGCTGTTAGGCCCCCAGAGCTACTAGCATTTTGTCTTTTACCAAACCTGATTCTCCAGCTTCCCAGTTGAGTCTATGAGCTACCAGATGTTTTTTTAAGCAATGGCCTTGCTTTTCTGCGTAAGTTAACCAGAGACAGTTTCTGTAGCTTAGAACTGCTGATGCTTAACTAATATGGCCATTGAACTGCAGTCCTATTATCCTTGTTTGTTCCTATGAGTGTCCTGTATAACCTAGCTAGAACATACTTTCAATATTTTCTTCCACTGGTCATCCCCACATCCATTGACACATCACCCACTAGCTGATAACTGTGTCAATTAAAGTAGATCTACGAATCAAAACTTTGTTAGTCACTTTGTACTAAAGGCCACTACACCTTGAAGCGTAAGTTGCCATGCCCTCACCATCTCCCAATCTGACCTGCCTGGACTGAACTTGAATACTGCATGGCCCTTAGACCTTGTGACTTTAAATATCAACAATTTCATTGGCATTCCACCCTTATCCTGTGGGCAGACATCAGATATACCACCTCCTACCCTTGGATCTTGTGGTCCAAGAACATATAGGAACTCATGACAGAAACACACCATTTGCCCATTGAGCTATCATTAATACTGTCTTGTTTTTTAACTATAAAAACCCCTTGGTACGGTCTAGTTAATTGCCGTCATTTTATAGATGATAAAACAGGTGTCAGAAAGATTAAGCAGTAAGCCCTCCTCACACACTTAGTTGATTGGCTGAACTAGAACTATAGTCTTCTTTTTTAATTACTATAGGTAAACTTGACATTGGCCACTACACTTTAAACACTTTGGAAGACTCTTTCTAAACTTACATCCTTATGTTTAGCACTGGTAAGTCCTATGTTCCTGGCACATGGTAAGTGAGTAATAATTGTTGACTTACATTACTGTATTAATTTATAAACTTACTTTTGGTTTCCTCATTCTCACACATGGGAGTTAGAAAGGTTGGAACATACTCTGCAATGTTGATCAGTTTTGTTCATCATTGATTAAGTTGACTTTGTGTCCTGATGAAAAACCTTATCTCCATGTATAAAATTATTTTTGTGGTAAAATATATTCCATTTTCCAGTTATTCTCCTTACAAATGAACTTCTGTGTACCAACTCATTTGTGATAATATAAACTGTCAATAGAAAATTCAGACTGTTTCCACCCTTGACAACCATCACTTGTTACAGTTTTTAACTAGGTTACTAAAAAACAGTTCAGTGTCAAGAGTTGTATAGGGATGGAGAGAGCCAAGATGGCCACCTACAGATATCACTTGTCTGACTGTCCCAGCTGGAAGGTGGAATATTGGACTAAGGAGAGAAGAGAGGAGTAGCAGCTCAGGTATGGATCACAGAGACAGACAACAGGGACATCTGGGGACCTCACAAAGAAAAATGGTGAAGCTGAAAAAGAAGAAATAAGAGAAGATAACAGCACAAATCAAACCCAGAAAGGGTCAGAGCCCAGGGAAAGGGTAAGGGGGGGGTTCCCCTCCCCTCACCTACATGCCTTCAGTGAACAGCCAGGCACAAAGTAATTGAAGGCAATTCCACTATGCATGAGCCCAAGCATGGCAAATAATAAGAACAGTGGGGTGAACCAGTGAACCCCAGAATTTTGGGTGTACATAAGGGACACCCAAGGGGAGAATGCCATGATAGACAAAGACAATGAACAAAAAATAAGAGGAACAAACCAAGCCTATAAGAAATATGGGATTATGTAAAGAGGCCTACCATAATAATCATAGGCATCCCTGAGGGTGAAGAAGAAAATATACAAAGATTAGAAAACCTATTTGAGGAAATAATTGAGGAACACTTCCCTGGTCTTGCTAGAAATTTAGATATTCGGGTACAAGAAGCTCAATGGATTCCTGGCAGATTCATTGCAAAAAGGTAATCATCGTGACACATAGTCATCAGACTGGCCAAAGTTAACATGACGGAGGAACTCCTATCAGCCATAAGGCAAAAACATCAGGTAACACACAAAGGAAAACCCATCAGACTAATGGCAGACTTCTCAACTGAGACCGTAAAAGCCAAAAGGGGTTGAGGCCCCATTCTCCGCATTTTCAAAGAGAATAATGCCCAGCCTAGAATTTTGTAACCTCCAAAACTAAGTTTCTTAAATGAGGAAGAAATAAAGACTTTCTCAAACAAGAAAACATTGAGGGAATTTGTCAACACTGGACCTGCCCTGAAGGAAGTACTCAAAACTGTATTATACATGTATCAGTACAATAGACACCCACCAGTGTAAAATCACCCAAAGCGAAAGTGAAAGGTTATATACCATAATGGCTCAAGGGTAAAACAAAGCAATAAGGTTCTACTCTACAGGATAAACAGAAATCCACCCCACCTATCAATTCTTTCAATAAATGTGAATGGATTGAATTCCCCACACAAGAGACAATGGCTGGATGAATAGATTAAAAACAAACAAACAAAAAAATAAAAAACAAGCCAAGTATTTGCTGTCTCCAGGAAGCACATTTAATTCACATGGACTCATTCAGACCCAAGGGAAAGGAATGGAAAATATTTCATGCAAATGGAAACTAAAACAAAGCTGGTGTAGCCATTCTTGTATCAGATAACATAGAATTCAAATCAACAATGGTAAAGAAAGACAAAGATGGTCATTATATAGTGGTATAGGGAGCAATTCAACAGGAAGACATAACAAACAAAAATAATTATGCACCTAATACAGGTACATCCAGATTCATAAAGCAAAGCCTACTAGAGCTAAGTAATAAACAGTAGCATCATAATAGCTGGGGACTTCAACACCCACTAACAGAACAGGACAGACCCTCCAAGCAAAAATAAAGAATCTTTAATGGAACTGTAGAACAAATAGGCATAACAGACATTTATAGAACATTCTATCCAAAAACTACTGAATATACGTTCTTCTCATCAGCACATGAGACATTCTCTAAGATTGATCACATCTTAGGCCACAATACATGTCTCAACAAATTTAAAAAAAATAGAAATTATACCACGTATCTTCTCAGACCACAGTGGAATAAAATTAGAAATCAGTTTTAACAGAAACACTAAACTCTACACAAAGTCATGGTAATTAAACAACCTAATACTGAACGATTATTGGGTCAATGTGGAAATTAATATGGAATTCAAAAGATTCCTTGAACTGAGACACATTTTATCTAAATCTGTGAGATTCAGCAAAAGCAGTTCTAAGAAGAAAATCCACAGCCATAAACCTACATCCAAAAAACAGAAAGATCACAAATCAATAATCTAATGAATCATCTCAAGGAATTGGAAAAGGAAGACCAAACCAATTCTATACCCAGTAGAAGAAAAGAAATAATTAAGGTTGGAGCAGACCTAAAGGAAATAAATAATAAATGAATTACACAAAAGATTAATGAAACAACAAGTTGACTCTTTGACATGATAAACAAAATTGGTAGACTTCTCACTTGGTTAACGAGAAATAGAAGTGAAAGGACTCTAATAAGCTCAATCAGAAATGAAAATGGAGATATTACAATTGATACACAGAAATACAAAATATCATCTCTAAATACTATAAATATCTCTATGCACATAAACTTTAAAATGATGAGAAAATGTACAAATTCTCAGAAACACCCAATCTCCCTAGACTCAATCAGGAAGAAATAGAACTCCTGAACAGACCAAGACTGAGTAAAGAAGTTGGAGCAGCAATAAAAAACTCTTCCAGGAAAAACACAACCTAGACTGGCTGGTTTCATAGACAAATTTTACCAGACCTACAATAAAGAATTGTTACCCATACTGCAGAAATTATTTTCTAACATCGAGAAGAAAGGACTCCTCCCAACTCATTTAATGAAGCCAGTATCAGCTTGATCCCAAAGCCAGGAAAGGACACAACAAAAAAAGAAAACTATATACCAATATCACTTATGAATACAGATGTAAAAATTCTCAATAAAATTCTAACAAAACAAATTCAGCAGCACATGAAAAAATAATCCAGTATGACCAAATGGGCTTCATTCCAGGGATACAAGGATGGTTCAACATACATAAATCCATAAATGTGATTTGCCACATAAACAGAAGCAAAAATAAAAATCAAATGATCATCTGAATAGATGCAGAAATAACATTTGACAAAATTAAACATACTTTTATGATAAATACACCTAATAAAATGGGCATAGATGGGACTTACCTCAAAATGATAAAAGCTATATACAACAAACATACAGCCAACATCATAATGAACGGAGAAAAACTGAAAGCATTCCCACTTAGAACTGAAACTAGACAAGGTTGCCCTCTATCACCACTACTATTCAACAGAGTGCTGGAAGTCCTAGCCAGAGCAATAAGACAAGAGAAGCAAATCAAGGGTATCCAAATGGGGGCAGAAGAGGTCAAACTATCACTCTTTGCTGATGATATGATCTTATATATAGAAGACCCCAAAATTCTGGTAAGACACTCCTGGAATTGATAAATAAACTCAACAAATTCTCAGGTTATAAAATTAATGTACATAAATCAGTAGCATTTCTGTACACCAACAACAGTCAAGATGACAATCAAACCAGAGACTCAATACCTTTTTCAATAACAACAAAGAAAATAAAATATCTAGGAATATATTTAACCAAGGTGGTGAAAGACCTCTAAAAGGATACCTATGAATCACTGAGGAAAGAAATCACAAAGGATGTAAACAAATGGCAAAAGATATCATTCTCATGGATGGGCAGAATCAACATTGTTAAAATATCTATATTACCCAAAGTGTTTTACAGATTCATTGCAATCCCCATTAAAATACCAATGTCATTCTTCATAGATCTAGAAAAAATAATTCTATGGGTTATATAGAACCAGAAAAGAGCCTGAATTACCAAAGCAATCTTAAACAAAAAGAACAAATTGGGAAGCATTACTTTGCCAGACTTCAAGTTATACTACAGGAGTATAGTAACCACAGAGACATAGACTGATTGATCAGAACATAGAACCCATATATAAAATCATCCTCATATGGCCATCTGATCTTTGACAAAGCAGACAACAATATACACTGGGGAAAAGATTCCCTATTCAATAAATGGTGCTGGGATAATTAGATAGCCACATGTAAAAGAATGAAACAGGATCTGCACTTCTCACCATTCACAAAAATTTATTCAGACTTGAACCTAGGGCATGAAACTACAAGAATTCTAGAGGAAAATGTTGAAAAAGCTCTACTAGATATCAGCTTTGGCAAAGAATTTATGAAGAGGACCCCAAAGGCAATCACAGCAACAACAAAAATTAATAAATGGGACTTGATTAGATTAAAAGACTTTGGCACAGCCTAGGAAATGATCAAAAGAGCAAATAGACATCCTATAGAATGGGAGAAAATATTTGCATGCTATACCTCTGATGAAGGGCCAATAACCAAAATCTACAAAGAACTAAAGCAAATCAGCAAAAAAAAAGAAAAAAAAAACCCTATTAAAAAGTGGGCAAAAGACATGAATAGAAACTTCTCAAAAGAAGAAAGACTAATGGCCAATAAACATATGAAAAAGAGGGGGTTAAAAATAGCAGAGTAGAGGTGACCTCCTGGCTCTCTGCTCCCAGAGAAAGAGGTGAAGAACTCAGATGGCTACGCATGAGTGGCCACTCCCCCACAAGAACAGCGCTGTGAAACTGCAGAGAAACAGTGTGGGACACAACACAGGGGGGGAAAAAAAGGTGAATGGGAGATACAATCACAAAGTCTGGAGACTGCGAAATAAAAAATAGAGAATAGAGCACGGGATGGCTGCACCTGCCCAGCCAGTGAGTGAAGTGGGGTCTGACCCACAGGAGAACGTCTTGCTACCCCACTGACCTCCACACCCACTCAGACAGGGATGTCCCTGAAGTCAGTGTAAAATCACGGCATGAGGTGGCAGCTTCTGTGGAGAGGGGGCAATAGCAGGAAACATCTTTGACTCCCCTGTGCTCTGTGCTAGAACTGCACTGGGCAGGAGAGGGACTGGTCTGAGCTACCGATGGAGGGAGTTAGGAGACAGGCACCTTGCCTCTGGTGGTCAGCAGGTCCAGAACAAAGGAGATGAACACTGAAAAGGGGGCTCTACCCTGGAAACCGCTAATAGTTAGGCCGGCTCAGGGCGGGTCAGAAAGAGCAACACCTCCCGGGACAGGCGCGAGATTGCAGGATGGTGACACACGAGAGACAGCAGGCATCCTATTGACTCAGCTCCCCAATCTGGCATCCACCAACTCCTGAGCAGTCGCTCCCAACCCTAGCGCTCTGCGGGTGGTCGGCTGCCATTTTGGGGGTCCACAACCCAGATGCTGTGGCCACCATGGTTTCGGGCAGCACCCCCTCCTCCAGCCAGGAGACTCTCAGTTGGGGCGACAGGCTCCGCCCTTCCACGACCCATGGTCGGCTAGCCGGGCCTGTATCGATGGACAAATTTTGAGTGCTTCCCCACAATGCTAGTTCCCCAGCCATGGGAGGCTACCACCTGCGGGATTCTCAGGCACTGGGGAGCTGGGCAGTCTTGGGCATCACCCCTCCCCTAGTGCAGCAACTTTCATGCTGAGAGTGGTGGGCTCTACCCCTGGAGGTAGAGAGAAGCAAAAAAAGCCACTTTCCCTGTGCAATTGGCATAAATCTGCGGGGCCTTGGTGCAGATCAGTAATTGACAGCCCAGGGATTTGGCCTGCCAAACCGGCTTAGGTCATCTAATAAGATCATAACTCTAGGGCCTGCTCTCCACATCTGGGTGGCTGGCAACAGTGGGGTTCATGGTCAGGGAAGGAAAATCCTGGCCAGCAGCCACAGCAGGTGTACCAAGTAACCCCTCCCATCAGGAGTAGCCCCCCAAGTGTGGTGGAAGAACCCTGAATAACATATTAGCGGCTCCCCCTAGCAGCAGATCAAGCAACCATGGAAGCATATACAGCCAGGCTGGTGGGCAGCAGCTGCGATCTGCCTTGCCCCACCACCACTTTAAGGGGGAATAGGGTCCAAGTAACCCTCAGGAGTGTCAAGACCCTTCCTAAAGATCGGGGCATTAGTATTCCTCACCTGGGGACCAGAAACTAACACAGAGGCCGCAGATTACCTCAATAACTGGCTCCTCCACACAATCCACAACCAACGACAGAGAAGGTAGCCCCATAGCTTAACACAGTGCCCTCCATCTCAAGCTATTAGAGGGCAGTGGCGTTATACACACAGGTGCAATTCACCACTTGGCAGCCTAAGCTGGGGGACCAAACTCACTAATTTCCACTGGCAAGAGGTAAAGAAAACAGGTCAGAGATAACCCAACTTGCCAAAATACCTCTAAGACAATACAAGACCAGCATGCCTACTCTCACCACTATCAAGGAATGTCCCTTGGGGGCTTAAAGTTAGGACCACAAACCAGTCTTAGCACTCCCAGCTCCCAATCAATTACCCTGATGAGAAATAACCAGAGAAATAATGCAGGGAATATGAAAAAGCAGAGAGAAAAGTCACCCCCAAAAAGAAATCATGAGACCCTCAATATTGGATATTAATTTAAATGAAATTATCAAAGTGACAGAGGAAGAATTCCAAATATGGATTGTAGGAAACTCAATGGAATTGAAGAGACAACAGAAAGAAGCCACGAGAATTCAGGAAATGAATGAAAAATTCTCTAAAGAAATCTTAGAAATGAAAGAGGCATTCAAGGAACTTCAAAACACAGTGGAAAGCCTTAAAAATAGAAGGGATCATGCAGAGGAGAGAATTTCAGAGCTTGAAGATAATGCCTATGTGCTAAACAAATCAGATGAAGAAAAAGAACACAGAAGCAAGAGACAAGAACAGAACATACAAGAAATGTGGG
Organism: Varecia variegata; assembly: GCA_028533085.1. Taxonomy (NCBI): domain Eukaryota; kingdom Metazoa; phylum Chordata; class Mammalia; order Primates; family Lemuridae; genus Varecia; species Varecia variegata. The sequence continues at coordinate 65,001,603 of CM052441.1, read as the reverse complement.
ATTATGTAAAGAAACCAAATATAAGAATGCCCATCAATTCATGAATGGATTAGTAAAATGTGGTATTTGTATACCATGGAGTATTACTCAGCTATAAGAAATAATGGTGATACGACACCTCTTTGGTTCTCCTGGATAGAGTTGGAACCCATTCTATTAAGTGAAGCATCCCAAGAATGGAAAAATAAGCACCACATGTACTCACCAGAAAATTGGTTTCCCTG
>CM052441.1:64989882-65000879 GCA_028533085.1 Varecia variegata | reverse complement strand
TTTTTATTACAATGCCAGCACCACCTGTCTGGGCCCCAGACGACACTGTCTTGACCCCACTTTCAGCACTTTGGCTCAGGTCTGTGTCCTTTCCCTTTGGAAGTGAGCTGGAACTCTCAAAAGAAAGAACTACAGGACAATAAGAGATAATGATAATAAAAGAACACAAACCCACACATGTCAACAAAATTCAAAATTCTATTTACACTGTAGTCGGCTTATTCGCAAACTTGTCCCAACTGACTTGAGACGTCTATGCTCTATCCCTCCAATACAGGCACCAGCTGCAAGCTTCTGGCTAGTTTTGTTCATTTGCTTTCATTCCATCTATCTCCATGTGGCAACTGCATGGTCTTGCCACATAGGTATTTCTTCCTATTCTGCTTTATATCCCTCTGGTTAAATCCCAGAAAAGAAGTTTCTGACCTTTAGTTTATAGGAGAAGAAAGAACAGTAGGAGGGGGCAAAAAAGGATGAAGATGGAAGAGACATAATTTCTTTTATCAATACTATGTGTTAGCTGCTTTACATAGAGTGGGTCTATATATTATTATGATCTGCAATACAGCCTTGAATTTTGAGTATTATTTCCCAGATGATGAGACTGTATCTTGGGGAGATGAAATAACTCTATTGAGGATGCAAAGGTGTAAGAACCAGGCTGAGATTCAAACTCAAGCCTATGCTACACTTCACACTCATAATCTTTCCAATATCTTTGTTTTCCTTCCTAAATTCTTTTTATGAACAAAAAGAGTCATATCTCCTCAGAATTGCGACAAGTCAATGACATAGCTCCCTAGAGTTGCCATAAGTCCAGAACATGCCAATTCCACAGTGTCCATGCAAATGATACATGCCATAATTATGCAATGCACGGTTTCTCTAGGCCTGTCTCTCCTCAAGAATTTAGTCTATAAATGACTGACTCTTCAGGGGAGACCCTATCTTCCCTCCAACCTAGTTGCAATAATTATTATACTAACAGTAATTGTAGCTAATATTCATTGAGAAATCGTTATGAGCTAGGGATTTGTCTGAACAATTTTTGTGAATTAACAAATTCAATCTTTATAATAGTCTATTAGTTAAATTATAATTATCTTCATTTTACAGATGATGAAACTGAGACAGACAGAAGTTGCTGAAGGTCACACAGCTGGCAATTTTCAGAACAGAAATTTGAACCTAGCCATCAACCATTATAATTCAACAAGGTAACAATAACATCAGTATAATAAGAATTACATATGCCAACCAAAAGCTGCTTCCTCACACTTGTCACCTGCCTATCTGTGGAAGGAATGACCAGGATGATTACAGGTAGAGAAAGAATTATCTTGAAGTTTTAGGGGAAAGAATTGAGAATATTTGGAATGTAACAAAAGTAGATTAGTAAATTCTCCAGTAAACTAAATATAATCTCTTTTAAAAGGATTTGAGACATAGAGCCAAGACTGTAATTTCTCTTAGGCATGATTCACACTGAATACATGGTTCTGTGTTTAATGGGTTAAAGCCACACTGGATCTCTGCTCCCTCCTAATTTTGAAAGTGGAATATTTGGTTACCAAGAGGACAAATCAGCTCCTCAAATTGTTGAATGGGTGAAGCCTGCCTGAAGGTTTAAAATAGGAAAAAAAAAAATGAGATGCTAGTTTTTTTCCAGTCTTAAGAGTCTACAAATAGAATATTATAAATTCAATACTTCTAGGGTATTTTGAATAGAAAACAACTCTTATTATTACCCCATAAATTAATTCGACATTCTCATCTATTATTTTCCATGGAAATTTTGTGTTTCAATTTTCTAGTTCACTAAACACACCTTGGCTTTCATTATTCATTGACATCACTGAAACTGTAAACTTTATATGTTTCAGAGTATTTATAAATATTCAAGTAGTTTGAAGCAATTTTGTGGAAATAGAGAATAAAAAGCAAAGTGGTGGGATGTCCTTAAAATAAGTAAATTATCAGGATTTTTGGAGGAGGGAAGAGGATCATGGGATAAGAGAGAATTTTAAAAAATAATTTCATAGTATTATTTGTAGGAATTATGTAATATCTTCCTTCCTTTAAAATGTTGCAAAAGTTGTCAACTTAATTACCTTGTTTCTTTGAGAACTGATTTCTAGTCAATACTTTGGAGGCAGAAAATTGGTATAAACAATTTTCTCATATAACAATTTATTTTTGTTGGGGGAGCAGTGACAAGTCAGTTAGTATGTGTCAGCAATATCCAAACCATTTTTCTTTTACATTCAACACTTTATTGTAAAATAGGATTTATGTTTGGTGATTTTGCTCAACTGTAGGCCAGTGTAAGTATTCTGAGCCTGTTTAAGGTAGGCTGGGCTAAGCTATGGTGTTTGGTAGGTGTATTTTTTAAAGTAATTAATTTATTTTTATTTCAGCATATTATGGGGGTACAAATGTTTAGTTTACATATATTGCCTTTGCCCCACCCGAGTCAGAGCTTCAAGTATGGAAGCTGGGGTATGGACCATCTGGGGTCCATACCCCAGATGGTAGGAACACTCATACACTGCTGGTGGGACTGCAAACTAGTACAACCTCTATGGAAAGTAATATGGAGATACCTCAAAGAGCTACAAGTAAAACTACCATTTGATCCCGCAATCCCATTATTGGACATCTACACAAAGGAATAAAAAGACATTCCATAAAAAAGACAAATACACTAGAATGTTTATAGCAGCACAATTCACAATTACAAAGATGTAGAAACAACCCAAGTGCCCATCAATACATGAGTGGATTAATAAAATGTGGTATGTGTATACCATGGAGTACTACTCAGCCACAAAATTCAATGTTGATCTAGCACCTCTTGTATTATCCTAGATAGAGCTGGAGCCCATTCTACTAAGTGAAGTATCCTAAGAATGGAAAAACAAACACCACGTGTACTCACCATCAAATTGGTACTAACTGATCAACACTTAAGTGCAAATATAGTAGTAACATTCATCGGGTGTCAGGCAAATGGGAGGGGGAAGGAAAGAGGAAGGATGTGTATATATACACCTAATGGGTGCAATGTGCTCCAAACCATTTTTTCCCCTTATATTCCACAGATGCATCTTAAGATCACTAAAAAGATGAAAGAAAAACTTTGCAAGCAAAGGCTGAGTTCAGTTGGAAAACTGTAGAACATTTCCCCTTGCCAGCAACTTATCATCATACCAAAAGAGCTCTAGTATAATAAGAGTGGATCACAGATGAAAGAGCTGCAAGAAACAGATCCTCCCAGAGGAGAAGTACATAGGGAAGTCCACAGTCAAGAGGACAGACAAAAACAAGGACAGAAAATGAATTTGAATCCTCTGGTACCTACAGCTACAACAAACATTAAACACAGTCCAACTCCTAGCTAGGTTAGCGTAAATCCCCACACTAAAGGCCTATTTACATCAGTCCCTATTACTCAATGTATTGTGTCTGGCTTTAAACAAAACATTACCAGATATGTCAAAATGCAAGGACAAAAAACACTCTGAGGAAAAGGCAATCATCAGAACCGGACTCAGATTACATCACACAGATGCTGGCATTATATTAGGGGCATTTAAAAATAACTATAATTAATTTTAAGGATCCTAATAGAAAAAGTAGATATCACGGAAGAACCGATAGGTAATATAAACAGAGATAAAAATTCTAAGGAAGAATAAGAAGGAAACCCTAGAATTACAAACCACAGTAAATGAAATAAAGAATTCAATCAGTGGGCTTATTAGCAGACTTGAAATAACTGAGGACAAGAATCAGTAAACTTGAAGATATATCAATAAAAGCTTCTCAAATTATAGTGCAAGGAGAATAAAAAAGGATTAAAAAACAAACAAGGACAAAACATCAAAGAACTGTGGGAAAATACAGAAAAGTATATCATGCAGCTAATTGAAACACCTGAGACCTTTCCAAAATTAATGACAGACACCACATCACAGGTCCAGAAGGCTCAGAGAACACCAAGCATGATAAATACCAAAAAATAGACATTTAGACATGCCTTATTCAAATTTCAAGAAACCAAACACTAAGAGAAAATTTTGAAAGAAGACAGGGGAAATAAAGAAACCTAACTTAGAGACAAATAAGGATAAGAATTACAGTGGGCTTCTCACCAGACACCATGAAAATAAAATTAAATAAAATAATCAACTTCAAATTCTATATCTAGCAAAATTATCCTTCAAAAGTGAAGAAGTAAAGAAAAAAACTTGGAATTCATTACAGGCCAACCTGCAAGAGTCGTTAAAGTTCTTCAGAGAGAAAGAAAATGAAAATGATAAAGATCAGAAATTTGGATCTACATAGAGAAGGGAAAACACTGAAGGAGGAAAATATAAAAGTAAAATAAATTTTTTTTTTAATTCTTAAATGATCTAAGCAATAACTTTTTTTTTTTTTTTTTTTTTTTTTTTTTTTTGAGACAGAGTTGCCTGGGCCAGAGTGCCGCAGCATCAGCCCAGCTCACAAAAACCCCAAACTCCTGGGCTCAAGCAATCCTCCTACCTCAGCCTCCCAAGTAGCTGGGACTACAGGCATGCATCACCATGCCCAGCTAATTTTTCTATATATATTTTAGCTGTCCAGATAATTTCTTTCTATTTTCAGTAGAGACGGGGTCTCATTCTTGCTCAGGCTAGTCTGCAACTCCTGAGCTCAAACAATCCGCCCACCTCGGCCTCGGCCTCCCAGAGTGCTAGGATTATAGGCGTGAGCCACCACACCCGGCCTAATCAATAACTTTTTAAACAATAGTAGTATCAGTGTATTCAGTTATTATGAATGAGTGAAATGAGTCACAGCAATGACACAAGGGGACATGAGGGAGAAACTGGGAATAATTTCTTCTAAGACACCTGCCCTACATGAGCATAATCAGTATAGTGTCATCACTATAGTGATACTATCAGTATAGTGTGATTTGGAAATGGACTTAAAACAGATACAAATATAAATTGTAAACTCTAGGGCAATCAGTCACTTTCTTAAAAAAATAAGCAGTCACTGCCCACTAAGGAAGACAGGGAATCAGACTTTCTAACGCATACCTAAGAAAATAGCCACCACCCAGCAATGGGTTTCTGTGAGACCAAGACATGAATGGACCACATTCCCTACAGTTTCTTGCCCATGCGGCTTACCTTAAAAAGGGGCTCTGCTCTCTCAGGTCATAGGTCCACAGCTGGTGCTCTTTTGAGAATTTAATGCTGGTCTGAGTTTAATGCTGGGCTGCATCTCACCCTTAGCCCAAGTTCAGGGTAACAGGGCTGCAGGCACCACCTGGCTGGGGAAGGACAGGGGAGACCAAACTCTCCTAAGCACACTTAAGAAAATACCTATCATACTGCCACAAGCAGCTTTGAGAATAGGGACTAGGCTACCCAACCCATTGCAGCTACCAGCAACACCAACAGACTGTTTGGGCCCGAGTAGGTGGCTCCAGCATTGCTACTGCTACCATCCACATCACACCAGCTGCCCAGGAGCCTAAGAACTTGCCAACATAGTGGCTGCTGCCACTACTAGCCCCTGAGCAAACCATCTGGAAACCTAAGAGAGGCCTTCTAGGACCCACTAACACCAATGCCAGTGTAAGCTGCTCTGGGGTCTAGAAATAGGCACACTCATACCACTGCTGCTACCACCAGGACCCAAAGACTGACTCAGGAAGCATCCAAGTCCCCAGCAAAACTTCATAATAGTCTCAACTAATAACCATACCTTAAGCCACTAAAGGAATTACAGATACCACTGACCCTGTGAATGGCCAAAGAAATCATACAAAGATCACACAACTGTAGGCATCTCAAATTAAAACCAAAGTGTCCTACTCAACCAACATCATCCATACATCTTCAGGAAAAAAAATCTCCCCTACAAAAGCAATTTCAAAAACTTTGAACAAGAGATTGCTAAACCAGATGCACAGATATCAAAGGAAGGACACAGGAAACATGAAAAAGCCAGGATATAAGATACCACCAAAGGACCACAACAATTGTCCAGCAACAGATCCCAATCAAAAAGAATTCTCTGAAATGCCAGATAAAGAATTCAAAATATTGATTTAAATAAGCTCAATGGCATGCAAAGAAAGCTGAAAACCAATACAAAGAAAATAGAAAATCATTTGAGGATATAAATGAGAATTTACTAAGGAGATAAATATCTTAAAAAAGAAACAAATTCTGGAGCAGAAAAATTCCTTCAAAAAAATACAAAATACATTCAAAAGCTTCAATAATGCACTAGACCAAGCAGAAGAAAGAATCTCAGAACTTAGAGACATGTCTTTTGAAATAATCCAGTCGGACAAAAATAAGGGAAAAAGAATAAAAAACAATGAACAAAGCCTTCAAGATGTCTGGGACTGCATAAAGTGACCAAATTTATAAATTATTGGTATTTCTGATGGACAAGAGAGAGAAAAAAGATCAGAAAACCTATTTAAGGAAGTAACTGATGAAAAGTTCCTTAATCTAGCAAAAGAGTTAGACCTTCAGCTACAGGAGGCCCAACGATCTCCACGTAAACAAATGTCAAAAAGGACTTCACTGTCATATTATGATCAGACTGTCTAAAGTCAAAGAAAGAATTTTAAAATTAGCAAGTCTAATCTCATATAAAGGAAATAAATCCCATAAGACCAACAGTGGGCTTCTTGCCAGAAACCTTACAGCCCGGAAGAGAATGGGGTGGCATTTTCAAAATATTGAAAGAAAAAAAACAACCTGTCAGTCAAGAATGTTATGTCCAGTAAGGTTAAGCTTCATAAATGAAAGAGAAATAAAATCTTTCTCAGACAAGCAAATGCAGGGAGAATTCATCATACTACCTTGGCCCTACAGGAAATGCCCAAAGGAGTCTTAAACATGGCAATGAAAGGTTGATATTTACTATCATACAAACATATGAAAATATGAAACTCACACATCTTGTAAAATAATGACACTGAAAAAGAAGAGAAAGGAATCAAATAGCAACAAGACAGAATTTCATCAAACCACAAAGATAAAAAGACAAAAAGGAAGAAACAAGGAATTTATAAAACAACTAGAAAATAATTAATAATTTGACAAGAACAAAGCCTCACATTTCAATATTAACCTTGAACATAAATGGATGAAATGCTATATTTAAAAGATATAGATTGACAGAATGGATGAAAAAAACAGGATTCAATTAAATGCTGCTCACAAGAAACTCATCTTACATATAGACTGAAAGTAAAGGAGTATAAAAAATTATTTCATACAAACAGAAATCAAGAGGAGTAACAGTCACATTGGATGTAAATGAACTTAACAGACACTTATAGAACATATTACACAACAACATTTCACCAGCATATTGAACATTCTTCAAGATACATGACATGTTAGGCAATAAAAGAAGTCTTAACAAATTTATAAAAAATTGAAATCGTATCAAGTATCATCTCAGACCACAGTAGAATAATGCTATAAATCAATACTAAGAGGAACTTCAGAAACTGGAAATACTAGCAAATTAAACAATATTCTCCTGAACAATCACTGGGTTAACAAAGAAATTAAGACTGAAATTTCATAATTTTTTGAAATGAATGAAAATGAAAACACAACACACCGACACCTATGGGATATAGCAAAAGCAGTGCTAAGAGGAAAGTTTATAGCATTAAATGCCTACATCAAAAAAGTAGATCACAGGCCAGGCGCGGTGGCTCACACCTGTAATCCTAGCACTCTGGGAGGCCGAGGTGGGCAGATTGTTTGAGCTCAGGAGTTCCAGACCAGCCTGAGCAAGAGCAAGACCCCGTCTCTACTAAAAATAGAAAGAAATTATATGGACAGCTAAAAATATATATATAGAAAAATTTGCCAGGCATGGTGGTGCATGCCTGTAGTCCCAGCTACTCGGGAGGCTGAGGCAGTTGGATTGCTTGAGCCCAGGAGTTTGAGGTTGCTGTGAGCTAGGCTGACGCCATGGCACTCACTCTAGCTGGGCAACAAAAGCGAGACTCTGTCTCAAAAAAAAAAAAAAAAAAAAAGTAGATCACAAAATAACAAGCTAACATTACACCTCAAGAAACTAGAAAAATGAAAACAAACCAAACCCAATGTTAACAGAAGAAAAGAAATAACAAATATCACAGCAGAAGTGAATAAAATAGAGATAAATTTAAGAAAATACAAAAGATCAACAAAAAGAAAAGTTGGTTCTTCAAAAAGATAAACAAAATTGATAAACCACTGGCTAAATTAACTAAGAAAAAGAGAGAAGATCCAAATAAACAGAATCAGAAATGAAAAAGGGAATATTAGAACAGATATCACAGAAATATAAAAGATCATCAGAGACTCTTACAAACAATTATAAAGTCACAAATTAGAAAATCTAGTGGAAATGGATAAATTCCTAGAAACATACAACCTCCTGAGATAAACCAAGAAGAAACAGAAAACCTAAACAGACCAGTAATGAGTAACAAGATTGAATCAGTAATAAAAAAAAAAATCTCAACAACAACAACAAACCCCAGGACCAGATGGATTCACAGCCAAATTCTACCAAACATACAAAGAGGAACTTACACCAATCCCCCTGAAACTGTTCAAAAAAATTGAGGAGCAAATTCTCCCTAACTTATTTTATAAAGCCAATATCACCCTGATACCAAAACCAGACAAGGACACTACAAAAATAGAAAACTACAGACCAATATCCCTGATGAACATACACTCAAAAATCCTCAACAAAATACCAGCAAATTAAATTCAACAGCACATCAAAAGGATAATATACCATGATCAAGTGGGTTTTGTACCAGGGATTCAAGGATGCTTCAACATATATGAAAATCAATAAATGTGATACATTACATAAAAAGAATTAAAGGCAAAAATCATAGGACCTCACTAGATGCAGAAAAATCATTTGATAAAATTCAGCATCCCTTCATGATAAAAATCCTCAACAAAGTAAGAATTGAAGGAACATACCTCAAAATTTTAAAAAGGCCATATATGACAAACCCACAGCCAACATTATACTTAATGGGGTCATGTTGAAAGGCTTCTCCCTAAGAACTGGAACAAAATAAGGATGCCCACTTTCACCATTCTTATTCAATGTAGTACTAGAAGCCTTTGCCAGAGCAATCAGACAAGAACAGAAAAATAAAAGGCATCCAAATTGGAAAAAAGGAAGTCCAATTATCCTTACAAATTGATTATCTTATACCTAGAAGACACTAAAATCTCTACTAAAATACTCTTATATTTGATAAATGAATTCAATAAAGTTTCAAGATACAAAATCAATGTACAGAAATCAGTAGTGTTTCTATGTGCCAATAAGAATCTAGCCAAGAACCAAGTCAAGAAGGTAATCTCATTTACAATAGGTACAAAAAAATACCTAGGAATGTATTTAAACAAGGAGGTGAAATATCTCTGTAAGGAAAAGTACAAAACACTGATGAAAAATATTGTGGATACACAAATAGAAAAACATCCCATGCTCATAGATAAGAAATAATATCATTAAAATGATCATAATGCCCAAAGCAATCAACAGGTTTAATGTAATTTGTATCAAAGTACCAAAAGTACTTTTTTGCAGAATTATAAAAAACAATTCTAAAGTTCATATGGAACCAAAAAGAGCCCAAATAGCCAATAGCCAAAGCAATCTTGAGAGAAAAAAAAAAAGCTAGAGGCATCACATTGCCGGACTTTAAATTATACTACAAGGCTATAGTAATCCAAACAGCATGATACTGGTATGAAAATAGACACATAGATAAATGAACAATAGAGAACCCAGAAATAAAGCCACATGATTACACACCTCTGATCTTTGACAAAGAAAACAATAACATACAAATGTATCTAAGTGCAGTGAGATGTGATTTAAAGAATAAAGGAAATTTATGAGCACCAACTTGACACATCTAGATATGCCCGAAACAATCCTTTGCCAATTCTGATCTCTTAAAGAATGTAAGTGCTATTTCTCTGCTCTCCAAATTCTGGCTGAAAATGGAATGTTTGATCCTGACAGGATAGTAGGACTTCTCTTCTTTTGTAGTAGTAGCTTCTTTCTTCTCTACTTCTGTTAATATTGGACACAATTAGAATGACTCTCTCTCTTTTCCCTCCTTTCCTCCCTGCCTCTCTCCATCTCTCCTGTTCTTACAAAGTTTCTCATACATCACTACTGGGTAGAAGTACAGCTGCCTTGTTTTGTTATGTGAAAGCCATTTACATGAGAATATAGAATTCTACAAAGACAAATGCTACTCACTGGACCACAACTCTACTTCCAAAGAGAAGATATCATGTGGAAGCACATGGATAAAGCGGCCCTTGAAGAACTTTTAAAATGCATAGGCCAACAGATCTAATTGCACTTAGTGATAATATGTATGGAGAATACTGATGAACTTCTCCCACTGAAATATTGCCCCTCAACTGGGATTTAGGTCTATACTACACTTTCTTGCCTTTTTCCTTAAAATAGGTTAGCTTTTAACCATATTTGAATGGGAAAGCAGCACAAAATATCTTTTTTAAGTGCATTTGGGGAAAGTAATCCCTTTTCTGAGTTCTGTAAAAATAGCAGAAATAACCAATCAGGAAGTGAATATACAAGATGGCCCCCAGAGAAAATGTGATTAAAACAAAAGTTTCACTTACTTGTGACATTAAAATGTGTATCATGTGACGAAAAGTGCAAATAAATGAAACTTGTACAAATATAACAGCTTCACTTTACATAACTAATATTTACTGAGAATATCTTATGTGTCTCATTGTCCTTAGTAATAAGGAATATATTTCCATAGATTGAATTATTTTTAAATAAGCTCAAGGCAATATATGGCTACAATACATATACATATTATTTTTAACTTAGAATTTTCACCTTTCAAAAAAAATTAGCACTTTTCTTTAAATCACATCTCACTGCAC
>CM052441.1:64946001-64981759 GCA_028533085.1 Varecia variegata | reverse complement strand
CTGATCAACTCCTGGGTGCACATTTAGGAATGACACCAATTGGGTATCGGACAGAGTGGGGGGAGGGGATGGGTGAATATCTACATGATGAGTGAGATGTGCACTGTCTGGGGAATGGACACGCTTAAAGATTTGATTCGGGGGGATGGGGGTGGGGGAGAGGATGGGTGTATACCTACATGATGAGTGCGATGTGCACTGTCTGGGGAATGGACACTCTTGAAGCTCAGACTCCGGGGGTTGGGAGGGGCATGGGCAATATATTTAACCAGAACGGTTGTACACCCATAATAAGCTATAATAAATAAATAAATAAATAAATAAAAACAGTTAAATCAACTTATACAAACAATTTCAAAATGAACAAGTTGTCTTGGTTATAAATTTTAAAAAAATGAGAGTTACTAGATAATTTTCCTAAATGTTTTAAAGATTTGTTTCTTGCAGCTAAATAGATCTATATATACTTAGCATTAACTTTAAATATTAATATCACCCTCAAAAAATCATAGTGATGTTTTGGTGCTAGTAAAATAATACTTACATAATCATAGAATGTGTTTGTCCTTATAGGTATAAGCCTGTTAATAAAAAGTACAATTGCTGTTAGTAGTATCATTTTCTAACATATTTTGGCTTATACTAGGAATGGTTTAAGAAGAAGATCTGTTTCACTTGCCACCAAAAGTGAGCTGGCATTTATTACCTGGTTTAAGGAAACTGCTATCTTTCAACAGAATAGCTCTTTTAAAGTGTTATTTTTCTATCACCAAATTATAGCCACACTATCAGCTTATGCTTCATGGGGGAAATATTCATGCTGCTAGTAGAAAAAGAATGTGGGATAGATTGACTTTTACAGGAAGATGGATTTTGTTAGCATGTGATTCAGAGTAAGACGGCCAGTACACAGTCACAAGGTCTATACTTGTGTGTCTGTTGAACCAAATTGTTATTTCTTGAGCCCTTTGTTTGTTATATTCCTGTTTCATATTCCCCACCATTTACCCATTCCATTATTTTGATGGGTGGAGGGGAAGAGAGAGAGAGAGAGAGAGAGGTGTCAAGTAAATTTTGTTACTTTTTAAACTTTGAGAAAGATCACAAAAAAAAGGTAAACTAAACATCCGTTTATCACAATGCAAGAAAAGATCCTATGAAGCATCTGAGATTTTAATTTATTTGTATGCTAGCAAATTAATTTGGCACAGTTTCATGGATGCTGGCAAAAGACCCAGACACCTGGGTCAGAAACAAAGCAACTTACTACTAACACCGATAGCAGAAGCCAGAGTACCAGCATTTATCATTCTTCTTCCTCAAACCTAATTTCCACAGAGATGTGAAGAGAATCAGATAACACTGGCACACACAATGGATTGCATTGCAGGAGTGGAACCCTGAACTTAGAAAACTTGAATGTATTGTAACGAATGGCTAGCATGCCAGCCCTTCTCTGTGAAGGGCAACACTATCTCTATCTTCCAAGGCTATAAGCAAGCCTCTCTTTTTTCTAGACAAAGATACTATTTCTGTGTTCCAACATATTTATTATGCAAACATCCTTGAAATGAAAATAGTTGAAAAGAAAAGAGGACAAACAGGGTCTTACAACATGTGCAGAAATGCAAAAAAAAAATGGGGATGAAAATTCTTTCTCTCTCTTTCTCTGCTCTCTTCTTAGTGTGCATGTGTGTATTATTATATGATATATAATATAATATAATATATCATTTAATTGTGTGTATATATTTATATATAAATATGTATATATATTTTATAATACATTAAATATATTGGCATTTTATATTATTTATATAGTTATATATTATATATTAACATGTTTATATCATATTACATTTTTGTATATTTATTATATATTTATATCATATTTTAAATACATATCTACATCTCTAATCATCAGGGAAATACAAATCAAAACCACAATGAGATATCACTTAACTCCAGTGAGAATGGCCTTTATCAAAAAGTCCCAAAACAATAAATAAATGCTGGCATGGATGTGGAGAGAGGGGAGCACTCATACACTACTGGTGGAACTGCAGACTAATACAACCTCTGTGGAAAGTAATATGGAGATACCTCAAAGAGCTATAAGTAGAACTACCATTTGATCCAGCAATCCCATTACTGGGCATCTGCCCGAAGGAACAAAAGACATCCTATAAAAAAGACATCTGCACTAGAATGTTTATAGCAGCACAATTCACAATTGCAAAGACGTGGTACCCATCAATCCATGAGTCGATTAATAAAATGTGGTATACGTATGCCATGGGGTACTACTCAGCCACAAAAAACAATGATGATCTAACACCTCTTGTATTATCCTGGCTAGAGCTGCAGCCTGTAAGCACCATATGTACTCACCATCAAATTGGTATTAACTGACTTAACTGACCAACACTTAAGTGCACATATAGTAACGACATTCATCGGGTGTCAGGCAGATTAGAGGGAGGAGGAGGGAATGGGTATATTCACACCTAATGGGTTCAGTGTGCAGTGTCTGGGGGATGGACATGCTTGAAGCTCTGACTCAGGTGGGCAAAGGTAATATATGTAACCTAAACATTTGTACCCCCATAATACACAGAAATAAAAAAACTAAAAATCAGTCAATAAATAAATAAATATCTAATTAAATCTCAGGTTGATAGTTAATTACTTCAACCAAAAATGTAAGTATTTATTAAGTCCCATTCTAAATAGTTAATTAACCTCACTAGGCCTTATTTCTCTCACCTGTGATGCTTACATAATATGTGTACCCACTAATTTCATTACTTTGAAGTTTAAATGAGACAATGCATATAAAGCACCTAAAATTCTAGCTGATTTATATCAGTCCAAACAATATTAGTTCATTATTCTATTTTTTCTTTTTTTTATTTCAGAATATTATGGGAATACAAATGTCTAGGTTACATATATTGCCTTTGCACTGCCTGAGTCAGAGATACACAAGTGCGCATCCCCCAGACGGTGCGCACCTCACCCATTAGGTGTGAATTTACCCATTCCCTCCTTCTCCCTCCCAACTGCCTGACACTTGATCAATGTTACTACTATATGTTCACATAAGTGTTGATCAATTAGTACCGATTTTGATTGTGAGTATATGTGGTGCTGGTTTTTCCAAAGTATCTTGTGATACTTCACTTTGGAGATGGGCTCCAGCTCCATCCAGGATAATACAAGAGGTGTTAGTTCACCATTGGCTTTTGTGGCCGAGTAGTGCTCCATGGTATACATATACCACATTTTATTAATCCACTCATATATTGATGGACACTTGGGTTGTTTCCACATCTTTGTAATTGTGAATTGTGCTGCTATAAACATTCAAATGCAGATTTCTTTTTTATAGAATTCCTTTTTTCCTTAGGGTAGATAGATGTCCAATAATGGGATTGCTGGATCAAATGGTACTTCTACTTTCAGTTCTTTGAGGTATCTCCACATTACTTTCCATAGACATTGTACTAGTTTGCAGTCCTACCAGCAGTGTATGAGTGTTCCTATCTCTCTACATCCATGCCAACATTTGTCATTTTGGGACCTTTTGATAAAAGCCATTCTCACTGGACTTAAGCGATATCTCGTGGTTTTGATTTGCATTTCCCTGATAATTAGAGATGTTGGACATTTTTTCATATGTTTCTTGGCCATTATTCTATCTTCTGAAAAGTTTCTGTTCATGTCCTTTGCCCACTTTTTAATAGGGTTGTTTGATTTTTTCTTGCTGATTTTCCTGAGTTCTACATAGATTCTAGTTTTCAGCCCTTTGTCAGATATATAGCATGCAAATATTTTCTCCCATTCTGTAGGTTGTCTATTTGCTCTAATGATAGTTTTTTGGCTGTACAGAAGCTTTTTAATCTGATCATGTCCCATTTATTTTTGTTGATGCTGTGAATGCTTTTGGGGTCTTCTTCATAAATTCTTTCCCTAGGCCAATGTCTGTAAGAGTTTTTCTAACATTTACTTCTAGAATTTTTGAGGTTTCATGACTTAGGTTTCAGTCTATTATCCATGGAGAGTTGATTTTCGTGAAAGGCGAGTCTTCTACATGTGGCTATCCAATTTTCCCAGCACCATTTATTGAATAGGAATTCATTTCTCCAGTGTATGTTTTTGTCTGCTTTGTCAAAGATTGGATGGCTACATGAGGATGATTTCATATCTGGGTTCTCAGTCCTGTTCCATTGGTCTGTGTCTCTATTCTTGTACCATGCCATTTTCATTGCTATAGCCTTTTAGTATAGCTTGTCCCCCCCCACCCTCTGCAAGAGCCCCATACTTACAGGGAGGTCAGTTTGCATGTCCTTTTACTGCATTTATTGACTCATCATACAGGGTGTAGTTTTTCTATTATTACACTAATGTTTATGTGTTACCATATTTTCAAAATCATCTGTTGGTTACTATTTTTCTTCTAGGGAATTTTTAATAGCTAACTATTATAATAATCACTATCACACACATCTGGTTAGATAGATACATATAAAATGCCTTGTTACATATAAAATGTTTTATGCATTACAAACACATTGTACCTATAATTCTATTCAGCCTTTAAAGAACTTAACTAGAATGTTTTTTTTCTGGAATGTAGAAAGGTCTTTTTGTTTCATTATTATTGTTGATTCAGGTAGGCTCAAGTGTAGAATCAAGTTAAATTAGGGGCAAGATACTAGACAATGACATTTCCCCCCAGAAACAGGGATAATAATTCCCTTCTTCTTTGTAGATAGAATCCTTTTAATAAACTGGGAACCATCAGGATATGGAAAAAGAAATAGATACAGTTTGGAAAAGAAACTGAAAGGAAGGACTTTTATTAAAAGTGCTATGATTTTCCTTTCAAGGAATATTCATATGGAGTCTGGTAAAAACAAGTGAAATTCATTCCCCTGTGAAAAAAAAAAACATCAGAGGATTTATTTTTTTTTATTTGTATCTACTAAGAATTCCCTTTTTAATAACAGGAGTAGGTCCTGTTGCCAAACACATGCTTCTATAAATGGCATTTTGCCAGTTTCTCAGTGACTTCTGATCATCTTTCATTTCCCAAGGAATGAAGGCTTAGGGGGAAAGGGAAGCTGAGGCAACAGTCAACTGGCCCTATCAGTACTTTGTATATAGGGCAGGATTGGGGGCATGCAGGGGTAATTTAGAGATGGAGACAGCAGGAGAGTAGAGCCTATAGAATTTATTTGTTTTTAAAAAATATTTATACATTGCAATTGTACATATGTATGTGATACAATTTAAAGTTTAAATACACGTAGATATTTTATAATGGTCAAATCATGGTTAGCATATCCATCACCTCATGCATTTATCATATTTTTCTGTTGAGAACACTCTAAAACTTTCTTCCAGCTATTTCATAATATACAATACCTTACTGTTATTCATAGTTACCCTACGGTGCAATAGAACGCCAGAATGTACGTATTCTGCCTATCTAATTGTAACTTCATACCCATTGGCCAACCTCCCCCTATTCTCCCCTCTCCCATCCCCTCCTCAGCCTCTGATATTAACTGTTCTACCTCTGGCAACCACTCTGTACTTCTATGATATCAACTTTTTTTAGACACCACATATAAGTGACATCATGTGGTAATTAGTTTTTCTGTGTCTATCTTATTTCACTTAACATAATGTCCCCCAGGTTCATCCAGATTTTATTCTTATGTTAAATAGTCTGCATGAAAAAGTTTTCTCCTTGGCCTTTAAAATCACTCTCAGTAGTCTAAACCTCAATTGAAATTAAACAATAAAACTAACTTGCTGAATTTACTTAGGCAAAGTCAGAGTGGTTACTAATTCTCCCAGGTTGTTTTCCCTCTTTTTGCATGAACAGCACTGGACAATGAAAATAAATTAATGTGCAGCTGCCTGTTTATAATGAAGAACACACCACCGCTATTGACACTAATTATCATCCCATGAGTTTAAGAGCTAATTACTCATCTTAGTACCATATTGTCTTAATTCTGCAAAAGGGGTCAATCCATAGATACAGTCAATTGTAGGCCAGTCATCCACCTCCTTCTAAAACATAGATTATTATTATTATTATTATTGTATATATTCTGGGCGTATATGATATTTTGATATACACAGTGAAATGGTTGTTACAATCAAGCAAATTAATATATACCTCATCTTCATATAGTTCCATTTTTTTTAAATTTTTTTGATAAGAGCACCTAAAAATCTACTCTCTTAGCAAATTTCCAGTATGCAATACAATATTAACTATAGTCCTTATGTGGCACATTAGATCTCTAGACTTATTTGTCCTGTATAACTGCAACTTTGTAGCCTTTGACCTATATCTCCCCATTGATAACATCTCTCCCTGATAACCACTGTTCTACTCTGTTTCTGTGTATTCAACTTTTTTTTTCTTTTTCGAATTCCACATGTACAATCACGTAATATTTTTATTTCTGTGCCTGGCTTATTTCATTTAGCATAATGTTCTCCAGGGTTACACATGTTTTCTCTATTTTTAAGGCTGAATAATATTTCATTGTATGTGTATATCACATTTTCTTCATCCATTCATCTTTCCATGGACATTTAGTTTGTTTCCATATCTTAGCTATTGTGAATGATACTGCAATGAATATGAAAAAAAAATCTCTATGAGGTGCTGATTTCATTTTGTTTGGGTATATGCCCAGAAGAAAGATTTCTGGGTTATATGGTACTTTTATTTTTAATTCTTGAGAAATCTACTTACTGCTTCGTATAATGGCTGCAAAAGTTTACATTCCCACCAACAGTATAAAATGGTTCCCTTTTCTCCACACCTTCACTGACACATATTATCTCTTATCTTTTTTGATGATAGCCATTCTAGCAGGTGTGAGGTATACTCTTTGTGGGTTTAATATTCATTTCCCTGATGATTAGCGATGCTGACCATCTTTTCATATACCTGTTGGCCATTTTATGCCTTCTTTTGAGAAATGTCTATTCAACTCCTTTGACCATTTTTTATTTGGGTTATTATTATTAATAATTTTGGCTATTAAGCTTTGTGAGGTTTTTTAATATATTTTGGATATTAACCCCTTATCAGATGTATAGTTCACAAATATTTTCTCCCAATCCATCTCCCCTACTCCCCTGTGGTTGTCACTGGGCCACAGTGACAGGGATCAGACCTGAGACTGGTTCAAGCTGCACATGCCAGGTGGGGCTGGTCAGGATGGGGCATGCACACAAGATGTAGGGAGTCCACTGGGCACCATGTGCATGTGTGTAGGTCTGAGTGGCTAAAGTGCTGGGTGCATGGGTGGGGCAAGGGGCATGCAGGATGTGATGAATGTGCAGGGTGTAGTAGGCTTATGGGATGGAGCAGGCACCAGGTGCAGAGTGGGCCATCAGGTCATAGCTCATGCGAAAGGCAGAGAAGAACCCATAGGCAAGGGTGCCTGTGTGGGATGAAGCAGGTCTGTAGAGTGTCATGCTCACATGTGCAGGCCGGGACAGCTGTGGGTCAGGATGGGTGGGTGGGTCAGGGGATGAGCAGGGTGTGGAGCCCTGAGCACCTGCATGGGTGGCATACATCAACAGCATGAAGTCCACTCATATGCAAAGGTGACAGGTGACAGCTGCACTGGATATTGTCCTCCTTGGGGCCTCCCAAGCAGTGGCAGTGGTAGTGGTCCAGCTGCCCCAATGGTGGGTAGTAGGCCCTGAGAGCTCTGGGCATGTGCTCCACCTGCATCCCACAGGAAGTGCGGTTGAGTGGGATAGTACAAGGCACAGCAGTGGGCACCAGGCCCATGGTCTCTGGTTCTCCCCAAGGCCCCCAGTGGCAGCAGCAGCAATGGGGGTGCATGTCACCTGCCCATGAGGCACTTGCAAGTGCTGAGATTCTCTCCTCCCTCCCCACTTGGCAGGTTCACCCAGAGGCATCAGTCTTAGATCTGACCCCTGGGCAAAAGTAGGATTCTGGGGTTGGGATGTTACAATGGTGCCAGCAGCAGCACCCAGAGCTTGCAAGCTAGCTGTCCCTTCTCTCTGGAGCAACACAGCTGCACAGTCTCCAGTGAGTTCTCTGTATCAGTCTAAAGACCTGCTGTGGCGGAGGAGCCCTCCTGCCTCTCCGGTTGCAGTATCCTCAGGGGAAGCATGGAGCTCAGGATTCTCTCGTTTGTCCCCTTCCCATGAGTGTGCACCTTCCCTAATTACCTCCAATCCTGCTAAGCATGTCGTCCCACTTCTGTCTTCTTCACTCCACTTCTACCTCCTCTCCATGAATTTCCAGTGCTCTCGCTCAAAGGATTGATCCAAAGGTGGATATCTATTCACAACTTTCAATCCTCTCCCTGAGAGCAGTGTTGTGCAGGCTGCTTGTAGTCAGCCATCTTGGCCTAACCTACAAGAATGCAATTTTTAAAAGCAAATTTAATTCCTGCCCACTTTGTAGAATTTAATTTTATTTTATATATAAAATCTAGAAAAGTTTTACTTCAGCTAATCTCAAACAACTAAGATATATTATACATATTAGGACAGGTATATACTGTGGTGATACTCCATCCCAAAATTTCAGTGACTTAAAATATAAAGTTTATTTTTTATTCATGTAAAGTCTACTATAGGCTGTGGAACTCTCCAGGGTGCTGAATTCAACATGATGCCTCAGCAATTCAAGAAGTTTCAAACTTGTAGAGCTGCTATTAACAACATGTGACCTTCACGCTCACCTTTAGGGGTAAGAGCAGAACTAGGGAATCATGAGGTGCTTTTCCCTGCCTCAAGTAGAAAATAACACTCCCTGCTGCAGCTAACATTACATTGGCAGAGCTAGTCACATGCTCCCTTTTCACTGCAAAGGGACTGGAAAATATGGGGGGACATATGGAATGTTTGTTGAATATTACTGTCTTTGATAAATTAGATTATTAGACATTTTAAAAAACATCTCTGAGAAAGAGCTCAATGTTTCTAATATTCTCTTTCCCAAAGACTATTTCATAGATTTTACGTGCAAAAATTTCTATGAGGTAGGATAAGATTTTGATTACATGGGTTTTAAATTTTTGATGGAGCAATAGAACCAAAGAGAGCTTAAAGCTTAATCAGACTCATGGAATTAGGCTTACCAATGTTGTGTGCTAGTATTTGCTGCCCTCTTCCCTTTTAGTTAATTCTTCTTCCTAGGTGAGAGAAAATGTAAGTATTTTCTTCTAGACACCAGGAGAAACAGCATTCTCTCTCTCTCTCTCTCTCTCTCTCTTTCCCCCCTGCCCCCCTCCCCCTTCCTTCCCTACTCCTCCCTCTCACCCAAAGTCTCCATTCTTTCTTAAAGGCATAAGTAACTTAACAGTGATTTTCTACTTTCTGTTACTCTTTTATTTAAAATTTGCCTCTGCCTACAGTTTGAGGAATACAAACAAGAACCCTCATATTGAAGTACACTTATTTATCTTTATATTATAAAAAAATTCCAGTTGTTTTAGATTTCTCTAGTTGTATTTCATATTCACAGGTCACTGATCTCACAAAAAAACACAACTGTTGACGATGCCAAATAAGAACAATGTAACAAATTTTATAAATGATAATAATAAGATAGCTACAGCCCAGTATGAAAAGATTGAACTAAATTATTTTGTAAAAGTTCCTCTGACATTTTCTGACTTTGATTTTATTTCTAGGGTACAAGATTATCCCTTTAATATCCTGATACATGAACTTGATTTTGATGTATAATCCACAATTCTGAGAGGCTCAATAGTGAAGTAGCAATTTCCTTCAAAACAAAATCTGTTTAATGCTAATAAAATTGTATTTACTTTTACTGTGACTGGAAATTAACTCAAGATGTAAATGTCTCCTTTCATTAACTATCATAAGTTGATAAGTTTTTGTATTTTTAATTATGATATTAAAAGAGTGTAGTATAATCTTTCCCACTGATAACTTTTCAAGTACAACGTGAAAAGTTCTTTCCTCTTATCCATAGATCAATCTCCCTAGTACATTGAATGAGGCTCCAAAAATGTTAAGGCCACTAGGAATCTATGAATGTGACTTTATTTGAAAAAAGGTCTTTGCAGATGTCTTTAAACTAAAGATCTCAAAATGAGATCTTACTGGATTAGGGTAGGCCCTGTATTCAATGACAGGTATCCTTATAAGAAGAGAGGGCATGGAGACAAGCACAGAGGAAAAGGCCATGTGCAGAGGGAGGGAGAGACTGGGGGTTATGCTGCCATAAGCCAGGGAATGATTGCAGACACAAGCAGCTGGAAGAAGCAAGGAAAAATTTTCCCTTAGAATCTTTGGGGAGAGTTTAGCTTTGTTGACACTTTGATTTCAAACTTCTGGCTCTGGAATTATGAGAGAATAAATTTTTGTTGTTTTCATCCATGAAGTTCATGGTAATTTTTCATGACAGCTCCAGGAAACTATTAGAGTCTCCAGGACAAATCTTTGAATTTAGATATGTGAGAAAAGCTGCCATGTATCAGAATCACACAGTTTGGAAGACTTGGCCAGAGTCCAGAAGTTCAGTAACACCAGCTCCTAGCCATGGCACTTACCTGCTAGATGATTCCTAAATTTTTTCTGTCATGTATTTTTTATTAAAACTGTGACATTTTAAAAATTCCATACCAGCATCCTTTTTTCTCCTTACTGAACAACTGAGTTCTCATTGGAAAAATAAATTTTATAAAATCTCCATCACAACAACGGTTCAAAAATGAATTTGATTTACAAATGGGAAGATTCAAAAATCCAGCAGTGGGTATGTACAAAACATAAATAAAGACAGAAAGAAAGAAAAAGAAAAAGGCCAAGAATCACATTCCTCATGATGTGAGGTCCACTTGATGGCACCTGATGCAAAACTACACAAAGAAAATTCTTCACATTATGGCAGTATCATTGCATCGCATTTTTGATTTTTCTGAGTATATTTTAAGCTTTTTAAAAATATGAGAAGAGATAAAGTATAAACTTCTCTAGAGAAGTTTCTTTCCCATTTTGGGGGGGAAAAAAGCCACTAAAATAGGACTTATACTTAAATGTCTAAGGAAATTGACATTAGTCCATGTTGTCAAACTCAGATCAACTAGGCAGAATTAATTTTCTAGTCTGGGCTTCACAGACCATGTTTGTCTGGAGGAGCAGCTGCACTGCAATTTCCTGAAACCACTGCCATGGCCCCTGGAGCTCAGAGGTAGAGAGTGGCTACATGCCTAATTTCAGAATGAGGCCCACTGTTAACATTTCCAAGGCCCAGGGTCATAATCCAAATGGGAGTGCACAGACTTTATGCCTAACGATTTTGGATACATAAATCAAGTTAACAAATGCACTTTGAATTCTCCTCCCATTAGTTTCTCTTCAGTACAGGACATTGAATTGGAAGGAGCTCCAGTTGGTTAGTTTGGGGAGTTCACAGAGTCCAGACCTGCCAGCATCATTCGATCCTCCTGCAGTCTCTTTCCCCTCGTCTGAGAATCAGAGTCTGCAAAATCCCTTCCCAGTTTCCAACTCTGTTCTTAGATTGCCAATCTAACTTTCTGGTGGTGGGTCTAACTTTCTTTTTTTGTGTCTCACTTTTTTTCCTGCATTCTAATACACAGTCACTGATATCACATAGATCTAGTTGGCTCACTTGCCCTTATATTTTGGGGTTCATGAGATATCTTGCTACCTTGTTTTTCAGTAGATGTTGTCCATGGGTTTTTCTGTGTTTGCTTATTTGTTTACACATGCAGCTGCTCTATCAGTTTTTGAGGGGAGGAGTCAGAAAGATTAAAAGACTCCACCTAAAATTCTTGCTTATCTGAGCTTCCTTGTTCATCTCATCTGGAAAATAAGGGTAATAATTATATCTCTCTTATAGGATTGAGATAAAAGTTTTAAAAATGAGACATGTACATTTTTAAACACTGGCCCAAAATTAGAGCTTGAAATTGTTAGCTCTTATTTTTAGCCATTAGGTTCAAGCTCTCTCAGAAATTCCTAGATTCGTGTTTATGATGAAATTCCAAAGAAGCTTTTCTTAAGTGTTTTCAGAACACATAGCAGGTAAGAAACAGCAAACTAACATGTGGTAGGAGGTGCCATTACTCTCAATTGCAATTATACTAGAAAGGTTCTTGACAGCCTGCTATTTGAAGGAAGCCACAGAACTAAAAAACAATCAAGAACTCTATTACTCCCCAGTACAATAATGGACACTTACGCTTTTCACATAGAGAGTATAGTGTTGTTAGGTAATAGCTTAAAAAATATTTAAAGTATTTTTAAATAAAACTCCAGAAGTTAACTCCATTAAAAATTTCAAAAGAAAAATATAACTTGCCCATAAAACATATTCTATTACGAACATAGTTACCTTGTCATCCTTCCCTAGGTTAAATAAATGTGTGTGTGTGTGTGTGTGTGTGTGTGTGTGTGTATGATATATATAACAACTAAAGAAAAATTCCATTAAAATTTCCTTGTTAGTCAAAGTTATGTTGGAAGAACATTAGTCTTTCATGTGCCATTAGTCATCTAAGACATCTCTCCCACTACAGTACAGAAAACTCATTGTAAGGCATGATGTTTATTCATCTACTCTCTAACAGCATTATTTTTAGGGAGTATGTCCTCTGTATCAACTTTCAGTTATCTGCAAAATTGAAGAGTTTTGTGGTGGGAACATATTATCCCCAAATGAAGAAACTGATACCAAGAGATTCAGTAAAGTCCAATTCTGAAGTCTATTTTCACTCCACTCTACAACATATTGACACTTTAAGGATCTCTCAGTGTAATCTTAGGGGTGTTTGTCTTTTGATCTCTCTTTTAATTTCCCCAGAGTATGAATAACTGAAGGATAGAAGCTGGTAGCTGAGTCCTTGTTATGAATGAAGCAGGAACACTGGAGATTGGTGTCTCACATTAAAACCATCAGTAAAATTTACCTAATGCCCAATTGTCTGGCTATTTTGATGATTTTGAACAACTCTTGCAGGGTATGTCTCAGTGTCCCCATCTGTAAACAGTGAGGACAGTGTAAACAGCTCACTTCATAGATTTTAAGTCTCTCACCACAATAAGGGTGTATAGTGAATTCCTAAAATTTTATGTTGCCTCAGCATCTATATTGAATACAAGTTTAACTTTCTCATACCAGAAGCAGAGCTCAGTCACTCTTGGCAGAATTTCCAGTTCTACAGCACACCTAAATTGCTCAAGCTGGTGGCCAGAGATAACAACTTAGAGGCATCTCTACTGCCTAGCAGACTTGGCTCCCTGCTTTCCAGCTGCTTCCCTTAAACAGACCCTTTAGACATTTGTCCATGAACTTGAAATTATCCATACCCTATCCCTTTATATATACTGCTGGCTGCCCCTCTCTCTCTCTCTCTCTCTCCCCCCCTCTGCCTGACTCTTCATTCCTGCCTCATGTGACCTGGGGACAGAGGACTGCCCTCCAGCCTCATGCTCTCCTTGCTCAAGATCTGTAAGTGAAATCTCTGACCTTGTTTCCTATTGTGGTGGTATATTGACCTTGTACCTTCCATCTGAAGAACTATGGGCTACCCCAGGCCGGGTTTTCCCTGGGACACTGGGGAGAACATAAGGTCAGTCTCCCAGTGCCACAGTAATGGCCAGGCAGGGATAAACTGGTCATAGGTCAGACAAGAGCCACAAGTGTGTCTGCCTGTATAATTAATTTCCCTGCGAGAAGAATCCCCCTGGTCATGGGTCAGATAACGAGGCATTAGGCTGTCCACCAGGGAAAATAATTATCCCATGAAAGGCACACTATAAACACTCACATCCAGCTCCTCTTCATTTCCCTTTAGGGCAGGGTCTCTAGCTGTTCTGATACTGAAACCCCAGTTTAGCTGGGGGCTGTCAAAACAGGGTAGCACTCGTGAGGAAAATAGATAAGCAAATCTGCATAAGGAGTCATGTCCAAGAGTGTTTATAACCATATCATGTGTAATAGAACTAAAATGGAAACAACCCAATGTCAATTTAAGCTAGAGTGGGTAAATAAATCTTGATGTATTCATACAATGGCATTTATATAGCAATGTAAATGAACAATGTCTACATCCAATAACATTTAAGATAGCAAACATAATGTCAAATGAGTCTCAAAAATGCATAAAGTATAATTTCATTTATATAAAGTTCAAAAACAAGCAAAATTAAACTGTATTGCTTTGGGTTGTGTGCACAGATAGTACATCTATAAAGGGAAGCAAAGAAATGTTTATCACAAAAGTCAGGATAGTGGTGACCTCTGGTGAAGAGGAAAGTCATTGTGATCAGGAAGGGCACACAGAAGGTAGGAGTAGCGTTGGAGGGAGTTTCTACTGTGTTGTCCATATTGTTTCTTGATCTAAGTGGTTTTGCATAAGTAGATATTTGCTTTATAATTATTCTTTAAACTTCTTGCAATTAAACATAATGACAAAAAATAAGGAGGTAAAAGAGAAATATGGTAGTTGGCTTCCAAGTAGACCTCCAAATAAACCACGCACTTAGGTAACTTAGGTAGTCCCCTCCTACTTTTGACTCACAGAATATGGGGGAAGTGATAATTGCTACTTCTTATCTAGGTCTTAAGAAGCTATGTGGCTCTTGTTCTCTTGGAGTGCTCACCCCAGGAAAAGCCAGCTACCATGTAAGAATTCTGACCACTGTGAGGCCTCCATGCTATGAGGAAGAACAAGCTATTCAGATGGAGGAGCTTAATGGAAAGACAGATGTATAAATAGCCTGCAACTCTTCCAGCATCCAAACCCAAGAACGAGATGGGTGAATAAAGAAGTCTTAATGTAACTCTAGCCCTATAATAATCAGACCACAGCTGCATGAGAGACTCTGAGCACTGACCATCTAGCTGAACCCAGTTCTCCCAGAAAATACTGAGAGATGATCATAATAAATTGATGTTTTAAACCACTAAGTTTTGGGGTGGTTTGTTATGCAGCAGTAGATAAGTAGAACAGAAGGGGAGTGGAATAAGTAGAAAAAAGGAAATCTGTTTTATAATTAATCGATAGAAAGAAAAAAACAGAATCTGATACATTTAAACAATAAAAATTTAGCACTACTAAGAAGATGGCTCATTCATTTATTTCAACAAACATTCTCTTTTCTGAAAGTCAAACTCATATTTTCAACTGTCTGGTAGATATCTCTACCTAGATATCCTGTCGGTTTTTTTTAATTCACTGTGTCCAAAATGAACATATCCTTTTCCCCGAAACTGGCTCCTTCTCCTAAATTAATATTTCTGTTAGTGTCAGACCAAGCCTGACTCATTTTAAATTCATACTCTTATTTAGTTACATTCAGTTAATAAGATATAAAAACCTATCCATTTCATCAATCATTCATGAACTTTTTCAATAAATATTCAGTCACTATCAAGTTCCAGGCACTAAACTGGTTCTGAGGTACAGAGGTGACCAAACCAGTCATGCTTGCTGCTGACACAGGGCTTTCTGCAATATTCCTGCATCAGCCTCTCCCATTTCACTTCCATTATCTCCATTCTCATTCTAGGCTTTATTTCTTCTCACTCGAACTAGAGGTCAATTTCTTGAACTAGAGAACAGGTTTTTCTACCTCCTATTTTCACTGATCTGGCTTAGCCCTGCTGCCAGATTGATCCTTGCATTCTGATTACTTGTATTCCTTGGCAAAAGTGATTCCTTGATATGATACTGATCTGCTTCCTCCTCCCCAAACTTTACTGTAACTTTAATACAACATTCGCATAGCCTCATCCCTACTTTTTGAATCCTACTCATTATTCAAGGCACATCTCAAGTGTTATCTCTTCCATGAAACCTTTTTTGTGTGAGATGTCTTTTTGTTAATTTTGAAACCAGTTTCTTGGAGGGGGGTACTATATATTCTGCCAGTTATTATAGTTATTTGAAACTAATAACTGCCATTTCCAAAATGTGGATTTAATCATCATGTTCCTTTCACCTGGAATAGCCTTTTTCACAGTTGTTTAACTTATTTGATGCTAATGTAACATAGTCTATTTTCAATTTAATAGGGTTTACAACTGATAATGCATTTCATGAATGTTAAAGTTCTTTCTCTGCAAGGTAACATACCTACAATTGTAACTGCTATGAATAGAGAAATGAAAAGAATCAGATGCTTCAGAAATTTCTATGAGTTTATATTAATGATTCTACAAATTGGTAAAGAAGATATTAATAAAAGCTAATTCAAAAAACCTCTTTTTCAACTTGATCCTAAAGAAGATGACACAGCTAAAGAATGCGGTCCTTTCTGCCTCACAGATATGCAGATTTTTTTAACAATTAAGCTGCTTTTTGCTCTGGAAACTTTCCCTTCAAATATTTTCTGCAAAACAGTTTAATGGGCTATTATTAATTACAAAAATTATACCCCATATTTTCTTTTTAATATTTGAAAGCTGTTAATACTTTCATGAAAGAGATTCTTATTTTCAGAAAATTTTTGTTTAAACCTTTGCATATAATTATGCCTTACAAAAAAAGAAATGTCCAAGTATTTGACTGATTTTGCAGCCACAGAAATTGTTTCTAGTACTGTCTAACATGAAAAGATGCACAGATCTTCATATGGAAGTCTGTTTTTACAAAATTTTTGTTTAAGCCCTTGTTTACAGTAATGCCTTAAAATATAATTTCCAATGATTTGACTGATTTTTTTCAACCACACACACCTAATAAATGCACCTGAGGAAGTAAGTTGGTGACACAAAGCTCTCTTAACTGAGAGACATTCGTATGGTGTGGTGCATCACAGCAAATTTGAGAGAAAGGAATTAAAATATTCTCTTTCCTAAGAATTCTGCATTTAATGCTTCCATAGCAAGGAACAACTTTTTAAAACATATCTTTACCCTAATTCTGAACAAACATATTTTTTTATAAAATGTGAGTACCTAGGTATAAGTATATGTATACTTGAAGTTTGACATAGGACTGTAAGCCTAGGGCTTACAAAAGATTCCTCTGTACCCTGCTATAGACTACTATATGGGAAACTTGGGGCAGTTTACTGAACTCTGTGAAACTGCCTCAGCTTCCCTATCTGCAAAATGGGAATAATAACCTTTCACTTTCAAAATTCAGATAAGAATTAAATAAGATAATCAATGGAGGGGGCAGTTGATCTTTTAATAATAGTTGTAACAACAGTTACAATAAAATAAAACAAAAGATTCCCATTGTTCAAAGTGGTGGGTATAATTAATCATGGGAGGTTGAATCCTACTAGTGGTTAGAAAAGATCATATTCTATTTTATTACCTAGAAACACATTAGGGAAGAAAACTATGCTCATGTTTCACCAAGCTGTAAGTAATGTGTTTGTGAAGGAAATACAAGAGAATTGCTGAATATTGACATTGAAGAGACCAATTCCTTGGAGCCATGCCATTCATTTTATCCTGATGGGTCATGGATAAACCAAACCAGGTATCACTCTCTGGATAGTTAATCACCAGAATTAAACTGAAAGATTGAATGATCTTCCTTGTTATATTCTAGTTGTTTAACTGAATAGGAACATGACCAAACACTGCATTTACAGAGCACAGTTGGAGACATCTAGTAGCTGACTTGTGTGTTGTATTTTCCACTCTCATAAATTTACCTGGATAACTGGATTTACCTTTAGATAACTGCTCTGTCAATCACATAGGAATGTGAGTGGTAGCTAAAGCTGAAACATTTCTACTTGATATTACATATTATGCTAGTCTAGTTGTTTCAGTTTAACTTTCCTATTGATGAAATGAAGCCACCAATTCCCCAAATACTCACTATACTTGGGATTTTCTGGGCAGGGAATACGTACAGGAATTGTAAATATGGCAATGTAGTAACACTGAAAAGTCGCTGTTCCCCCATGGAGACTGAAGTCCATAAGCATACCACAAGCAGCACATTTATCTCACAGCAGCCACTTTTAGGTTATTAGTATCCAGCCATCTACCAAGAAAGGTGGGCTCTTCCCTGGAATTTGAAGTATGGGAAGGGACATGGAATGTAGACCTACAAATTGGGAATCCGTAGGAAGGCAATTGTCACTGTGGCACAAAGTGTTAATGGGGTTTTTAGAGAAGCCCCTTACAGTTAATAAAATGGAATTCATTTGGATGAGGATGAATTAGCATTTACGAGAAATTGCCTGGCTTCTGTTATTTCCATAAATTATAGTAATGACCAAATTTTGTAGTGTGACAAGCTTGTTATTTGGTAAGATGATGAGTAGAATGTATTACAGCAAGAATGAACACAGTGCCAATGGTAATGACACTATCATCATAATAATACTTGCCTGTAGTAGCACATAGTCATGGTCAAATTCCAGGAAAAACATACATACATCTTGTGGGAGTGGAGAGGGAGGGAGCAATCAGGGAGTATTCACACAGGAGGTGACAATTGACCCATGATTAAAGGAAGCAAAGCCACTAAGCTTTTGATAAATACTTAAATAAATTTTCTAGTTCATCATTCTTTGTGTCCTCATCCAGCCCTGTTAAAAGCCTGCATTTTCCTTTTCACATGCCTTTATACCCCTCACGCTTTCTCTCTAGCTTTAAGACAACAATTACTAGTAACAGGATCATCTCACTACTGAATTATTGCTGCCTCTTTGGAGCTGTTCCTACTTACAGCACTATTTTCTTCATTAACATTTCTGCTGAAAGAGCTTTAGTAAACAACACTTTGATAAATAGTAAACCCTTTCCCATCTCCCTTTTTACTTCCTGCATATTGCTTCAACGCTTCCTCTAGTAAACTTCTTAGATCAAGTTGTAAGCTTCTTAAGATTGCACTGACGCCCCTGCTACAAGTCTTTCTGTTCTATAAGACTGCAAATACCCAGAGGGCACAGAACTGCATCCATGTTGGAAGGAATGAACTGAAATTCCAACTGGACAGGTTGAGGCTTTTTGCCTTTTTTTCATCCCTTTATAAAATATTTAAGCTTTAGCTACCACTCACATTTCTACTTCCAAATATTCTCAGAATCTTTTACCTATATTCTGAGTGATGTTCTACTTTTCCAGATACCCTTCAGATTCTCAACATGTTCTCCTAATTTTCAGAAATTTTATGGAATTTCCTTCAACTTTTATTCTCACGTGTACCAGCCCTAGCCTGATTCCACACATATTCACAATTATTCCTTCTTTAGTCTGAATTTGAATTCAGAATATGTGAGTCCAAGTGTGAATATCTCTTTTACTAGATGTGATACGTTAGGCAAGATGGTTTGCTTCTTTAAGTCATAGTCCTGTCTTTGGTAAAATTAGAGTGTTAATACCTGTCAGGTCCAAAGAACTGTCATAAAGATCAAATGAAATAGAGTCTATACAAATCTAGGCACCATTTAAAGTACTATAAACATATAACCCACTATTATACTGAGATAGCGAATATACTAACAACAGATGTATATGGTCAGGCCATTTATGACAATAGAACTCTGACCCACAACCTCTGCAGCGACCAGCCCAAGAAGCCAAACTACAACCTCTACAGCTATTGGCTCAAAACAGTCAGAGTTTGGTCAACAACTGACAGCTTCCCTAATTTTTGCCACCCCTCATCCCTACTTCCAATTCAGAACCAACTGGAGAAACCCAAATATGGTCCCCAAACCAATCACATAGGTTGCCTCCCTTATAGTTAGCCTGCCTCCAACTTCCTCCAACTTCCTCATGCCAGCAACCTTCAAAGGCAGCATTTATAAAGTTCTCTCTCTCTTTTTTTTTCTCACTACAAAGCTTTTAAACTCCTCTGCCTACCTTTGAGTCTCTACTAAATGCAAGTAATAGTGACTGACTCCCTTGTTAGAGCAAGCTCAGGCTAAATATACTCTGTTCTCATTTGAGTCTTTGTATATTTTTATATTTTGATATATATTTAAATTTACAACTATAAATCCTAACAATATCTTATCTTCACAGAAAAATCCATTCATTCATTGGCTTAATGCTGATATTTACTAAAAATCTCCTATGTAATAACATTGTGATGGTTCCTTCAGGGGTTTCAAAGACTAATTTATGTAAAACTATAAATTAGCCCTTGTGGAATGCAGGACTTTTCTTGGAAGATATGATGAAGCGTATGGAAAAGTAAATTAAAAAGTCAGTAATTCAAGTCAGGCTGAAAACAGTATGTGTATAGATGTGAAATCAGTGATATAGGCAATAAATGTGCTAATTCCAAAAAGTAAATATCACCTATGCTTAGCTGGGGTCTAGGAAGGCTTTAAGCAGAAAGTTAAGCTTGAAATGGGACTTCCAGGAAGGTTTTATAAATTTAGGGTGGGACAGAAAGTGAAGACAATCCAGATGGGAAAATGTCTATAAGAAATGTCCAGGGCAGGAATGTGCAAAACCAAATAGGAAAGTAGATGATTGTAAGAGCAATCTGTTAAGAGCAAAATGAGATGCAGGGAAGTGGTGGAAATTAAGACTATAAAATTGTTCACAATCTTGTTCCTGAATGTTTGTGATCAGAGAAGTAATACTTGTAAATATAATTTCACATTTAGAAAAACTTCCTTCCAGATTTATGTTAATGTCTTGGTATGTTTTAGAAACACTTCCCTATATTTTGGTCCTACTTATAATAATTTATAAAAGTGTCACTTTTGATATAATTAACTTTAAAATGTTTTAAATTATCAAAGAATTTCTAAATACTGAAATCATTGCCTCTATTTAGTTACCTTTCTTGGGAAATCTCCTTTTAATACTTGCTTAGTTAAAAAGCATGCAAAGAGAAAGACTTTGGAGAGCAGAGATATTATGAATATTCATTTTATTATTGACTCCTCACTGGGCTTTATTTAAAGTCCCTTTGTCAGCAAAACTTCCATTAAAAATTTTTCCATGCTGAGGATTATAAACTAATATGCTGTAAAGTTCTGTGGTGGATAACTGCCACAAACAGCAATCCTAAACAAACAGAAAAAGAACAGCACAAAAATTTTGGTTTATGGTATTTACTTTTCTGAAGGAGAAATGGTATGCTTTTCAATACCTGCTTTGTTAGGTAAATTTTTACTCACCAGTAGGTACATTGTGATGAAAAGACTTTAGAACAAGCAATCTGAACTTTATATGAGGCGAGAAGGAAAAGGATAGAAGCAGATTCTGGGGATGCCCACTAGCTCACCAACCTGTTGCTGGCCATAACCCCCTTCCCCTGTCACCTGTTTTCCACCAGCACAGCCCAGTCTGTCTCCCAGCTTTGCTTTATCAGGTGTCCACATCTCTATTTTGATGCATTTTATCTTTTAAAACTTTCAAAGTCAATTTTTTAAGGTAGTCACGTGTTCAAGGTTTGATTTCAGTGGAATATCAAGTGTACATATCCAACTGCTCTCTAGATATTCAATTTCAGGAATGTAGAAAAATCACAATGGCTTATTGCTGTGGAGATCCTATTTTGTTTTCCTTTTCATCCAACTTCTTCTCTTTCTGGAGCCCAAATAGGTATTGAAGATACTTAACTCATTTCATGTCACAACTCAGTATTAAGAGGATGATTCTGTATCTATTAGGAGATATGCAAAGAAGTAAATCTTTGGTTGGCACTACTGACAACTTTGTTAAAGCTAATTATGTAGAAAAGCCAGGGTTCATGAGTCTTTAGTGTTCTGGAGAAGAAGAAGAAGTTCTTGTAAAAAAGAAAGATTTTCCTATTGACCATAATAAGGGTGAATATATGAAGTATTCTGAGAGTCTAAAATATTGGCCCTAGGTCTCTTTAGGAGCTGAGGGAAAATTACATAATCTCAAAAAGCTACTTCAGTCCACCCCATGCAAACCAATTCCACGGACACTATACAGTTTGAAAAATATGACTTAAACCTAGCTCAAATATTGAGTCTTTTTGTACATTCTTCAAGATTCTTCCTATGCTTGACCGGCCAAGAGTAAGATTGCTTTTTAATAGATTATTCCATCTTCCCTTGAATGATTATGCATGAATTATTGGAGTAAAAGCTAAGAGTTTTGGAGTGCATCTTTTCTAGTGGTTATTAAATATCAATAAGCTGAATATATTTTTCTGTGGTAAGAAAAAATGGTTGGCAGGAGAGAGATACAACAAAAAATACATTACATGGGTAGAGAAATGAACTAACCACATATGACAGATATAATAAAAGATTTTGCATTCATAAAAATTAATACTTGTATAATTAACACCCATTGTATAGATAAAATGATAGGAAGTATGTAAAGAAAAATGTTTTTAAATGGAAATAAATTTAAAAAATAAAGATTAGTAATGTAAGAAGAGGTTAAAAAGTTGAAAAGATTGAACTACATGTTGTCAGATGATTTATAACAAAAAGAGAATAAAAGGCATTGCTCATGATAGGGGAAAGGTCATAAGAGTGAAGTGTCAATCACAGAGAAGTTAGAAAGTAAAACTTAGCAAGTCATAGGAGGTAAATAATTCCAGAAAGATAAGGCTTCAGAAGTAAGACACCTGAGGAGAAAAATATATTAAAAGTAACAGAAAAAGTAAGCAGGGATAGTCACAGATAGAAAATTTGTATGTATAGAAGGGAGAGTCTATGAAGAACTTTAAAAACTGGAAATAATTTTGCCAGCAGGTTAGCAGGAATTCAGCAGCCCAGTAGTCTGGCCCTTTTATTAACAATTCTTTTAACATCCTAAGTTCTTATCATATGGTAAGGATTAAAAAAAACCCAGAATAATGTAAATTTAGCATGAAAGTGCTGATTTGGAGACCAGAGGAAGTCATATTTTTCACTATTAAAAAAATGATAGATATATGGAACCGTAGAATCCCAGGTTTGAAAACATCTGAAGGGCATTAGTTGCTTTAATGCCATCTACAAATTATCTCCCAAAAGCTATTTTCTGTTTGACCATTTTCATTCAGTGATGGAAAGCTCATTACCTTCTAAGGCAGTCCACTCTGCTCAAACTACTCTGTCAGAAATGTCTTCTTTGTGTGGAGCTGGAATCTCTCTCTGTATCCATGGCTCTAGAACCTGTGTATCTGTGGTTGTAACTCTAGAACCACACTAAAAGCCTCAAGTTTTCTTCTAAATGGGGTAAAGCTTCTGTGCCTTCATGTGGTTTTTTGTTTTTTTTGTTTTTTTTTTGAGATAGAGTCTCACTCTGTTGCCCGGACTGGAGTGCCATGGCGTCAGCCTAGCTCACAGCAACCTCAAACTCCTGGGCTTAAGCGATCCTCCTGCCTCAGCCTCCCGAGTAGCTGGGACTACAGGCATGCGCCACCATGCCCAGCTAATTTTTTCTATATATTTTTAGTTGTCCAGCTAATTTCTTTCTATTTTTTTAGTAGAGACGGGGTCTCACTCTTGCTCAGGCTGGTCTCGAACTCCTGACCTCGAGCTATCTGCCCGCCTCGGTCTCCCAGGTGCTAGGATTACAGGCGTGAGCCACTGCGCCCGGCCCTTCGTGTGGTTTTCTTCAGACTAATATAAAGAAAAATCTTCTGACCAGTGCCTGTAAGATATGATTTTAAAACTTTGTCACCAACATGAATGAATGCATGTTCCACTTAATATAATAATCTCAGTGTAATCTGATTAGCTTTCTTGAAATTATTATTTTGTGAATGTGGTCTAAATCAATTGAGTTTTGTAATGAGCCATACCATAATACTTATTGAATCTATTCAAGTTAAACACATGCTTCTCAACATTTTCTTCTAGAATTCTTAAGGTTTCTTCTAGACATCAGCCTAGGCAAAGAATTTATGAAGAAATCCCTCAAATCAATCACAGCAGCAACAACAGTAAATAAATGGGACCTGATCAAATTAAAAAGCTTCATCACAGCCAAGGAAATTATCTTTAGAGCGAATAGACAACCTACAGAATGGGAGAAAATATTTGCTTCCTACACATCTGATAAAAGGTTGATAACAAGAATCTCTAAAACTTACAAAAAGTAACAAGAAAAAACAAAACAACCCCATCAAAAAGTGAGCAAAAGACATGAACCAAAACTTTTCAAAAGATGACAGAATAATGGCCAGCAAACATATAAAAAAATGCTCAACACCTCTAATCATTAGGGAAATGCAAATCAAAACTGCGATGAGGTATCACCTAACTCCAGTGAGAATGGCCTTATTTATTGCTTTCAGGTGGCAAAATCTGTATCATTCTTCAAAATGCAGATAATTAACAGCATTTTGCTACGGTGAGGAAAACATAAGAGAGAAGATATAAGTTTGAATGTTATCTCTGCTACTTTCTGCCTCTATAATATTAGCTGTCATTTAACTTCTCTGAGCCTCAATTTCATCTATAATATGAAGATAACATTCTGTACATCATAAGGTTGTCACAAAAATTACATGAGATGAATATGAAAGTAGTTCATCAACTGTGAATTACTAAAAGAAATTACGTAAAATAATATTACCTAAATAAATTTTTCTCTGAGAATAAAAAATAAAGTCCCAAAACAGCAAATGCTGGTGTGGATGTGGAGAGATTGGAACACTCTTACACTGCTGCTGGGACTGCAAATTAGTACAACCCCTGTGGAAAGTAATTTGGAGATATCTCAAAGAGCTAAAAATGGAAATACCATTTGATTCAGCAATCCTACTACTAGGCATCTACCCAAAGGAAAAAAAGACATTCTATAAAAAAGACAGCTGCCCTCGAATGCTTATGGCAGCACAATTCACAACTGCAAAAATGTAGAAACAACCCAAGTGCCCATGAATACCTGAGTGGATTAATGAAATATGGTGTATGTATACCATGGAATACTACTCAACTACAAAAAACAATGGTGAACTAGCACATCTTACATTATCCTGGATAGAGCTCGACCCCATCCTTCAAAGTGAGATACCACAAGAATGGAAAAACAAGCACCACACGTACTCGCCATCAAATTGGTACTAACTGAGCAACACTAAGGTGCTCACATGGTAGTAACATTCACTGGGTGCTGGTCAGGTGGGAGGGGGTTGGTGCGGGTGGGTAAACTCACAACTAATGGATGCAGAGCACACTGTGTGCGGAAGGGCACACTTGTAGCCCTGGCTTGGGCAAGGCAAAGGCATGATATGTAACCAAAATGTTTGTACTCCCATAATATTCTGAAATAAAAAAAAAATAAACACATGCTTCTGATAAACCATATTTACTTGATCCTGTACTCATAGATATGTAAATAATTTTGTTTTTTTCCCTCAATTTTGGAAATTTATATTTATATCCGATGAGATCTTATTTTAATGGTCTGTTGTTCTTTCTACTGTCAGGATTTTTTTTTTTTTTTTTTTGGCTCTCATTTGTTTGCTAGATTATACATTTTGCTAAGCAGTGTATCTTCATCATGTCATTTAATAACTTGATTCAAGTCACTAATATAAAAATGATCAAAGCAGGGGACAGGACAGACCATAGAGAATACTGCATCACAAGGATTTGGACTCCAAACATTCCTAGGTGTATGATCAACTAAAACACATTTCTCCAGCTTGTCCTCAATGACATTCTGAAAAACTGTCAAAGGTCTTGCTTGTACATTTCTCTCATCTACACGATTAGTAAGTCTACATAAAAGTTAAATAAGATGAAAAAAAATGTTTTTGCTGAAGTTATGTGGGGTCCTAGTGCTCATAGCTCTTTTTTTTTCCTCCTTATGCCCCAGGTTATTTTCTTTTAACTATGTGTTTAAAAAAAGATAAAAGTAATACATTCTCTTAATAAAGATAAAAGTTATGCAACTATAAAAAGTAAAAGTCTTCTATTCTCACCAGTGCCCATCCACAACTCCCTAGAAGTAAACAAGGTTAATGGTTTGGCATTGATATTTTCAAACATATTTTACTTTATATTCATATTTAAAGTACAGGTAGATGGCTAGTTATACCCTGTATCAATGGGTATGAATATAGGTAGAAATAATATATAGATGTTTTATACCATCCTTCTGTCCTATTTATTAACATGCCCATTTAATTATTTAATGTGTCTGTCCTATCCAGCTTCTTGCCTTTTTTACTTTAAATATCCCAATTTGTTTTAATGGATAACTTTAAACTACTTTTTACATTTGTATCAAATGTAGATGTTTTCTTATGCCCTTCCATATTTATTTGCCACCCTTTTCTACCCTCTTGTGTGTCCTGTGAGGCTGCCCTGCCTGGACTACATCAACAGGCACTTTGATTTTCAGTTTGGTAGAGTCAAAAGACAGCACCAGCATCAGACTGGAGAAGGGAGGAGAGTGGCTCGTCTCCCTCTTGAGCATTGTCTTGTGCTGTCTATATCACTTGACCAAAGGTCCCAGCTCCAGTGAAAGTGGCCCTATCCTTTTCTCCTCTGATCACACATTTCCTCTTTCCTCTTTAGGCACAGAGGTGGGAACTACTCCTTCTATTAGTGGCACTTCTTCCCCTACATCTTATTAACACCTTTCTAACACCTAGACAGCACATTTTCAAACTGTTCCTTCACCAAATTATTTTTTTTAATTTCAGAATATTATGGGGTACAAACATTTTGGTTACATGAATTGCTTTTGTACAGTTTGAGTCAAAGTTATAAGTGTGTACATCAACCAGATAGTGTGAATTGTACCCTTTAGGGGTGTATTTTACCATCTTTCCTCTCCCTCCCACCTGCTTGATTCTGTTGAGTTTTACTAACATATGTGCACATGAGTGCTGATCAATTACTTCCAATTTAGTAGTGAGTACATGTGGTGTTTGTTGTTCCATTCTTCGATACTTCACTTAGGAGAATATTCTCCAGTTCCATCCAGGTTGTTACAAAAGGTATTAGTCCACCATTTTTATGGCAGAGTAGTACTTCATGATATACGAATACCACATAGTATTAATCCACTCATGTATTGATGGACACTTGGGTTGATTCCACATCTTTGCAATTGTGAATTGTACTGCAATAAACATTCTAGTGAAAGTGTTTTTTTGATAAAATGACTATAATTTTGAGGCATGTCCCATCTATGCCTATTTTGTTAAGCATTCTTATCATAAAAGGATGTTAAATTTTGTCAAATGCTTTTTCTGCAACTACTAAGAGGATCACATTGTCTTTCTTTTTACTTCTATTTATATGGTGAATCACATTTATAAATTTGCATACGTTTAAACATCTTTGCATCTCTGGGATGAGGCCTACTTTTTAATAAAAAAATCTCAATTTTTTATTTTAAATTAGTTTTGATTTTCATCATGTTAATTTTTCACTGACGCATTGTTTATAAAGGGAAAAAAATGAAAACAACTAAGCTAAATGCCCAACAGTAGGGAAATAGTTACATGGACTGTGGAATATGAAACAGATAAACAATGACATAGATCAATCATCCAACATCTACAGTTCTCCAAAACACAGCTGAATTCCGTTTGCTAGAATTTTATTGAGAATTTTTGCATCTATATTCATAAGGAATATTGGTCTGTAGTTTTCTTTTTCTGTTATGTCCTTTCTTGGCTTTGGTATCAAGGTGATACCAGCTTTATAGAACAAGTTGGGGAGGATTCATTTCTTCTCAATGTTATGAAATAATTGGTGCAGTATACATAACAGTTCTTCTGTTTAGGTCTAGTAAAATTCAGCTGTGAAGTCATTTGGTCCATGTCTTGTTTTTGTTGGAAAATATTTTATTGCTACTTCAATTTCATTGCTTGATATTGGTCTGTTCAGGAGTTCTATTTCTTCATGAGTGAGCCTAGGGAGTTTGTTTGTTTCCAAGAATTTGTCCATTTCCTCAACATTTTTAAGTTTATGTGCATAGAGATTTTTATAATATTCAGAGATGATGTTTTGTATTTCTGTGGTATCAGGTGTAATATCTCTTTTTTCATTTCTGGTTGAGATTATTAATTAAGGTCTTTTCTTTTCTGTTTCTGGTTAATATAGTGGGAGGCCTGTCAATTTTGCTCATCTTTTCAAAGAACCAACTTTTTGTTTTATTAATTTTCTGTGTAATTCTTTTATTATCATCATTTAGTTCTGCTCTGACCTTAGTTATTTGTTTTCTTCTGCTAGATTTGGGATTGTTTTGCTCCTCCTTTTCTAATTCCTTGAGACAATTCATTAGAGTGGTGATTTCTGATCTTTCTGTCTCTTGGGTGTAGGTATTTAAGGTTTTGAATTTTTTCCTGTTAGGAATGCTTTTGCTGAACCCTACAGGTTTTGATAACTTGTGTCCCCTTTGTCATTTAGCTCAAAGGATGTTTTGATTTTCATATTAATTTCATCCTTGACTCAATACTCCTTCAGTGGTAAATTGTTTAATTTCCATGACTTTGTATAGTGTTGGGTGTTTCTGTTAGAGTTAATTTCTAATTTTATTCCACTGTGGTCTGAGAAGATATACAGCATAATTTCTATTTTTCTAAATTTGTTGGGACACATTTTGTGGCCTTGGATGTGATAAATCTTAGCACATGTTCCATGTGCTTATGAGAAGAATGTATATTCAGTAGTTTTTGGGTAGAATGTTCTGTAAATATATGTTATGCCTATTTGTTCTAGATTTACATTAAAGCTTCTTTGTTTATATTTGCTTGGAGGATGTGTCCAGTTCTGTCATTGGGTGTTGAAGTCCCCAGCTATTACAATGC
The DNA here is from genome assembly GCA_028533085.1 of Varecia variegata. Lineage (NCBI taxonomy): Eukaryota > Metazoa > Chordata > Mammalia > Primates > Lemuridae > Varecia > Varecia variegata. The sequence goes on along the minus strand of CM052441.1, from coordinate 64,953,056 downwards.
TGCTGTTTATTACTTTGTTTAGATCTAGTAGGGTTTGCTTTATGAATCTGGGTGCACCTGTATTGGTGCATAATTATTTTGGATTGTTATGTCTTCCTGTCTTCCTGTTGAATTGTTCCTTTGCCATTACATAATGACCATTTTTGTCTTTCTTTACTATTATTGATTTGAAGTCTATGTTATCCGATATGAGAATGACTACACCACCTTTGTTTTGGTTTCCATTTGCATGGAATATTGTTTTCCTCTCTCCTCTACCCATGATTCATTTATTTCCTCACACAGTGACACGCACTCATAGCAGTGTGTCAGAGCCACCTTAAGGTGCTCCCTATCCTGGGAGGCAATTCTCCTGGGCCACTTCAGGTAGCTATTCTAAATCCTTTTCAAATGCTCTCTTCTTACAGCTGTTTACACTTATTTTAAACTCACAAATTCAGTGTTCTTAAGAGTGAAACAAAATTGGAAACAAAATACGTTGAGAGTTTTTTTCTCTCTAATCAGTTAACCTTGTTTACACACATATAGGATTGATCTCTACTTCATACCAAGCCCCACTTGTATGTGGTCTTTTTAAATTTTAACAAATCTTGTTCTCTTGGTATCTTAGCCTTGCCTCTTCATAAATCTAAATTCCTGTCTTTTATATTTAAAAGGTTAAATATAAATATAGAGGGGGCTATGCCACCTTTAGTACTGATGTTTAATTTATTTTCTCTAATGATTATTTTTTGAAGTGTACATTACATAAAATAAAATGCATACATATTAAGTATATAGTTCAATGGCTTTTGACTATATATACATGTGTGTGTTACTGTTACTCCAATTAATATATGCATTTCCTCACCCCAGAAAATTCCCTTATGTCCCTATCCAATCACCCCTCCATCAGAGGTAAACTTTGTTCTGATTTCTATCACTGGACATTAGTTTGGCCTGTTATAAAACTCCATATAGGTCGGGCGCGGTGGCTCACGCCTGTAATCCTAGCACTCAGGGAGGCCGAGGCGGGTGGATTGCTCGAGGTCAGGAGTTCGAGACCAGCCTGAGCAAAAGTGAGATCCCGTCTCTACCAAAAATAGAAAGAAATTATCTGTCCAACTAAAAATGTATATAGAAAAAAATTAGCTGGGTATGGTGGCACATGCCTGTAGTCCCAGCTGCTCAGGAGTCTGAGGCAGTAGGATCGATTAAGCCCAGGAGTTTGAGGTTGCTGTGAGCTAGGCTGATGCCACAGCACTCACTCTAGCCCAGGCAACAAAGCGAGACTCTGTCTCAAAAAAAAAAAAAAAAAACTCTATATAAATGGAATCATACATTAAGAACTTTTTCATGTCTGGCTTCCTTGCTGTAATTTATTGTTGTTGATATTCATCTGTATTGCTGTATATCAGTAATTCATTTTCTTTAATGTTGAATAGCATTCTGTTGTGTGTATATGCAACAACATTTATCCACCAGCTCCTGATGAAAATTTGGATTGTTTCTAGTTTTGGCCATTATATATAAAGCAGCCATAAACTTTTATGTTCAAATGTCTATGCAGATAAATGTTTACATTTTTCATGGATAAATACCTAGCAGTAGAATTGCTGGGTCATGAAGTAAGTACATCTTTAACTTTATGAGAAACTGTCAGTTTTCAAATTTGATTATACCATATTTTTGCCAACCATCAATGTTTGAGAGATATAGTTGTTCTATATCTTTCTCAATACTTGGTATTGTCAATCTTTTTACTTTTAGCTATGTCAGGGATATCACATTATGATTTTAATTTGTATGATTAATTATGGTTAGCATTTTTATGTGCCTCTTGATAATTTATGTATCAAGATAATTTACATATATAATTTATGTGAAGTGTCTATTTAAGGCTTTTAGCCAGGTGTTTTCTTAAATTAGTTTGTCTTATTTTTGAGATGTAAGTGGACATGATATATGTACTCAAGATACAATTCCTTTGTCAATTATGTGTGTTTAAAATATTTCCTCCTACCTTGTGGCTTTTTATCTTTTTAAGGGAGTCTTTTGAAAAGCAGAATATTTTAATTTTAATAAAGTATAATTTATATATTTTACTGCTAAATTTACTTCTTTTAAACTATTAATGCTTTCAATGTCCTAAGAAATCTATGCCTACCCCGTGGTTAGAGAAGATTTTCCTCCATGTTGATTAACAGATATTTTATAGCTTTAGCTTTTACATTTAGATATTATCCATATGATACAACTCAAAATTATTTTTGTATGGCATAAAGGAAGAATTGTACATATTTCTCTATTGAGATAAACAGTTTTTTCAACAACATTTATAAAAGGATTAGTATTTTCTCATTATAGTAAAAAACTAATTGACTATATATGTTTGGAATAATCAACTAATTGTCTATCCTTATGCCAATACACCCACTGTCTTGAATACTCTTTAAAGTAAGTTTTCAAATCAGGTCTTTAAAGTGCCTCACTTTTGTTCTTCAAAATTGTTTTGGCTAGTCTAGGTCCTTTGAATGCCCACATCAATTTTGAAATTAGCTTTTCAATTTTCATAAAAACACCTGCTGGGATTTTGATTGGAATTTCTTTCCATCTGTGGGTCAATTTGAGGAGAATGGCTATGGCTATGTAAACAACATTGAGTATTCTAAATAAGGAACATAAAATCTCTTCATTTATTTACATCTTTTGAAATTTCTCTTTGTATTTTTCAGTGTGGAGATCTTGCATATATTTTATTAAATTTATTTATTTAAACAATTTTTTGCTTAAATTAATTTCTAAATACTTTAGGAACAGTGGACACTGTTCTGCTCAGCCAGACAGAACTACAGGAGAAGCTTTTTCTTAATACTTCCGGTGGGATTACTGGGAGCAAAGCCTGGAAGAGAAAAGTTGTGCTTTTCCATTAACTCAGATTCTTCCTTTACTTTATATAATCTGTGAAATAAAGACTTCAATAAAATAAATTTAATAGTTTAAAGGAGATTAGAGAGGGTACTAAATTTAATGGAGAAAGAACTACATTTAAGCACTTTTGTAGTTTAGAAGTATACATTTAAAAAAGCAATAAAAAATCATGCTTATTTTTTCACTAAAGCATGAACATGATTTAGAATCTTATTAGCTTATTCTTCACTTTATTTCAATAGATTTGGGGGTACAAGTCATTTTTTGTTACAAGAATGTATTGTATAGTGTCGATGTGTGGGTTTTAGTGTATCCATCACCCAAATAGTGTACCTTGTACCCAATAGGTAATTTTTCACTCCTCGTCCCCCTCCTATCCTCCACCTTTCTTAGTCTTTAATGTCTTTTATACCATTCTGTATGACTATGTGTACCCATAGCTTAGCTCCCACTTATAGGTTAGAACTTGTGGTGTGTGGTTTTCCATTCCTGAGTTACTTTACTTCGGATAAGGGCCTCCAATTTCATCCAAGTTGCTGAAGTAGATATTATTTCATTCTTTTTTATGTCTGATTAGTATTCCATGGTATGTATATATATACACATATATAGATATAATTCTCTCTCACACATTTTCTTTATCTACTACTTGGGATGGGGACTTAGGTTGATTCTGTATCTTTGCAGTTGTGAATTGTGTTGTGATAAACATAGAGTGCAGATGTCTTTTTGATATAGTGATTTCTTTTCTTTTGGGGAGATCCCCAGTAGTGGGATTGCAGGATCAAATGGTAGGTCTACTTTTAGTTTTTTGAGAAATCTTTGTATTGTTTCCATAGAGGTTGTACTGATTTACATTCCCACCAACAGTGTATAATAGCTTATTTCTAATTTTACATTTTCGTGTTACTTTTCTCCCTGGGTACATCCCAAGCTGCTACTAATATCACAGGTGGTGTGATTATTAGTTTACCTATCTGTCCTCTTTGATTGCCTCCATTTTAGCTTCATGGTCCCTGAACTCAGCATGGTGCCTTAGATGTAGTAGGCACACACTAAAATTTAACTGTATATATATATTTATTTTTAATGAATGTCAATTACAAAATTGACTGATGGATATTTTGCTAAATTTTTGAAAGGAAACGTTAACAAAACCCCATTATACCAAAAGTTTGGAGAAATTTGATACTATCAAAGTTCGGCTACAGAAGTACCATAAGGAAATTCCATGTGAGGCAAGAATTAAAATTAGGGTTTGCTTAAGAATTGCTTTCCATCTATCTTTCAAAGCTCTCTGATTAGTTTAATGATTCTGATAAGTTCAGGAGTGTGGCCCTGGGCCCTGCCACTTCAGAAACCTGATTTGTTGGCTTTTGTTCAGCTACATCATCCAAACTTATATTTGTACAATGTTAGAGTGCCAGTTTTTGAAATCTGTAACTCCTGCAGACACTAGCTACTCCTCCTACCTTCTGTTTTATGCATTGTTTCTGTGAAAGCACACTGTATTATGGCATAGCAAATTATAATCTGAAATTTATTTTTTGAGAATAAAATATAAAAAGGACTTAATATTAATTATAATGATAGTAATAATGAAAGTAAGTATAAAAGTAGTAAGTATTATAACAGCCACCAATTATAGAGCACCTATCACACAGATCAGCCTCTTTTCTAAATGCCATGCAATAGGAATACATACGTTATTAGAACAGAACATATTCATATTCATATCCTTTGGCCTGAAGTTTTTGGACCTCTTTTGTGAAAACAACTGTGACTAAGAAATCTCACTCTAATTTACCTATTTTCTTTTATAATGTTAAAACCTAAATTAGGTTATAGAGAAGTACAGCTGGACTATGAGTCTTTCAGTTGCTTTAAAGTATCTCTGTACATAGCTTCTTCATTCCTTATGTGCTCCTTCCATGTTGGATTCTCAGAGAAAAGTAATATTGCCTATATTTCCAAGTTCCTTGTGGGGAAGGAATCATACTATTGTGAAATGGCATAATAACTCTCCTATTTTTCTTACACAGTTTTGCTAAGAATCAATAATAATGCTAATAATAAATGTTATGAATTTATAACACTAAATGTGTGCCATGCATTGTTCTATGCATAATAGATATTGATCCTTTAAACTTGATAATCATCTTATGAGGTAGATACTGATATGATCTTCATTTTTTAGAAGAGGACAATGAAGCACAAAGAAGTCAGCTACCATGCCCAAGTTCACATAGCCAGTAAACGGCAGAGTCCAGATTCAAGGTAAGCAGCTGTCTCCCTAGTAATGGAGATTGATTTAGGACTTTCTTTTTACTATAGATGTATTGTTTTTATTTTTCTCATTATCATGGTGGATGCCATTCATTCTATGAGACAGATTTGTAATTGTGATTCAGGACTACTTTCTCTTTTTGTAATTTTTACACAGAAGGCTACTTAAATCTGTGTGTGGCTTAGATAGGAGATGTGGAACAAATGTTATTAGAAAGATAAGCCTAGAAAGCAGGATAATGAAAGGAAAGGGAGAGAGGCAGACAGAGAATACCAAGTGTCAGCTTCTTGGGAAATAGGTTTAGAGATGATGGTCTCTAGGTGTCTGTCTATTTGCTTTTGACACTTTCCAGTGATATGTTTTCGTGAAAATGTTTTCTGTTCCTGAAAATAACTCCAGGAATGGCTCAAATATTATCTATTATTTTAATTTTCATTTCTATAACCATATAAAGTTATGAAAATGTGGGAGATAAAAACTATAATACATTTTACAAGAATTGAATTAATCTTGGAAGCTATGATTAATGAGATGACAATTGTGGCATAAAGTAAGCTACATCTGATGAGAAGTATATAATTAACTGTTTAACATTAATGTTAAAGAAGAAAAAAAATTACAATGATTTTCCTTCTCTTCTTTGATGAACAAGAAACTAAAGAACTGAAGACATAAATAATAATTTAGTAGATTTAACAGAAAGATACAAAGAATAGTACCAGAGAAATTTATATAAGGGATAAAATGGAAGGCTTGTTTAAAATGTCAGATCTAAAGGACAGTGCATATAAAGTATATTATAAAGATTATAATTTTTAGAACAGTCTTCAGTTATCAAAAGCAGACTTAAAAATAGGAATGCATAAGTTTCTGAAAGAAATGTTTATTGTACAACTAATTCTCCCTTCGATTTGAGAGACAAGTTTGCGATGGTTAAATTTTCTTAGGTGTTTCTCATTATTAATCAATATGTTTGTCAATTCATCCATTCAACAATTGTATATTCAGGGCCAACTATTGAAAGGTAACTGACCTAATCAGGGATATGTGAGTAGAATATATTAATAAAATGAATTTAAGAATCCAGATAAGTCTTACAGATGGAAAGTCTCCATAAAGATACATTTGAAAATTGGCTGCATAATATTTTCTATTGAGGCAAATTTACATGTAGTGACATGCACAGATCTTAAATTTTTAATCTATTAAGATATTTTTACAACTCAGTTTTAATAATGCATAATTTGAACAAAATATTAATAAAATCCACCTTTTATAGATGTAAAGTTATATTTCTTGACAAACTGATAATGTCATGTAACCATTGCCACATTAAGGTGGAGGACCATTCTTTCATCTCAAAATATCCCCTTGCACCCTCCTTTTATAATCAAACCTACCTCTATCCCTAACCCATGGAAAACCACAGATACAGTCTCCATGCCTATACTTTTGCCTTTGCCAGAATGTCATGTAAATGGAAATATGTGCAATTGAAAATCTTTGTGATTTAATCAAGTCCAATTTATTTATTTTTGTTGTTGCTGTGATTGCCTTAGGTGTCTTCTTCATAAATTCTTTGCCTAGGCCAATGTCTGTAAGAGTCTTTCCTACATTTTCTTCTAGGATTCTAATAGTTTCTTTCCTAAGGTTTAAGTTTGTTAACCACCGTGATTTAATTTTTGTGAGAGGTGAAAGCTGTGGGTCCTGTTTCAGTCTTCTACATGTGGTTAACCAGTTTTCCCAGCACCATTTATTGAATAAGGAATCTTTTCCCCAGAGTATGTTTTTGTCTGCTTTGTCAAAGATTAGATGGCTATATGAGGATGGTTTTATATTTGGATTTTCTGTTCTGTTC
>CM052441.1:64900099-64945501 GCA_028533085.1 Varecia variegata | reverse complement strand
TCCCACCCAGAAATAGCACATTTAGTTATCATATCTCCTTAGGCTACTCTTGATTGTGTTAGTTTCTCAGATTTCCCTTGGTTTTGATCACCTTGACAGATTTGAAGAGTACTGCACAGATATTTTGTAGAATTTTCCTCAGTTGGGATTTGTCTGATGCTTTTTCCTCATGATTAGACCGTGGTTATGGATTTGGGGAGGAAGATCACTGAGGTAAAGTGCCATTTCCATCACTTCAGATGAAGGGTACACGCTACAAACCTGACTTTCACTATTGATGTTAACCTTTATCACTGGCTGAAGTTGTGACTGTCAGGTTTCTGCAACGTAAAGTTACTTTTTGCTCAAACATTCCAAGCTGTACTCTACAGAAGAAAGTTACTATATGATGGGCACATTTAAAGAGTGGGGAAATTGTGCTCCAGCTCCCTAAGTGTTGAGTATCTATACACATTTTTCAGAATTATTCTGCATGGGAGATTTATCTATTCTCCCTATTTATTTGTTTACTTAATCATTTAATCATTTATTTATATAATTATGGACTCATGGACATTTATTTTATAGACTTGAATCACAATACAATGCTATGTTATTCATTTTGTTTCTCAAACTGTTCCAGGTTTGGCTATTTGGCGCTCTTTCAGTTGGCTCCTTTGTCCTTTTGATATACTCTCATCATAATGGTGTTTTTGTTTATTTTCTTGGGTTTTTTTTTTAGCCCTTTATTACTTTCTAGCAATACCAGTTGCTTCAAGTTTATCTTATGTATTCTCTATCTTATGTATTCTCTGCTGAAGCCCTGAATCAGCCATTTCACCAATGAGTGTTGATTCCTCCTATTGGAGAGTTGTATTAGAAATCAAAAACTGGGCATGCTTGTTGCTATTGAGTTATCATTGTATCATTACTCTTAAGCCTTTTGAGCTGGCAGAGTAAAGACATATATATACACATATACACACATATATGTTTATAGTAATCTATGTACACATATCTATAAATGTTAATATTTCTATAAGTATCCATAGATATACACATTAAGTTATGTATGAGTTCACTGTGATGTCTCCAACTCTAATCCATTAACACATGGACCATTCTAGCTTTCTCCCCTTATTTATTCTCAACCTTTCATCAATGAGAAACTTGACTCCCACTATGTGCTGTCCCTTCACTTAATTGATCAACTCCAGTATACATATATACTGTAGGCATACCTAGGAGTTTCAGAATTGTTAACCTGTATACTTGTGGAAAATATCTTTCTCAACTAAAGTGTTATGTACATTTCCTTCAGCCTTTAGTTTTATAGTCGCCACTGATTTTAAAAGTTACCTTGAAGCTAAGAACCTTTTTCTTTTTATCCCCTTCAGTGAGGTTATTTCATACATTTGCAATACGGTTACCTTTTTTTTTTTCATTGCAGTTTTCCTGGAATTCCTGGACCTCGTAAACATTTTTTTGGTTTTCACTTGTATACGTTAAGAATCACTCTTTGTGCTATAGGGTTCTATGCATCTGACAAATACATAATGTCAATATGGTAGTGTATAGAATTGTTTAACTGCTCTAAAAAGTCCCTTGTGGCTCATCTATTTAACACTTCTCTTCTCCAAACCCTTGGCAATGCTAACCTATTTCTATCTCTATAGTTTTGCCTTTCCCAAGATGTCATGCAAATGAAGCCATGCATCATGTAGCTATCTCAGACAGACCTCTTTCATTTGGAAATATACATTTAAGATTCTTCCATGCCTTATCATGACCTGATAGCTCATGCCTTTTTATTGCTGAAATATATTCTAAGTGTGGAAATACTACAGTGTATTTATGCATTTACCTATTGAAAAACACCTTGGTTGGTTCCAGTTTTTAGCAATTATGAAAAAAGATGTAGGTGCTTTGTATACATAAGTTTTCAAATCATTTGGATAAGTACATAGGAGAGCAGTTGCTGGACCATATGGTAATATAATGTTTAACTTTGTAAGAATCTGCCTAACTGTCTTTCAAAGTGACTACAGTACTTTGCCTACCCACCAAAAATGCATGTGCATTTCTGCTGCTCCATGTCTTCACTAACAATGGGCATTATCAGTTTTCTGGGTTTTATACACTTTAAAATAGTAGTACCTTATTGTTGTTTAATTTGCATTTCTCTGTAACAAATAATTTTGAACGTCTCCTCATATGTGTATTTGCTATTAGTATATCTTCTTTAGTGAGATCTCTATTTAGATCTTTGTCCATCTTTAATTGGATTGTTTGGTTTCTTGTTACTAAATTTTAAAAGTTTCTTATATATTTTAGTTCCTTGTATGATTTGAGTCTCTGGTATAGATGAAGCTGCATTAACTTTGACTGGAAAAATCTAGGGAAGGAGAAGTTCTTTTTGCAAATCAAGAGTTAAGAGTTTTATGTATATTAAATTGGTGATCTTATTAGATATCTAGAGAAATAGTTAAGTAGATTGTCAAATAAGGGTGTCAACCATTTCTCTGATACATGAATTGCAAATACGTCCTCAGGTTACTATTTGTCTTTTAACTTTGATTATGATATGTTTGTATGATTGTGTAGCAAAATTTATATTTAACTATATATTACATAGGGAAATGAAAATGTATTTTCTATATATCTATTTATTTCTTCTAATTCGCATTTCAAAAATAAGAGATTCTCAATGTTATATACCCATAACAATTAAAAATAAAATATTTAAAATGAAAAAAGTAAGACATCCTCTCATGCTTTAAAACTTCATAGTAGAAAAATTTTAAATGCCATTTAACAAATTTCCTTGCAATCATTATGTTTTCTAACTAGTTCTGTTAGAAGTATGTTTTAAATACTTAACGCTCTAGTATATTCATATATAAAAGTGAAGTTCAAGAACAGTCTGAGGGGATACTATTGTCCTTACTCCAATCACCATCTGAATAGAGGGATCCTTGATCCCCTATTTAAATGAATTTCCAATTACCTAAAATAAAGGCAAAAACAATCTCACTTGTTGAATGGCATTACTTGTTGAATAATTTTTGGGATGAAAAATATTTCAGAATATAGAAAAATAAACTAAATAAATATATTAACATTTAGGTAAATGTATTAGACATTTTTTGAGATTATTTATTTTATAAGCATTTATTTTTCATATAAAATATGTCTGACCCCATACTAAGCTGAGGTTCTTTTACCATTGCTATTTCAGGTATAATAACTATTGATACATATACAAGGTGTTTGAAAGGATGTGAAATGCATTGTTATCTATTCTTTCCTTTATAAATGCACTACTTGGTCTACTAGCATATCACTTAAAGTCATATTTTTCAGAATATAGTTGTTATAATAAAATAGTATATTAAATGTATAATTTGTGGGAAAGAAGTCAAACTAGCCCTAAATGATCTGAATTTATCATAAGATGAAAACTAAACTGATCCCTCACCAGCTGTTGCCGTTTAATCGGTGACAATCTTGACATCACTGGCTCAGCACGTACATGGAAGGGAATAAGGGCCAAAAATGCAAAAATGCTTGTACTTTTTGAGGAATCGCAATATATCTATTACAAGAAAAAAGGAAAGGTTTTAAACCTGGATTTTTCCACAAGAAGCTCAGAGAGTGAATTGATCTCACAGTCCTAAATGACATTTTAAAAAATACAGAAAGGAGAAGAAACACAGGGTGAAAGAAGAAAACTGTGTTTTGTTTTGCTTCTGATATATCATATATACATACAAAAGAGACTATAGGAAAGGTTACAGGAATGTTGTATACAATTTTAATATGAATTCTAATCCAGAAAGAAGCAAAAGAAAATGTGCAGAGAAGCTCAGTTTAGCTTTCAAGTAAATTCCAATTGGTATTTTTCCAATAGAAATGAATACTTAGGTAAGATTAAGTCTTATGATTAAATATGCAGAAATAAAAATATGCATGCTTAATTTATCAATTAATAAACAAAGTCTCTTGTCACTTTCAGCAAATGCAAAGTTAGGTAAATAATATGGTACTGATTTTACTTAGTGCTTTGCAGATTACATGCTTTTATTTTGCTTCTCATATTTGAAAATTTCAAACTACTTCAGCGTGGATTATCTTTTTCAAGAAACTGCAGATAAAATCTAAAACAGGCAGAAGGTAAGGGTGTGATAGGTAGATATCAGAGGTATTTTGTAAGGGTTCTCTCTGATGTTCCTAATGGCTATGAGTAAGGATTCTACAAAGATTATGCCTTTTGAGGAATCACAATATATCTATTACAAGGAAAAAGGAAAAGTTTTAAACTCGGATTTTTCCACAAGAAGTTCAGAGAGTGAATTGATCTCACAGTTCCAAATGCCATTTTAAAAAATACTGAAAAGAAGAGAAAATCACAAATATGATTTTTCCCTAAAGACCTTCATCCACTTTACAAATACAGAACACATACATCCCACGTATTTTACACATGCAAGTAACTGTCAAGTCTGCACTGGCTGAGCCGATACAGTGAATCTCACCACTTTGGTCCTTTTAATTGGAACGATGGTTGGTTTCCTCTGTAGAGAAGACAGTTTAATAATTGATTGAAATAGTTAATTAATATTAATTAAAATGAAATAATTATATTGCTTATTACAAATGACCAGTTAAAGTTTTTATACTATAAATGTTTTCTAGATAAATACATTAAAGCTCAATTTTTTTAAAATGATTCGCAACAGGTGAACTGTAAAAAAAATTAAGACCCTCATGATCCAGTCATGGTAAATGATGGCTGTGAAGACTGGTAAAATGCTCAGGATTGGATGCTAATTAAAAACACTATTTTCACTTCGACCTCAACTATTTAAAATTATATATCATTAGCAACAACAACAACAAAACCCTAAAAATGCTGAGTGGTTGTTGCTAGAAACAGAGATTATGGATGATTTGCACTTTCTCTTTATATTTTTGTAAGTTTTTCAGGGTTGCTACAGTCAGCCAGTAATGTTTTTATAATCAGTGAAATACATAAATTTATTATTTTAATAGATTTATCTATCAAATTAAATCTCTTCCTCACACATTATGTTGGCGCTAATAATTATGTTCTAAAAGAGAGACTCTGTGAAGGTCCTGACAACCATGGACAAGCCTTGCTAATGATTTATAAATAACCCCAGGAAATTACCTCTATCTTATAAACAGCACAGCATTGTGTTTGCTTTAAATTATACTAGCAAATTTGGCATGGGACTTAATAGACTATTTTAATTAATGCTGTTTTTTATTCCAACAATATTTTCTGCTTCAGTTAAATTCAGAGCAGCTGCTGTGTTCAAAAACTGAAGAGGGAGCCGGATGTGAAGTTTTTTGGCCATAAAGAAGATTTTTGCTTCCTCTGCAGTTGTATGAATGAACATCCTCATTCCTGACCTGGGAACAAAACACTGGATCTGCTGTTATTCTGATACCGCAAATCATAATGATGAAAGTTGTTTCTTTAGGTGCGAGGGTCTAGTTAAGCTATGTTGGAAGAGAAAACAATCCTGACAAAAATATAGCCACATGAAGGAAAGCTACCATAAAGGACTGCACCAGCCTTTGTATTGGATCTATCACAAGTTTAATCTCATTCATTTCGTGCACAGTGCTGAGCATGGTACATAGTAAGGTCTCACTAAATGTGTGTTGAATAAATATCAAGTGTGACTATGAAGTTATAAGGCAGGTCCCATAGGTTGCCATAATATTTCATAGTCATGATTTGTATATTATTTTACAATTGGTGCAATAGGGAACTTCTACAAAAGGCTGGTGATGTCCTTGTTTTCTGACTTTAATACCATAGATTTTTGCAGTATTAAAAATAGATTTGGGAGTCAGACACAACTGGATTCAGTCCTTCCTCTTATACTGTTAGCCTATGTCCATGAGCAAATAACCTAACTTCTATAAGCTTCAGTGTCTTCCTTTGTAAAATGAGAAAAATAAAACCTAACTCAGAGTTCTGATGATAATTAAATAAAATAATGTGGGTAGAGCAGTACCTGAGTTATAGTAAGTTCTTGATAGCTAATAACTATTATTATTCTTGAATTTATTCTATGCTGTTGAGAGCTAATATCTTAAGCAGCATTAAAGTATAATGGTTAAGTGTTTGGAGTTTTAGTTGCAAGTCCAATCTCCATCTCTTACTGGTTGTGTGATCTAGTCAAGTTACTGATCTTCCTTAAGGCTCAGTGTCTGCATCAGTAAAATGATGATAAAAGAGTCTATCTCATAAAGTTTTTCTGAAGACTTAATTAGAGAATGCATATAAGATAAGTAGTGGAGTGCCAAGCTTAGTAAGTGCTGAGTAATATTACTTAGCATGGACCTCTTATTGGCAAGACCCAGTTAAGGGCTACATTAATCCTCCAAAATGTCCTTCCAAATGTCCAGGCTTTCTAAAACCCTTACTCAGCAAGGATCCTTGTATGAGCATCTGGGGAGGGAAGGGTCATCTTCACCTATCTGTCTTGGCTTCAGCATAGAGTTAATCAATGTCTTTTCTTCACCCTATTCCTGATGTCGTCAATCAGCTCATTAAAGAGCATTTGATCCGCTACACACATCCTGTACACATTTATTCAGTGTTATGTGTCCCTATAAGTTATCTTTTGCCACCATGGGGATAGAGACAAAAGAAAAAAACTAAAAGTACAAGAACTCTCATAAAATATTACTGGTTATTATTCCTAGCCTCTATAAATAAATAGAGAGTTTCATTCCCCAGGTGCCTTTTCCGACTGCCTTGTAAACTGGATGTAGGAATATCTCTAGACCTCAGTCTATCATACATTTCCCTTCAGTCCTATCCACTCTATCCACGTGGATCCCACTCCACGCCCAACACTACAACCCTCAGTGTCACAACCACACTGCAACCACACTTCTCTATAATAATCAGAACCTCTAGGATATATTTATGGCTCATTGATGTCTACAGTCTGTAATCTCTCTCATGTCTGCTCCTAGTATTTATAAAATGTTAGTATATGTCATTCCTTTCACTATATGTGCACTCGGAATAATTGTATACCAATTGAAGAGAGCCTAAAACTCTAAAGTATCAAAGGGATAAATTTTAAGTTTGTTTACCTTATAAAATTATGTTTCTCTTTACAAAGAATTTATAATAAGGATGCTCTTATTAAAGAGCATTAAATGTGTGTCCAACACATTTAAAGGTCTGAAAAGAAACATTTACTGTCTATTTTATCTGTTGGGCTACTATCTGTAAGTTTTCATTTACATAGTAAGACTACCTTTGCTAGCTATCCAAGCCTCTTCCTCTCTTCCTCCCCAAACCTGTTTTGCTACTTTCAAACCTCCATTCTTTAAAAACCTTTGTACCTCATTAAGGAGTTGGATCTTCATTCTGAGGGTTCCAGTGTATATCTGTTAAAGAAATATGTATCTTTTCCTAATATTAATTGATCTGTCTCATGTCAGTGATTTTTCAGCCAACGTTTTTGGGGACAGGGTCCTTTGCTCCCTACAGTTTGGTGAACCTTTAAGGGTCCAGGGGCCTTTGATCCCTGCGGTTGTAACCCACTGTTGCTATTCTGAAGCCTTTATGGTGTGATGGTAAGACATTAGGTAAGGAAAAGGGAAGTGTTCTATAATCCTATGAATTAAATCATAGCCTTTTTGTGGGCCCACATCCCTTTACATATATTTCTTACCATTTTTCCCTCCCCTTAAGGAGACAGGAAAGCTAGAGCTAGATTTGACTAATTGTCCTTCCCCCAGGAGGTTAAGGTTCCAGTAAAATTGGAGAGCAGATTTAGTCATGCTCTGGGCACTTTTCAAAATGATTACATTTTCTCTACTTTTGCCAGAAACATGAGAGATTTTGTCTCTTATCTTCACCATGAGAACCTACTGAGTTTCCTGGAGGTAAAACTCAGAAAAGTATGCAGTCTGCCTATGACTGTTGCCCCAGAAGTTTCTCACTCTCATGCTAGTTAGTCTTGAGGCAACCTTCAGTAATTTGTCAAAATTACCATGTAAGTGTCCAACTACTTTATGACTACACTGTCTCTGCTCTAGGTAAGCTGATGTTGGCTGTGATTCTCTATATTCATCTTTCTCTTCAGATTTCGGAGTAGTGGTTTGCTTTATAACTCTAATTCTCTGGTGGGTACAAGAAAAATGGCTTATGTTCCCTTTGTCATGGGAGTGATGGCTTCTAAGCTCTTTACATGTCACAGCTAAAAGCAGAACTCCACAGTTTCTCTTCCAGTGATGTTTTTGGATTGCAATTAACCCCATAGTTTCTATATTTTTTCCTCTTAGCTCTCTCTACCTTACACCATGGGATTATTGATGACATTCTTTTTAATATCTTTAATGTTAGCATCTTACTGTTCTCTCCCTGGGGAATCTTGTAATTGCATATTTCAAAATATAACCAAAACATTTTTTAAAGCAGAAATTGTAGTAAAATGTTGAGTTTCAGTCTGAAATGTTGGTTCTTGGCACACTCATGGCTAAAGAATGACTGGATGCACCAAAGTAAGGCAAACATGAAAATAAGGTTTATTGAGGAGAGAAAGAGAGGATTATACAGCAAGAGTAAGATATAGGTTTACAGAGTGTGATACATATGCTACAGATGATGACCAGACCCATTGTTGCAGCAAAGGAAAAGCAAAAGGAAGGGCAAAAAGGGCCTGGTTATGGTCTGAGTCTTGTTTTGTAGTGCCTGGATTGGGACTTCCCTGTAGCTCAGACATCGCCATCGAACCACTTTGGACAGTTGGGAATTGCATGACCCGAGTCTTACTATGCATAGGGGTCCGTCTAGGTCAATTTCCAGACTCTATGGTACCTATGCTGCTTGGCCCGTGGGCTAGAGAGTCCTGTGTGTTCTTTTGCAGCTGGCATGCTAAATTCTGATTGGCAGATTCATAGGATAGTCCCTCCTCCCCCAGGTATGGCAGTAGCTCAGGGCAGGATTAAGGTGGGGTAGGACCAAGATGGGGGCCTGGTGCCCACCCTTGTCCTTCTTCCCAGGTGAGGCAATTGCACCAAGGCCCGGCACAATCTTTCATCCCTAGGAGAACTGGAATCCCTTGCTAACTACCCAACAAAAATATAAATATTAAAATGTGGTTTGTCATGTTTTAAGATTGAAGGAAATAGGAGTTAAAATAGGAGAAACAAAATCAAATTGGGGCTGCCCTTAAATCTCAGGTTTCATTGATTATGTAAATTTTATGGGTAATTTAGTAGACAAATACTGTTGATTGTTGGCTGAAGAAACTATAAGTACTCACAGAAATTGATTACTAAAATACTAATTTTTATCAGCAATTCATTTATGTAATCTATTGGTAGCAAGTCATAAAACTAAAGAGAAGATTATGTTATTTTTTATGCTATGGATCATTATGTAGATAATAAAAGTCTAATTCTTCCCCACAAATGAATGTGAATATGCACTATTTTTATGGGGTTAATATTTTAATATCTTATGTATCATTGTACTTATGGGTAATATATCCATATTCATTTCAGTCTGTGAAATTTTACATTTATTTTTTGTATAGATATCACAATCATATAGTTTAACACTGTAATTCATATTTAAGCACAAACAAAAAACTCTAATGCTTGCTTATAGATTGAACATTAGGTTTTTGGCTTGAATAATTAAAAGATTGAGACAGCTTGGCCACTTGTCCACAAGGCCGAATCAGAAGAACCAGGACAAGTAGTTTGAGGAGGAAGAAAAAAGAGTTTACTTTGCTGACAAAGGATGAAATATAGTAGACCTTCTCATCTCAAAATCCCAAATTTCCTGAACATAGGCAGAAATGCAGAGCTTTTAAAGGGAGGGTTCTCGGCTTCAGGGAATTAGTGTGGTTAACTATTCTAATCATCCCATCTCTGCCAAAAACAAAGCCTGTGAACTCTGCCAGGTGCCCAAGTGGAGTTTCAACAAAAGACTTAACCTGCCTCAGGGATGCAGGCCAGACTACAGTTCCCAAAAGAGTGGGGGAAGTTTTCCAGGCCATTCTCTCTGTTATAAAATGGGTAGGACTTCAAGTAGAGCAGATTTGTGGGAAAAGTTCATAAATTCCACTTTGGATATTTATGTTTCAGATTCCTACAAGATATCCAAGATGGATTGAGTAGGCAGTCAGAAATATGTGTCTGGATTTCATCATAGAAAGGTGGGCTGGAGACATGTATTTGAGAGTCATCAATGATTAAAAATTATTTAAAGCTGTGGGACCAGATGAGATCACAAGAAAGGAATGTATATGGCAGAGAACTAAGACTTGAGCTGCAGGCTCTACAGCATTAAGCATCCAGGAGGGTGAGGAGCAAGCTATAAAGGAGACTGAGACTGAGAAGGAGTGAAGTGGGTAAGAAGAATACTAGGAGACTGTGACTTCAAGTCAAAGTCCAAGTGAAGAACTAATTTGAGGAGAAAGACATGCTCTGGGTCAAAAGCTGCTGATGGGTTTGTTAAGATGAAAACCAGAAGGTATTATTTGATTCAGCAACACTAAGTTCATTAGTGATCTTGACAAGAGAAATTTAAGTGGAGAGATGAAGGCAAATTCTGTGGGAGTAGGATCAAGATAGAATGGAAGAAATGGAAATGGAAACTCCAAGTACAGACAATTCTTATGATAGCATGTTCTGCTTCTATTTTTTTCCATGTCAGTTCCCTGTATGTGATCCACTGGCCTAATTAATGTAATGAATGCTTGGAGTCTTCTCTCTCTTTAGAGAATTTTCTGCCCCTGAAAGCTATTTTATATAACTAGCTTTCTCCTCACACTGGCTTTCTCTCTGGGTGGACTGTGTCCCATATGTCTTATGGAGGGTAAAGCCTGTTGACTCAAGAGACAGTCCAGTATTTTCCAAACTCTTAGGATTGCCTTTATTTGCTTTCAGAAATAGGGCACTACTTTCTCCACAAGAGATAATGTGATTCTCCATCAATGACTTCTTTTTAGTCATATCTACATCAGGTCTAGAAATTCTTTGGCATGGATGGCATAATAATGCCCTTCTCTACCTAATATCCAAGGCTAATGTAAATTTTCCCATTGTTTTTAATATTTTTGTCATTCTGGTTTATTTTGTAGGAGGAAGGTAAAGGGAAGAATGATCATCTATGTTCGAACCACATTTCCTGTAGGTTTGGCTCTATCAAATCGTATTCCAACTATTTACCAGCTTACTGGTATTGGGAAAGTCACTAAACTTCTCTATGACCCAGTTCTTTATCCATAAAGTGATTGATGAAGCATAAAGGGGTACTTTAAAAATTGCAGTGCTTGGCACAAGTTAAACTCATACAAGGATCTTCATGAAATATGAGCATCACTACTTGTCTGTTGTTGGCAACCCTAGAAGGGTTTAAACCCCTTTAAACACCAGGAGAAGACAGATTAACTGAACATATAATGCAAAGAAAAATATTTTTTTTCTTATTTCAAGACATGTTCAGAGGAGGTAGAAAGAGGTGCATATTATAGCCAAGATTTAAAAGAATTAGTTCTGGAAAAATTCACAGATTTTTCTTCTATAAATAAGACACATTACAGAATCATGTGAGGAAGATTAAAAACATGATAGCAGAGCACCAAGGGGCATCCTGCGCTTGGCTTTTGTGATTAAAGGAAACATTATTGCATAGCCCCTAAAATTAATTTTGAGTACTTTCAATGCCCTTAAGGCATATGACAGGATAATGTAAAGTCATAAGCTTTAAAAATACTAATCATCACCCAATCCAATTTCTTCATGCTAGCTGCAAATTAGTTGTTTTTCCTTTAAGAGCTGTTCTAATTCAGAGAATTAATAAGAAAAGCTTATTATTTAAACCTTCCTATTTTGCAAATTAGATTGCTGCCTTGTGGTAAATGTAGTATACTAGCAAGATCTTTTTAAAAAAATAATTTGAGAATTTTAAAAAAATAAAATTTTGTGCATCTTATTTTTGTTAAAATGTGCATCTTATTTTTAATTTTAAAATATGTAATGATCAAAAGAGACCTGATTTCCCTTTCATTCACTCTATCAATTCATTGTTTAGCTTATACTTAGGAAAACAATTTTTTTCATTGTCAACAAGATCATCAAATAGTTTTAAAATCAAGTGGGAAATATGTTGTCTATTATTGTGTCAATGGAAAAGAAGCCAAACTCTGTAAAATAATATTAAAGAGATTTATTCTGAGCCAAATTTGAGGACCGTGACTCGGAGCCATACCCAAGAAGCCTTGATCAAGTGAACTGGCTGTCGTTGGATTACAGTTTGGTTTTATACATTTCAGGGAGACAGGGATTACAGATGAAGTCATAAATCCATATGTGGAAGGCATACCTTGGTTTGGCCCAGAAAGGTGGGCCACCTCTAAGTGGCGGCTTACAAGTTTTAGGTGGGTTTAAAGATTCTTTGGCTTGTAATTAGTTAAAGACATGAAGCTTTGTCTAAAAGCTTGGAATGTTTTAAGATAAAGAGGTCTGTTAATCAGAGACAAGCCACCAGACATATATTTGTTGCGTAAATTGAGGACCCACACGTTTGTCTTGCATACCCTTAGGTCTGTTAATAGTTTGCAAAGGATATCTCCAAGAAGGGAGGGGGGCATGGTGAGGCATGTCTGACCTCCCTCCTCCTGGCAGGCAATTTAGTTTTAGGATATCCCCTTGGCCAAGAGGGGGTACCATTAGGTCAGCCAGTGGCAAGGGAGACTTAAGATTTTATTTTAGTTCACAATTGTTTACTTATAAATATTAGTACACCAAAGCATATGAGATTCTTATTTTTAAAGATAAATTCATTTTCAACATTTCAAAATACTTATATGTGAAAAGGTTAGAAAAAAAGAAAAAAGGGGGAAAACATAGAGATTAATTCTTTAATTTATACAGCAAACATTTATTAGATACTCTTTGCAAGTCCTTACACTATGCCAAAAAAAAAAAAAACTATTGTGGAAAAGCTATTAAATAAAATAAATAATAAAACAATTTAAAAAATTGCTATCATATAGGAAGTGCTTGGGACATGGAGGAGAGAACTGAGACCTAGACAAAGGAAAGGATAATTGTGGGTGTAGCGATGGTTTTCCAGATAACTGTGCTCCATGTTTAAAATGACAGATGTGGGACAGATATCCCAGAGAGGAGTAGCATTTGCAAAATGTTGGGGACTTATGAAAATCCATCGAAGGAGTTCAGGAAATTTCACCCCAAAAATATGATTCCTTGCTATAAAGAGTATGTTGAATTGCAGGCCCCTTGAGATCAAAAAAGCTTTGGAGGGAGGTTTCCCTCTATCTGCATAAACTGCATTGACCCATCAAAAAATCAAAGGGGGCAATTGACTTCTCTTTCTCTCCTTGTTATCTCAATATATTGGAAAATGCAACCAGACCTGGCCCAAATCACTTAAAACATGTCTCTCGGGTTAATTTACAAGTCAGTCTGTTTCCCCTACCCATTTATCCTCCTTAGCAACTGTTTATTGCCCCTAAACAGAATTACCTATACTCCTCATCTTCCCCCTTCCCCTCTAAAAGGTGTGTATAAAATATCTGAACTTCACTGGGATACTGAGTAATCACTCGGTGATTCTCCCCATGCACATGGTAAATAAACCTGTCTCTTTTTAATCTGCCTTAGTTGTGAGTTCATCTTTCAGCGAACTTTCAAGGGAAAGTACAAGTTTCCTCTCACCCCTACATTGGCATAATTGGAATAGGGGTAAGAAGTGGGAAGTAACAAGAGCTGAGGCTATGGATAGAACCTTGATCAAAAAATCTGTCTTTTTTTGCAAGGGGTCTTTCTTGAATGCTTGACAGGTAGGGGTTAACTTGTCTATGTCTGATTACTGATAAAACTACTTTTGAGAGAGATAATGGCCTTTATATTCTTAGCAAAAACAAGCCTGATAACTGCTGGCAGGTCAAGATAAGAACCAAGAGGTGATCATAAAGTTCAGCAAAATTACATCATTCATAACCTGAGCGAGATTGATTATAAAATAGATATTGTGAACAAAGTTAAATGGAGCTGACCAATGAACCTAATAGAATCTATAGGTTGTATTCAGGGCCTCTCTGTAGTTCATAACCATGGAAACAAAAGCTGTATAAATGTGCATAGTGTGGACAGAGGTTAATAAAACATCCTTGAATGATACAAATCTAAATCGTTACTAATAAAGATTCTTTTTTCAGGGAGTTTAACTTGGAGTTTGGGTAGAGGAGCTATAACAAGTGCGTAGGAAGATCCATGCCCAGAATTCAGGAGCAATGTCAGCAAATGTCACCCTATAATATTGAAAAATGTGTGTGTTTACTCACCTCCAGAGGTGAGCCATGGGAAGAAATGGTTTATGGAAGCTCCGTTGAAAACACTAATGTGGTTCACAATTACTATCAGGTGACTAATCTGTTTTGCAAATCTCATCAAATAATTAGTGTAAGGTAAATTGGGAAGTAATAAATTGTAACACAACTAAAAAATTGATGCCCAGACACATGAAATGTTAGAGGTTAATATGTTAAGTAAAAGTCTTCAAAGGACAGCATCCTATAGGGCCCACCAAATGGTAAACAGACTCATGTGAAAGTTAAAATATTTCTACTTCTAAGCATTCATATGTATATAATACACACACATATACATATATATGTGTATATATACATATATATAGAGAGAGTGTGCATGTATTTGTTTTTGTCTGGAAAAGAAATTATTAACCTTTACTAGCATTTAATGCAGAGGCACATGGCTTCTTAGATGGCCCGTGGTCAGATGCCCCCTGGGAGGGGCCATCTCTCATATGCACCTCAATATGAAGGTGTTTGCAGTGGCATCCTTCTTTCCTTCTCTTTTGTCATATTGCACCTGAATAAAATCAAAATATTTTACCCCAATGTATATTTATTTGACATATTTTGAGAAGGCTGTCAGAGGGCCAGCAAACAGAAGTGGTCCTGCAAAGCAATCTTTTGTGGGGGAAATTCACTTCTATAGAGAATCTCCACTAAGGCAACCAGGCCTTCCCTTGTCTGGATCCAGGAAAGATTAACCAAAAGTCTAACACCTTTAAAGATCTGAAAGAAACATTTACCATCTATTCTCTCTGAGGAATACTACCTGTGAGAGATTTCATCTAACAAGATTACCTTTGCTAACCAAGTCTCCTCTTCTCTCTCTCCTGTAACTTCTCTTGCCAGTAAAAACTGATTTACCACCATAGCCTGTTTTTGAACATGCTCAGTGCCCCCCTTTTTTCTGTAACCTCAAGGTGGTGTATCAGCTTCTGCACCCCCTGGGGGATTGGGTCTTTATTCTGAAGGCTCCCATGTCAGGTAAAACTGTGATCAAGTAAATTTATATGCCTTTTCTCAAATAAATCTACCTTTTGAGAGTTGATTCCCCAGGAAACCTTCCGAGGGCAGAGGGGAAGCTTTTCCTTCACTCCTGTACACACACTTCTGTTTACATATGAGGAATCATTCAAGGCAGACAGAGCACAATTATAACTGTTCGAAAATACAAGTAAGCAAATGTGTTCAGGAGGCGACAAACCGTGTGATGCTGTGGGAACACAGGAAGAATATGGGTAAGTGAGAAGATACAGTAAAAACTCCAATAGTAAATGTTGTGATATTGATATTAAGGCATAACTTTTCCTCTCTTTAGTTTTCTCTTTACCTACATTTCCATTCAAGCAGTAGGCTTGAAAACAACAAGGCAAAACAACAAGGCTCTTTGTTGTTTTGGAGGAAGGATGTGGCAAAGAGGAATATAAGACCTATAATTTCTTATAGCTTTTATTTACAGAAACTAGATACACCAATTAGGGAAAGAATTGCTGGTATAAACAATATGTTTTGAAAGAAGCAGAAGAAAACCTGAGGCTCCCATGTTTAACCCTAGAGATTAAAAAAATAAAACTGTGGAGGGCAAGGGAGGTAGAGACATAGAGAGAGAGGGAGAGGGAGAGGAATGATGGTAAAGATAGCAGGAGGTGGGGAGAGAGAGAGACAGATGTGCTGGCAGCTCCTGGCCATTCGCAGGGGATTTCGCAAGTCACTAGGGAGAAGTTTATGATGTGTCTAAGATGGGAAATTTCTTTAAAGTATTGTGTTTTTGCTCTATATGACACAGAATAGGGTGAGTCACAGAGCCTAGAGTAACCATGCCAACTGGAAAGATGTATATCTCTCTGTCAAAATGTTGGAGCAAAGCCAAGAGCCAAATTGTCCTCCTTCCCCAGACTCTTGCCCAGACACTACATAAGACCCTGGTACTGCAACAAATCCCTGGGAGGTAGATGTGGGGAGTGGTGGTGACCCTAGAAGGGACTGACTGAAACGTTCACACAGAATGGTGAAAGAGGCAGAAATTAACTTGAGTTATAAAAAAATAAGCTAAGCTTGAAACTGGATAGTTAATAATCATTGTATATCTATAAAGACTTTGAATTCAATCCAGAAATTAACTGAGAACTATTATAGGAAGTGAAGAGCTTAACATTACATTTCCTACTGGAAGTTAATTATGGAGGAGAGGTGATATATAGCAGATGTTTCCTGATGAGTGGAAAGATACATTCTTTGTTGTAACTTAAAAGTTAATACTCTGCTTTAAAAATAAAATTTTCAAGTTATTTATTATTTTAATAATACAGCTTCAAGATTCAGAATCTCAACCCTGAGAATCAGAGTCTTACCCATGAGGACTCTACTAAGGAGTAGACCTTCCGAAAAACTCAATATAACCAGCTGGCTTAATTCTCTCTTAGTAGATGAGAATTTTGAGAGAGAATGAAACCTCATTCATACAATATCTAGGAATAGAACCTGTTCTAACAGTCACACAGGATGTGAGGAGATGGAAGCTTTGAGATCAAATCGAAGCTGTGAAGGCGGCATTAGTGGGAGGAAGAGGAAGCTGTTGCTGGGATCTTAGGACTTAGCGAGGACCTTATCTTCTCCTCAAGTCCCAAGAGTTGACAGATATGCAATGAAATTCAAAAAGAAGGCTAAGAAGACAAACACCCTAATGATAGTCACTTACATTATTGATTCTTGATAATATATATTTGACAATAGTACCCTCCTTTCCTCCCTTTTTTTCTTCCTTCCTTCCTTAAATATTTGTGTGTCACACACTTTTCTAGGTACCAAGAAAACAAAAAGTCTCTGTTTTCATACAGGCTAATGCTAAGCTGGGAGAAACAGATAATAATGCATACATTAATATATGTTATATCAGGTGGTAAGAAGTGTTCTGATAAAAAAAGTAATCCGAGAAGGAGATAGAGTGCTCCAGGCGTACAGAGGTGCAGTTATAATTTTAAATAGGATGGTCAGGGGGGTAGTGAAGGTGAGAGAGTGAGCCGTGAAGATCTGCAAGAAGAGTATTCAAAGCAAATGCAAGTTAAAAGTTCTGAGGTAGGAGCATGTCTGTCTTATTTGAAGGACAGCGAGGGGACACATGTGACAGATTAGAGAGCAACAGGAGATGAAATCAGAGTGGGAACTGAGAAGCTCAGACCAGTTAGGGCCTTGGAGGCCATTGTGAGGTCTTTGAATTCCACACCACATGGGGTAGAAGGCTATTGGTGCATTTTGTGCAAAGTAGTAATAGTTTACATTTTTAAAGGGTCACTCTACCAGGTAGAGAAAGACAGAAATCAAGGTTAACTCTAATGTCCCTACCCACCTCATCCCCTCGCAACCGGGAGGATGACATTGACACTGACAGAAAAGATGAAGACTAGGAAGTTGCAGGTTTGGGATGAAGATCAGGAGTTTAAGTTTGGGCATGTTATGCATAATGTTTCCCTTACATAGCCAAAGGGAAATGTCTAGCACATAGTTGGATAAATATTCTGAATTGAGGGGAAAAGTCTGAGCTGGAGTTAAGAGTTGGATTGTTGTTTGCCTCTAGAGGACATTGAATGCCATGAAACTGGAGGAGATCCCCTAGGGAACGGGGTCAATTAAAGAAGGGAAGAGGTCTGAGAATTGAACCCCCAAACAGTGGCAGGATGGAAAGAACCAGGAAAGGATGCTGAGAAAGATAGGCCAGTTCTTTAAGAGAAAAATTAAAACAGTTTGGTGTTAAGTCATGTGAAGAAAGTGTGGGAATTACTAATTATGCCAAATGTTGCTGATGAGTCAAATAAATTGAGAATTTAGAGTTGGATTTAAAAAAGTTTATTTGGGGCCTAGACAATAACAATTTTGGTGGGTGGGAACTAAATCCTGACTGGAGTAATTTTAAAAAAGAGTGGGAGGAGAAGGACTGTAAACACCTTCACAAGACTTGCTGAAAGAGGGAGCTGAAATTCATTGCAGTATCTGGAAGGAGATTTGGGACTAAGAAGGAGACATGCACAAAGTGTCACAGGGTGATGGGGCTGCTTGAGTACAATTGGGAAAATTGGTGACACAGAGGAGAGAAGGGAGAGTTTCCAGAGCTATGTTCTTGAGTAGATGGGGGAGGAAGGGATTTGGGGCACAAGTGGAGGGATTGCCGGAGCTGTAAGCCTGGCTAGCTTGTTAACAATAACTGCAGGAGGGCCAGAGTGAAAGATTGCATATGTGGGGGAGCAGATTTATATGGATATGGAGCTGTGGACAAATTCTCTGATTGCTTCTATTTTCTCTGCAGAATGACTGTGGGAAAGGAGATGTGGGGAATTTAAGGGAAGCAAAGGGATGAAATATTAATAGTATTCTGGGACTTGAAGTCGGTCAGCAGGTAGAGTGAAGGGAGTCAGTTGGCTGTGTGCTCTTCTCCAACCAGAGCAGTCAGAGAGATTGATTATCCAGATTTGAGACTGGGGGGGGGGGGCGGGGAGAAAGGGGAAAATGAGTTGAGGAATTGGCAGAAATCTTATCATAATGATAAACCTTAGAACTTAAACTCAGAAAGGAGGGAACTGTTAAAAATTGCAATGGACAAAGTTAAACAGGCAAGGAAGACTTTATTCTTCGAAGACAATTTTAACAGGGGAGAGAAATGGAAATAAATTCCACTAAAACAAAAGCTGGGAGGGGTTTTAAATGCTAGGGTGAGCTGGAGGATGTGGTGGGGGCAGGGAAGTTGGTTAATAGGGTGTGTCCAGAACATTGAGTCATTACTGAGTTTGCAAATGTTTTTCTTTGTGATTAGGCCATTTGTGTTTGCTAATTGGTGCTTAGCACGTTAGGCTCCTACCTTCCTGCAGAGACTGGGAGGTGGGAGGGATATCTTCTTTGATGATTACATTTCAAAGGGATAGCTTCAGGTCCTTAAGAAAGACATTCCTTGGTCCCTAAAATAGGCAAAAGGCCAGAAAATTTGTCTATATTTCAAAGGAGCAGAGAAAGAATTTGCATTTATAAGTTTTCTAAAGTAAATGCTCTAAGGAAAGGGAGGTTAAAGGACTATAGTCAAGAAGAAATCTGTCTAAACCTTAGTCAAGCTGAGGACATAGTTAAGGCTACCTTGGTCAGAAGCAAGTAAAGGAGGTGGTGAAAGATGTGGAAATAACATTAAGATGGATGGATTACAGATCCCTATTTGGTCACATAATTTTAGGTGTTGGAGTGCAATGGAAGTTAGTAGGAAATACAGGTCTTAGAAAGTAATGCTATTTCTTTTACCCTGTAGAAGTAAGTTTTTCTGTTCCTGGAAGGAAAAAATTTGGGGCATATTAGAAGCAAAATTGGGTTGCATAAATGGCAATTTGGCACAGGTGCAGTGGCTCAGCAGAACCAGGAAGATCACTTGAGGTCAGGATTTCGAGACCAGCCTGAGCAAGAGTGAAATCACATCTCTACAAAAAAAAAAAAAGAAAGAAAAGAAAAAATTATCTGAGCGTCATGGTGTGTGTCTGTAGTCCCAGCTACTTGGGAGGCTGAGGCAGGAAGATGGCTTGAGCCCAGAAGTTTGAGGTTGCTGTGAGCTATGACGCCACTGCACTGCACTTTAGACAGAGTGACAGAGCAAGACCCTCTCTTAAAAAAAAAAAAAGAGCAATCTGACATTTGTTTTCAGAGTTTCTACTGACTTTTTTTATTTGAGTGAATCTTTTGAAGCAAGTAAATTAACTTGGTAAATTGAGACATAATTAATAAATCTCTAGAAATAAGGGAAGAAAACAAACATCTTGTGTATATGAACTAGGTATCAGTAGATGCAAGATATTTTCTCAGGAATTATCTCATATAATCTTCATAACGCTTAGAATTAAGTAAGAATTAGTCCATATTTGTAAATAAGAAAAGTAATTCTGACACAGATTTGTAAAAAAAAATTGTCTAATAATCCAGCTTAGTGTACTACAATGTTAATGAAGTCCTCTTTATTGCCATTGCCGTTATGGAATATGGAACAATAATTGTGAAGCAGAATGAGTCCTATAAAAATAGCAGATTAAATTTATTTATAGACAAGTTTGTCTTCTCTGGTGTAATAACTTCCATATTGAACTTTTCAAAATATGAATTTTTTTGTAAGTGTTTTATGTCAAAGACAGTTATTGTGTAGGTTATTTGCACTTCAGGGAGGTCCACTGCCTACATCCTGTAGAGGCACTGTTTAATACAGGCACAATGAGTAGTGATTTCCAACTGTTCACCAAAGAATATACCAGTAAGAACCTAACTAGCAGGTTTGCTGTAATACCTTTTTACTTGAAGTCTCACAATTTAATAAAGTTGATTTCTTTAATATGCAATTTAGATCCTCTTAAACCATTTTCCCATCCATCTCTAAAGATTATTGAGGTTACTTTCATTTTAATGATGCACTCTAAATCCACTTAATAAATGTAGAAGAAAAAAATGCTTTTAGCCTGACCTTAAGGTAGCAATTCCTTTGAAGCAAACACTGTATTACGCCATTTCAAATTTATAGCAATTGCCAATTTAAAGTGTTCCACTGATATGAATATTATAAGATTCTGATGATATTGACTTGAAAAAATGTAATAATGTCAATGTAACTATAAATCAGTTTTAAAGCTTTGCTTCAATATCAAATGCCTCTCCAATTCAAATTATTTTGTGTGTATTTTTTTTGTAAGTATTATCTAAATACAAGAGAAGAGTCATGCCAAAAAATCAAATTTGTTGGCTTTGCTATTAATTATTAAAGAATAAAATAATACCAATGGCATAGCTGAGCCACAGAGAATTGCTGAAATACACTGAATTCATGCTTAGACATCCAAAGCATTATAAGCATCACTTTGTGCTTATAAAATCATGCACAAGCCCACTCTTTCAGCTTAATGTGTGCAATGAATTATTTTTATGCTATGAAGATTGCCAGAGTTTTGGGATGTGGTTGCCAGTTCTTAACATCCTTCATAAAAATGATCTGAATTGCATGGATTTATTCCATGCATTTAAGGGAGAGAACAAAAATTACACTTGCAGATCAACTGATCCCATCCCTTGGTATCTGTTCTGATTCCTGCCTCAGAGAATATTGTCCTCACTGCATGGACCAGTGACAGAGCTGTCATCTGGCTTGTGGGGGCTCACACTGATATGGATGTTGCATAAGCCAATACATTTCTCCTCGTTTCACTTACTCTTTTTTAGAAAAGCAGGAGAATAATGCTCTGGAAAATTGCCGCTACTCTGTGGGGATTTTATAAGAATTTAAAATGATGTTTTCCAGGTGCAAAGCACTAGGTGAATAAGCAGAGCAACATGCAAAATCACCAAGAGGAGATTCAAAAAGGATTTTATAACTTTATAGCTTTGTGCCTGCTGATTTTTAACATAATTTCCAAAAGTAATTATTATTAAAAAAAGCTTATGACTTTATTTTAAAATAAGCTATTATAAATAGGAAATATAAAAATACTATATAGCATAGATAACAGTGAAATTGTGTACACTCCAACATTTCCCAGAATCATCTTCCCTGTACGGGTCCAGCTTGGAATTGGACACGAGAAATTTGCATGAGATTTAGACCAGTGAAGCAGAAACTCTCGTTCCCTAAAGATCATCGCAGTTGGAGGCAGGGAAAAACAAACACAGAGGTACTTGTGGATTCCAGTTTATCCTCATTCTTCTTCCCATCTCTACATTCTGTTCTTCTTCCTGATCATTGACCCTCCTGAACCACAGCCTCCTGGGTCCTCCCCTGCACATTTGGCTGAGAACACACAAGGGCAGTAAGTGTGAAGAGGCAACAGCCTTCCACATGCTTCTACACCAAACCCACTGCAGCCCACTCCAGCAGCTGGGTGTTGACCTGTGTCAGTGCTTCAGGAGAACTGCTAATGACTTATAATGGCTGATTAATAATCTTCCAGCTCTCTTTCACGGACTTTTATTTTTTCAATTACTTCTACATTTTATAATGTCTAACTCCTATAATAAATTCCTATTACCAAACTCTTAGTGGTTCTGTTTCCTTGATTGAATCATGACAAATATATTGAGAATACCTTCATTTGTATTCATTTGTACCCTTTTTGTCTTTTTGCTAATCAATGAACTTGGTCAGTTAATCTTTGACAGCTATTTGTTAATGCTTTGTGTGTGTGTGTGTGTGTGTGTGTGTGTGTCATAGCATTATTGGCAACGTTAAAAAATTATTTTAGAGGTACGTGAAATATGGTGCCTCTTTAGTTGATGAGACCTTAGATTCAATGAAAGATGGTAACTAGAAGCTCAGTTTTACCCTGAGCTCTTCAGTGATCCCATTGTCACTGAATAACCAGATGCTGCTTCTACCATTCTTGCCAGAAGACTCCTTTTTCTCAGCCTATTCACCCACCCTCATGTTAACTTTTTTTTTTTTTGAGGCAGGGTCTTGCTTTGTTGTCCAGGCTAGAGTGCAGTCGTGTGATCATAGCTCACTGCAGCCTCGAACTTTTGGGTTCAAGTAATCCTGGCTCAACTTCCCAAGTAACTGGGACTACAGGCATGTGCCACTGCACCCAGCTAATATTTGTTAACTCTTACTCCCTCCTCCTTGTCCCTCCTTCTTTGCTTCCTTTCTTGTCTCTCCTTATTAGAAAGTAAGCATCATGAGAACAGAGACTTAATATATCTTGTTTCTCCAACATATCTCCT
Organism: Varecia variegata; assembly: GCA_028533085.1. Taxonomy (NCBI): domain Eukaryota; kingdom Metazoa; phylum Chordata; class Mammalia; order Primates; family Lemuridae; genus Varecia; species Varecia variegata. The sequence goes on along the minus strand of CM052441.1, from coordinate 64,922,393 downwards.
GTACTTGCAACAGATAGTCTTTTGTCTCTGGTAAAACAATAAATTGTTATTGAATGACTAGCATAAATACTATTAAAAACAGAGTGATTTGATTCAAATTCTTTTTTTAATTTAAAAAATTTAAATTTATTTACTTTTTATTTTTAATTATTATGGGTACATACTAGTTGTATATCTTTATAGGGTACATGTGATGTTTTGAAAGAGGCATACAGAGTAAATTAATAAAATCAGGGTAATTGGGGTATTTATCACCTCAGACATTTATCATTTGTTTGTGACAGGAACATTCCAGTTCTACTCTTTTAGTTATTTTAAAGGAGACTGTAACTTTCTATATAACTATCTAACTATATGTTTGCAACCATTAACTATCTTAACTTTATCCCTCCCTCCCAACTACTCTTCTACACCACTGGTAACCACCATTCTACTGTCTCCATAAGATCAATTGATTTTAATATTTAACTCCCACATGTGAGTGAGAATATGTGAGATTTGTCTTTCTGTGTTCAGTTTATTTCACTTAACATAATGTTTTCCAGTTCCACCCATGTTGTTGCAAATGGCAGGATTTTATTCTTTTTTATTGCTATATTGTATTCCATTGTGTATATACATAGCACAAATTCTTTACCCATTCATCCACTGAAATACACTTAGGTTGAATCCAAATCTTGGCTATTGTGAATAGTGCTGCAATAAACATGAGAGTGCAGATATCTTTTCAATATACTGAATTCCCCTCTTTTGGATATATACCTATCAGCGGTGGGATTGCTGGGTTATACGGTAGTTCAACTTTTAGTTTTTGAGAAACTTCCATACTGTTCTGCATAGTGGTTGCACTAATTTACATTCCCACCAACAATGTACGAAGGTTCCCCTTTCTCCACATCCTTGCCAGTATTCGATATTGCCTATAATTTGATAAAAACCATTTTAGGTGGGATGAGATGATATTGTAGCTTTGATTTGCATTTCTCTAATGACTAATGATGTTGAGCATTTTATCATACACTTCTTGGCCATTTGTGTGTCTACTTTAGAGAAATGTCTACTCAGATCCTTTGCCCATTTTTAATTGGATTGTTTAATTTTTTTCCTTTTAAGTTGTTGGAGTTACTTATACATTCTAGTAATTAATCTCTTGTCAGATGGGGAGTTTGCAAATATTTTCTCCTATTCTGTAGGTTGTCTTTTCACTTTGTTGCTTGTTTCTTTTGCTGCATAGAAGCTTTTTAGCTTGATGTGATCCTATTTGTCCAATTTTGCTTTGGTTGATTGTGCTTTGTGGATATTACTCAAGAAGTACTTGCCCAGACCAATGTCCTGAAACATTTCCCCAAAGTTTTCTTTTAGTAGTTTCATAGTTTCAGGTATTAGATTTAAGTCTTTAATCCACTTTGATTTTATTTTTGTCTATGTCAAGAGATAAGGGTCTAGTTTCATTCTTCTGCGTATGGATATCCAGTTTTCCCAACACCATTTCTTGAAGTGAGTATCCTTTCCTCGCTGTATGTTGTTGGCACCTTTGTTGAAGATAAGTATAAGATAAGTATAGTGATACATGTGTGTATTTATTGCTGGGTTCTTGATTCTGTTCCATTGGTCTCTATGTCTGTTTTTATGCCAGTACCATGCCGTTTTTGGTACTACAGCTCTGTAGTATATATATAATTTGAAGTCAGTAATAGAATTCTTCCAGTTTTGTCCTTTTTGCTTAGGATGGCTTTGGCTATTGTGGTTCTTTTGGGGTTTCACATAAATTTTAGCATTATTTTTTTCTATTTCTGTGAAGAATGTCATTGATATTTTGATGGGGATTGCATTGAATCTGTGGATTGCTTTGGGTAGTATGGGAATTTAACAATATTTATTCTTCCAATACATGAGCATGAACTATCTTTCCATTTTTTGTTTTTTAAACTTCTTTTATCAATGTTTTATAGTTTTCATTATAGAGCTCTTTCGCTTTTTTGGTTAAGTTTATTCCCAGGTATTTTATTTTATTTGTAGCTATTCTAAATAGGATTACTTTCTTGTTCAGATTGTTTACTGTTGGCATATAGAAATGCTACTGATTTTTGTATGATGATTTTGTATCCTACAACTTTACTGAATTATTTATCAATTCTAATAATCTTTTTGTGGAATTTTTAGTTCTCTCTAGATATAAGATCATATCAGCTGCAAACAAGGATAATTTGACTTCTTCCTTTTCAATTTGGATGCTCTTTATTTCTTTATCTTGTCTGATTGCTCTAGCTAGAACACCCAGTGCTATGTTGAATAACAGTGGTAAAATTGGGCACCCTTGTCTTATTGCAGATCTTAGAGGAAAAGCTTTCAGGTTTTTCCCATTCAGTATGATACTCATTGTGGGTCTGTCATATGTGGTTTTTATCATGTTGAAGTAAGTTATTTTTATACCCAGTCTTTTGTGAGTTTTTATCATGAAGTATTGAGTGCCTTTTCAGCATCAATTGAAATGATCATACAAGGTTTGTCTTCTGTTCTGTTGATATGATGTATCGCATTGATTGATTTACATATGTTGAACCATCCCGGCATCCCTGAGATGAATCCCACTTGATCATAATGAATAATCTTTTTAATATGTTGTTGAATTTAGTTTGCTAATATTTTGTTGAGGACTTTTTAAATCTATGTTCCTCAGAGTGGCTGGCTTATTGTTTTGTTTTTTTTTTTTTATTTGGTTTTTTTTTTTTGCTGTGTCTTTTTCTGGTTTTGATAACAGGGTGATATAGGCCTCGTAGAATGAATTTGGGAGTATTCTGTCCTTGATTTTTTGGAATAATTAAAGTAGGATTGGTATTAGTTCTTTTTTGAATGCTTGGTAAAATTCAGCAATGAAGCCATCAGGTCCTAGGCTTTTTTTTTTGATGGGAGACTTTTTATTACTGCTTCTATCACATTGCTTATTATTAGTTTATTCAGGCTTTGATTTCTTCCTGATTCAATGTTGGTACATTGTATGTGTCAAGGAATTATCCATTTCTTTTAGGTTTTCCAATTTATTGGCATATACTTGCTCATAGTAGTCTCTGATGACCCTCTGGATTTCTGCAGTATCAGTGGTAATGTCTCCTTTTTCATCTCTGATTTTATTTACTTGGGTCTTCTCTCTTTTTCTTAGTCTGACCAAAGCTATGTTAATTTTGTTTATGTTTTCAAAAACCCAACTTTTTGTTTCATTAATCATTTGTATTGTTTTTGTGGTTGCAATTTTCTTTATTTTTTCTCTTATCTTTATTATTTCTTTTCTTTTACTAATTTTGAGTTTGTTTTGCTTTTGTTTTTCTAGTTCTTTGAAATGCATAGTTAGGTTATTTATTTGAAGTTTTTCTACTGTTTTGATGTAGGCACTTAATGGCATGAATTTTCTTCTTATTATTACTTTTACTATATCCCATAGGTTTTGATATGTTGTGTTTTTATTTTCATTTTTTGAGAAACTTTTTAATTTCCTTCTTAATCTCTTCATTGACCCAATCGTCATTTGGGAACCTATTGTTTAATTCCTACATGTTTGTATATTTTTCAGTGTTCCTCTTGTCATTGATTTCTAGTTTTATTCCACTGTGGTTAGAGAAAATACTTGATACAATTTCAATTTTTTGAGACTGGTTTTCTGGCCTAAAATATAATCTGTCCTTGAGAATGATCCATGAGCTGAGGAGAAGAGTGTGTATTCTTCATTTGTTGGATGAAATGTTCTGTAAATACCTATTAGGTCCATTTGTTTTATAGTGCAGATTAAGTCTATTATTTCTTTGTTGATTTCCTGTCTGGATGATGTGTCCAGTGCTGACAATGGAGTGTTGAGGTCTCCAACTGTTATTGTGTTGGGGTCTGTCTGTCTCTTTAGCTCTGATAATATTTGTTTTATATATTTAGGTGTTCCAGTGTTAGATGAATATATGTTTAGAATTGTTATATCCTCTTGCTGAATTGACCCATCTTTATATAATCTCCTTCTTTATCTCTTTTTACACTTTTTGTCCTGATAGCTATTTTATCTGATAGAAGTATAGTTACTCCTACTCTTTTTGGTCTCCATTTGCAGGGGAAATCTTTTCCATCCCTTTATTTTCAGTCTATGTGTCTTTATAGGTGAAGTGGATTGCTTGCACACAACATATAGTTGGCTCCTTTTTTTTTTTTATCTGTTCAGCCACTCTATGTATGTTATTATTGATAGTTAAGGGCTTACTAATATCATATTATTATTTGATTTTTGGATGTTTTATGCTCATTTTTTTTTTCTTTCTTCTTCCCTGTCTTCCTTTGTTGAAAGTGATTTTCTCTGGTAGCATGTTTGAATTTCTAGCTTTTTATTTTTTGTGTATCTGTTGCAGGTTTTTGATTTGAAGTTACCATGAGGCTTCCAAAAAACATTTTATAAACAATTATTTTAAACATATGACAACTCTACCTATGAACTAACAAACAAATAAGCAAAGAGAAATCTAGTAGAAATTCTACCCTTTAACTTTCATTTCCTTCCCTGCTTTTTAACATTTTGTCATTTCCATCCATATTTTTTATACTATGTATCTCTCAAAAAGTTGTTGTAGTTATTTTTGATAGTCTTCCTACTCAAGATATAATTGGTTTATACAGCACAATTATAGCAATAGAGTATTCAGTATTTGTGTACTTACAACTCACTGTAACCAGTGAGTTGTATACATTCAGATGATTTCTAATTGTTCATTGACATCCTTTTATTTAAGGTTGAAGAACTCCTTTTAGCATTTCTTATATGACAGGTCTGGTGTTGATGAAATCCCTCAGCTTTTGTTTGTCTGGGAAGGGTTTTATTTCTCCTTGATGTTTGAAGGATATTTTTGCAGGTTATAATATTCTAGGGTTAAAGTTTTTTCCTTCAGTACTGAATATATCATGCTCTCCCTGGCCTGTAAGGTTTCCACTGAGAAATCTGCTGCCAAACATATCAAAGCTCCTCTGTATGTTATTTTTTTTTCTTGCCTGCCTTAGTATCTTTTGTTTATCCATGACCTTTGGGAGCTTGGTTATTAAATGACTTGAGGTAGTCTTGTTTGGGTTAAATCTGCTTGGTGTTCTATGGCTTTATTATACCTGAATATTGACATCTTTCTCTAGGTTTGGAAAGTTCTACTATATTATTTCTTTGAATAAACCACCCCAATATCTCTCTCTCTCTCTCTCTCTCTCTTCCTTTCCGTTCCTCCCTCCCTCCCTCTTCTTTAAGGCCAATAGCTCTTAGGTTTGCTCTTTTGAGGCTATTTTTTAGATCTTTTAGGTGGGCTTCATTCTTATTTATTATTTTTTCTTTTTTTCTTTTTTCCTTACTGTGTATTTTCAAATCGCCTGTCTTCAAGCTCACTAATCCTTTCTTCTGCTTGGTCAATTCTGCTATTGAAAGACTTTGATGAATTTCTCAGTTTGTCAATTGAATTCTTAAGCTCTAGAATTTCTGCTTGAATTTTTTATTATTTCAATCTCTGTTAAATTTCTTGGATGGACTTCTAAATACCGTCTCTCTACTGTATTGAAGTTCACTGAGTTTCATCAAGACAGGTATTTTGAATTCATCGTCTGAAAGGTCACCTACCTCCATCACTCTGGGACTTGTCACTGGTACCTTATTTAATTCATTTGGTGATGTCCTGTCTTCCTGGATGTTCTTGATGCTATAGATGTTTGTCATTATCTGAGCATTGAAGAGTTAGGTATTTATTTTAATGTTCACAATATAGGCTTATTTGAACCCATCCATCTTGGGAAGGCTTTCCAGATACTCAAAGGGAATTGAATATTGTGGTCTAAGTCTCTTGTCACTGCAGCCATATCAGCACTGGGGATACCCCGAGCCCAGTAATGCTATGCCTCTTACAGAGTTCTGGTGGTACCACCTTGGTGCACTTGGGTAAGATATGGGAGAATTCCCTGGATTACCAGGCAAAGTCTCTCACTCTCTTTCCTCACTCTCTGTGCAGGGCTGCTGGAGTTGGGGGAGGAGTGATGTGGGCACTCCCTCATGGCCATCAGTGTCAGGTCACACATGAAGCCAGCCCAGTCTCACCCAAAGCCCATGATGACTGTTGCCTGGCTTCCTCTGGTGTTTATTCAAAGCCCAAGGGCTCTTTAGTCAGCAGGTGGTGGCTCCTGCCAGGACTGTGTCCTTCCCATAGGGCAACATGTCTCCTTCTTGCCCAGGATAGGTCCAGAAATGCCATCTAGGAATTAAGGCCTGGACTGAGGGGCTTCAGGAGTTTGCCTGGTACTTTATTTTACTGTAGCTAAGCTGGTAGCCAAGTTGTGAAATAAAGTCTGAACTCTTCCCATTTCTTTTTCCAAATGGAGTAAGACTCTCCCTGAGCTTCACTGCCTGTAGTTTGGGAAAGAGTGACACAGACACTGGCTTGGGCACCACCACTGGTGTCTCACTGAGTCATATGTATCCCAAGTCCACTGGCTCCAAGCCAGCACAGCCACAAGAATTGCTCAAGGACTATAGCCTTTGTGACCTGACTGCCTTACAAATTTAGTCCAGTCCCCACGCTGCTTTTTGTTAGCTGGTGTTGGATCTAGCTGGAACTCAGGTTTGGGGGCTGAGTATTTCCCTCTGGCTGGTCTAAATCCTCCCTCTGTGGTCATCAGCAGAATTCTGCCCTGTGTTGTGTTCCTTTGTGCCAAGGCAGCCCTGAGTTTCAATGCAAAGTCCCATAATCATTTCATTCTTCATCCCCTGGGAAAACAGATTCTCTGTCCACTCGGCGTGCTGGCACGGCACTGCCAGGTAATGGGGGAGGGGAGGCACAGCTAATGCCAGATTGTCTTCTCTGCCCCTTTCAGTGCCTCTTTCCTTGACATGATATTAAAACCATGTAGTATGATCACTCATGTGATTTTTGTTTTTTCAGAAGGTGCTTACTTGGATGGATATTTGTTGAATTTGGCATTTGTGCAGAAGGATGATTGCTGGAGGTTTCTATTTGGCTATCTTGCTCCCTAATCAATTTCTTAAGAGTGTATATTTTCCTAATGAACATTCTAATAATTATTGAATCTGAGTTTCCCACCATAAATTTCAAATAATATATTAAAGATCAAATTTAAATTAAGCTGTGACTATGGTTACAGCCTAATATTTGCTCTGTTTTTTTCATAAAAGATTTGGTTGTCTTAAAATTCTTCCTCTTCATGTCCTGTAGTAGCCAGATGTTAAATGACTTTAGAAGATTTTTTTATTGTGTGATATTCATTTTATTTATTTATTTACTTATTTCAGAATATTACTGGGGTACAAACACTTTGGTTACATATATTGCCTTTGCCCCACCTGAGTCAGAACTACAAGACTGCCCATCCCCTAGACAGTGTGCATCGCATCCATTAGGTGTGAATATACCCACTCTCCTCCCCCTTCCCACCTGCCTGACACCCGATGAATTTTACTTTCATATGTGCACATAAATGTTGATCAATTAGTACCAATTTGATGGTGAATACATGTGGTGCTTGTTTTTCCATTCTTGTGATACTTCACTTAGTAGAATGGGCTCCAGTCCCATCCAGGAAATACAAGAGGTGTTAGCTCACCATTTTTTATGGCTGAGTAGTACTCCATGGTATACATATATCACATTTTATTCATCCGCTCATGGATTAATGGGCTCTTGGGTTGTTTCCACATCTTTGCAATTGTGAATTGTGCTGCTATAAACATTCTAGTGCAGATGTCTTTTTTATAGGATGTCTTTTTTTCCTTTGGGTAGATGCCCAGTAATGAGATTGCTGGATCAAATGGTAGTTCTACTTGTAGCTCTTTGAGGTATCTCCATATCGCTTTCCACAGAGGTTGTACTAGTTTGCAGTGCCATCAGCAGTGTATGAGTGTTCCTATCTCTCTGCATCCATGCCAACATTTTTTGTTTTGGGACTTTTTGATAAAAGCCATTCTCACTGGAGTTAAATGATATCTCATTGTGGTTTTGATTTGCATTTCCCTGATGATTAAAGATGTTAAGCATTCGTTTAAAATTATTTCTCTTTATGCCATGTAGTATGTAGATATTAACTGACTTTAGAAGATATTTTAATTCAGGAAAAGCATTTACTCTGGACATTGTTCCTAATAACAACATTTTTTAAATATGAAAAAGCTTGCAATATTGATTATTTACTTTTGTCCTAAAATGTCATTCTGTGTGAGTCCAAATGGTTGATTTTTTTTAAAAAAAATAAGAATTTGTTATTTGTCAGAAGAGTTGACTCTATCTTCAAGAAAGTACACCATAAGTAGTATTACTTTTTTAATGTGAGGCCAGGGACATTGACATAGAATTAATAAAAATACTAGTGGAAATAGGCACAATGAAAAGAATACTAAAATTCTTGGGACATAGTAGTTTATCAATCATCCTTGTTTGTTGATGGTTATTATAACAAATCAGAGATTCCTAATCAGGACTTTTTTAAAATGATAGAAGGCCTCAGACATATGAAACTTTAGCGTAGTAACTATATGATGTTGGTTCATTTGCTGTAAATCAATCAAGCTTGTTTTCTTGTATATTTACAATGTATAATAATAATTATAGTCATGGTTGTTGAGGGATTATTATATAATAAAATACTTAAAATGTAAATTATGGATGTAAAAGATGTTATAATCTGTAGTAATATGAATATGAATATCATCATAACTAACAATCATCAATCCCATTGACCCTGTAACTTTCTTCCAACTGTCAGGCTATTTTTACCATTTACTTTTAATAATGCTGCCATATGTGGATCAGCTTCAAATTATCTCCTATTACTTCTTACAACTTATTCTGAACCTTCTGTTCAAATGAGAAATTTGTAAGAAATAATTACCTGGCTGTACTAGTCATAAAATCAGCATGGAACCATGAACTTCAGGTCCTAGCCACTGATCTTATTTACTGAGACACCAAAAAGATTCCTTCCTTTTCCAAAAGGACAATATTGTAAGTGTGAGCATGTTTAAGCTGTATTATTACAATAAATATGTAAATGAAGACACTTACACCTGAAAGAAATCTGTGTTTGCCTCTTTCTCATATCAAATTTAATTTTATGCCAGGAGCATTCTGTTCTATTGAGTTAACCTTGTACAAGAGAATAATATTTCAGCATTTTTGTCCATGTATTTTTTTACTACTTTTAATTTCCCTCTTTGTGCTGCAGCCCTTTGATTATTCAAAATGAAAAAGAAAAGAGGTTAAAATATTTTGCTCCAGTGGAAAGAATACACAAAAAATAGTACTGTTTGTTTCAAAATAGTAGCTCTGAGTTCCAAAATACACTCTTGACTTTTACAACACAAACAATAACCTTGAAAAAAATATTGAGAGTGATAAAATTTATGTAATCTAAAGAGTCAAGTACTAGAAAACTTGCAGCATGAAGTTTGCGCTGTGAACTCTAAAGTAGGATGAATGCAGGATGCATTAGTATAGGTAACACCAGCTGCTAAAAAGAATGGACTCAAAAGGTATCAAAGCCTAAACACAATAGAAGTGTATTTGTAGCTCACCTAACTATCCAAGACAGATATTCCTTGTTGTCAAGAGACCTCCCCGATGTGGGAATCCAGTAACCTGGGCTCCTTATGTATTGTGGCTCAGTCATATTTCAGGGCCTTCCCATTGTCTGCAACTCACAGCATCCAACTGGCTGAAAGGCAAAGTGAGTGGGGAGGAAATTCACCAGCTTCTAAAAAGTCTTGCTTCCATATCACTTGCAATCTTATTCCATTTATGAGAACATTCACATCAGGAAACTAGACTATGGGGTTAATCATATCAGGTTTTTTGAGTGGTAATAATGTTTTTCTATGTCAGTAAGTGAAAGCACTAAATTATCACATGCATGAGCTAACTTTCAATGTCTAATTGGCTTATGGAGCAAATTCCCTTATCATCAGCTAGAATAACTCCAAAAGGAGCAATTGAAAGTAATAGAAGGATCTGACTCCAAGACAAAACACTTGATAATGCTGAGATCAACTATGATGAGTCGTTATGCAGCTTACAGAAAAGTATTTTAACACTCTTTGGTAGTAAGCACTTTGTTCTTGTCAATAGTTGTTTTTGTTGGAGTGTAGACAACAGTACCCCAAAATGAAGGCCTCAGAAGCAGCCTCAGAAGTTACTTCTCTGTTTTTCTCTGACCTTCTTCTGTTATCCTGTCTCTGCCCCCTCTGACTCCCCCATGGCTAGCCATAGAAACTAGAATCCCTCATCCCTAAGGCAGATCTTAGAAACCAAAATCCCTTTTCCCCAAAGCCAGCCATAAAACCAAAAAATATTACTCTAACTTTCCCTCTGCCTTTCTGTGTAAAAACTGGCCATAAAGAAATTATCTGCCCTATCTTGTTTGACTGTAGGTTGTAAGACCTCCATGCCAGTGAGGGTCCTGCCCCATACAAGAAGGAAGAAATGCATGTTCAGAGAGGCAAATAAGAATCTAGACAGGCAGGCCTTGCTTGGTTTCACAACTCAGTCTATTAACATTAGATCATACCCCTTTTGTCCAATCATATTTCTACACAGCTGTCCACACTTCGTTGAAGCTAAGCATAAAAGTGGACAATTTTCCCTGTATCTTTGGGGCATCATTCTAAGGGCTCCTGTGTCTATACATTATTTAAATTTGAATACCTTTTCTCCAATTAATTTACCTTTTGCTTAATTAAGTCACATTTGTTTATTTTTGTTTTTGTTGCATTTTCTTTTGGGGTCTTAGTCATAAATTCTCTGCCTAGGCCTATGTCCAACAGAATTTTTCCTAGGTTTTCTTTTAGAATTTTTATAGTTTCAGATCTTACTTTTGAGTCTTTAATCCATCTTGAGTTAATTTTTGTATGTAATGAGAGATAGGGATCTAGGTTAATTTTTATGCATATGGATACCCAATTTTCCCAGCACCATTTATTGAACAGGATTTCCTTTCTCCAGTGTATGTTTTTGTTTACTTTGCCAAAGATCAGTTCGTTGTAGGTATATGACTCTATTTCTGGGTTCTCTATTCTGTTCCATTAAAATATGTGTCTATTTTTATACCAGTATCATGCTGTTTTATTAGTGTAGAGTTATAGTATAATTTGAAGTCAGGTAATGTGATGCCCTGAACTTTGTTCTTTTTGCTTAGGATTGCTTTGGCTATTTAGGTTCATTTTTGGTTTTGTATGAATTTTAGGATTGTTTTCTCTATATCTGTGAAAAAAGACATTGGTATTTTGATATGAATTGCATTGAATCTATAGATTGCTTTCTGCAATATGGTCATTTTAATCATATTGATTCTGTCAATTCATGAGCATGGAATTTTTTCAATTTATTTATGTCATCTGTGATTTTATCTATCAGTATTTTATAGTTTTCCTTGTAGAAATCTTTCACCTCCTAAGTTAAATTGGTTAGATATATTCCTAGGTATTTTAGCATTTTTTTGTAGCTATTATAAATGGAATTAAGTTCTTGATTTTGTTTTCAGCTTGGTTGTTATTGGAGTATAGAGATGTTACTCATTTCTATATGTTGATTTTGTATCCTTATACTGTATTGAATTCATTTATTAAAAATCTAGGAGTCTTTTGAGGAATCTTAAGGGTTTTTAGGTATAAGATTATATCATCAGCAAATAGAAATTGTTTGACTTTCTCTTTTCGTATTTGGATGCCTTTCATTTCTTTCTCCTGTCTGATTGCTCTGGCTAGGACTTCCAATACTTTGTTCAATAGAAGCGGTGAAAGTGGGCATCCTTGCCTTGATCCAGTTGTTAGGGGGAATGCTTTCAACTTTTCCCTGTTCAGTATGATGTTGGCTATCAGTTTTTCATATATGGCTTCTATTCTTTTGAGGTATGTTGCTTCAATGTCTAGTCTGTTGGGTTTTTTTTTTTAAATCATGAAGGGATACTGAATTTTATCAAATACTTTTTCCACATCTGTTGAGAAGATCATATAGTTTTTATTTTTAATTCTGTTTTTGTGGTGAATCATATTTATTGCTTTGCTGAACTAGAAAAAAACAAATACCCCATTAAAAAGTGGCCAAAAGGCATGAATACAAATTTGTAAAAGAAAATACGCAAATGGCAAACAAAAATATTAAAAAATGCTCAAGATCACTAATCATCAGTGAAATGCAAGTTAAAACAAGAATGATATCATCTTACTCCAGTCAGAATGGCCATTATTAAGAAGTCAAAAATCGATAGATGTTGGTGAGAATGCATAGAAAAGGGAACACTTATATATCGTTGGTAGAAACTTAAATTAGTATAAGCTCTATGGAAAACAGTACAGAGATTTCTCAAAGAACTACAAATAGAACTATCATTTGATCTAGCAATTCCACTGCTAGGTGCCTACCCAAAGGAAAGGAAATCATTACATCAAAAAGATAATTGCACTCCTGTGTTTATTGCAGTACTATTCACAATAGAAAATATATGGAATTGAACTACCTAAGTGTCCATTAGCTGAGGACTGAATAAAGAAAATGTGGTATATGTATACTATGGAATAATGCTCAGCCATAAAAAAGAATGAAATCATGTCTTTTACAGCAACATAGATGGAATTGGATGCCATTATCTTAAGTGAAATAACCCAGAAACAGTCAAATACCACATCTTCTCACTTGTAAGCAGGAGCTAAATAGTTATTACCCATGGACATGGGGAATGAAGTGATAGATATTGAAGACTCAGAAGGGAGGGAGAGTAGAAGAGTGGGAGAGGGTTGTGGGATGAGAAATTACCTAATGGGTACTATGTACACTAATCAGGTGAGGGTTATACAAAAAGCCCAGTGTTTGCCACTATACAATATATCCATGCAACAAATCTGCACATGTACCTGACAAATAAATAAAAAATTAAAATAAATTTTCCTTTTGTGAATTGATTTTTCAGTGAACCTTTAGAGGGTCTAATGGAACTTTCTTCTTGGCCCCTACATCTTAAAAATTTCAATATGTGCTTATTCTTCTATTTGAGCATAGATTTTTCTATGCCTATTATCCATGGCACACTGGACATATAAGGTTTTGAGAATAAGTGAATTTTCTTTTTCTTTTTAATTGCATCTAATTTTTGCTCACCATCTATTATTAACACATAAGGTAAAAATGTGGCTGCATAGGTGTGTCTGAACCTTGACAAGTTATGTCCATCATGTTATATTCAGGAAAATATCTAGCTAGTTCCATGTTTCTGGTTTTATGTCACAAGTTTATCTTGGTGAGTAACCTGATCTTTGAAAGCTAGAAACAGAGAATTAAGAATAAAAGTACACGCTTGTTGAGACTTTACATTGTGTTTCAGCCAGAATTCTATAGACTTTCATCCAATATTTTTGTCCCCTAGTTATTCAATACAACCCTAGTATAGGTACTTCTGTGAAGGGACTTGGCAGATGAAATTAAGATAACCAGTCAACTGAATTAAAGACAAAGAGCGTATCCTGAATTATTCTAGTGAACTTGATGTAATCACATGGCCTTTAAATGTGGAAGGAGGTAGGAAAGTTAGTGGAAAAGATGCAGTGGAAGAGGAACAGAAGAGAAATGAGGCAGGCAGAAAGGGAGGTCAGAGACATTTGAAACATGAGAAGGACTCTACCCACCTTTGCTGTCTTTGAAGATGGAGGAAGGGGCCCATGAGCTAAGAATGGAGGCAGCCTCTAGAAGCCAAAAATGACCTCCACCCAACAGCCAGCAGAGAAATGGGAACCTCAATCTCACAGCTACAACAGACTGAATTCTGCCAACAACCTGAATAAGCTTGGGAGCAGATTCACGTCCCCCCCCCCCTGCCCCCAGTCTCCAGAAAGGAATGCAGTCCTCCCAACAATTTTGTCCTTGTGCAATCAGAGACAGAGTTAGCTGAGCCATGCTATGCCTTGACTTCTGACTTAGAGGGCTGAGATAATAAGGAGCTGCTATTGGAAGCTGCTAATTTGGTGGCAATTTGTTATATCAGCAAGAGAAAATTATTCATGTCTATATGAGCCAAGAAAACCAGTATTTTAACATTAGGCAGCATAAACTAGTGGAGTAGAAATGACCGACTGGTGCTTTCTGATTTTTTTAAAAACACTTTACCAAATGGGGCTTTTAAAATATCCACTAGAAAGTATATAATCAATTATCAGAGCCCAGTAATGCAACTTCAAAGTGTCTGGGGCTTACTTAGGGGAAATCAGGGAGAATGTGTAATGTCATTTGAATGAGTTTTATCCTTATGTGTAGTAACCTCATAATTTCATAGGGACAGTATAGCTGATTTCTAATTATCTTGGATTGTATCAGGGAGGTATGTTTTCAACATTTGTAGACTAATGACTTTGGTTTTTATTTGCACTCTCTCAAATTTTCAATATTTTTTTACTTTTTAAATTTTCTATATAAAATCTTTATAATGTGTTGTGCCGTAATGAAAAAAAAAATGTGGAAGTTGGAGGATAGAGGGAGAACTACAAAGAAATCCAGCTACACTTAAACAATTATGTTTTACTACTGAGTTGGTGATATTAATACATTGACAAACTGCCTTCAATCTATCTGGAGACAACACTGTGTTCATATTAGAAAATATTTTCTGAAGAGACATCTGATATATAAAAATGCTTTAAAAATCAATGAACTTTAAAAAATCATAACAGAATGATAAAGCAGCTAACTTTAAAATCTAAATGGTTTTATTTTACAACAACAAACATTTATTAAGAATCTATGTCTAATGGCCAGCAAACATATAAAAAACTGCTCAATATCTCTCATCATTAGGGAAAGGCAAATCAAAACCACAATGAGATATCACCTAACCCCAATGAGAATGGCCTTTATCAAAAAATCCCAAAACAACAAATGCTGGTGAGGATATGGAGAGATAGGAACACTCTTACACTGCTGGTGGGACTGCAAATTAGTACAACCTCTGTGGAAAAGAATTTGGAGATACCTCAAAGAGCTAAAAATAGAAATAGCATTCAATCCAGCAATAGCACTATTAGGCATCTACCCAAAGGAACAAAAGACATTCTATAATAAAGACATCTACACTCAAATGTTTATGGCAGCACAATTCATTGTTGCAAGGATGTGGAAACAACCCAAGTGCCCTTCAATCCATGAGTGGATTAATAAAATATGCTGTATGTATACAATGGCATACTACTCAATTACAAAAATGAATAGCAATCTAGCACCTCTTATATTTTCCTGAATAGAGTTTGAGCCCATCCTCCGAAGTGAGGTATCACAAGAATGGAAGAATAAGCACCACATGTACTCGCCATCAAATTGGCACTAACTGATTAACACTAAGGTGCTCACATGGTAGTAATATTCATTGGGGGTTGGGAGGATGGGGTTGGGTAAATTCACAACTAATGGGTGTGGTGAGCATTGTATGGGGGAAGGGCACGCCTCCAATCCTGGCTTGGGGGAGGCAAAGTCATAACATGTAACCAAAATGTTTGTACCCCCATAATATCCTGAAATTAAAAAAAAAAAGAATCTATGTGTAGTATCTGGGAAGCTTCCAGGATAAAATGTAAAAACAAAATCAAGTTGGAGCCAGACGGTCCTAGTTTGAATGAATTCTTCACCACTTGAAAACTTCACCACATGTGCCTTTGGGGAAGTCACTCAATCTCTTGGACTTCAGTGTTCTCATATGTACAATCAGAACAATAACTACTTCACAGAGTAGCTACACAGATTCAGTAAAACCATACATATGAACATGTCTAGTTGGTGCTTGTAAAAGAATGAATAATGGCCCCCAAGCACATATGGCTCTAATCCCTGGGAACCGTAAATGTTAACCTTTCATGGAAAAAACATCATTGTAGATTTGGTTAAGTTGAGGATCTGGATAAGGGAAGATTATCCTGAGTGAGACCTAAATGTAATCACAAGTACCCTTATAAGAAAAAGGCAGAGGGAGATTTGACAAAAAGAAGGCAATATGAACAAAGGAAGCAGAGAATGAAGTGATGGGGCCACCAGGTAAGGACAGTCAGCAACCAACAGAAGCTGGAAGAGCCAAAAAGTAACTTCCCCTGCAGAGGACCTGGCAGGAGTGCCGCCCTGCTGATACCTTGATTTCAGCCTAGTAAAACTTATTTCAGACTTCTGGTGTCCAGAACTGTGAGAGAATACATTTCTGTTGTTTGAAGCCTCCAAGTTTGTTGTAATTTGTTACAGAAGCCACAGAAAACTAATATAGAGCTCAATGAATGTTAGTTAATTTGCTTTTTTGTCTTTGGACAGGTTTTTATTTACCTCTACTAGTAATACCTCATCGGCACTTCCATTCAGTTTTCATCATTGGAAACAAGACATAACTCTGTGATACAACTCTTTCATCCTGTTGTCATGACTACTCAATAAACTGATTTGGTTAAGATTATTCCTACCCATCCGTGTGTGTTAACCACCAACTATCTGTAAGACATTGTGTTAGGGGTTATAGAAGATCCCAAGATGGACAAAGACAAAGTCACTGGCCTAAAAGAACCTGTAATCTGCTTTAGTAGCTACACATGTGTATGGTAATTTGTGTTATATGGGTTAAAAAATGAATTGGAAAATCAAAGGAGGAAAAGATTATTTCCTACTATAGATTTAAAAAATGCTTGATGGAAGAATTTACCTTTGATGAGCACCTTCAAATACATAAATATTTTGCAGGCGGAAAGACAGAGCAGGAAAGAACAGTAAAATTGGAGGAAGTATGAGAAAGATTAAGAAATGGAACAATAATAAGCCTGAGAAAGTGTTGGAAGAAGAGGCTACTTAACCAGAAGAATAGAAAGACATGTATTCATGGCAAACATGAATTGATTTCAGCTTAGTAAAACTTATTTCACACTTCTGGTGTCCAGAACTGTGAGAGAATACATTTCTGTTGTTTCAAGACTCCAAGTTTGTTGTAATTTGTTACAGAAGCCACAGGAAACTTAAATAGTGTTCAATGAATGTTAGAGTCTTGGGTATTGTCCAGTTACCTCATACAGTTTTAAATCAAGTCTGTTCTATTATTTTTAAAGATCCCACAATGTTTAATTTTTAAATACTGGAGATTCTATCAGGGCTACAAAAGACTTTGGGCAAATGGGGCATGTGGTACTAGCAGAAATACCCTAAGAAATTAACTAGATAAAAGTGAAGAAACAAAAGGAAATTCTACAGGTAATTATCTGTATATTTCGAACTATTGACTTTTAACTGTCAAATTCTGATGTGAATTTGACAAAATTGAAGTAGATGAGAATAACAAAGTATTGTAATTTGCCTGCATAGTTTTTTGCCATTGTATTTTAATATAAAGTCCCTATAACTTTAAAATATTTATTAATACATTATTAATTTCTTCTTTTCAGAAGACTATGTGGAGTCCAAAGCAGTCAAGTCATGATCTGATTTTAGTTTCAAAGTCTGTGAAAGAAGCTGAAGACAAGTCTCCACCAAACACAGCCTGCTGTGGTTTTTAGTGTGACTGTTAGATTTTCTTACACCTAAATTTTCTCTAAGTTGATCCGCTGCTGTTGGTGTTTTGGGGCTAAATTGGAAGACCAATAATCACTATGCTCTGTGTACAGTATCACTACGTTTACTCTGATGTGGAGCAAATCAGAAAAGGGAGTGAAGAACAGAAAAATTAGGCAGGTGCAGGAGAGAAGCAATTGATGAAGCCACAGAAGCGGAGAGGGAACATTAGACAATTTACTCCTGGAGGTTGTATGCGTCAACAATGGAAGAAAAAAAATGTGTGAGTCAGAGGATGGGGGAGACCTATGAAGAAATCCAGCTACACTTAAACAATTATGCTTTACAACTAAATTGGTCACTGATAAGTAAGGAAAATGAGCCCTCATGTACTCAAAAATAATTATAGGTATTCTGATATTTACTCGTTTTACCGTGTTTTTCTGGCACACGATTGTGGAACATCAGCTGCAGAATCATGCGGTCTTAACTATTTTGAAGATAAATTGCTTAAGTGAATAGATAGGAGGCCCTCACAGCTGTATAAGATTTTATAACTTATATTCAGTCATTCAGTAAATAGCATCACACTTGATTTTTGTAATGATACAGATACGGCAGGTTTCAGGTCCATGTCCTCCGTCAGGACTCTATGGATGGTATCTTGCCAGCATTGTCTAACCTCTAATTTGCAGATCTAGGACTCAAACTTAGATTCAGACAGTTTCCTATCAAACAGCTAACTGAATGTTGTACACAAAAACTGATGTAGCAATTATTTGATAAAAAAATTCATAAGTATCAGACAGTATCATATAACAATAGCAATTTTTCAAGTACTTACTATGCTCCATATAAAATTCTATGTGCTTCATCTTCACAACCACCCTATGAGGTGAGTGTTAACATTATCTCCATTTTATTGATGGAGAAATTGAGGCAGGACATGGTTGCGTAAAATGCTTAAGGTCATACAGCTAGTGTGAAACCACAATTTGAATCCAGGAAGTTGGACTTCTAACCACTAGGCATATTGTCTCAAATTCATATATGTTAAGAAACAAAATTATTTTAGATCTATTTCTACTAATAAACTAGTAAAGTTACTATTTAAATTCTGTGCTTGATTTAATTTGGAAATGATTACATTTTGCTTCTCATCAACTCATGGCCAGAAATGCTCAGCAAAATTAGAATAAAAAAGTGATTTGAATTACTGCAGACAGCCACTTTAAATAATTAAGACTCCCTGTTCCATTTTGCTTTGTATATGTAGGACCTGGCCTCTGAAGACTATATAGGGTAGAATGAAAGGACTTAGGAAATATTGTTTTCTATCAAAAGCTAAAGTCAATAGGGGCAGATTAAAAATACATTTTATTAATATTTTCTTTATCATTTCTGGTATCTTAGCTGGATTGTTAAGGCTCCAAAGTAGATCTGCTAGATAAATGTTTAACTTTCTTCTTCACTTACCCAGGAAGGATTTCCTAATGCCAATTATTTACATTTTAATAGCACAGAAGAGTGATATATCATAGATTCAGATATGTCATTTATCCCCTAAGAGAAAAAAGACCAAAAAACAAAAAAACTGGCCCCCTGGTGTTGGGCAGGGTCAGGTTGATAGTTCTGGCCAGAGAGGTGTGAGCCTTCCTCTTTCAGTGGTTAATCAGGTCCCATGAGGAAACTTAGAAGAAGAGAAGCATGGAGTGAGTGACTGAGGTTGACCCTTCTCCAGACCTTAGCAGGGAAAAGTAAAAGTTGTTTGGAGGTTTCTTTCTCCTTCATATTAAGAAAATTAGAAAAGAATTTGCACTGTAGGATTTACGTGGTGTTTCAGTCTGAGTTCTCCTGGGAAATAGAACCGCTAGGATATATACATAGAGAGAGAGGAGAAAAAAAAGTAAAAGATTTATTTAAGGACTTGGTTCATGCTAATGTGGGGGCTGGCAATTCTGATGTTTGCAGAGTAGGAGGGCAGGCTGGAAACTCAGGCAGGATTTCTATGTTAGTCTCGAGGCAGAATTCTTTCTTCTCCAGAAAACCTCAGTTTTTGCTTTTAAGGCCTTCAACTGATTGCATGAGGTCCCCCTACATTGTTAGGGATTAAGGATGATGTCCTTTACTTAAAGTCTACTGATTGTAAATGCTAATCACATCTACAAAATATCTTGAAAAGCAACATCTAGACTACTATTTGACCTAGCCAAGTTGATGCATACTTAACCATTACACTTTGTAATAGTCTTTTCAGTTTCTCTCCCTTTAACTCATTTCTATACATGAACAAATCATGTGCTCAAAACAATAAAGGTAGCTAAAGGTATAGTAATTGCCCCAAACCCTTCTTACCATACCTTTTCCCTGACCTGTTCAATTAATAGCTTCAGTTCACAACGAAATCTTGATGATTACTAACACTGTGATGCCAGTCTTTCTCTGACCCTCCATCTGGGTGAGAGGATTGTTCCTCTTCTCTCTGGATGGTCTTTGTAATGGATCTTACAGCACTGACCACATAGCCAGTCTAGACTATCTAGACTAATCCAAACTTCCAGGGAGTAGATGAGATTCTGACCCTAAAACGAAGTTTGAAATTTCCTGTGGTATTTCTTGTAATTTTCCATGGAAACTAAAAGGAGTGGTGATTTAAGACATGATTTTACCTAATCTGGCTACAATCTGTCATTTATTCCTTTCTGTGGACTATAAGAATACATAATTAGAACACTATCTACCTCTACACTTCTACCTCTCTGTTACTCTACTTCTGTCCAGTTTAGCCTTCAGCTATGGTTTGAATGTTTGTTCTCTCCAAAACTCATGTTGACATTCAATTGCCATTGGAATGGTATTAAGACATGGGACCTTTGAGAGGCTCTGCCCTCCTGGGTTGGATTAATGTCATTATAAAAGGGTGAGTTTGACCTCCTGTTACCTCTCTTGGCCTTTTGGCTTTCTGTCATGTGAGGATTCAGTTTTCCTCCCCTCTGGAGAGGACAGTGTCCAAGATGCCATCTTGGAAGAAGAGAAGATCCTCTCTACACACCAAATCTGCCTGCACCTTGACCTTAGGCTTCCCAGCCTCCAGATTTGTGAGAAATAAATTTCTGCTCTTTATCCATTATCCAGTCTGTGGTATTCTGTTATAGCAGCACAAAACAGTCTGAGACACCTTCTGTTTCTGGGTCACAATAAGATCATTTCTTCCTCAGGGATTTTGTTGATTGCGGTTCCCTCTGCTGGGCATGCTCCCTCTTCAGGATTCCAAGTGTCCTTTTCCTTTTTATCGTGCACATCCTAGATAAAAGTCCCCAAAGATGCCTCCACCTAAATTATTTCTTTCCCTCCCACACTGGTCATTCACATTTATTTAATCCCCTAGGTGTTCTTTTTTGCACTTACTGCTATTTGAAATTATCTTATTCATTTTTTGGCTTGTTGGTCTATCACCTCCCCACCCTTTCTTCTACTCCACAGTGAAGAATGAGCTTTGAGATTGTGGCTAATTCACTACTGTAACCTGGGGCCTAGAAGAATGTTCATCAGTAGGTGTTTAAAAATATTGGTTGAATGAATACATCTGGCATCATTCTGTTCTGGAAAAGGTGGAACGTAGTATTGGCCTCTCTCGAATGGGGAGGAATAGAGTGGATCACAAATGCCCAACCGTTCTCCCTGAATATGTGGGAGTCTTTGAGGTTTCATTGACAACAATCACTTCAGTTCCTCATTTTCACTTTAATTAAATGCAGGACATTTTTGTAGTCTGTAGAATTATTTTCCTAATAAGTTAATAAGAACCTTTTGTACAATCTTGATAGAATCCGGTTAGCCAAGGCAAATCTACAGAACATATTGAGGTGGGAAACTTATACATTAATTATCTTTAATTGATCTTTTTGCATCATTTTCTTATCTTTCTATGACCATTTACCTTTTAATTCCAGTTCCCCTACATTTTAATCCTGACTGTTCTTTTCGTCAGTAGAAAAGTCTATCTAATAAATCCCTATACATATTTTATTGCCTTTAGAATATTACTCCCTGTAGGAGAGTGGAAAATTGACCCTCCTGGAGCATTATATACAAATGTACAATATTTATCTTTTGCTGTCAAGTTCCTTTGACTATACACTAAGTTTGTGAGATACATTAATGTTGTGTATAGCTGAAGTTTGTTCATTTACATTGCTGTGTACTATTCCATTATATGAATAAGCCAGAATTTATTTATCCATATTAAAGTTAGAGGAGATTAGGATTATTTGAATTTAATGATCACTATGAATAAAGCTGTTATGAATGTTTGTGCACATTTATTTTAATGCACATATATATGCACTGTTGTTGGGTAAGTATGAATGAAAATGCCTAAGTCATTGGGCATCTAGATTCCAGCAGTTTTAGTGGCTGCAATACATAGATAAATCAGAACTCAATCCCAGCAATTGGACATTTAAATTGTTTCCAATTATTGGGGTGCAGTGTAAGGGTAAACAGCAATTTTATAATTTACAAAATTTTAGACAACCTTAAAAAATGGTCTAGTCAAATTATGTTAAGTTTGTATGTTATATTAAACAATGTGGTTTTTCTGAGGCACCCGAATGTTTATAGCAGCACAATTCACAATCGCTAAGAGGTGGAAACAACCCAAATGTCCATCAATTCATGAATGGATTAGTAAAATGTGGTATCTTTATACCATGGAGTATTACTCAGCTATAAGAAATAACGATGAT
>CM052441.1:64831685-64899599 GCA_028533085.1 Varecia variegata | reverse complement strand
TCTATAATAAAGACACCTGCACCCGAATGTTTATAGCAGCACAATTCACAATTGCTAAGATGTGGAAACAACCCAAATGTCCATCAATTCATGAATGGATTAGTAAAATGTGGTATTTGTATACCATGGAGTATTACTCAGCTATAAGAAATAACGGTGATACGACACCTCTTTGGTTCTCCTGGAGAGAGTTGGAACCGATTCTATTAAGTGAAGCATCCCAAGAATGGAAAAATAAGCACCACATGTACTCACCAGAAAACTGGTTTCCCTGATCATCACCTAAGTGCACATTTGGGAATAACACCAATTGTGTATTGGATAGAGGTAGGGGTTGGGGGGAGGGGATGGGTGTATACCTACATGATGAGTACAATGCGCACTGTCTGGGGAATGGACACGCTTGAAGCTGAAACTCGGGGGAATGGGAGGGACATGGGCAATATATCTAAGCAGAACTTTTGTACCCCCATAATAAGCTGAAATAAAAAAAAAAAGATTTTACAACATCTTAAAAAAAAAAAAAGAATTTACTCAAGGAGTAGAGAAAAATTCAATGATAATTCCTTTCTTTATGACCAGCACTTCATTTGTTAACTGACCAAAAAACATCTCTTAATTTTGCCTGCATAATAAGTCCTGGATGAAGTTCTGGAAGCAACTCTGGGCATGGAGTTAGGTGAACTGCCTTCTCATCTTACCATTGTGATAGATTATTGATACAGCCTTTCTCTTATTTATATAACTTCTCTGGGATTTGGTTTACTCATAAATAAAATGAGAAATTTAGACTAGATTATCACAAAGTTCATTTCAAATCTAAAGTAAGCTCTAATATCACTTTTAATATAATATTCATACTCCCTCATTAATTTTACCTGTAGGCTGTATTGACTTTTGTAGGAACCAGTAAGTGGTAAATATTTTCAACTACATTGAATATAACAAATTACCTAGTATGTTATTAGAGAAGTCCAAAATTATTTCTGATAATTTTCTGGCATGAATAATTATTCTCCATATGGAGAAGAGATTTTTATCTGAGCATTCATCCTCTAATTGTCATTTTAATAAATTAGATGTACAGCATTGCAGTTGCTATTTTAAGGCATTTAATTAGAGGAATGACATATTGAGAACACACCACAAATCTACAATCAGAAAACACTTTATTATGCACTCTAAAGACACAAGTTTTTAGTGATTTTTGTACAAGAAAGAACTCTAAGAATTTCAGAATGCAGGGTGACTGTATGAGTTGCAAAAGGAGCAGAGATAAAATTAAAATCCTACATTAGATTTGAGAACAAGTGCACCCAAGGTATTTGCTGTTGTTTAGGTGCTTTCAGAGAGCAATATCACTTTCATTTTCTTTGCTTTCACACGGGTTTGGCATCAGCCTTCAGATACTAAATACATGGTTTTTTTTTTAAATTTCAGAATATTACTGAGGTACAAATGTTTTGGCTACATAAATTGCTTTTGTAGAGTTTGAGTCAAAGTTATAAGTGTGCCCATCATCAGATGGTGTGTGTTATACTCGTTAGTTGTGATTTTACACATCCCCTCCTCCCCGCTCCCACCTACTTGATTTCCATTGAGTTTTAATACCATATGTACACATGAGTGTTGAAAGAACTAAAAGTAGACCTATCATTTGATCCAGAAATCCCATTACTGGGCATTTACCCAGTGGAAAAAAAAAAGCCATTTTACCAAAAAGACTCTTGCACTCAAATGTTTATTGCAGCACAATGTCACAATCACAAAGGTATGGAATCAACCCAAGTGCCTATCAATTCATGAGTCCATTAATAAAATGTGGTTACATGCATACCATAGAGTACTACTCAGCAATAAGAAAAAATGATGAATTAATACCTTTTGTAACAACCTGGATGGAACTAGAGACCATTCTCCTAAGTGAAGAAGCATCACAAGAATGGAAAAACAAACCCCATATATACTCACTATTAAATTGGAACTAACCAATCAGCACTCATGAGCACATATGGAATTAAAACTCAACAGTAATCAAGTGGGGAGGCAGGGAGAAGGGAATGGGTGAAATCATACCTAACATGTACAATGTACACTATCAGGGTGATTCTTTGACTCAAGTTGTACAAAAGAAATTCATATAGCCAAAACATGAATTTGTACCCCTGTTATATTCTGAAATAATAAAAAAAGAAAAAAAAAGAGAAAATTAAACCCAAAGTACATAGAAGAAAGGAAATAAAGAACAAATTACAAGTAAAAAAATAAAAATAAAAGATAATGTATAGTAATCACTTAGCATTATACTAGTACATAGTAGGTACTCAATAAAATGGTGGCTAACCTGTGTTTTATTCTTTAATGTATATACAAAAATAATACAAAATGCAACAATATATATTCAAGGACAGTGTGTCTGGTGAATACTCCAATCCTGGCTCAGTCTCCTTTCCAAATGGTGTTGGGATCATGCTCATTCTTTATTTGTGTGAGTGTGTTCATGGGGAAAAGCTAGGAAGACATTTCCCTGTGAGACTTTGGAATCTCTATTAGTGAACAGCCAGGTTTCACTGTCTTTACATTTGTATTTGTTGTGATAGTATATGTCAAGCCAAAATACTGTTTTTTACTACTCTATAAATAATTTAACTCCATATTTTATATGTTTTACAACCTGACATAATAAATATGAGTCCAAATGTTTCAAAATTGTTTTGAAAGGAGTTTTCAAAAATTGAGAGATTGTGATTTAGCAAGCATAGCCTGCCTCCATGATGGGACAAGAAATTATTACAGAATATTTATACCGAAAAAGAAGATGTCTTCCAACCACAAGATTCATTGTCAGTATCATATATATATGCACACACACATATGTATATGCCTGTGTCATTCGTTATGGAGGTCAGTATACTGTCATATTAAATTATATCATTTAAATTACTCTGATATTAAACTTTAATTTATACTTGACAATTATCATGAATATGCGTTTTAAGAAATAGCAAACAATGCACTAGTAATTAAAACACTTTAAATATTAACACATTTAATATGTTTAATCTCATAACAATCTATGTGATAAGGACTACTATTATCTCCATTTTAAAGATGAAGAGACTGAGGCATGGAGAATAAGGAATAGAGTCACAATTTGAAACCAAGCAATCTGGCTTCAGAGTCAATGTGCTTAACTCCTAAAATAAAAAATAATAATAATAATAATTTCATTATTTTTTAGGCATGAATAAAAGAACCAGCACAAAATGGGTCAATGCTTTGAATAAATTTAAATGTAGCATGACACATCTCTAAGTATATATCATTTACTAGATTTAAAAAGAACAGAGATGCTAATCACCCCAAAATGACTAGAATAATCACATGAAAAAATTCTTTAAAATGTGAAGGAACAAGTGGATGTAAAATATAATTAAGATAAAGTTTCACTGTCTCCACTTCACCTTCCAGAGACCAAAAGGTAAGAATCTGTTAATTCTGTTTTTTCATTTGCAGAAGAATTCTGTGAGCATACTCACATTCATCACTGCATATATTTTCACACCAGATCTGTTCGTAGAAGAAACAGTCACAATTTACTGCCCATTACATTCTGAGGTGTTAAATACATATTTGAAAGTTTAATGATTTTCTTAAAAACTTTAAGCTGCTCTGACAAAGTCTGCTACATAAATGAGACAATAAAAGTAATAAATGTTAGCGTATCAGATTCTACATATTTACATTAAATATAAATTCTGTGGCTATTATCAAAAGGCAAAAAATAAGAAATGATAGTAAGGATGTGTAGAAATGGGAACCCTTGTGCACTGCTGGTGGAAATATGAATTAGTACAGCCATTATAGAAAATAGTATGGAGTTTCCTCAAAAAAATAAAAATAGAACTACCATATGATCCAGAAATCCAACTACTGGGTATATAGCCAAAGGAAAGAAAATCTGTATGTAGAGGAGATATCTGCACTCCTATATTTATTGCGGCGGTGCTATTCACAATAGCTAACATATGGAATCAACCTGAGTGCCTATCAAAAGATGAATGGATAAAGAAAATATGTTATATATACATACAACAAAATACTATTCAGCCATAAAAAAGAATGAAACCCTGTCATTCACAGCAACGTGGATGATCTTGGGGGACATTATGTTAAGTGAAACAAGTTAGGCACAGAAAGATAAACACTGAATGTTCTCACTCACATACAGAAGCTAAAAAGGTTGATTTCACAGAAGTAGAGAATAGAATAATGGCTACTAAAGGCTGGGAAGCGTAGAGGGGAGGGGGATAAAAAGAAGTTTGTTAATGAATACAGAATTATAGCTAGGTAGAAGGAATAAGTTGTAGCTATAGTACTGTAGGGTGACTATAGTTAATAATTTATTGTATACTTAAAAATAGATGAGAGGATTCTGAATGTTCCCTAGACAAAGAAATGATAAATGTCTGAGGTGATGGATATGCTAATTACTCTGATTATTACATATTGTATACATACATAGAAATATCACACTGTACCCCATAAATGTGTATAATTAAAAATAATAATTTAAAAGTTTTCAAAAATTTCTGGAAATTTGGAAACATTTAATAACAAAATTAACTTTTACCTAGAAATATTATTTAATCTAGTTAATGCGAACAGCAAAGCCAATGGCAAATTTATTAATTTGGTTTCTAAAATGTAAATGCATATTATTTGTTACTAAAACAAAGCACTCAAAATATAATGTGTATGGCAAAAAATTTCTGATCACTAACATTAACACTGATCAGCTAAAATACAACTTATTAACCTCAGGTTTTCAAATTTTCAATTTTCAGTGTGAGAAGGGGAATAGAAACAATTCTCTCAGTAGGAAATGTAGAAGATAGCAGAACACTGAAGTATTGAAAAAGCTGTTTTGTAGAAGAATGAATGCAGGCTCTATACCCTATTATCCACGTTCGATATACCCTACTTACACACCTGACTTATTTGACTTTTGCTCTTTCTAGTTAACGAAAAATGAACATGATATTTTAATTAGCATAAATATGCAGGTATGCAATATTAAAATATATATGTAGTGCTTGGGTTAACTCTCCAGACTATAGTTTGGGTTGAATAAATAACTGAACATATTGAGAAAGAAATTCAGAGGTCATCAAACAACTATTGCTAATTATTGAACAGTGTGTATATTCAAAGGTGAATTCAATCATATTTTAATTCCCTTTGTGCAATATAGAAGTGAGAGAGAAAAAGAGGGAAATTTTTTTCATGTCACTTTTTCTTTTCTTTTCTAGAGTTTCCTATTGATTATGTCTTTAATAATTTCTATCTTTTTATTAATATTCTCTATTTTGAGACATTGTCATCATACCTTCCTTTTTTCTTTCAGTATAGTTTTAGTTTCTTGAACGTATTTATAATAGGTACTCAGAGTCTGTCAAGTATATCTGACATCTGGGTCTTCTCACTATTTAGGCTAATAGGAAGAATCATTAAGAAAAAAGCTTTAACACTGCTGTCCCTATCTGCTTCCCTGGCATTTTTCTGTGAAAAATTTATTATTTCTATTTGCAAAATCTTTTCTGAATTCAGAACCCAACGTCACTGGTGCCAAATCTTATGCAATATGTATTTATTGTGCTCCTAAAATAAGCCTCATCTTGATGAGATCCAAACTACTACAAAAAAATCAGTATTCATATTTTATTCACAATTTACACCCATGTTTGTTTAGTCAGCATTTTGAGTGCTTTGCATTTCTATGTTTCTTTATGGACAGGAAGAAAATAAGATAATTCAACTCAAGTATTCTGATTATCAAAATTATTGTCAAGTTATGTGACCATAAATGGTGATTCGTGTGTGTGTGTGTGTGTGTGTGTGTGTTTCCGTGTGTGTATGTGTTTGCTTTTACTTTGGTACTTGCAATCCAAATATGGACTTAGATATATATCTTTAAAAAAAAAGCAGTTTTTACTGCTTGCTTTTCTTTTCTGTGTATGAGGTGCACCTTTCTGTTTCTTTGCATGGGTCTTAATTTTTTGCTAAAAACTGAACATTTTAGGTAATATGGTAACTCTGGATACTGATTTTCCCTGCACCACCTCCTCTCTGGGACTTGTTTGCTTGCTTGTTTGTGTGGTGACTTGGCTGGAATATTTTATTGAAGTCTATTTCCTTTGCAGTGTGCAGCCTCTGCTGTTGCTCCTCACAGTCACTCTGGCATGGCAGTGGTTCCAGGAGGGCTCTCTTTGTCCCTTCCCTGATTCCCCTGTTAAACTGTCTGCCTAGGTGATTATCACATCCAGCTGTTAGCTGCCACTATTTTTTGGCCAATTTCTCTATTGTTTTCCACAATGCTATAAGTATAAATCATGCTATATCTGACCAAATTAAATTTGGGCTCCTATGCATGACACTAGTATTTGAGGTTTGTTCCAAACTCAGGAGGAATCTTCTTTCTTGTGTCCTTCCCTGATTCTCTGACAAACTTGTGGCTGGTCTAAAGTTTAGCTTGTTGGTATCACAGAGGTATGAATGACATAATTCCTTATCACCAAAATGTCATTATCAAGAGTACCCTTAGGTTTAACCTTCCTCACTCACTGAAGTAAAGTTAATTTCCTTGAGGTTAATTTCCTTGAGGAGAGCTTCAGAGCTCTTTTTATGGGATAGCACTCTGTTTTATGTTTTTATGCCTCTGTCCTTGGGCAAAACATCTGTGCCACTGCTCAGGAGCGAGGGGCAAAGACAATGGCTCACTTCTCTCCTGTACATCTCTGCCTTAGGAGAAGGATGCTGGGAGGGGCCTTTGGTTTTCTGTGCTTTGTCTCCCAGGCTGGAAACTCTGCCCCATAAGAGCACTGAGAAGAAGTCTATTGAGGACCCCGTATTCTTGGACTATCACACTGGGTTAAAGTTTTTCCTCTATGAACAGGGTTTGGGCAGAGGAAAAGAACCCTAGATTAGACATTTCCATTCCTGTTGTATGGAATACATCTTCTGCAACATGAAGCTCGTGAGGAAAGTAGAAGATAAGAAATCCTAGTGGCCTCCCCCTTCTGGGTAGATACTGTGTCCTTTGGGAGCTGAAGAGAGAGGGAACCCCATCTTCTTGGCCACATCCACTCTGAGTAGAGCTTCCATCATGCTGAGCTTGATGCCACAGATTCTCACTACACACACACACACACAAACACACACACACACACACACACACACACAGTCCACCCTCTGTATCTGTGGGTTCCTAATCCGTGGATTCAACCAACTGTAGATCAAAAATATCTGAAACAGTAAAATTGCATCTGTACTGAATATGTACAGACTTATATTTCCTGAACTATACAGTATAACAACTATTTACATAGCATTTACATTGTTATTTGGCATTATATGTAATCTAGAGATGATTAAAAGTATATGAGAGGATGTGCACAGGTTATCGCAAATACAACACCATTTTTATTTATTTATTTACTTTTTTAGACACAGGATCTCACTCTGTCACCTAGACTGGAGTGCAGTGGTGTTATCATAGCTCACTGCAGCCCCAACTCCTGGGCTCAAAAGATTTTCCTGCCTCACCAGTAGCTGGGACTACAAGCACACGTCACCACACCTGGCTATTTTTTTTTTTTAGAGAATCTTGTTATGTTGCCTAGGCTGATCTTGAACCCCAGAAGTATTTTCTATAGGGAACTTGAACATCCATGGATTTTAGTATTTGAGGGAGGTCCTGGAACCAATCCCCCGTGGATACCAAGGGATGACTGGTATATACATAATATTTTTTTCTTACCAGATATGGTTATTTCCTTGGGGAGAGAGTACATGGAGATCCTCACCCTGCCACTTTGGACTCACCTTTATGTTTTAACGTTTATATTTTTGGGGGCTTAAAGCACTCATGGAGTCTTAATTATATTTCCAAGAATAGTCTGCAAAATTAGTGAAGCTTTTAACATATATGATGAGAAGTAGGTTATATATTCCTTTGCTATTGAAGAATTACTGTTTAATAGACTATAAAACCCCCTTTATAATGACAAAATAATTTGATGAGTTTCAGGAGATTAAATTAGTATGCTCACCAACTTATAATTAAATAACTCATAAGCAAAACATACCAAATAATTTATTTGTGTTTTACAAAGCTTCGAGAACTGAGCAAGTGAGCAGTATTTTATGTTAACTGTTCATTTGCCTCTGACAAAAGTGTGTCCAATTGCAAAGAAAATTCATTCTCTTCAGCTGCCCTGCGAACCAGTCAGAACCAGAATATCAGAAGAAGCTATTCATAAGTAGGCATGAGTTTAACCATTTGTAAAGTGAAAGAAAACAAAACACCTATATATTTTGTCAGGTCAGATCTAGGGAAATAGAAAAAGAAGACTCTTTTTTAAAAGTAATATGTCTAAGTCATCTGAGTCAATATATTCCACTGAGGTCCTGAGATAATACAAATTGCTGAAAACTAAATATGCTTTTGAAAATACCTAAAAGCAAATACATAATGTCTGAGATTTTTAAATGAAAAGTTCTGTGTGAAACATAGTGTGGTAAATTATGAGTACTGTCCATGGTTAGTTCTAAAATTTTGCTTTTTCAATCTGTGTTAAGCTTTCAATCTCCAGCTTATGGCCAGTGAGGGGACGGGCACAAACACAAGCATAGATATACACAAAAACACAACACGTGAACACGGAAACACACACACACTCTCTCTCTCACACACACACACATCTGATACAAAGGCAGGAACTGCCTAATACATTTAGTTGTCTTCTCTCAGATTTTCTGTGTGTGTGTGTGTGTGTGTGTGTGTGTGTGTTCTACATTTTCACTACAGTGTGTATAGCTGCAGATTTCTCCTTATTCAACATTCTTCACATTGCATCTGTTTCTTCATTTTGAATACAAAAATCTTTCATTAATTCTGGAAAATTCTCATTCACTTTCTCTTCCTCATTTCTCCTACTTTATCCTTCTGAAGTTGAACATTTTTATTCTACCATCTATATCTCTTGTTTCTATTTATTGTATCCTGATTCCACTCTCTGCTACATTAGAGTGATCTCAGATATATATTCCAGTTCAGTGGTACCTTTTCATCTGAGACTAATTTGCTCTTTAACTCAACTATTGAACATTTAATTTTAAGTGTTTTATTTTTCATTTCCAGTTGTTATTTTTAAAATTGGTGTTTTCTTTTCCTTTATCTTACTTATCTGATTATCACTATTCTCACTTTTCTCTCCAGTCAAATCATCCTCAGTTCTTGAAGTATAAATTTTCCTGTTATTGCATCCTTTGGGTTTAAAATTCACCAAATTGTTCTTCATTTTTATGCCTAGAATTTTGGGAATTGTGTTTACCAGGAAGGCAAACACAAATATTTCAACCATTAAGAATTTAAAAACAAAACAACAACAAATCTCTGTACTTATTAAGGAAATGGCTAGCAAAGGGAACAGTCATTCCCTGAACTCTAAGTCACTAGTGCCTCTAATATAGTGGTTCTTAATTCTAAAAAGTCTTTGTGTGTTTTCACCCCAAGTGCCCATCCATACATGAGTGGATTAATAACATGTGGTATATGTATATTATGGAATACTACTCGACTACAAAAAAACAATGGTGATCTAGCATCTCTTATATTATCCTGGATAAAGCTTGAGCCCATCCTTCGAAATGAGGTATCACAAGCATGGAAAAACAAGCACCACATGTACTCTCCATCAAATTGGTACTAACTGATCATCACTAAGGTGCTCACGCAGTAGGAATATTCACTGAGTGTTGGTCAGGTGGAGGGGTTGGGGTGGGTAAACTCACAACTAATGAAGACGGAGCTCACTGTACAGTGAAAGGGCATGCCTCTAGCCCTGGCTTGGGTGAGGCAAAGGCATTACTTGTAACCAAAATGTTTGTACTCCCATAATATTCTGAAATAAAAAAATAAATAAATAAATGCCTTTGAATATGCTGTGAAAGCAATAGCTCTTTTCTGTGCAGATACACAAACCCAACAAGAAGACAAAATTTCGGGAGATTCTAGGAACTTCTAGGGGACCTAGACTATGGATGAAGAATCTCTACCCTAGTGCATTTTGCTAAATGTACCTCAATAACTGTGATTGGGCAAGTTGTTCGCTAAGGAAGAAACTAAGGTATTTATGAGTTAAATGATTCACAATACTCTAACAGGGAGGTAATTTTCAGAATATTTATAATTTCCTAAGACATAAAAGTAGAATGTAGAATTTAAAGGTAATATCTGGGAGATGCGGTGGTTCACACCTGTAATCCTAGAACTTTGGGAGGCCAAAACAGAAGGATCACTTGAGTCCTAAAGTTTGATATCACCCTAAGCAACATATTGAGATCCCTGTCTCTACAAAAAAAGTCAAAAAATTAACTGGGCATGGTAGTGCACACCTGTAGTCCTAGCTACTTGAGAGGCTGAGGCAGGAGGATCGCTTGAGCCCAGGAGTTTGAGATTGCAATGAGCTATGATCACATCACTGCACTTGAGCCTGAGGGACAGAGAGAGACTCTGTCTATAAATAAATAAATAAATAGATAGATAGATAAATAAATAAATAAAATCCCAACTATCAAAGGTCAGAAACAGAGAAGTATGAAAAATATTTTTAATCCCAAACCTGGATCAAGATTCATCTTCAATTTGTACCAATTATATAATCTAGGAGCTTTCATGGTAAAAAGTAAAAGCAGCAAAATGGAGAGATTTTTCTGGCTTTTTTCCTCAGTCATTCCAGATTCCTTCTTTCATTCATATACACAATCATTTCTTAACTCCTGGTCTTACACAGAAGGCACATAATCATAAATTAAAAATCAGAATCTCTTCTAAGATTAAGTACAAAAGAAGTAATTACGTTTATTAAAATAATAAAATGACTAACATTTACTGCATTCTTAGTTCTGTACTAAGTTATTTATATGCATTATATAAATTAATCCATGAAAAAAACCTAAAAGACACCTTCCCATATGTTACAGATGAGAAATCAGAGGACAGAGAG
Source organism: Varecia variegata (assembly GCA_028533085.1). Taxonomy (NCBI): domain Eukaryota; kingdom Metazoa; phylum Chordata; class Mammalia; order Primates; family Lemuridae; genus Varecia; species Varecia variegata. The sequence goes on along the minus strand of CM052441.1, from coordinate 64,888,530 downwards.
GCTAATTTGCCATGGCTACTAAATGGTAGACTTCGGATAGAACCCAGGCAAGCTGAATTAAGGAGGAGGATTTATGGTAGGTTTGGAAAAATTAACATCTTAACAACAAAGAAAATTGAAGAAAATAGAGCATTTAGTGCAAACTGGGACCAAAGAAAACCATTCTAAGAATAAATAAGCATGGGCCGGGCGCGAGGACTCGCGCCTGTAATCCTAGCACCCTGGGAGGCCGAGGCAGGTGGATTGTTTGAGCTCAGGTGTTCGAGACCAGCCTGAGCAAGAGCGAGACCCCCGTCTCTACTAAAAATAGAAAGAAATTATACGGACAGCTAAAAATAATATATACAGAAAAATTAGCCGGGCATGGTGGCGCATGCCTGTAGTCCCAGCTACTCGGGAGGCTGAGGCAGGAGGATTGCTTGAGCCCAGGAGTTTGAGGTTGCTGTGAGCTAGGCTGACGCCACGGCATTCTAGCCTGGGCAACAAAGTAAGACCCCTTCTCAAAAAAAGAATAAATAAATAAGCATGTAAACAAGCTTTAAGATGAGAAAAAACATGGCATGTTTGGAAATTTTAAAGTAGTTCAGTCTGGCTTGTCAAGATGTGCAAGGCTAGGTACAGCAAAGAGAAGATATTCAAGAGCTAAGAGGGCATCGTGAAAAAAATCTTGAGCCCGATAATGGGGTTACTATATTTTAACTGCAATGTAGAATTATGCACAGGTTTTAAGTTGGGGATGACATAATTAGAGTATAGGCAATAGATCAGAGGGAAGCCAGATCAATTTGAATGTCACTATGATCACTGACATCAGTGATTGTATTTATTTTCACCAGAGTAGTCAGTGTGATGGCAGAAAAGCTGGACAGATTTGAGAATAAAAGAATAGAAGGCAAATTGGGCAAGACATCTAATCTCTTGGATATTGGAGTAGAAGAAAAATAAATAGTGTGGATGACACTCAGGTTTCTAGCTTGAACAACCAGGAGAATGGTGGTGTCATTTTAGAACATAAGAATAGGGATATATTTGTGAGGTATATGATGGTTTTATTCACATTATAAATTAGGTGATTGATCCATTCAGGGAATTGTGAACTAGGGAATCTGGTATTAAAATCTGAACTTCATTCCAGAGATTGAAACCTGACATGTTGACTGAAGACTCAAGAAATCAGAGATAACAGAGTGTATGAGATTGTTAAAGAAGCAGCTTGGAATGAGAAAAAAATTTTGCCCAGAACAGAAAACTGGGCAAAAAAACATTTCAAAGTACAAAAAGGGAAGAAGAGCTTTAGAGATGATAGGGAATGAAGTAATCTGAAAAAAGAAAAAAAAAATCTGGAAACAGAAAATGGAAAGCTAATTTCAAATTTGTTACTAGAGTTGTAAGAAATGAAACAACTAAAATGAATAAACTTCGAAGAGTTATAACTTTAATTTTACTTTCCCTTTTTACTTATGATAAAAATGAGTAGAGGATTGAATATTGCTCCAAACTTCAAAATAGGATCTGAACATGCTACCTAAATTGGTACTAGCAGAGGCAAGCTTAGGGAATATGATAAACCAACTAATGTAGTGCTCCCTTTATGTAAAAAAATTCTCTACTGAAAAGAGAAAATAAAAGCAAGAAAATGTGATTCCTAAGATAAATAAATCATATTCATCAGTTAGAAGAGGAAGCAGATATAATGAATCTTATTCAAGTTTTATCACTATAAAGATATCCAAATGAAAAAGCAAACATGAAAAAGGCAAATCTAAGTACAGTTGCCCCTCAGTCTCTGTGCAGGATTGATTCCAAGATCTGTGGATACTAAAGTACCTTGTATAAAATGGCTTAATACTTGCATATAAATGGTGCACATACTCCCATATACTTTAAATCATCTTTGGATTGATTATAATATTTAATATAAAACAAATACTATGTAAATATTTATACTGTATTGTTTGGGGAATAACGGCAAGAAAAAAAGGTCTGTATGTGTTCAGTACAGATGTAATTTTTTAAATATTTTCAATCTATGAATGCAAAACCCTCAAATACTGTGGGCTGACAGTACTGAATCAAAATACAAGAAAAAATCTCAAAGAATTAAGGATAGTTGTCCTTGCTTTGACTTAAAAAATCAATTATAGATACCCAATTTTGATCACTATTTACTTAAAGGTCAGTTAACATAGCCATAAATATGTATTTAATGTAGAGCTTTTTCACTTTTAGAAAGAAAAATATATAGCAACAATTATTTGATATTTCCCTGGAAAAGGAAACCAGCGTTTCCTAGTTTCTCTTTACTTCCCCATTCATAGGTTCTTTTTCAACATGATTACAATGTCAACACCTTTGTTCCTTAGGTTGTCAAAATAAGGAACCAATTTACTAGGTTTTTCTTTTAATAGTTTAATAATGAAAATCTGACAAAATGTTATACTTTATCAAAAGCACTAATATAACAAATAATTACTATTTTAAAATGTAGCAATCTGTAACTATCTAAAACTAACATATGGATTAAATTAAATTATAATAATAACCCAATATTTTTAAGGGAGGAGTAGAATTGAACTAACTCAAAATTATTAATTAATCAGTTAATTAATTGATATAAAGGAGTAAGTAGCCAGATATAGCAAAACATATAACAAGAAAAAGAGGACTTATATTAAAAAGGTATGATGCAATGCATTCAAATCAATAAATAATAAATTAATAATCAGATAGGCCAGTGGAACAGAACAATATGAAAGAGATCACAGAAGATGTGTAAATGTAATATATAAACAAAATAGTAGTTCAAATCATTGTAAAAAATAATGAATAAATGCCAAGTATTAAATAAAGTTGAAAATTTCTCTCATCAAATAAACAAATATATCCCTAGTGGACTAAAAATTTAACGTGAAAATAAAACAGTATTTAAAGGATAAAAATGTATCTTCTAATAATAGGTGAGAACTTCTTAATCAAAACAAAAAATTACTGAAATATAAAATAAAATAGTCTGTTTGACTACGTAAAAATTAAAGCAATTGTATAGAAACATATGTATAAGTATAGCCAAATAGATAAATGAAAGAATTATTTAAAATGAAGAGTGCCCTGTGCACTGTCTGGGGAATGGACACGCTTGAGGCTCGGACTCGGGGGATTGGGAGGGACATGGGCAAAATATCTATGCAGAACTTTTGTACCCCCATAATAAGCTGAAATAAAAAAAAATTAAAAAAAAATAAAATAAAATAAAATAAAATATTTTCAGTTTCTTTATGTATTAAAGGCCCATATTAACCAGAAATTCATCAGAAAAGAATCAGAAACCCAATAGAAAGTTGGGCAAAAGATCTAAATAAATAATTCACAGGAGAGCAAATCCAACTGACCAACAAGCACAAAGGTACTCAAGTTTACTGGTGGCAATAAAAATGTAAATTGAAGTAACATTGAGAGATCTTGTTACACCCATCAGATTGCCAAAAGTTAAACGGAAATATCACCTATTGCTTCTAGGGAAGGGGAAATATATGTATATTTCTATGAATATGTAATTTGTCACTACATTTTGAAAAAGCAGTCTGACTACATCCATCGAAATAAAAAAATATGTCCATATCGCCTAGCAATTTTAATACTGGAAACATGTCCCATAGAAATAAAACCAGTAATAAATAAGATATGTTTATCAGGCTGTTTATTTTAGTATTCAAAGCATAGAAAAAACTGAAAATAAAGTCAATGAACATTAAGGAGAGAATGGAGTCAATAAGATATCTTTTACTCTTGGAAAGTTATAGCCATTAATAAAATGAATTGGACATTTGCCTGATATTCCAGGCAGTACTAATAAGTGATCAAAGTAAAATTTAGAGAAGAATATGTAACACGATCCCATTAAAAAATAAAATAAAAACAACACACTTGTGTCTCTTGAATATAAATGTATGCGTATGTGTATTTACGTTGATGTTAAATGTTAAATGAAGAGAAAAGTACTGTAAGTTCTTAATGTGGATTACATGTTTTGAGAGGGGAGGGTGGGTGCCACAAGAGATTTTTAGAGGAAGAGGAGGGGTAAAGCAAGTTGAAAATATTGCTACCAAAATAATTCTATTATGAAATGATATACTCCCACTTATTAAAATATTTATATATATAAATATATAATATGTTATATATCACACACATATGATTTTAGCAAGTGGAAAAAATACAATAATCTAAATCTGGTGAATTTCATGGTATATTTTCAAAAGTTGAAAAGAAAGTTGAAGAATAATATGTATAGCATAGTTCTATTTTGGTAAAAACAATAGACACATGTATTTCCTAAATATGTTTGTAATATGTATAAAGTAAAAGAAAGATCAGGAAATTATATAAGTGGCTATGAACATGGGAATTAATGAAATGGGTATGGTTTGAGGGAGTAATTAATTTTGCTTTCATGATACTTTATAATGAATTTCCTGACTTGTTGCAACAAGCATGTATTATTGTAATAATTTGCAAAATAGTAAAATATTTAACTGCTGAATTTTGCATTATATTTTGTTACCTTTTCATCTCAGCCTACTCTTATTTAAGGTTTTTATTTATTGTCTCTATTGAGGATACCAAGCTAACTAAAATTTTTTTAATGAATTTATAGGAAATTATATAAGGTTACGTTTCTCCTAAGACTTCATTCTTTAGTATATTCTCTCATTTATTTAACAAATTTTATTGAACATTTGCTATGTGCCAGACTCTATGCTAGGTTGGTTATGTCATACTATGTGAAGTAGATATAGTCTTTGTCCTTGGAGACTACACTCCAAGGCAGGGAACTGTTATTGACAGTTAATGAACTTTATAAAAATATATACATATATAAATGAAGCAAATCTTAATGAAGGAAATGCATAGAATATTTCAATCAAAATTAACAAGTTGGGGAGGAGGGCCACTTAGATAAGCTGGAAGGTACCGCTCCTTTGAGCAAGTACCATTTAAACTGTGACTAGGAGAAGGGAGAATATTCTAGGCAGAAGGAACTGAATGTGCGCAGGTTTTCAGATGGAAACAAATGTTTATGTTTGACAAGAACTGAAAAAGGATCAGTATGTCTGAATGCAGAGTCATAAGCAGGGACAGATCATATGGGATCTTAAAGGCTAGAAGAAGAAGTTTGGATTTTACTTCCCATAAAATAGAAAACTTAAATATCTAAAGTTATGACATGACAATATAATTTAATTAATATTTTTATAAAAATAATTCTGGCTCATCTGTGGAGAATAGTTTGGAGAAGAGTAAGAGTAGAAGTAGGACAATGTTTTAGGAGGCTCTTGCACTAATTCAGGCAATAAGGCATGGTGACCTGGGCTAGGGTATTGACATTTGTGTTAAAGCAAAGTGGATGGATTTAATATATATGCGTTTGGAGTTAGAACATATAGTACTACACAGAGGGGGAAAAGAAGTGGAAGAAAGAAATCAAGGTTTATTTCTATATTTATAGATTGAGCAGTAGGTGAAGGGCTATGTCATTTACTAAGATGGAGAAAATCTTGGGAACACATTTAGTTTGGTTACCCGACAGAATTTGAGTATAAGTAGTTTACTTAGGAAGTGATCATATATTTGACTGAGTAGATACAAAATGCAATTATTGCTAATGGCATCTCTTTTGAGAATTTTGTCCATTTAAAGGAGATGAAAAAGAGGTCATGCAAGAAAATTTTGAAGATTGAATTCCTAAAGCATGTTTATAGATTAATGGGTATGATATCAATGGTTCAGATCCAAATCTCAGTCACTTGTGCTACAGAAAATGTTTTCTACCTGTTTACTTATCCTTGAATGATGATGGATATACACATTTCTAGAAGTTACTAATGAACAGTTTGCATAGATTCCCCTGTGGCCTTTCTCACATTCTAGTAATATGTTTATTAAATTCCATTGTTATAACTATAGCTGGAGATTAGATTGTTGTCCACAGCTCCTGGATCAGTTCCCAGTATTCATTCATCCATCTATCTGCTCATCCATCGACAATTCATCCACCTGCTAGTCATCATATATTTTTGTACTGCTTACTGTGTGTAAGAAATTAAACTAGGGTGGTCCTTCCAGACTTAGCCATCTGAAGTCCTGATGTCTGATCTTTCATCTTCTTCCTTGCTCTTAACTAATTCAGAATGTGAAAAATAAATAAAACACAAAAAAATCCATCTCCTATATGAACTGTATGAGATCTGACCCCTTCTCCTTTACCTTCAAAGGTAGAAACTGTAACAGATTTAATCTAATGATTAAATTAGAAAAAATAATTTTATGCATACAGTTAAAAGACAAAGTATTAATTCAAACTGTGAAAATGTATGTAATATATGTCAAAATATGACTGATATTCTTAAAACATGAAAAAAATTTAAAAATCAGTTGGAAAAAAGATTACCAAATAGAAAAATGATGAACAGGCAATTCTACAAAGAAATAAAAAAGCAGATGAAAATAAGACATGTTCAACCTCTTAGTAGTCACAAATTAACAATGAGAAAATATATTTTCTCTTTTATATTGTCAATGGATATAAAGAATAATAAAATCTAGTGTTGGTGAAATATTTAAAAACTACCAGTTTCCTACAATGCTGGAGAGAGGGTAAATTGAGGACAGTGTTGACAACGTGTATTATAATGTGAATTTTTTTGAACCTAGTAATACCACTACTTAAAATGTTTTCTTAGAGGATTCATGGAAATTCTTTGCAAACATTCAAGAATAAAGTGCTTCAGAGTGATGTTATATGTAATTACACAAACCTGGAAACACCTAAATGTCCTTCCTGTAACAAGAACTTGGTTAAAGAGATTGGCTCTTCAACAACAAAGGTTTGAACTGGCCGAGTCTACTTGTACATGGATTTTCTTCTGCCTCTGATATCTCTGAGACAGCAAGACCAACACTGCTTCTTTCTTCTCCTTCCTCGGCCTACTCAATGTGAAGACAAGCAGGATAAAGACCTTTATGATGGTCTACTTTCACTTAATGAATGATAAATGTATTTTCTCTCCCTTATGATTTTCTTAATAACATTTTCTTTTGTCTAGCTTACTTTATTGTAACAATACAGTATATAGTACATGTTACATAAAAAATGTGTTAAACAGGCCGGGCCCGGTGGCTCACGCCTGTAATCCTAGCACTCTGGGAGGCCAAGGCAGGAGGATCATTTGAGCTTAGGAATTCGAGACCAGTCTGAGCAAGAGCGAGACCCCATCTCTACTAAAAATAGAAAGAAATTAGCTGGACAACTGAAAATATATATAAAAAAAATTAGCCGGGCATGGTGGTGCATGCCTGTAGTCCCAGCTACTTGGGAGGCTGAGGCAGTAGACTCGCTTGAGCCCAGGACTTTGAGGTTGCTGTGAGTTAGGCTGACACCACGGCACTCTAGCCCAGGCAATAGGGTGAGACACTGTGCCAAAAAAAGAAAAAAATGTGTTAAATAACTGTTTATGTTATCGGTAAGGTTTCTAGTCAACAGTAGGCTATTAGTAGTTATGGTTTTGAGGAGTCAAAAGTTATGTCTAGATTTTTGACTGTGCAGGAGTTGGCACTCCTAACCCCCACATTACTCAAGGGTCAACTGTGCATTACTCTCTAACTCAATAAAGCCCTATGTGCCGGATCTAGAGTATTTTAGTGGTACAGATCAGGTAGAATCTTAGAAGGGTGTGTGTTTATTTTAGTTCTGGTGTCCCCATGAATAACTACCATCTGCTAATGATGACTCAGTTCAAAACCTCTTGATCTCTTTGGCCCTGCTACCTTTTACATTACCCTTCTTGTCTTTGGTGATTGCCATTTGGTGATTTGGTGCCATTTGGCATTTGCCACTATGATATCTCATTATTTTCAACAAATCAGAGAACGCATTTCGATGGTAACATTTCATATTGTCATTCTTTTCAAGGATTATAGTGCTTATCTCACCAATGTACATTTAATATTCAATACTGTAAGGTTATATAGTACATCCACACCAGTGGGTTAGCCTACTTATTCTGGCCTACTTGTTTCTTTTGAGATAGCACTTATCATTGTGTGGCATGTTATACATTTACTATATAATTTATCACGTTCATTTTTCTTTTAAGTATATCTCTTCCCTACTCCCCATCACCACTGAAATGTAAGTTTTCACAGTGGTAAGGATCTTTGTCTGTTTTTCTCACTGATAAAACGCAAGTGTTGGAATATTTTCTCTCTCATGGTTGCATTCAATAGGTATGAATAAATAAATGAAAGAATAGAATGAATATATACCTCAATTTATTGGCAATGAGAAGGCCCTCTGAGCCCTCTCAATAAACATGGTTAGAGAATAAATGGCTGGATCTCACATTATAAATTCACTCCATCAATCTTGTCTCCCTGAGGCTTTGAATCTCTTTCCAAAGAATCTCACAATTTTGCCAAGTTTGTCATTGTAAAAATAATTCAAAATCAAAGCTGTTGGAACTTTAAATTATTTTAAGCCCTGAAGAAATGTGATTATGGGATCTGAGTCTTGTGACAGGTATCTCTAACCTAAGCAGCTGTAACCTTTGTTCCTCTGATTGTAGATTAGCCTTTTCTTTACCTGCGTTTTCCGTAAAATGTTGTAAAAGACTGAAGGGTGCCAGAAAAGACCTCTTCCCTCTTCACTGTTGATTTTCATTATAGATTAACTTCTCTCTTAGATCTTTTATACAAAGACCTCAGGACTATCACATTTTCTAAGATGGAATGTTAAACATGTTCTTAAATTGGTAAAGGAAAAGAAAAACAGTTGTAACTAATCAAATTTCTGTAACTCATAAACCAGGCTTGTATGAAAAATGTTGTAATCCTGTTAAATTTCTTTATTTTCTGTCTTCATAAACAAAACCTTAACTTTTGAGCTCCTAAGCACTGACCTCATTCCTTTGGAGTCTGTGTTTCCCAAATGGCTATTCTCAACTTTGTGCTTTAATAAATTCTTTTAAATTGGATTCTGATCCTTTTGATTATTTCAGGTTGATATTGTCATAGTCTCTACATTTCAGTTTTTAAACAAAGCAAATTTATTGTCTTCAAAATGCTCTATAAACTAAGTTCAGAATCAATTTTTATAATCAACACTGTCCAAGAATCTTTTGGCACTTGACTAGCTCCTAGGATCCAGGAATTCTAAACCCTTAGAATGTCCTGCCTGATAAGATTGTATCTGTTTACTTGGGGGTTTTGGGCCATTCAGATAACCAGTGCTAACAATGTGATTTATGATGGATGTCTTGGTCCATATGGTATGAGCGTGACTTCTGGAGGGACTGGAGACTAAGATCAAATATGTGGGCAGTCGGCCACACCTATGTGACCAATCCCATAAAAAACCTATACACCAAGGCCTGGATGAGCTTCCCTGGTTAGCAATACTATACACATATTTCCAAACATCACTAGTGAGAAAAATAACCACCATCAGCGTGGCTTCACTGGGAGAGAATGACTGGAAGTTTTACATCTGTTCTCTCCTGGATACTGGCCTATGTGTCCCTTTGGTGATTCCTCTGCCAATTATAATCTGTATTCTTTCATTGCAATAAGCTGTAATCATGAGTACAATACACTTTCTGAGTTCTGTGATTCCGTTTAGTGAATTATGAAACCTGAGGATAGTCTACAGACCTCCCAAATTGCACTATACTAAATGTAGTACTATGAATAAAAGCAGTCCAATCTCCTCCCATCCTTGATTTAGAACTCACAGAATTCATCCCATACATATGCCCCAGTATTTTGTTGATATGTAATTTAGCACAATCTTCCATTTAATTTCCAGTAAAGAAGAGAATATTATGAAAGCATGAATAGTTTAATAGGTTGAAGAAATGGTCTAAAATTGGTAAATTGAGATAATAAAAGGCTAACAGTAAGTCCTTTCTTAATCCTCACCTTCCTTCCTCATGGTGGTATAGGGTAATGGATGACAGCACAAAAAATTGTCTTCCATGAAAAAAACTGGTCCCTGGTGCCAAAAAGGTTGGGGACCACTGTAGTACATGGCCTGGCAAACTGCACACATTAGATGAAGGCTGGAAATGTTTTAGATGGTAATCCAATCTTAAAAGTGTCAATGATGTAATGTCATTGTTCAAAAAGCAACATTAATTAGAATATATTATTTTTGAATGCTGAATACATCACACATGGAGTATGGAATTCATTTCTGCTTGCCATTCTTTAAAAGTTACAAAATAATGTAATTGCTGAGATAAGAAAGATCAAGAAGTAAGGGACTGCTGAACTGGGGACCTATGTAGAAGAGTTGAAGATTTGGGCTGCCTATTACTAGATTGTTTTAAATTAGAGAATATGCACAAGGAAGCAGTGGAATTAACTATTTGATGAGTTGCTACATGGCAAAGGAATGGATTTTTCCCCCTATAGTCCTTTAGGGAAACACTAGGATTATAAGTAGAGACTCTATGTGTATATGTTTCCTTTTTCAGATTAATAGAAATACCTACCACACTAGTCAGGTTCATCACAAGAGAGATTGGGCTTAATTATCGACCAAAGGAACTATCATGTCTAAAGAGAAGATGTACAACCACATGGTAGCAAAGATACTGGGATTCCAATAAACGCGATGTGCCAAATGACCTCTAAAGTCTCTCCAAATCTTCTTAAAATTCCATAGCTCTATATGTTTTTCATCAGTCTAGTGTTTAACCTTGAAAAACAATAACAAAAAAATACATAGTACTTTGTCCCTGTGGCTATATTTATTGGCAACATTTTATTTGTTCTCTTGCAAAGCTCTTATCATGCCAGACAAGTATCCATGAGGCCATTTTTAACCAAAATGACTAACTACAAGCCTTCAGAGAGAAACTGCTATGAAGTGTTGCAATACTTATGACTTAGTGGTTTATAATACAACAGAGAGGGAAAAATACTTTCTTACAAAACTATTTCCTTTTCTCTTCCTAAAAACAACCATCCATACAAAAATAGCAAACAAGGCCAATATCAAAAGGCAGAATTTTTTGATGGAGAAATTCTTTATTTAAAGTAGAATTCACTCATCAAACAATGAATGAGCACCTACTATGTGCCAGGTGTATGATAGAAATGTCGTATCACATGACAGGAGCCTTGCTTTAAGAAACTCATCTGGGATAGGGGCTAGAGGTGGAATGAACAAGTATATAATACAACAGCTGTCAAAACAAGTGAATGACATTAAAATGGAGACATTTATGGGAGGCATAAAGGAAGTGGCTAGAGTGAATAAGATATCTTGAAGAAATTACAGAAAGCTATGCCTGGGATAGACAGGTTTGAACAATGAAATTGATGTGCTTGGCAGGGACTGGATCATGAACATCCTCAAATGCAAGAAAAATGAGTCTAGACTTCATATAGACATTTCTCACAGTGTTCTCTGACACACCAGGTCCTCCATGGTCTTGCACATGTAGCATGGGAAGAGGTCATATAATGAACACTGACTGAGTTCTGTGTTTGAATCACAGCTCTGAAAAAATCTGTGGTACAGAGTCTCTTTAACCTTAGTGAAGCAATGCTTTCTACCTTATTTGCCCAAAGAACGTTAAAACAACAGAATGTCTTTTTACATCTCTTAAAAACGTCCATAGAAAACAATTAAGGAAGTACTCTTCCATAGACATAGTGAGTCTAGGGAGTCATTGATGAGTGTCAGTTATGCCATGTACCAATTTTTATTTAATAAAAATGTCATCTTAGTTGTGAAGTGGAGGACGGGATAGAACGAGGAAGAGTGATCCAAGCAGGAAGAGATCAAGCCTGACCACCAGTTCCTAATACCAGGAATCAAGGCTTTTGTTTCTGGACATTAGACACCACAGCCAAAACACTTCATACATAGTTTCAGTTCTGTTTTGTTTCTGAGGTTTTCTCCTTTTATTCTCTCTGTCCTTTTTTCTTTTTTTAAGGTTTTGGAAAATTATCTTACGAAAATAACACATCAACCACACCAGTTTTATGTGCATATCTTTAATGGAGTCTGTATGTTTTCTATTAAAATTGCTCCTAGATATATTAATATATGTATTTTTAGATTTTTCTCTTATTTTGAGTCAGGTGACTATTTGAAGACATGACCAAGTTTAGAAGATGACGTTCACCTGCAAAACTGACAAGAGAGAAGCAAACAGTTCCCCAAAGGCAGCATGCTCTGCACATGAGGGTCCTTTCTTAAACCCCACTGCTATGCACCTCATTCTTATGCCTGTTTGAACCCACCTCTGGGCTCTGGGGTCTCACAGGGACTTGACCTCCATTCCTTGTGGTCTTGGCTTTGACCTGACTGGCTCTGCACTTTTGCAGTGACAATCCTTTCCCTGTTCCTCTCTGGTTTATTTCACTGGTGTTTTTCTTCTTGGTACAGCCAGTTGGAACATTCAGTATATTCCCAATTCACAGCAACTGACTCCTCCCAGGCCAAATAAGGCTGTGCCCCTCAACTGGGGATAAACTGAGTCAGGGCGGATACCCAGACAAAGGATATTTCTAGTACTTGAACAAGAAGGAAAAATCATTTCCAGAAATGACTAGGGATATGAAATAGGAGCTCTTTGGGAAAATAATTGGCTAATAAATGTCTTTTGCTTATTTGTTTTTAGAGATTATTTTCCAGGTGTCTTACCTCTGGCCAGATTCAGCCAAAGCTCTCAGGTAAGCAATGAAGCTTGTGAAAATATACATGCTGGTGATGCTTTAGAATATGGTATTGCCAATGAGGAATGAAAAGAAAAGGAAACTCCTAACATCTGAGAACTGGTCTGATGTTCACAGCTAGTGCATGTTGCTGTCATATTGAACTTAATCTGAAATTATGATGAAATGAGGCAAAAACAAGTTCTGTTTTTGTTTGTGCAACCAACAAAATATCAACTATCACCCTCTCTCAGTTAATATGAGTGACTGTTTTTTTCCCTTTACCATTTATAGCTTTATCCCTTTTTTCCTATAGATAAAATTTCTTTAAATACCCAATCATAAATTCATTCCAGCTTCCTGATCTATCCAATCCAGAACAAAGGCCCAATTCCTTAGATCTGCCCCCAAATTACTCAACCTTCAAATCTCAAATCCTATAAAGGTACTCCCTAACTGTTTACTAATGAGCTCCATGACTCCTCATGGTGTGTGTTCTCCCTCACTGCATTGAGTAATAAACCCAACTTGTTCAATTACAGGTGTATTTTTTGAGGCCTTTGGCTGAAAGGCATTGACACCATAGGACAGAAAGATTTACTAAAATTCTGGGAGAGAGGGATGAGGCATGAAAAATTATCTAGTGGGTACAATGTACACTATTCTGGTGACAGCTACACTAAAAGCCCTGACTTCACCGCTATAAATTTATCCATGTAAGAAAAAAACATTTGTACCCCCTAAATTAAAATAAAAATAATTTTCTAAAATTCATGATGTAACTTGATTAGAGATATATTAATAAGATGTTATTATGATAACCAAATTTTAAAATGTTACAGATCATATTGTTATAAATTCTTTTTATTTTATCCTGAAACACAGTAATATATAAGTAAATATTAGTAAAAGAACAATAATATAAATCTTATGAAAGGGACAATAAATCAGTCTCAAACATTATCCCACAAATGAAATTATTTTTAGATTTGTCTCTGCTTCTTAAAAGCTCTTGTCCATTTTCATATATAATTTTACACTATTTTAATTTTATTATGCTATACCACTAGCCAGTTTCAAGTCAACATCTTTAAAAGAGAGTTGATTATATGGTTCTACCAATTAAAACCCAGAAATTATTTTACTATTAGGTAACATCTAATCTGGGCTTGATACCTATCTAGAACCCCACTTTCAGAGATCCTTTAACTTGGTTCTTTATGAAGATAGAGAAATTGTTTGCAATTATAAATATCCAAGATGGAATGAGAACAGTATATAATTAACCTAAACATAACAACTTTCATGAAATAATGGTGAGATTCTTATACTAATCTCCAATTCCTTCCCACTAAGGTGCTGGGGAAAACTTTTGGTTAAATGTGACAGAGAAATCTCTCCTTTCGGCCTGCTCTTCCATATATACCACGCTTGTCCTTGTAGTGTGCATTGAGATGTTGATTGCCTCTTTTAAAGTCTTTGTGATTATTTGCAAGAAATGATCTGTCTCTAAATCTGTTAATTATATAAAAAATCTTTTTTTTAATTCTTATTTCAGTATAGTGTGGGGGTACAAAAGTTTAGGTTACGTATATTGCCCTTGCCCCTCCAGCCCCTGTGTCAGAGCTTCAAACATGTCCATCCCCTAGGCAGTGCGCATCGCACTCATTATGTATGTATAAAATGCAGATATTTGTTTGTCAATTATATTTCTAAAGAAATGTTATGTCTGCTGGAAAATCCCTACCTTTAGTTGCTTATTACTGGAGGTGGTTTTTCTTTCTTGGTCCAGCTGTGGGGCAGGATGGGATTCACTTTGCTTCCCTGTGGGTAGAAAGGCTAACTTTCAAATTGTATCTCAGGTGAAACTGAATTCCTGCATTGATCATCAGTATGAACAAGATGGATTCTGTGTGATAACAATAAGCACACTCTGAGCACAGTATATCAGGCATTTTACTACCCAGCTATTTAATATCAACACACTAATCATATAGACAGAAGAATTTCATTGAAAGTTTAATTTTTTGTTTCTCCTTTCTCTCAACAGTGCAATATAAATAGCTTCTATGCTTCTCTATAAACTTCAAAAATATCATTTTAGTAGGGTTCTTACAATATTTCATCTAATGAACACACAATAATTTAGAATAGTCTTCTATCACTAGATATTTAAATTTTGCTATGAAATATTTGGGAGTATGTGTCCTATTAGAAGATAATGTAAAAACCCATTTTCTTCACATATGTGCTGAAACCAGCAAAGAGGTAAAAAGTTATCATACTTGTTAAAATGTTCAGTTGGTTAAGTAAATTTAATAGTTACTTTACATGTTATAACAAAATTTTAATGCCATATAGTCCTTCATTTCTGCTCAGAAACCAACTAGTTCCCATAAATACTTGATGATTCAATGACTGACTCACAGATTGACTAGTCAGCAGAGAACTTCTGTGGGAGGGAAGAGACAGGAGCAGGGACAGAAAAGAGGGGAGAGGGAAGAGAGAGACAAAAGATGGAGAAGAGAGAAAAGAGCTGCATCTACTGTCAAGTAGTTTCCCAGTTAGAAATTTTCCATGGTTTGTCCCCTGTCACTTTGGGTTTAAATTTGAGAATTACTTCATAGACACATCTACAGACTGTCTTTATCCTCACTTTATGTCCTTCTAACAATCCTTTGGTCACATTTATATACTTTTTTCCTTCCTTATTTAAATTTTTTTCTTTAAAAATAAAACGTCTTAAAATTTCATGCAATTTTTCAATTTCAAACTCCATTACGTTGAGTAAATAAATATTTGATAAACTGTTGTAATAAAGTCTCCTCTTATCAGAGAGCAACAAACTTTTCCAAATGAAAACAATGAATTCAACAACATCTTCATAAGACCCAAGAGGGCTATGTGAAATCACTTCCTTATTTTACCCATATTCCAGATACCCTGCTTCTGTTTACTTAGTTTCATTATGGATTTCTCTTTAAGTGTAGTTCATTATACTTCTAAAAGTACTCACCATCAAATTGGTTTCACTGATCATCACCTAAGAGCACATTTAGGAATAACATTAATCGGGTGTCCGGCAGATGTCGGGGGGGAGGGGATGGGTGTATACATACATAATGAGTGCAATGCTCTCCGTCTAGGGGATGGACACGCTTGAAGCTCTGATTTGGGGGGGAGGGGAGCAAGGGCAATATAAGAAACCTAAACTTTTGTGCCCCCATAATATGCTGAAATTAAAAAAAAAAAAACCTTATTGTAAAATAAAAGTCAAGACTGAGAGCTTCTGTCAGTGCAGGTGAGGATGGTAACCGATGGGACCAAGTCACCAAATGGGGATGATTAACACTTTTCTGTCTTCTTTTGCACAAGGGCAGCCTTTACTCAAAGTTGATGCCAATTATTAATACCAAGGTAGTAGTACTGTTCTACCATTTTTTTTTATTAATTACATTTCTCAACAATTCTGAGAGTGTAACAGAAAACCCAGTTGACAGGTTTGGATAAATCTTGACATTGATTATAAGTTGAGTGCCTGAAACTTTCTTTTATAAGTCTCTTGAAAAGCAGAATGCTAATCTTTTCGGCTAACTTGCTTTATGTTATGTTGTTATCAATCAATCACACTTGTAACTGACTTTTGCTTTTATAGCAATTCTAATACTCATATGACTTTAAGGATGATTGAGCCCACTTCTGTTCTAGTGTCTTTATTGAATGCCAGATAACCCAGAAAGACTATAAATCATAATTTTAAGAACCTTAAAGTAAAAACCTCTCTAAAGTACAACATTAAAATTTACCCAGTGGACAAACTTTAAGTTATTATAAGCACTTAAATACTCTAATAATATATATCATATTAATCAAAATCTTTTAAGAAGTATATGCCTTTAATGAGTACACACACATACACAAATATAGATTCTCTAATGTATCAGTACCTGTATCTAATAGGTGCTCTCCTCAACAACGAAAATTAATCAACAAATACTTTGAAAACTATTTGAGGGGAACAAGATAACAGACCAAAGACACCACCAGCCAGAGCATCTCTGTGAGAAGGAGAAATTTTAGAAGAAAGGGAAAAAACAGACAGATAAACATAGTTTGGAAGAGGGTCTGAAGGAAGGGTGCCTGAACCTGCAGAAGACTCCATGGGGAGAGTTTGTGGAGCAGAACTGGAAAGAGATATTTGTATCATTCTCTCCAGAAAAACTGATCTTGGTGACTCATATAAGTTGTTATCTGCCAAACCACAGCCTTCAGACTTTTAGGGTTTCCTCTTATCTCCGCTGTCCTGATAAGGACTAGATAGGAAGTTACGCTCCTGGGTACCTTCAGAAGAAACATAGAACTAGAAGAGACTGCATAACTTCTTGAGATTCTCCAAACACAATTGGTTACTTTAAAATGATTGATTTATATTATCTTAAAGATTTTTAATGATTCTGATTATGTGCTCTCCATTTATTCTAAATCCCAGTATGCTACACAAAAATATGTCAGAAACTTATACTTTCTTTGCTTCTGTTGAATTCTTTTACCATTTCGAGTCTGAGTTGCAATAAAGAGACATTCTATCATTGTTTCCAAGGGCAGCTCATGGTTACAGCATTTTACTCCCGTTGCCATATTTGATTCTTCCTTATTCTATAAAAACTGATAAAGACTTTTGAAATAAAAATTTTCCTTCTTTCCAACAGTGTCGGAACTGTTTTGTCATTAATGAACATGCAGTGTAAATCATTAGTCAATAAATTAATTACATATTTTTTAGTTCTTATGTGGTAAGCACTGTGTTACACACACTCTTTTCTGACAGCTGGAATTAGAATCTAGTTTTCTCTGCCATTTATATATATCATATATATTAGATACACACACAGATATACCTTGTACTTCTCTTTTGAGCACTATTGAAATTAGAATTAAGTAATCATTTGTGTAATTACTTATTTGAATCTCATCCTCTACACTTGATTCTATCTCTGTGAGGGCCAGGGCTGGGACTATGTTTTTCTTATCATGTGTCCCAGCATCTAGTGCAGGACCAAGGTAGGGGAATGCCTTGCTAGATTTCTAGGGCCCAGAGAAAAAAAGCTAATTCTACCAGCACCACTGCATCCATCCACTTATCTAGGTATGGCTGTGCTTGCTGGTGCTCCCTTACCACCTGGCACTTTGCCACCACCCTAGAGAACTCTATTGCTGATACCCTGAGGCCTTCAAGGTGCCAAGTTGATGCTTTGTTCTCAGGAGTCCTCCAGGCTCTGAAGCAATTAATTCTGCTTTCCTCACAGAAGTGAAAAGAATGCCTCTCAACCCCTTTCAATTACATTTTGTATGCTGAATATCTTTTAGGGCTTTTTCAGCTCTTACTTACAACACAGTTCTGTCTAGAACTTTGATCTGACTTCTTTGAAAAAGAGAGAGTGTATGTTTATGTGTATACTGTGTGCATGCATGGATGTGAGTGTTCTCCAGGTAAGGGTAGTGCTGGATATAAGAACTAACCTAAGTGACAGGGACTCCTTGTTTAAAATTGCCTCTGCTTTTGGAGTAGAAAGACTGTTTTAGGCCAGAGTTGTATGCCTACCTCCTCTTCCCACACAAGTGGGAAAGTGAGATTTCTCACTTCCCTAGTTCTCATTCCATTCACAAATACAAGTCTGTTATTTCTATAATTATATGTATATTATATAATATTCATTATAAGCATTTTAAATGCATAGAAGTATAAAGAAGTAAATAAAAATCACCTGTACAAAACTGCTAACATTTTACTTTTTTTCATGTTCTTTACGTGCACCTTTTTTTCTTTTATTAGAAAAAGACATTTCTTTTTATTCTGTTATTTTTACTTCATATTTAAGAGCATTTTCTTATGTTAATAAATGTTTATCAGGATCTTTATTCTTAATGGCTGCATTGAAAATAGATGTACCATAATATATTTGATTAATATTTTATTATTGGATTTTTTTAAATTTTTAAATTAAAACCAATAATGCACAGGGGACTTCCACACACACACATACATATGTATTATAGATACCTATCCTATGCCAGTAATCCTAGCTAACAACAGCTCACATGTATAGAGATCTTCCTATGTGCCAAGCTCTATGCTAAGGGCTTTGCATGTATTATCTTATTTAACCCACACCACAATCCTTTGAGATAGGTCTTATTAGTATTCTTATTTTGTAAATGAGAAAACAGAAGCACAGGGATTTCAAGTAACTTGCACCAAGTCACAGAATTAGTAAACTTTAAGATGTTAAGTACAAGAGGTTATATACCAGAGCCTGTACTCCTAAAACTATGTCTTATAGTGTTCCCATAAATCTTTGCATGCTAATTTCCTTAGCATAGATTCTTAAATCATGAAAAAAAACTCTCATGATTTTTGTACTACTTGGGAGGTGCTCTAGAAAGCCAGGTCTAGACTATGTGAATATCAGGTTTAAATATTATTTCCGTAGAAAACTAAACAGCACTGTTAGACTTCAAACAGAAGTTCTATTAAAAGGTTCAGAGGTGAATAATGAAATGAACAGAGATATGTAAAGGAAAGAGAAAACAAAAAAAAAATGAAAGAAAAGATGAATGACATGGGTACATATCCCAGAAAATAAGAAATGTTTTGAGTATATGAAAAAAATTTTAAAGATCAGCTTTCTAAATTTCTTCTTCCATTGCTCACCAACATGTTTCTGTCGACATAGTTTAAGTCAGTCCTCCATTCCAGATCCCTTTTCTTACTTATTTGAAACCAAGGAAAAAAATAGAAAGATCGGTAGAATCAAAACAAAAAAATTAAAATTAGCAGATGCCCAATAAACAAAAGACACCTAACAAAACAACCATTATCATTTTGAATAAAGATTTTATCTCTTTTTTTCTAATAATCATAATTCCCCTTCAGTAATATTCATTTTTGTATATTTCGGAAGTGTTCCCATTGTCTAAAGAGAGAAAGTAGATTTAAAAAAACTCAAATGTAAAATCTATATACTGTAATTAGAGGGTGATAGTTAAATTTAGATTGTTCTGCACAAATGAAGTCCTGCACTAACTTATTGTACACCTTGGGTAGACAACTATGCATAGAAAAGTTTGTATTTATGTCATCAGACTGTTAGTTGCAGTAAAGCCCAGTTTCTTATTAAGTGTTTAAAATGTCACCAAGTTAACACAAACTATTGAGCTGGTGTAATCTTACAGGATAATTTCATTTTCTTAGCAGTAGATTGACAATTCTGTACCTTGGAGGGCCACTTAGAGAGGGCAACAAGGCTTTGAAATGATGAGCCTGAGGAACGTGGGGTCAGGGGGTCATTGTGTGGCTGCCACTGGACTTTTGCTGAGAAAGCTGAACAGGAGAATAGAACCAGTGAAGGGCTTTGATAAGCTTTGGTTCTGGGAGAGAGAGAGAAGAAATGAGATGACTGTCCAGAGAAAGGAGTTTCTAGGGAAGAACAGAGACATTTAAAAGAAAATTATAGTTTCTACTGTGAGAGATGTAATGGGAGTCCCTTTCCTCATATCCTTATGGAATCACTGGGAACATAACTGCCTCTTTTTAATACATATTGAATTTAATCTGGTTTTAGAGCTGTTTTGAAGTACAAAGCTCATCTTCAAGGTGGGAGTAGAGAAAGATGAGAAGCTGCCTACCGGTCACATACAGATAACGTAAGTCTCATAGAGTTTAGTTTATGTCCTTGTTTTTGCAAACTGGGTTTTTCCTTTCAGACATAATAGAAATCTTATTATGTTGCAGAATCTGCCTGGGCAGATTTGCTATAATAGGAACTAATTAGAGGCACTTTTTACAAAAAAAGGAAAACTTTTGTGTTTATTGTAGTTAACAATTTTGATTTCTTGAATTCATTCAGGCTTTTCAAGGCACAGGCTTTTTATACTACATTCTTTCAGAAAACCCATAATAATTTTATGTATTTTGGCCCTAATATCAAAATGTCAAAATAGTTCCTTTTTGAAACTATTTTGGAAAAAAGTTTAATATATCCTAATTTCAATTACAGAAGATTCATTCCATATATTGTTGTACTTGAGACATACTTAAACTTCCTTTTCATTAGTCTAGACAATCGAATATTTCATGACTCTTCAAACATAAAGGTAAAAATTTTTCTAGTCACTCTCAGTCCTATAGTCATATTTTTTGGATGTATTTTATTTGTTTCAGCAATGGAAATCATATATTTTTGCCTTAACCAATATAATTTTATAAAAAAATCAGTATTTGATGGGTTGATATTTTTGCAAGAAACTTCCAATATTTTCCCTTAATATTTGAACCAGTAGTGTCAATCACTACTACAAAATATTGAATATTGCATATCAACTGACATTTTACATAAGTGCAAAAATGGCAATTTCATTATAATTTGATTATCATGTTTTTCAAGGAACAAGAAGTGATCTCAAATGCTGCTGAAGTATTAAGGTAGAGGAAGACTGAGAAATGACCCTCAGTTAGCAGTGTGAACACTGGGAACATTGATTAAAGATGTTTCACTGGAGTAGTGAGGTGAAAGGTTGATTGGAGAAAGTGCAAAAATGAACTGGATGAAGAGTTAGACAGTGGAGACTACAGTGTGATAAGTTTTGCAATAAAAAAGAACAAAGAGGGAGGGGTCTGTGACATCAAGGGGAAGCATTTATTCAGATTCGTGACATTAAAACATACTAATTTTATGAGGGGCAAGATAGATGAGAATCACCTGGAACACAGGTTGTTCCAATCACTTCCATTAAGACTAATCAGCTCTCATGCCTTAAATTGGTGTTATTTAAATATCACCCCCACTGATGTGAATAATCTAATGGAGAGGGAAAGTTTAGCCATAAAGGAGGTAAAGGAGTTAACTGCAGCATCAAAGTCCTAGAGTAGGCAAGAAGCTAGTGAAGAAATGGAAGTGCTGGCCTTTGAGAGCAGCATGCCTAGGACAACACCACCAGCAGGGAAGACAGAGTGTAGGGCACAGGTGCAGGGAGAATAGAAACTTGGGTAATAGGAAGCTGAGGGATTCCCTGTGATTGCTCTTTTTTCTTTAAGCAGGGATGATAGGTAAGGGCATCAGCTGAGTGTGATGCCAGAGGGAGGTGTTGCAGGTCGGAAGAGGGAGTGGAAGGCTACAGAGTGAAGGAATCAAAATATTTCACTCCAAAATATATTTTTTGACGTATTTTGAGATGCTGTCAGAGGGCCAGCAAACAGAAGGGACCCTGCAAGGCTGTCTTTTGTGGGGGAAACTTGAATTTGTAGAGAATCTTTATTAATGCAGCCAGGCCTTCCTTTGCCAGTTCTAGGAAAGATTAACTGAGAGTCTGATATCTTCAAAAATTTGGATTCAAGTAGACCTACCATTCAATCCAGCAATCCCATTATTGGGCATCTACCCAGAAGAACAAAAGTCATTCTATAAAAAAGACACCTGCACCCAAATGTTTATAGCAGCACAATTCACAATTGCAAAGATGTGGAAACAATCCAAATGCCCATCAATTCATGAATGGATTAGTAAAATATGGTATATGTATACCATGGAGTACTATTCAGCTATGAGAAATAACAGTGATATGGCATCTCTTTGGTTCTCCTGGAGAGAGTTGGAACCCATTCTATTAAGTGAAGTATCCCAAGAATGGAAAAATAAGCACCACATGTACTCACCAGCAAATTGGTTTCCCTGATCATCACCTAAGTGCACATTTGGGAATAACACCAATTGGGTATCGGAGAGAGGTGGGGGGTGGAGGAGGGGATGGGTGTATCCCTACATGATGAGTGCGATGTGCACTATCTGGGGAATGGACACACTTGAAGCTCAGACACGGGGGGGATGGGGGGGCATGGGCAATATACATAACCAGAACTTTTGTACCCCCATAATAAGCTGAAAAAATAAAAGATATCCAAAAAAAAAAAAACATTTGGAAAGAAACATTTACCATCTATTCTCTCTGACATTTTCATCTACGTAGTAAGACCACCTTTGCTAGCCAAGCCTCCTTCTCACCCCTTCCCATAATCTGTATTGCTGCTATAACCTGATTTACTATTATAACTTGTTTTTCACCATGCTCTGAGCCCCCATTCTTTCTGTAACCTCAGGATGGTATATAAGCTTCAGCATGCCATTGCGGGAGGTTGCTTCTTTATTCTGAAGGCCTCCTGTGTTGGATAAAACTATGATAAAATAAATTTACACATCTTTTCTCCTATTAATCTGCCTCATGTCAGTGATTTTCAGCAAACCTTCCAAGGGTGAAAGGGAAGCTTTTCTCTTCGCCCCTACAAAAGGAAGGGTTATCCCCAGGAAACAGCCTGGTTTCTGTTAGACCAAAAAGAAAGAAACTTTCAAAGAAGTAGATGAGTATGTTCATGTGGGATTTTGTGATAACAGATTTTGATGACAGACTTTGAGTGGATGGTTTTAGGACAGTGGTTTTCAACACTGGATACACATGAGAATCAACTAGTGCAAAATTATACCCATGCATGGGCCATAGCAAAGACGAACTGAATCAAAAACTTTGAGGTTGGACTCAGATATCAGATTTTTTAAAAAGCTCTCTTTGCACAATTCTAATGTACAACCAACCAGGCTGGGACCTGGTTGAGGAACTTGAGCGTTAGTGTGGGAGCTTGAGAAGATCAGGAGATGGCAGAGGAGGAGAGGGTGGCCCGTGGGACCTAGACCTCTTCATCTGAGGAAACATGACAGTGATGTAAGTAATCTAATGATGAAACTGCCCTTTATAAAATTAATAAATGGCAACATGGTTGGAACTCTGGTAGGGGAAATATATGTACATAACCAGCCGTTATTCCCCAGCTTGCTTTCCTATAATTGCTTACTAATTGGAAGTCATATAGCTGATGGCCATAAAGATTTCAGCTTTCTTTATTGCTCCCATAGATAACATGACCCTCGTGAAACCTAAGGCTAGTTTTTGAGATATCCGCCAGGCCCTGCAGTCCGGTGGATTGGCTGACCCACCCAGACCAGTGGCCCATATTGAAGAACTGACTCAACTGGGCTTGAGACTCCATCCAAGAAATGATTCAGCAAAGAAGACAATTTCTGCACTCCTATGGTTCTACCCTAAACCCAGCCAATCAGCAGACCCAATTGCCTAGCCCTTTGCCCACCAAACTATCTTTAAAATCCCTTTCTCCCAAATTCTCAGGGAGATGGATTTGAGAATTTCTTCCCATCTTCTCTCATGGTGCTTGAGATATTAAACTCTCTCTGCTGTAACCCCTGCTGTCTCAGTGTATTGGCTTCCCCTTGAGCAGTGGGCAATGAACCTGGCAAGGATGTGATAAGGATGTGATGGTCATAATTATCCCTTCATTCAAACTCTATGGATAGCTGATTTTTAAAATAGCCATAGATATTCATGTACCCTTCCTTTAGAAATTTTCACTTTTTTCAGTAAAGGAAAATACATGGATAAAACCCAACAGTTATGTAAACTCTGATAAATATGTTCCTTCCAAAATCTATCACCTTACTGGTAGGTACTTGAAAATGTAATCTGTTTATTTTACAATTTTTTTATTTTTTAAAAACCATGAATAACATTTTATCCTATTAAGTTAAAGAAAATATACATAATTGATTGAAATTAATTCTCATTTCTTCAATGTAAATGAAATATCTGTATAAGAAACATCTTAGTTTGCAAATAAAATGTCCTATAACAATATTTGTTTTAAAATTAGATCTATCCCAAAATCTCTTTTAGAATCAGAACCTCATCAACTTCAGTTGACTACTCAGAGCTGTGAATCGTGACTAAAGCAGCAGTTCAGAGGTCTACCAACACAGGCACCCAGGAGGGAAGACATCAAAAGGCAGTGGATTCAGCACTTGGGATTTCCCCAGCATCTGTCCTGAATTTCTAGGAGTTCAACAATCTTTTCTGTAGTAGTTGCTGTTGTTGAGGTTTTGCTTTGTATTTTGAGAAAAGTTGGCCTCTTCTATCTTCTCCTTCCCTTCTCCTCTTCTCTCCCTTACCTCTGTCTTCTTTCCATTCCTCTTTCCCTCCCTCCCTTTCTCCCTCCTTTCCTTCATTTTTTTCTTTCTTGTCTCCTTTTCTTCACATGCTCCAAAGAATTCATCCTGTGCAAGACATGGGACCACTGGGACTGTAGATAGGCACAAGCTTTCTTTACATACATCTAGTGAAAGAATTCTGGGAGTTCTCCCACTAGATGTAATCTTTATGAGAGCAAGGGTTTCTATGATTTTGTTCTTCTTTATATCCTTCATGGAACACTTTTTTGACATGTAGAACCTACTCAATATAAAAATTAGTTACATGAATAAGGAAATGAATGTCTACCTCTGATATTGCTCCAAAAGTAGCCTTCAGAAAAAAATGGTGACACTCTCTTCTAGACACAAATGAAAGTTTTGCTTATCTAAAACAAGTCTTTAACTTTTTTGTTGCCTTCATTTAAATTTTTTAGAAGTAATTCGTAATATAGACTTGACGTTTCCAGCAAGCATGGAGTTAATTCCATTCCCTCTAGATGTGTGTTAGCTTTCATGACAATGAAGCCCTATTTCAGTAAATGGATTTGTCTATTGTGCTAGCTGGCAGCCCTCACACTTAAAACAAATTAATGCTACTCTTAAGGGAGAGAGCAATATTTTTCACTGTTAGTCAGACACATGCATCGCTGGTCTGAACATCCTTCTGAGTAGAGACTGGATATAAATGATGACAACTCCTTGCAGAAATAAAATGAAGCAAGCAATAAGAGGTGAGGGTATTGCTTTTGTAGCAATCTTCAAAGGGACATTTCTTCACCATACCTAGACCAGCTCATCCTACATTCCAAATGCCTGCATTTAAAACAGCTGAAAATAAAAGTAAAACAAAGACTTCTTTTTTTCTTGAGACTGCTTAACTCCCCTGGTATGGGTGAAAGTCAAAATTAAGGCCCCAGCACTGTGGTTGTGGAATAAGCAAGTAGGGTTCTTGCCATTAACATTCATATGGGCTCATGCTTTGGTTTTGGAGCCCAAGTCTCCCTGGATTTGTGGACATAGCCAAGAAGAAATAGAGAATACTCAAAGCAGATAGCTGCCTGGGCATAAAATGCCACATGTAACAAGTTAAGCAAAAATGCTTGTCTCATTTGTCCTTGAAATACATTACTATAGCACAAAGTTAGGAAACACATGAGAGTCACTTTGATCATGAACCCAAGAGAATTTCAACAAGGCTTTCACCATAGGATTTATTTTTCCTGAGGCAAAAGAGGTATATTGAGAAAAATTATACCTTTTATGGCAATGAGAAAACCATTAAAGTATCAACACTATTATAACCATATGCCTTTTGGCGAAAATTTTATTATTGACTGAGGGTGAAACCCTAATGTTCCACAATTAATTCCCAAAGACACAAAATAATTGAAACAAGGAACTTTTATTAAACTTTCATAATTGAGAATTATAATAAGACTGAAAAAAGCTTTGAAAGCCAAATATCACATGATTTTTAAAAGTTAATTTATGCCTAGTTTTTTGTCTACTTGTAAGATATACAAAAAATATTACAAGAAATATCTGAACAAAATTAGTACCATCTGTGTTCAATGTTTAGAAGATTGTCTTTTGCCTTTATATTTAATTTGGGTTTACAACCTCAAAGATTATTCACAATAAATTTTCATTTTAATGTATTCTTTGAAATTATGAATCTGTGATACCTCATAAATTTATGCACAATAATAATACTTAGCATTTATATGAAGCTTTTCATCTTCAAGGTACATTATTCACATTAGGAAATTCATCATCTCACCATCCTTATGGAAGGTAAATATTGTTATCTTCATTTTACAGATAGGGAAACTGAAAAGGGACCAGTGATCCATAGGCATAATTAGTACATGGCTTCAACTTTGTGTGTGTGGTAGGGTTATAAAATATTTATATTCTGTTTTGAAACTTGCAAAACTAAAAGAGCATCAAACTATTATCCTGAAAATGTTACATACCTGAATCCCTACGCTTGCCTCAAATGCACACACATATTCTCCAAATATGGTATGCAGTTTTTAAAATAAGTTAAAAATAATTACATATCCCAACTCAGTTTTCTCATAGTGTCTAATCAGGTGGTAAACTGTAAATAGAAAAAGATTATTCACTGCTCTTAGTGGTAAGAGGTATGACTTACGTCTTTCTTCTTGCAGTTACCTACCACACTGTTAAATTTTCTTCTTGACATGTTTTTGTGGAAAATTGAGGCTTCTTTATGTTTTAAGAGGTTTCCTACTGAGACCCATTTACATTCCAATTATGTATTTGAGTAACTTTAATATGCAAGCCACTATGCATATTCTCAATATTATTTAAAGCAGGCAAATTTTCTAGTCATGTCACATCCAAATGTATTGCTTATGTTTGTGGTGATGTTTATTTAATCCATGGTTTGACATGAACATACAAATTTACCTAAGATACTATGACCTATTGAAATGGTTATTTTCAAAAACATGGCCTTACAGCCCAAATTAACATTAAATTGCAAAGGAAGATCTTTGTCCTAGGAATAGACTCTAATACAGAGATTAGTGTGCAGGTTTACTACAAGAGTACTCTCTGGCATAGGGAACAACACTTACAGGGAATGAAGGAGACAGCATTGGTAGGTGGAGAAGCTAAAATGTATTGCAGTAACAATAGAGACCAAGGGGAGATTTGAAGCTGGATGGGCCCTAAGAGTTGTTTCAAATTGAGGCGAAGGAGCTGGTCTTTGTACCCCCAATCAACCAGTCATAGGATGTGGGATGCCCCTGAGGCAGTAGCATAATCTGGATAAAGCAGGTCCTTTCGGCCAGAGAGAAATTCCCAGAGAGGAAATCAGCACTGCTTCTGATCCTGTAGGGGGACCTGGGTAACAGGAGACAGCATCCACTGAAATGAAACACTGGGTATCAAGGTAATGAGCAATCTTTGCTCTGAATCCCCAGTCCAGAGACTGGGCCTGGGCTCCAGTAGGACTGTCATCATGCTGTTGGTGCCAATGCAACTCTTAAAGTTGCCTTATGCAAGAAGCACTTCTGAAGTGAAGATAAAGTGTAGAGACTGGAAGGGTGGGCACTCAGAATATATATGGCACAGAAAGGAATATTCTTCTATGTAAGATTGTTATTTAATTCTTCTCCTCAACATACTAGAAAGATATAGTCAATGTGCTAGCCAAAGGAATCAGGATCAAGATTTTGGACCCAAAGGACTAAAGCCAGAATAAGTTGTCTACAAAAGGTTTCTCTGAAAAAAAATTCCCAGAAATATAAAGCTTAGCCAAATATAAAGAACATGTGATGTCAAACACGGAGAAAGCAAACATGAAGTCCTGCGAACAGGAGCATGAATAAATAAATTCAGGAACTGAACATAATTAAAAATGAAGTAGAACAAGTTGGGCAGAAGAGAAGATAAACCTGGAAAATTATTGTGAAATCTTTTTGAGTATCTTTAGCCCATCCCTTTTGAACATTATGCATAGATTGTGATATACAGTTAGAGCAGGAAATTATGGGATGGATTCTGAAAGAAAAGGACTTTTATGTCTAAAAGAAGGCCTTTACCTGCTGAATATTCAGTCATAAAATGTTAAGCTTCACCCAGTACTATAGTTTGGACATTTGACCCCTCAAAACATTCTGTTGAAATGTGAACCCCAGTGTAGCAGTGTTGGGAGGTGGGGCCTAATGGGAGGTGTTTGGGTCATGGAGGTGGATCCCTCATGAATAGATTAATGCCTTCACTGGGGAGGGTGATAAGTGAGTTCTCACTCTGTTAGTTCCCATGAGAGCTGGTTGATAAATAAAAGACTACCATTTCCCCCACCTCTCTTGTTTCTTCTCTCACCATGTGATCCTTGCACAACTGGCTCTCCTTCCCCTTCCACCATGAGTGGAAGAAGCGTGAGGCTCTCTTCAGATGCGGGTGTCAGGGCTATGCTTTTTGAGTTGAACCATGAGCAAACCTCCTTTCCTTATAAATTACCCAGCCTCAGATATTCTTTTGTAGCAACACTAAAAGGACTAAGACACCCAGAAAATACACAATGCTAATAATCTGAAGAAAAAGGGCAAGTTCAAGCATGTTAATTAGAGAGCTACACAGAAGGAGAAGTGAAAATAAGATTGAGCATCATCTTGCTGTTTGTATGGAACATTCTTATTCTGTCATCAGGAAATCCACAAATGGGATCTACGTACTTGCGAAAAATGAGGTCAAAAATCTTTGGTCCTTAATGACCTAAAGGAAGCAGAACATCCACATCTCATTGATAAGCCTTCTGCCATTTTCAAGCAGAATATTGACCATGAGGTCAGCAGACAGATTTCTGCATTTGATTTTTTTTAAATGTTAGATTTTTTAAATTGCTTTTATAGAGATTATGCTCTGAAGCTTAGTACAAAGAAAGCAATTGTGCAAAGAAGTTTTGAACTAAAGGATCAGTTACAAAGAGTGTGTAAATGAGCTTTTGGTGGTTTAAAGAGGTCGTTCCATGAGACCTGTTAGAGGCTCTTACAGGGCTCAGAGAATTTACTAAAGTGACAAAGTATTTCAATCACTAGTTCCCATTAAATTGATGCCTGTTTTATTCAGTTCATCTGACCTCTGAGCTTGACAATGACTCTTCATAAGTGAAAGCTTAAAATGCCATCTGTAACATAAAATATAAAGTATGTGGGTGTTACAAAAGTGCTCTGTCTCTGTGATGAGGTGGCTCTGAGGAGAGTTCACTACCCACAGGATCTCTCATCGGTGAGTCATAGTTCCTGACAAGGGCAATTTCAGAGTGACCCTTATTATATATGGGCTGTAAAGTCAATGTGTGCTCCTTGTTGAGACTTTAGTGGACAAGTGCCTTTGTGGTCAAAGTTCCTGGCACAGCTTGCTAACAAGAAATGTAGGAAAGGTACTAATTCCAGTCTAGTTTATTATTACTTTTCTGATGTGAAAGTTTAGGAGGTAAGTAAATAATGGCCATGCCCACATCATTTGGAGCTGAGGAAAAGAGAAACATCCTGGAGCAGGGATCTGGAGACCTGAGCTCCAGTTGCACTTCTGCCACTAGCAGCAAGGGTGATGGTACAAAAATTATTTTGTTCTTTGACACTTAATTCCTCAGTTATAAAATGAGATAAAAATCACATAATTGGCTGGGTGAGATGCCTCACACCTGTAATCCTAGCACCCTGTGAGGGCAAGGCGGGAGGATTGCCTAAGCTCAGGAGTTCAAGACCAGCTTGAGCAAGAGTGAAACTCTGTCTCTACTAAAAAATAGAAAAAAATAGCCAGGTATGGTGGAATGTGTCTATAGTCCCAGCTTACTCGGGAGGCTGAGGCAGGAGGGTAGCTTGAGCCCAGGAGTTGGAGGTTACAGTGAACTATGATGATGCCACTGCACTCAAGCTGGGGCAACAGAACAAAACTCTGTCTCAAAAACAAATCATATAATCTTTGAGGTCCCTTATATCATCTTGATTCTGATATGTTATGTTACCTGATTCTGATTCTGATTCTGATATGTTATGTATTTTAAGAAGCACAGCAAATTGGTGGAAATATTACACTGAGAGAAAAGATATGTCCGTGGCTCTCAAAACACAACCAAAAATTCATAACACCTACTCTAAGTTGCTACACTGTGTGAGACCTAAAGTATAATTAAGACTTTATCTTTGAGAAAAAAATCCACATATTTTAGTAATCTGGCATACTTAAATGCTATTCTTTAAACTGTACATTTTGACATCTTCTACTATATTATTATACTTATCTGTGTAGATGACAACAAAAGCTATAGTTTTATTTTGGAAAGTCATTAAGAACTCTTCAGAGACAGGTTTAAGTTGCTATATTAGAGCATATAAACCTTGTAGCTAGTCAAGAGTTAGGGTTCCTTTGATTCCAGAGACAGAAAAGTCAATCAGCACTGGCTTAAACATAAAGAAACTACATTGGTTTACATGACTGGACAGTTCAAGGGTTAGGTTAACTACAGGTGGGGCTGGTCTCAGGGGTTCAGATTATGCCATTGTGACTCTATCCTTCTGTTTCTCTCCCTTATGTGACTTTAGTGACAAGATGATTATAAGGATCTTCAAGTCTATATGCATCCAGGTTCAAAACAGTAAGAAAAATGGAATACTTGTCTTCCAACCCTTCTGCTAAAAATCTCCATTGCATTTCATTGTCTTTGATTTCATCACTTGCTCATTCCTACATCGATCAATGTGGCTAAAGAGTGGGATGCTCAGGTTGGTCAGACTTGATTCCCACACTCACCACAGGAGCAAATGTGAAGCCTCACCTGAAGTACATGGGCTGAAGGTCAGGACAAGGATGATTATTCAGAGCAAAATCAGGATACTACTAGCAGAAGACAGGGGGCTGAGTGATGGGCCACAAAATAATATATCTATCAAATTGTGACTTTTTCACTTATTGATTTCAAAATTAGAATTATTTTCTTTCCTGTTCTTGCAAATATGACCAAAGGGCAAAAATTGGCTGCCGTATGATATGTACCAACCCGTACTGATATCACAATAGCATTGATTACTAATGTAAATGTGATGTATTAACAGAATGGCTTTTATCACTAAGAAGTGTTGATCAAGTAAAACCTTATGCAAAACTCAAGTTGATAAAAATTTAGCTCTTACATATAAAATAATGGCAAGTAGGGATCCTCTATCTCATTTTCTTTTCTTTTATTTTTTTGTCAAACTATCCTGAAGAAAATCCTGGAATACTTCAAATAAGCCTCCGGGTTCCACACAGCAACATAGTAAGAGTGAAGCAGTTGTTCTTGTTTGAGTTTCACGGTGCTTTTCTTCTTGCTCTCCAATGGCTAAATAATGAACTTCACAGGAAACTTATATGCTAAATCTGAATGAACACATGGATCACTATAATTTTGAAAGCACTCCATAAGCTCAAAGAAGGACTTTCTGGATAAAAACTGGATTGGAGAATATGAGTTAGACCCAAAACCAAAATGTGACCCTTTTCTCTCCACCCATTTACGAGAAGACATAGGACAGGTCTAACCTGACTTACCCACTCACTCATAGTGAAGAAGGATAAGGAAGCCAGTCAGGAATTCAGAAAGTAAAAGAAAAAATGAGAAGAGAGATGGAAAAGAGATGCCTCTGCTGGAGGAAAAGTTTCTGACCTTTCTACTGACTGATCCATGAGACCCTAAGGGAAAAAGAAATTATGAAGTCTGCTTCCTGTCCTTGACACAGTAACTCCAGCTTCCCCTAACCTGACCAAATCGATGTT
Organism: Varecia variegata; assembly: GCA_028533085.1. Lineage (NCBI taxonomy): Eukaryota > Metazoa > Chordata > Mammalia > Primates > Lemuridae > Varecia > Varecia variegata. The sequence continues at coordinate 64,856,428 of CM052441.1, read as the reverse complement.
TCAGGTTTGGACAAATTGAATAGGTAAACTCTGCTTCCACAAGGAAAAATTAGCAAGAATGTGTGGAAAAGTAAGCAGAAGTATATCTGCCCCCAGTTCCCTGTGTGGGGAGGGAGCAGAAGTTCTCTCCTATATGGAAAGAGGAAAAATATGAGGAAGGGGAGAAAATTTCCTGTAAGAGCTTGGCCACAATTGGTCTTAGATGAGACTATGGGTATGTGTTGAAAGACAGGGTTATTTTTGCTCTTACTGTGATAGGTAGATCTTTGGCCTCCCAAAGATTTTCGTGTCCTAATTTCTGAACCTGTGAATATGTTACATTTCCTGACAAAAGGGAATCAAGGTTGCTGATCAGTTTGCTTCAAGAGAAGACAATTATCCTGGATTATCCAAGTGGGCCCAATCTAATTTTATGAGCTCGTAAAAGGAGAAGAGGGAGGAAGGAGAGGAGTGGGATGAGGAGATACAAAGTGAGAAGGACTCAACCTGATTGCTAGTTTTGAAGATGGTGAAAAGGTACCATTAACTAAGGGGTAATGATGCACTCTAGAAGCTGAGAACAGCCCTTAGCTTATAAATAGCAAGAAAATGATGGCCTTAGTCCTACAACTACAAAGAAATGAATTCTACCAACTACATGCATGAGCAAGATTCTCCTCTAAAGCACCTAGAAAGGAATGCAGCCTGCCAATTTTAGTTTAGTAAGACATGTACCAGATTTCTGACCTACTGTAAAATAATAACTTTGTGCTATTTTAATCCCCTACATTTGTGATAATTTGTTGTGGACACATTATAAAAGACAGGGCATTCAGTCACATAAAAGGCTTTTTAAAGATTTTAAAGGTATGACTCACAGACTCCCTCAATCAAACCTGAGAACATCTCAGAAGATTTAAGGTTATCATCCTTCAGCCATCTCAGCAAATCCAGAATTAGAGATGGGACTATCTAGGAATGATTTGTGAACAAACGTCTTGTCTAATGGTGTGAATCCCTGTGAAATACATGAGAGACCCACAAGGTGCTTGAGAATTTTATATCAGCGGAAATACTACCAGTATGAACTATAAAGGGCAAATTTAGCATTAAATGAAAGGAGGTTGTTGGACCCTCAAAATTCCACAGGCAGGTAACAGGCTGATAAAAAAAAAAACACTCAGCTACAAGCACATGTTATTCTTCATAACAAAGGAAGGATGATCCAAAGAGCAAAGCTTTAAGCCCAGAAAATGAAACCAGGAACCAAGGAAGGTGATTCCGAGGTCTTGAAATCTGATAAAGTTTGTCTAGTTGCATTTAAAATTTGTTTGGCATTGGTGACTTTTTTTTCTTTCTGTTTTCTCCCTTTTTAAATCATGATGCCTATTACTGTTATCTGATGTCTGTCCCACCATTGAATTTTGAGAGCAGATAACTGGTTTTCTAGGTTCACAGATCCACAGATGGGGAAAAATTGTGACCCAGAATGAGTTATACCCAAAGCCTTGCCCATAACTGACTTAGATTATTTAGGTAGTGAGATTTGAGACTTTAGAGTTTATGAGGTTTAGATGAGAGTGTGGACTTTGAGTTGATGTATGATGGGATGAGACCTGTGGCAAGCTTGAGGTGGGGTAAATGTGTTTTGTATGTGGGACAGATCCAGAGGGTGGATTGTAGTAGGCGGAAGAATGACCCTCCAAAAATGTCCAAATTTGTTATGAAGGCAAGAGAAAACTAATCATGAGTGATTTATTTCCCTAATTAGTGCTAGAAACCTAGGACTTTAGAGCAGGAAGCACCTTAGGCAGCATCTACTTCATGTCCATTAACATTCAGATGCTGAAACTATGGACAAAAGTTGATGAAAGATTTACTCCACGTGAGGTAGCTCATTTCTGACTGATCCAGAGATTGAATGTCTATTTCCCTAGAGAGCAAGCAAGGTCCATATTATCCTCTGTTTTCAGCACCTTATTTTCTGTGCTTGGCTCCCACTCTCTTTGGCCCTGCTCCCTCAGGTGCCTTCCACTGCACACTGGCTGCCATCAGGGCCATGCCCAGGAAGGCCCAGCACTACCTAAGACCGTGGCCCGTCTGTCCAAACCGATCATTTTATTTTCAAATTCGATAATCTTCAGCTGGCTGCTTATTCTCTGGCTTTCGACAAAGTGGTTCCTATCAAGTCAGTAATGTGTTATTTGTGAGGATTTTGCCTTTTAATGCACTAATCTCTTAAAAACCCAAAGAAATGAGATAATATTGGGAGAATTTCAAAGTCAGCAACAACAAAAACAAAGACTTTAATTTTACTGCCATAGGAATGCCCCATCTATTCATCCCGCCTGCTCCCCCTCTGAATACTTGGCAACCACTGATCTTTTTGCTGTGTATATAGTTTCGCCTCTTCCAGAATGTCATATTATTGGAATCATAAAGTAGGCAAACTTTTCAAACTGGCTTTTTTCACTTAGCAATATGCCTCCACACTTTTTCTATCTTCTTTGAGTTTAATTAAGCATTTTATATGAGGCCACTTATTTTCCTCTATTAGCATATCAATTATACTTACTTTCTTACTTTTTATACTTTTTTTTTTAGTGCTTGCCCTAGAGTTTGAAATACACATGTACAACTATTCTAAGGCTACTTTGAAAATACTGTACTGCTTCATGTGTAGTGCAGGTTCTTTCTAACAGAGTGTTCCTGATCTGGCTCTCCCATTCCTTTTAACATTGTTTGCATTCATTTCACTTATCCTAAAACTATAATTAAGGAATAACTTGTCGCTATTATTATTTTGAACAAACTGTTATTTGTTATATCAAATAAGAATAAGAAAAGTAAAAGACTTTATTTCACCTTCATTTTTCGTTCTCTAGTTCTCTTTCTTTCTTTGTGCAGCTTCAAGTTTCTGATCTTTATTATTATTTTTTTCTCTGAAGAACTTCTTGTGACATTTCTTCTGAGGCAGATCTACTGATAACAGATTCCCTTAATTTTTGCCTATATGAGAAAGTCTTATTTCTCTTTCGTATATAAAGAACAATTTTGCTGGATACAGAATTCTAAGTTGGAGCTTTTTTCTAAATTTTAACATTTGAAATATTTCGCTCCACTCTCTTCTTGGTTACATGGTTTCTGAATAGAAATCTGATGTAATTCTTATCCTTGGTCCTTTGTAGGTAAGGTGTTTTGTCCCTTTGGCTTCTTTCAAAATTTTCTCTTTGATTTTCTACAGTTTAAATATAAAATACATAGCTGTAGATTTTTTGATATTTATTCCACATGGTGTTCTCTGAGATTCCTGGATCTGTGCTTGCTGACTGTCATTAATTTTGGAAATTTTTCAGTTATTATTTTAATGAGTTTCTTTTTTTCTCCTTCTGCTATTTCTGTTATGCCCATATTGCACTTTTTGTAATGGTCTCACAGTTCTTGGGCAGTCTATCTTTTTCATTCTACTTTATTTTTCACTTAAGATTGGAAGTTTCTACTGACAAATGTTCAAGCTCACTCATGTTTTCCTCAGCCATGTCCAGTGCTCAGATGAGCCCATCAGAGGCATTCTTCATTTCTGTTAGTTTCTATTTTTTGATTTCTAGTATTTCCTTTACATTCTTTCTTAGAGTTTTAATCGCTTTACTTACAATACCCATCTCTTCTTGAATGTTGTCTACTTTATCATTACAGTCCTGTTAATTTATTAATCATATTTATTTTAAGTTCTCGGTATAGTAATTCCAAAATCTCTGTTATATTTCAGCCTTGTTCTGATGCTAATTTTGTCTCTTCTTGTATAACTAAAATTTTACACCCATTGAGCACCACCTCCCATTTCCTTCTCCCCCCAGCCCCTGTCAACTACTGTTCTACTTTGTGTTTCTGTCAGTTTGGCTATTTTAGATACTTCATATAAGTGAAATCACATAGCATTTATCCTATGATTGGCTTATTTCACTTAGCATAATTTCCTCCAGTTCATCCATATTGTCACTTATGCAAGAGTTTCTTCTTATTATAAGGCTGAATTAATATTCCATTGTATATACTACACATACCACATTTTCTTTATCCATTCATCAGTCGATAAACATTTCAGTGGTTTCAATATCTTGACTATCCTGAGTAATGCTGCGATGAACTTGGGAATGCAGATATCTCTTTAAGACACTGATTTAAATTCTTTTGGATATATATAGTGGGATTACTGGATCCTATTGTAGTTCTGTTTTTAATTTTTTGAAGAACCTCCATACTGTTTTTCATAATGGCTGTAGCAGTTGATGTTCCTACCAATAGTTCACCAGGGATCCTTTTTCCCCACACCATCACCAATCCTTGTAATCTTAATCACTTGATTTTTTTGATAATAGTCATTCTAGCAGGTGTGAGGTTAGAGCTCATCATGGATTTGATATGCATTTTCTTTTTTTTTATTCAGGATTATGGGGGTACAAACATTTTGTTTACAGGAAATGCATTTGCCTCACTCAAGCCAGGGCCACAAGCATGTCTTTCCTCCATACAGTGTACCCCATCTCCATTAGCTGTGGGTTTACTCACCCCACCTGTTCTAGCCCCCACCCCCACCCCCCTACCTGACTGCCCTCAAAGAGCTAAAAATAGAAATACCATTTGATCCAGCAATCCCACTACTAGGCACCTATCCAAAGGTAAAAAAGACATTCTATAATAAAGACATCTGCACTTGAATGTTTATAGCAGCACAATTTACAATTGATATGCACTTTCTTAATGATTAGTAATGCTGAACCTTTTTTTTTCATATTGTGTATCTTCTTTGGAAAAATATCTATTCAGGTCCTTTGCACATTTTTAATTGAGTTATTTTTTATTTTTTACTCTTTTGGAGATAGGGTCTCACTCTGTTGCCTCGGGTAGACGGCAGTGGCATCATCATAGCTCACTGCAACCTCAAACTCCTAGGCTCAAGCAATCCTCCTGTCTCAGCCTCCCAAGTAGCTGGGACTACAGATGTGCACTACAACACTCGACTAATTTTTCTATTGAACTGAGATATTTTGGGGGTTTTGGGTTTTGGGGTTTTTTGCTATTTTTTTTTTTTTTTAGTTTAAGTGTACTTGCGATTTATTTTGCATTGGAAACAGTGAATTTTTGTGTGTGATATAAGGGTCTAGTTTTATTCTTTTGCATGTGGATATCCAGTTTTCTGAACACCTTTTGTTAAAGAGACTGTCCTTTTCCCATTGGGTATTCTTGGCACCCCTGTTGAAGATCAGTTGGCCATATATACGTGGGTGAGCTTATTTCTGGACTCTGTGTTTTGATCCACTGAGCTCCATGTCTATTTTTATGCCTGCACTATACTGTTCTAATTAGTGTAGCTTTATAATGTATTTTGAAATCAGGAAATGTGATGCTTCCAGCTTTCTTCTTCTTTCTCAAGATTATTTTGGCTATTCAGTGTCATTTATTGTTCCATATGACTTTTAGGATTTCTTTTTCTATTTGTGCAAAAAATGTCCTCGGGATTTTGATAGGGATTGGATTGAATTTGTAGATATTTTAACAATATGAAGTCTTCCAATCCATGAACACAGGATTCCTATTTTTGACAATTATATAAATCTGGAAGTGGAATGAGCATGTTTTGAATTTCTGTATATATCTGATTATTTTCTTAGAGTGTTTTCAAATATTTCTATGAAAAATCATATTTAATGTGTATGAAGACTTATTGGAAAAACATGTAGAGGAAATGGACTCCTACATCCATCTTTCAGCATGTCCATCTCCTCCCAACTTTCCTATGACTAATCCTGTTATCTTTCCCTTCACTTTCCCATGTGCCCAGTGCTCTCTAGCTCCCATTCCCTTGGGTGGAGTTCAGAGAACCGTGGTATTTACTGTGTCCTGTGTGGAGATGATTATTTCTGGCAGTAATGCCGAGGATGCTTACTCTTTCTTCCCTTCCTCATCCTTCATCTTGTTCTCAGTAGCAGAAGAAGGCATGTGTTTAGGAAGAACCTTTGTGGGAAACAGTTCACAGAAGTCTCAAAAGTAGCACTAATGCTCACAGAAACTCAAACAAGACTCAAAATCAACTAAATCAGAAATCTGGGAGGAGGAAAAAAACTGGCATTGTTGTATTTCACACCTCAGTGTGTGACGTTTATGGAATAAAGTACTTGTACTTTTATCTTTTGACTGATATTAAGAACAAGCTTATCTACAAATACCTTTAAAAAGTGGAAAAGTATCATAACAGTAGTACTTGGAAATAAATTTATTTTTCCTGTCTTTTAATGTACATTATTTCTTTAAGGGTGCTTATTTATTTAAGGGTGCTTATTTCCTTAAATAGCAAATAATCATTTAACATGACCCAAGCTGAATGTCATTTTCATATTTAAGTAAAAGTAGAATACTAAAAATATAGCACTGACTCTAGTTACTGGGAAGATATTTGGGGTTTTTCTATGTGACAAGAATATAAAATATTTGGATATGCACTATTAAATACGTAATAGATAGCAAGGATTTATCCCTGGAAGTTGAGATCAGACAAATGACCTTGAATGCTTTCAAACATTTTACATTGATTATTCCAGCTATAAAAACAAACATAATTTCCCTTGACTGTAAAAAAAGTTAATAGTTTTAGATTTGAGAATATAAAAAAGTTAGTGAAAGAAACCCTGTGCAGAACTGAATACACTCAGAAGAGGGAATAGCAGCTGGGCTTCATGGAGAAAAGTGGTCCTTCCCAGGCATCTTTGGAATATGCATTTAGGAAACCTGAGATTTGTGTAAAAAGCCACATTTAATGGCCTTTTTGTTATTTTTATATGTGAAACTAAGGCCTTGCCAGAACCAAGCAACCAGATGACTGAATATTTACAGATTTTCACTCTATATAAAAATGTAACTTTTCTTTGCTCATCAGCATATCATTTAGCACCAGGGTGCCAGAGTTCAGAAAGTGAATCTGGAAGGTTTCTGTATCCACCTGAGGTGCCCCTTCTCCTCCTTCCTGTTGCCACATACTTTGTTGTCACAAACATGTATGAGACAGTCATACACAGAGATCTGCTTCTGAGAGTCAAAATTACTCTTGATATGATCTTCACATTTTATACGAGAACACTTTTACATTAAATTTTGGAGGGACATATTGTCTATTTAGTATAGACTCATTTTTTTTGTTACCTTTCCAAAAAACTTAGGGTTTTTTTGATTTAGAAAACTTTTCCATTCTCACTCAGCTTCAAAACTAATAACAAAAAAATTAGTCACCAATTCCTCCCCCCCACCAGAAAATGTTCAACACTCCCTCTTTTAAGTGCTCACTGAGAGAAAGATGTCAACTCAGCCTCTCCCTGATTCTTCTCAAAGAGTTTCAACAGAGAAACCTAGCCAGGGTCTGGTCTCCTCTTCCTCCTCCGGTCTGGTCTCTTCTGGTTTGGTTTGGTCTCCTTTTCCTTGTCAGGTCTCGTCTCCTCTTCCTCATCTGGCCTGGTCTGGTCTCCTCTTCCTCATCTGGTCTGGTCTCCTCTTCCTCATCTGGTCTCATCTCCTCTTTCTCATCTGGTCTGGTTTTATCTCCTCCTTTTCCTCTCCCCCCTCTCCACTGCCCTTTCCTTAGGGTCTTGGTCTGTTGCCCAGACTAGAAGTACAGTGGTGTCACCACAGCTCCATAGCTCACTGCAACTTCACAATCCTGGGCTCAAGTGATCCTCCTGCCTGAGCTTCCTGAGTAGCTGGGACTACAGGCACATGCCATGATGCCAGGCTGATTATTTTTAGTAGGGAAGGGGTCTCGCTCTTGCTCAGGTTGGCCTAGAACTCCTGACATTAAGCAATTATCCTGCCTCAGTTTCCCAAAGTGCTAGGATTACAGGCATGAGCCACCCTACCAGCTAAATTTCCTTTTTAAATAAATGAATGTTTCCCACTAAAAAGAGAGAGAGAGAGAGAGAGAGAGAGAGAGAAACCTAGCCAATTGGAGGGATTAAATAACACAACAAAATTTTTATATATGGTTTATAACTACCACAACCATGTTGGGTAGAAGCTATAATCATCACTCTAAGGTTACAGTCTTGAGAAAGCCAAAAGTTTTAATTACTTCTCTTCATTCACACAAATAAAGAGAAAAATCAAGGAATGCTGCAGGATCTGACACCTTCATCAACAGTGCTCAAATCCCCTTTCCAAGAGAAGAGCACTCCCCCAAGGTGGCAAATGATTCTAAATATCACAAAGCTCTTCTTTTTTAGTTTTATTTGTTAATTGACACATAATAATTGTACATATTTATAGGGTACAGTGTTATTTTCCATACATGTGTACATTGTGCAATGATCAAATTTTGGTATTTAACATATCTAGTGCCTCAAATATTTATCATTTCCTTGTGATGAGAACATCCAAAATCCTTCCTTCTAGTTATTTTGAAATATACAGTATTTTTAACTATAAGAATTCTACTGTGCAATAGGACACCAGAACTTATTCCTCCTGTCCAGCTGTAATTTTGTACTGATTGACCAATCTCTCATCTCCTTTCCACCTACTCTCTTCAAACAATTCAATAGCAAAAAATAATAATAAACTGACTTAAAAATGGGCAAAAGACCCTAATAGATATTTCTCAAAAGAAGGTATACAAATGGCCAAAAATTATTAATATATGAAAAAATGATTAATATCATTAATCATCAGGGAAATGTAAATCAAAACCACAATGAGCTTCACCTCAAACAGCAATCCCAAGCTCTTATACCTTATGTAATATGGCGTTCTGCTCTATTTCCATTCATTGACGTTTGGGAGACAACACAGCTTGGCCCGAGATATAAAAGCAGTTTGCACTTCACTTCTAATTCACCCAGAGCTGAAATGGAAAGTCTTCCCCATCTGGTTTTCACCCTCATCTTACTGTCCCCTATATACCTAAAATAGACTTTGTCTCCTGGTCTCAGTCTAAGGTTTGAGATGACTCCTTATCTTGTCTTTCTCAGAATGTTGTGTTTTTTTCTTCTCCCAGATAATGATAATAATTAGCATTTAATGAAGTACTTAATATAGGCTGGTACTGTTTTAAGTGCTTTCCAAAATTAATACACTAAATCCTCATAATAAATCTCTGAGGGGGATAATATAGTAGCACCACTTTATGAAGTGAGGAAGCTGCAGGAACAGAGGTATCACACAGCCTGCCCAGTATCAGACAGTTACCAGTGGAGGAACCAGGATTCAGAGCCGTGCAGTTTAATATGAGGATTTTCATTCTTAACCAACACCCTGTGGCACTGCTACATTCACCTCACTCCTTTCTCCCTAAGACCTCCCTTCCCCTCCACCCCCAATCTACCACATTCTCCTTTTCTGAGGGCCTACCTCTCACCTTTCTTCCTTGTTGAAGGCTGCTGATGGCTTTAAACAATAATTGAAATATCTTGTAATCGTAAGTAAAATTAAGAGTTTAACATTGCTGAGGATGTGAGGGAGAGGTGTAATTGTAAGAGATGGCATCTATATCCCTCATCTTGAATCTGGGAGTTTTGAGTGGGCAGGGTCTCTATAGCAGGGTAGTGGTGCAACCCAGTCTCCTGTTTTCACATCCTACACTTGTTACATCATTTTAGAATTCTCAAGGTGAGAAGTGCTTGGTACTTGTGCCAATTCAACTACTTATTTTCTTCAAGCTTGTTGGTCAATGTATGTGATAAATTATTACATATCCCGGCTAAAAGGCTGGAAAGGTTGGACTCTTCAGAAAATTAATCTGCATATACTGATGCTTGTGCACAGGAGCTGGAGGTTTAACCACTCTAACATGATAGTTTTAGTTTCTCTAATTGCTGCTTGCAACCACCCTCTATTAAACTCCCTTCCTTTAATATCTTGAGCAGATTCTATATTTCTAGTCACTTTCAGTTATAAAAAGATGTGTCTAATTCAGTCTAGATTAAAACACCCATTTTCATATCTGATTTAAATATCCTGGGCCTCTAGGGGCTTGAAGTAGAGAGAAGACATACTCAGTTCTTATTCCTCCGCTTTGTATTCCAACATCTTATAGTGTATGGGAGAGGTATATGATTTCTGGGATCTTCCTCTGCTCTTTCCAATCCCACCTCATTTCTAAGGCCTCACTTCACCCATATTGTAACTGGGAGAAGCAGAGAGAATCTTCTTTAATTGGGTACCTGGCAATGGTAGACAGTATTGCCTGGCCACTCCTGCCTTGGTCTGGTTCTCTCTGTTGCTATTGTAGTTTTTGCATGGACTTTGTATGTTGTTCAGCTTTACCCCAGCACTTCCTGTTACTAAGGACCCCCTCATAGAGGGGCAGTATGGTCTTCCTTTGGCCCTATATGGAAACATTCCTCCCCACCCAATCCCCTATCTGGTGGGCTCTCAGCTTGCTTGCTCCCTTGGAAGATCCTTATACAAAGTGAAAAACACCTTCACTTGTTTACTGTAAATGCGAATATTTGATATCGGGTTTACATAAAATAGAACACATGTATAATTTACTTGAAACTGTAATACGCTTTCCTGCTAAATTCAATTTTATTAATTCTTAAAACTATAAAGCTGTTTGGATTCAATGAATGTTAAACATAGCAGAAAATCTATTACTATTCAAAGGGAAATCATGTTTCATTTAGGCTTGCTACAAGTCTGTCCATTGTCGCATACGTAATGAAAAGTAGTCAGTAGTTTATGCTGCATTTGTCTTGTGTGACTTAAGCTGAGGTCTCATTACTTGCAGAACCATATTCAATTAACCTTTCATTTTTGAGGTCGAGAAAAATAAGATATAAAGATGATCTGCCTGGAAGTGCATGTCAACACTATCGCAGATGGGTAAACATGCTTGAATCAGCATATAGAAAGAAGGTCACTAAAATGCCTTTTATATCAAGTGGAGATTCATAAGCTTGACTTTTAAAGAAAATTCTGTTTTACTGAGCTCACTGTGACAACTGGATTTGGTGGTGTGCCCTGAGTGCCCGTTAGTTTCAGCTTCCCTACATCCCATGTCCCTCTGCATTTTCAGTTCACTCTGGTCTGGCCTGCTCCTTCTTTGGCACGTGATTCATAACCTTTCCTCTTTCATCTTTCCCTATCTTTCTTCCCACTACCTAGTTGCAAGGCTGTACCTTTCTTGGCCTCTCGCATTCCTAGGACACAAGTGAAATTGATTCAAAGGAATTAGGAATGCACAGCATTGTACAGCAAAACCCATGTCCTTTTCAGAAATGACCTGAAGTAAATACTCTGCAAGAATATGCAAATAAGGAAATAAAACATAATTCCCATATGAAGCCAGACACACATAGGCAAGAGTAAATGAAGAATCTACTTACTTAATTTGAAAAAATGGAATTCATCTGAGTGTATATCATGTTCTGAGCTAAAATATGAGGTGCTAGGTGAAATTCTACACAAATGGACTTGTAAATATAAATTGTTTTGTTTTTGTGAGCTACTCAGGATTTTTCCAAAATTTTTAAGAATTAACAGAATTGAATCTAGAATTACAGTACATCAGAGTTTAAAGTTTAAAGCATGCTTGTCTTTATCTGGCCCTATTTTTTGTCTTCCAGAAGGGAGGACTGAGGCAGAGTTGTTCAGGGTCATCTGGCCAATTTGTGTTAGATGTCTCAGAGGTATCTCTTACCTTCCCTACACTTAATCTTACTTCTCTGACAGTGTTTTGTAAAACACAATACTGATGGGAAATGCTCATTTCTTCCAGTTTCCAAAGCCTTTCTTATTCCCTATCTTACCTTTTGAAAAATAGCAAGAAAGGAGACTATGATACATAACTCTTATTAGATGTTGTTCCAAATGCCTTAGGGTTTGCTGATGGCAGTTGGAAGCCTGCCAGTATAGAAAACATACACTACGTTATGTGTGTTTTCCAGATTCTGTGTGAAATCAGTCATCATTTAAAAGACATTTCCTTGACTACGTGCTCCTCTTTATCAATTCCCAGGTCTCTGACTTCCAAGATGCTTTTCTAATGCCTGCCTTAGACAACACTATAGTACTGACAACATTTTCATTTCACCTCTGAGCCCTTTGCTTCTTCAGACATAGCCTGCCCTAGGTGTGACCTTGAAGTATTAATATAACTGTATGTTCAATCAATACATTTTTAACCACTTATGGTGTATTCATCACCATGCCAAGCACTACAGGAGGATCCAAAGAAGAACTATAAAAGCACTCACAGTGCTTTCCATTTACTTTAGGTCAAAAAAATGAAAACTTATGAGCTAATTAGAGAACCATTAAGAATTGAACTATGAGAATAAAGGCAGTAGAATGTGACTGAGGAATGAAAAAATCGTTAGTTTATTTAGACTCCTTTGAGAAAGGAGATAAGACATGGACGGCAGCCGGAAAGAATGAATAGAATTTGGTGAGTGAGAAAATGGGAAGGGGCACTTCAGAGAGGAGGCCAAGCACAGGCAAATGCTCAGCGGTGGGAATAACGGTTGAGTCTAAGGAGAGCCTGAGGTGCACACGAGTGAACAGGGACATCACTTTGAATGACAGTGAATGAAGCCTTCATGATCAAGGACATCTACCTAAGCAGTGGCATTTGGATTTGGCACAATGACACAATAAATAACTGTGAGAACAGTGCTGTTCAGTAGTGGCCTGTAGACCACCCACCCCAGAATTTGTGTTGCACTCCTTAAAATGGCATATTTTTGTCACCAGCACCACAACAAGGATACAGAATAGTTTTATCAGTCCACACCACTCCCTGGTGCTTCCCTTTTATGGTCCCACCCTTTCCCCATTCCTATACATGTATTGAAACTTATAAAATTATACACCAAATAGTCAATGCTATTCTGCATTAATTTAAAACAAAAAATTGATACAATATCAATTTTGTATCACCTACAAAAGCAAATAGTATGTTTCTGTGCTCGACACCATATGTATTAAAGTCAGAACCTTTGGCATTGATCCTAAACATATACATTCTTAAAAACAATTTTTGTAGTGATAGAGGGAGATTTCACTCACTTAATCATGCATCACCTTCCCTGCCCTGCCTCCTCAAGGTACAAGGATATCACTACCTTCAGTTTTGGGTTTCTTTCTTATCTTTTTCATTTTTTTTGCTCAATTCTTCAACTTTAAACTCATATTTATAGTATTATTTCTTGCTACATCATCAATAAATGGTATTTTTGACTGCACATTTTTATGAGAAATTTATGCTCTCATGCTTCCTTCCAGCTCTGTCTGATCCCTTCTGTCTCAGAAACTGAACTTATGTTCATGTCACCAAGGTTGATGACACTTGGATTTCTTTCCCTAATCATACTTGATTTGTACATAATTTGATTCTAAAAGTCAAACGTTTAAAAAAACACATTTTTATCACAACATGTAATTACTGTTCACTGGAGAAGCAGGGAAGTTGCTAGAATTACATGATCCCTGAGAACTACAATGAAGAATATTCCTTATTTATACTTCACTTATTTTTGATACATCCACACATTTCCCAAACCTTATTTAGCCTTAATGTGTGCCATGTATTGGTCTTGGAGATGGGATTTTGGGGGTAAACATAAAAGATAATCTCTGTCCTGATGAAGCTCACATTCTGCTGGGGAGATGAAAAATAAATGAAGATAAAATGAATGTAGATTTTAATGGTAGGTAGTGACAAGTGCTATGAGGAAAAAAAGATAAAGTTGAATAGGATTATAGAGAGAAATGGGGATGCCATTCTAGAGAGAGTGATTGGCGAGGGTCCTCTGGAGAGAAGACCCTTAAGCAATGTCCTGAAGAAAGTGAGCACGAAGCATGTCAGTGTCTGGAATAAATAAAAAGCAAGAGTAAAAATTCTGAAGTGAGAGTGCTTGTCACATTTGCTGAACTCTGGAAAGGGCATTGTGGTTGGGAAAAAGTGAAAAAGGAAGAAATGATAACAAGTGAAGTTGGACTGTGTGTCAGCCACACAATTTAGAAACCTATGGGCCATGACATGGAATTTCCCTCCACGTATGATGAGAAGCCATTGTGTTTTGAGCAAACAAGTAATATTTTCAGCTTTATATGTTAAAAGGATAGCTCTGGATGTGATATTTAAAACAGACCCCAGGTTTGGGAAGCAGGGAGAATGTAGGCAGCCTCTGTACTACTCTAGGCATGGGATAATGATGGCTCATACGAGAAGGAACAATGAGGGTTAGAATCTCCAAGGGCCTACCTGTTGGAGACCTTTCTTCCATGTGAGGCTGTGCTTCCGTTGCTCTGCCAGCCTGCTGCTGAGCTGCCGTCCAGGGGCTGCCTTTACTTTCTGGGTTGGTGCTACTTTCCTGGATCTTCTGTTTCTTGCTTTACTGCTCCATTTTACTGGTCTTCCAATAATGAGCATCGTTGTCAAAGTCCTTGGCAGTCTGAGAAGTTTTATTGTGTCACCATATTTGTTTGATAATTGGGCTTGGTACAAAATTCAAGAATGAAAATAGTTTCCCTCAGAACTTTGAGTATATTTCTCCATTATCTTTCAACATCTGGCATTTGCTTATCCTTGACAACGTTATTTTCTCTACTTTATAAATGTCATTTATTTTCTTCTTTAAGATGTTTAGCATCACTTCACAGACATCTGTCTGGTAAGGGGTCTTCATTCATTCATTGTGCCAAGCAATTAGTGGAGCTTTTTAATCTGAAAATTTGTGTTCTTATTCATTTCCAAGAGCTTCTACATGATTCCTTTGAAAACTTCCATATCATGTTTCCTATATCCTTTTCTTTGGAACTCCACATAGTTTGGCATTGAAGCATTTTATTATAGTAACCCTCTAAAACTTAATACTCCCTCTTTTTCCCTCTCTTTGGTCACTGTTCCATGCTGGCAAATGGTGGATTACATCTTTCTTTGCCTGGCTTCAACTCAACATTCCACCATCAATTGTGTATTAGTTTTCTATTGCTGCCATAACAAATTACCCAAAACATAGTAGTTGAAAACAGTAAAGACTTATTATCTTCCAGGTCTGGAAGTCAGAAGTCCAACTCAGGTCTCACCAGATTAAAATCAAGGTATTGACAGGGTTCCCTTCCTTTCTGTAGGCCATACATAAAAACACATTTCCTTACTATTTCCAGCTTCTAGAGGCTGCTTGTATTTGTCAGCTCAGGACGCTCTTTCTGCATCTTCAAAGCCAACAGTGTTGTTTCTCTTTATCTCTCTCTCTCTGTCTCTCTCTCTTAAAGCCAGGAGAGAGTCTTTGCTTTTAAGAACTCATATGATTAGATTGTGCTTACCTAAATAATCCAGAATAGTTTTACTATCTCAAGATTCATAACCATAATTACATCTGTAAAGTCTCTTTTGCTATGTAAGATAACCTATCAATAGTTCCAAGGATTAAGGTATGAACATCACTGTGGGCCATCATTCTGCTCATCACAAACTGTCTTCTAGAAATTTATTAGAATCTCTGCATCTTCTAATATTCCTCTCCTATTCTGTTTATGGCTATTGGTGTGTATACCAGTTTACATCATTTTATGATCATTTTACTGTGATTCTGTGAGAAGAACAGTTAAGTGGATGGGCTTAGTTTGGCACCTTGAATCAGAAGACTTTCCCCAGGAGTTTCTTACATTTAGTATTATTTGAAAACCACTATCACATAGAGTCTTGAGCAGGGGAATGATACAATAAAGCTTGTTTTTTATTTTTAAAATTCATTTTGTGTTTTCAAAATTATCTAGCATTTGCATCAATTTTTTTTACTGTTGTCTGAGTTTAAACTTATTATAAAAGGAATTTCCTTATTTAACTCATTGACTGCCACACAAAAAAAATCAGAAACTTTTGCTTTCTGATTGCCATAGTGTTTTATTATGAAAATAGAATAAAAATTTGGAGTGGAATTTAAAGGCAAACATAAATAGAAAAATGAAATTTACCGACTTCTATTCATTTAATCCATGTTTTTTACAATTAAATTGTTAATTGTAACAATAAGAACATCAACAGGTAAGATTTTATATATGCTTCATGTGGCCCCAGGGTCAAAACTAGAGTGAGTTAAATACAACTCTCATGGCAGTTAATGTGTTAAGCTACTTAACTATAATTAAGTCTGTGTCTTAAGCCTGAGCCTTGTTATCAAGTCTTCTTGTATATCCTTAGCATTTTAAAGAATTCTGTACATGTTTGAATGTTGACACACTTTTTTCTATTTGTGTGTGTGTGTGCCTGTGTTTATATGTATGTATGTATGGCTTTGTATATTTCTAGGGGGGAGGTTGTATGCTAAAGTGGTTTCAATTATTTTGTGAGAGATATAAAAATATCTTTCAAAATAACTTTTAAATTTAGGAAGAAATAGGATTCATCATAAAATATTCAGTCTAGCCTTATAATTTAATTATTTTAAATTTTTAAAAAGTTCATATTGCCTTTTACATTTCATAAAAGAAATGATGTATTTTCTGTACTTCATTAAACTTAAAAGTACTCTAATGACCAGAATCTATTATTCCAAACTGTATTCCACAAAACCCTAGATTCCTGTGTGATATTGGTAGCTCTTAGGAAAAAGTGCATTCTATGGGCAAATAATTTGGGAAAATGATACATTCTACTACATTTCCCTCTTGAATATTTTTAAGTATATTAAGAAAACTTATGCAGCAAAACAAAATAAAAATTTTTTGAAAACTTTGGGCAGCCCCAAATATTCTAAATATATTTGATAATGAATTTTTTATTTTAATTTGAGGATTATCCCTTAATAGCTCATGGGAAACTACAGCTCATGAACATAGTTCATGAAACTATAGCTCATGAAAGTGCTATCTGTCATAACCTATGCCTTTAATTGTTTTGTGCTACATATTTTGACTTTAGCATATACAAATACAATTCAGAGAATGATTACCCACAGTTCTACAGTTGGAAAGGAATTGGAGCATGTGCTCAGAGGCATGTGATCAGGCCCTGTGCTGTTCTTCCCCTGACTCTTCTACCAGCTGACATCAGTGGAATGGCATCACTTTCTAGAGTTGTGCAACTGAGAGCTCAGCATGGGCCTCCACAGGTTTTCTAGGATTACTCTGTGGCCAACAGCACATTTTCCTCATTTATTCTATTTCTTTTCCTCTAAAGAATGCTGATTTAGTGTGAAGGTACACGGAAGATCAGAAGAGAGGATGTGGTAGGGTACACAATGCTTGCTTCGGTTTGACCTGTAAACACCACTTCATTTAGCTCAGTTAGAATGCCCGCCATCCTCCTTCCCAGGAGACCTTGTAAAAAGGGTTCAGAATCAGTTTATCTGGTATTTATCTGCACCTCTCCTTGTTTCAGAAAATATTTCAAGACATTTTCAAAAATGTGTAAATTGTAATGAGATGTTAAAATGTTAATGTGACCTACATACCTACCATTATTTGGCCCTAAATTTAGTGCTCTATTTTCCAGAAACCAAGTACAAACAAGGAATCTTTTGTCAGTTAACAAGAGTAGAGAGTAGCAATAGTCACTGGATAAAAACAAATCAAGTGCTTAAGAGAATTACTATTCTTTGTACTAGAATTAGGGGCTTTGTAAAGAGAACACTGAGGTTTAATCAACGGCATTCCACAAATTCAACAAATTTCATACAAATCTTTCTCATAACATTGTCAATAAAAGTTGATGTCATCATACTTAAGCATAATTTGATAACAATAATGATTCATGTATGTGTATGTGTATGTGTATATGTGTGTGTAGGGAAGGGCATGGTTATAATTCAATACTAATTAGGTATTCAGCTCTTGGGTGACCTTGAAGGGGGCTGAATTCCCAGTACTCAACCCATTGCCCCGAATGTAGCAGATGCATAAAACTTTATTGAAAGTGATAATTATTCTTCAGAGGAAGGCTATATTAAAGGACATATATGAATGGTTTTTCTATAGAGCTCACACCAGCTTATTCCACATGCCACTTCAAATCTGCTGCCCTAGTTCCTGCACCCATGAGAATGGAACAGGACTATCTGCTAACCAAATCAGGGACTGAAAGATTGATCCTCAGTTTGGGCCAGCCCACATTTAATAATCTAAATCTCCAAAGCACAAGATTGACTTTTCAAAAATATCTTTAAAATGTCTATAGATTTACCCCTCAAGCCTTGACACTGTCTATTGTGGATAGATGTAATATCTCTGTAGGGTCAGAACTTATACTTAAAGAAATTGAAATTCAGAATGATTAAGCAAATTGACCCAGTTCATCGAGCTAGCAAGTGGTAGTGCTGGGAACTGAATCCAGATCTGTCTGACTTCATATGTCATGATCTTAACTACTCCACTGTGCTGAGACAGATCCTGTAGGACTTGAACTCTATGCTTTCTCTTACAAAGAAAGAGCAGGAAAGGCCACTGCAGACAGAAGGAGCCATTAAAACTTCACAGTCAATAATTCTGGCAATTCAGATATTTTAAATCTGCTTTGATGCTCCAGGATCTCAAACTTTATTTCTGCTGTCGTGTGAGCTGGCCTTTCTCAATGTCAGCCTTTGTGTCATGCTTCAAGGGCAGCATGTCTGATGTGCCTTTTGAATCCCAGGGACACTGACTTTCACAGGAGGGCCTACATCCTTTCATTTATTTTGTGTGCTCTCAGGTGGTATATAAGTTGACAGCCAAGTCCTCAGTTTTCTTCTCAAGGGATTATAGGTGTTGAACTACTTTCATCTTTCTTAGTCTGTATTTTTTATTACTGATAAAGGATCAAGAAGCCTCTGCATTCTGCATCCTCCTCTCTCCCCAGTCATTCCCTAGCATTCTAAGTGAAATGTTAGTTGGAAAATCACACTCCTACGGT
Source organism: Varecia variegata (assembly GCA_028533085.1). Lineage (NCBI taxonomy): Eukaryota > Metazoa > Chordata > Mammalia > Primates > Lemuridae > Varecia > Varecia variegata. The sequence goes on along the minus strand of CM052441.1, from coordinate 64,837,575 downwards.
GATCGTTAAATAATTGAAATTCATTGCAGCAAGGAGAAAATCAGTTCTGGACGCTTATTTCTCTGCAGATTCCTTATTAGGATTTTAACCTTGGGTCTGCACTAGTCAACTTGGGGAAAATTACAGGAGGCAACAAGGACCCCGGGAATGTTCCAAAGTGAATGTTTATATCCCAAATCTGTACTTCTGAGATGGTCTGCTCACCTTGCTTACCTCCCTCTGGTCTGCTGTTCTTTAGATGTTCTTTTTGACGTCAAGCCCTCCTGCAAAGCATCTTTAGCAAACTATTTGAGGTTTAGACGTACAGTATTCATATTAATGTGAGGGCTTATCAAACATCTCTTCTTTTAAAAAAAAATTCTAAGCAGGCTGACAACCTCATCATCCTCTTCTTCACTGTTTCCTACATGATTTTCTCAGGCATACATGTTAACAGGATGCATTTGTCAACGGAGATAATCTATTCCCTTTTTGTGTGAGAAATTTGGCTTAAAAGAATATTTTCTCTTCCGACAAGCATAAGACTGACATTAGCCAGAAAGAGAAAGTCTAATTTTAAAGTCTCATTTTCTGATTCATTGAATATAGTAGACATAGACTGGAGCACAAACTCACAATGCTAAAAGATTTTGAGGAATATAAAGGTAGAAAGACATTATTAATATTCTTTGTATGTGTATATGATGGCCCTGGGACAACAAAAGGATCACAAAAAGAAAAGAAATAGGTAAAAGGGGTCTGCAGTAGAAACTAAGTTTATAAAACCTATGAGGTATAAGTATCAGTTTTGGCTACCCATTTTATTTTTTGGCTACAATTAAGATTCATAAAGAGAGTGATAAATTACATATAATAGAAGGTAGATTTTAATAAATGGAAAATACTTGTGTCACCAGGGGCAGAAATAAAGTTAATATAGAACAATAATATATTAATATATATAACATGTAATGGAAAGGCATTCATATATAAAAGGGCTTTCTCACATTTTTATTACTTAATAAGCTTATATTTGCAAAATTAGAAACCAACTGACTGGAGACATAGAGAACAAATCCTAAATTTTCTATAAAAATTAAAATTCCTGTACCTTTTTTCTCTCCTAAGCTACAGATGTGCAGGGCAAAAGATGAATAAATATTTCACAAAAAAGTTTTAAACATTCTCAATCTCATTAGTCATTGAGGAAATGCAAATTAAAATCACAAAGAAATATCAAATACTTCCACCAGGATCTCTAAAATTCAAAGACTGATAAGACAAAGTATCGGTAAGGATTTGGTACACCTAGAACTCTCATATCCTGCTGGTGGATGGGTAAACTGGTACAACCAGTTTGGAAAATGATTTAGCAGCATCTACTAAACCTCAACATATGCATTTACTATGACCCAGAAATTCCACTTCAAATTATATATTTGACAGAAAAGCATGCATATTCACCATAAGTAATGTACAAGTATATTTATAACAAGAATTATTTGTAACAATCTGTACTGGACACAACCCAAATATCCACCATTGATAGCATGGATAAATAAGTTGTAGTTTAGTCATGCAAAGGAATAGTATTCAACAATGTTTGATGATACAAGTCAGGTTAGTTTTGCCTGCTTTTGGACATTATGTAAATGGGATCATGCAACATGTATTCTGTATGCCCATTATATTTTACTCATTCATGCTGCTTAATACAGAAATAATATATTTTTCTCATTGCTGAATGCTATTTTTTTGTACATTCCATATGGATATGTACATATATGTGTGTATGTACTATGTGTACATTTGTACATAGCCATATAGAACTGTTCTATATACATATATGTATAGAAATATACCATATACACATTTGTGTTCTTTTCTATATGTATGTGTATAATATGTATATAAAAGTAAATGTGAATGTATGTATATAATGTGTATATATATAAAATGTATAAAAATACAAAACAGTTATATAATAAACAGTTAAAAATGTTAGTGTATTAATATTCTGGGGTTCACATTAAATAAAATATTGAACCAGAAGAACTATGACTGGACAACTAAGAGTTACTACATAGCATGAAGAAATAAATGAATCAATTAAATCTACTTAGGCTTGTTTTCAAGGAAACTATGTTCTTACCAAATGCTGAAGACCACCATAATTGGCTAGCTTCATAGTAATGAGCACGGAACTCTGGACTATGAATTTCCTTGTGCCCTATTTCCTAAAATTCCTTTTTATTCCTTTTTCTTACATAGCCCACATCCAATTCATCAGAAATTTTGCCAGTTATACTTTCAAATCATGTCTTGAATATGGCTACTTCTCACCAGCTCCACAATTGCAACCCTAGTCCAAGTCATTAACCAAGAGGATAGAAGAATGTAGGAAAACACAAGAGATAGAGTACTACCAGGAAGATTGTAAACACTGGGCTCAACACCACTGCTGGACCTGAAGAAGTGAGGGGAGGGGCCTGACAGGAATATGACCTTGAGTTGAGACATTCTGCCAACTTGAAGCAATCGCTTTTGGAAAGGAAGACTGAAAAATAAATATCCTGAACCTACTGACTTTTCTGCTTCAGTTCTTTGCTCATGTTCTTCACTGGCTGAGTCCCACCTGAAACCAGATGTCAAGGAGCCTACTGATATGGTCCATACAGGGCATGCAGGCATAGGCAGTGGAGAGTGATCTGAGATAGGCAGATGCGACTCCTAACGGGACATTTCAATTCCACTATTGCTCCCTTTTGTTCTATTTTTCCCAAAGCAGCCAGAGTAATTTTCCTAAATACTAAGGCAGATCATGCCACTGCCTTCCTATAAACCTTCCAGTGGATTCTAGTTTCAACCACAATAAAATATGAAATCTTTCCAATGGGCAAGAAAACCCTAAGGGACCTGACCCCATCAACATTTCTTTGGCTTTATCTATAATCTTTCTCCCTCTTGGGCAAGATTCTTCACTACATGACCTCTCTTCTGTTCCTTAAACATGTCAAGCGTACTTCTGTCACAGTATAACTGTAATTTCTGTTCTGTCTCTGGAATTCTTCCCTCACCCCTCCAGATATACACATGGTTTATTCCTTGACTTACTTCCATCCTCTGCTCACATCACATTTTTAAAGAGACTTTACTTGTTCTCTCTATATAAAATTGCATGTCATCATCACTCTCCATACTCTAATGCTGCTTAATATTTTTTCTATAATGGAACTGCTTCTGGTGTGTATTTCATATTTATTTGTTTATTACCTTCTCCACCACTGTGGAATGCAAGTTCTATGAAACAAGGGACATATTTTTCCTCTGCTCTATCCCTGGGTCCTAGTTCAGAGACTCACATACCTAGACACTTGTATTTGTGTGGGGAAGTAAACTGCTATAATGAACAATCCCAAATTGACACAGTGAAACTTATTTCTTGTTCACGTCACAATGAAGTACAGGTGATGTCTTAGTCCATTTTGTGCTGCTATAACAGAATACCTGAGACTGGGTAATTTATAAAGAACAGAAACTTATTTCCCCACAGTTCTGGAGGCTGGGATGTCCAAGATCACTGTGCTAGCATTGGTATCTGATGAGAGGCCATCTTGCTGTATCCTCACATGGCAGAAGGTGAAAGGTCAGGAGAGCAAGCTAGCCAAATGCTGTGTGAAGCCTCTTTTATAAGGGCCTTACTCCCATTAACAAGAGAGGAGTGTCTTCATGGCCTAATAACCTCTTAAAGCCCCTACCCCTTAATAGCATCATATTGGAAACACCTGAATTTTGGAGGGGTCCTGTTCAAACCATAGCAAGTGATTACTAAGGCATTCTGACTGCTAATGGAAAATAATCCACAGGTATACCAATATACACAAACTATTAATATGGCTCATATCATTGCTTCTAAGAAACTTCCAGTACACAAAGCTCTTGCTATCTACCACTCTATTTGTACTTATTTATAAATTATCAGTATCTTCTCTAATCACAAAATGTAACAGAGAGAGAGAGAGAGAGAAGAATATCTATATACAAGCTTATATTAATATGTTTATTCTTCCTTCTTCTAATCAAGTATGATAACACTAGGGAGGGAAAGGACCATTATTCTCCAACTATATCTTCAAATTTTCATTTAAGATTTTTAAACCTTTTTGTAAACCAGCCATTCTTTTTGGCAAGGCCTCTCCTTATATGCGTTACTGAAGAGCCCCTGATATTTCTGGAGTTCATTTTTCATATAATATGTATTTCAATCAGTACTACATCTACCTGTGGGTCTTACAGTTTGATTTCTTTTATCGATCTAAACACATTTTCTGCATTGTCATATGTCAATCAATACCATTGTCTAGGATTCCTTAAGAGAACTCACTTAATTTTTGCACTACAAGCAATGTTTCAATGAGAATAAGCAATTGCTGTCACACCTAGTAGAACAAATAAGCTGATATATTTAAAAGAATAAGGTTATTGAGGAAAAAGAAGAATCACTACTTTTATTTCTCTACGTTAAGAGGTATAATGAAAATTGTTAAAAAGTCTCAAATCAGTACAAATGCAAGTATATGTACTTATTAGTACAGATATAAGTAAGTATAAGAGAGATTGCCAGAAGGCACAAGACAAAAATCTCTGATCCCAGGGAACTCAGCTTTATAAGCATCCAACTTTATGAAGAGTGACTAGTTTTTAAACAAATAAAGAATGGAACCGATTTTTGTGTTTTTGAACAGAACAAGTATGTAGTAGAGACTTATTCCTGCCATTATCTCCTAGATGACACTAAAGCTTTCTTTTTTTTCAGTCAATTATCTAAAGTTAATGGCTCTGTAAGTCCTCCACCTACCCATGGTAGCTTTTTTCCAATTTTTTCTTTAGCAAGTAGTTTTTATAAACAGTACTAAATAGTAATATAATTTTCAATTTTCTTACTACAAGTATGAGTTAACTAAACATACTGATTTTTATGTTTGCAATTTTGTGTGTTCACTCTCAAGATATATTTCTCAAGAAACAAAATAACTGTATCTGCATCTGCATCAAATTCTACTGTTTTCAAAACGAGAAAATTTTGTTATTTGCAGGCATTAAACCCCAGCATCTTCATAAGCCTTCAAAGTGCAAATATCACTGAAGTACAGAAGTCTTGGACTTATGATGGGGTTATGTCCTGATAAACTCAGAGTAAGTTGAAAATGCCATAAGTGGAAAATGCATTTAATACACTTAACCAACAGAACATCAAACCTTGGCCTAGCATCCCTTAAATGTGCTCAGAACACATACATTAGCCTCCAGTTGGGCAAAATCATGTAACAAAAAGCTACTGTAGGCAACCTTGCCTGGTTCCAGTTATAAGCAGGAATGCTTTCAATTTTTCCCCATTCAATATAATATTGGCTGTGGGTTTATCATATATGGTCTTAATAATTTTAAGGAATGTCCCATCTATGCCTATTTTGTTAAGAGTTTTTATCATAAAAATGCGCTGGATTTTATCAAATGCTTTTTCTGCATCTATTGAGAGAATCATATGGTCTTTGTTCTTGCTATTATTTAGTGGTGACCTGCATTTATAGATTTTCATATGTTGAACCAGGCTTGTATCCCTGGGATAAAGCCCACCTGGTCATGATGAATTATTTTTTTGATGTACTGTTGGATTTGGTTTGCTAAGATTTTGTTGAGGATTTTTGCATCTATATTCATGAGGGATATTGGTCTGTAGTTTTCTTTTTTGTTGTGTCCTTTCCTGGCTTTGGTATCAAGGTGATATTGGCTTCATAGAATGAGTTGGGGAGGATACCATCCTTCTCAATGTTTTGGAATAATTTCTGCAGTATAGGTATGAGTTCTTCTTTGTAGGTTTGGTAAAATTCAGGTGTGAACCTATCTGGTC
>CM052441.1:64808914-64831185 GCA_028533085.1 Varecia variegata | reverse complement strand
ATATAGATGCAAAAATTCTCAACAAAATCCTAGCAAATCGAATCCAAGTACTCATCAAAAAAATAATCCATCACGATCAAGTGGGCTTCATCCCAGAGATGCAGGGATGGTTTAACATACGCAAATCTATAAATGTAATTCACCACATAAATAGAAGCAAAACAAAAGACCATATGATCCTCTCAATAGATGCAGAAAAGGCATTTGACAAAATACAACACCCTTTTATGATAAGAACGCTTAACAAAATAGGCATAGATGGGGCCTATCTAAAAATGATTCAAGCCGTGTGCGACAAGCCCACAGCCAACATCATTCTGAATGGGGAAAAATTGAAAGCATTCCCACTTCGAACTGGAACCAGACAAGGTTGCCCACTGTCTCCATTACTTTTCAACATAGTACTGGAGGTCCTTGCGAGAGCTATCAGGCAGGAGAGCAGAGTCGAGGGAGTCCAAATGGGGAAAGAGGAGATCAAACTCTCACTCTTTGCTGATGATATGATGTTATACCTGGAGAACCCCAAGAATTCAACCAAGCGACTCCTGGAACTGATCAGTGAATTCAGTAAGGTCTCAGGATACAAGGTCAATACACACAAATCAGAGGCATTCGTGTATGCCAACGACAGTCAAGCGGAGAGCCAAGTTGGGGACTCAATACCCTTCAAAATAGCAATGAAGAAAATAGAATACCTAGGAATATATTTGGCTAGGGAGGTAGAGGACCTCTATAGGGAGAACTACGGAACACTGAGGAAGGAAGTCACAGAGCATGTAAATAGATGGAAATCCATGCCGTGTTCATGGATCGGAGGAATCAACATTGTCAAAATGTCTATACTGCCCAAAGTGATATACAAATTCAGTGCAATTCCTATTGAGTTACCAACATCATTTTTCACAGATATAGAAAAAATAATCTTACGCTTTGTATGGAACCAGAGAAGACCCGTATAGCAAAAACAATTTCAAGCAATAAAAACAAAATGGGAGGTATTAATTTGCCAGACTTCAAACTATACTACAAGGCTGTAGTTATTAAAATTGCTTGGTATTGGCACAAGTGCAGGGACACAGACCAGTGGAACAGAACAGAAAATCCAAATATAAAACCATCCTCATATAGCCATCTAATCTTTGACAAAGCAGACAAAAATATACTCTGGGGAAAAGATTCCTTATTCAATAAATGGTGCTAGAACTCCCTTCTAAGCCTCCCAAGTAGCTGGGACTACAGGCTCGAGCCATTACACCTGGCAGATAAGTGTTTCTTTCTTGATTTCTCAGCATCAGTCTCAGTTTTCTCATCTGTGAAATGATTACAATAACATATATCTCATGTAATAGTTGTGAGGACTAAAGTTAGGTAATTGCTGTCATGGGCTGAACTGTCTCCCCACAAAGTTCACACGTTGAAGTCCTAACCCCTCGTACCTCAGAATGTGTTTGTATTTCGAAGACTGAACCTTCAAGGAGGTAATTAAGTCAAAATAAGGCTACTAATCCAGGGTGGCTCTAATCCAATCTCACTGGTGTCCTTATTTAAAAAATAAAAGGAAATTTGGACACAAAAAGAGATACCAGGGGTACATGTGAACGGAGAGACTCCTTCATGGAGAGTAAAGGGGCAGAGAGAGGGTGGCCACTCGCAAGCTAAGGAGAGAGGCCTGCAACAAGCTTTCCCTTTTTGTCCTGCTGACACCCTGATCTTGGACTTCCAGTCTCCAGAACTGAGAGAAAATAAATTTCTGTTGCGTAAGCCACCAGTCTATAGTATTTTGTTATGGCAGCCTTAACAAACAAATAAATATATACTAGTAGACACCATGTGTGTGTCTAATTATTCTCTACTGTCAGCCGTTAGTATGACCTATTAGGTTAACTCAACTTAATAACTTGTTGAGTTTGTTTTGGAAATTGTTGCTATAGCTTCCTTCAGGCCAAGACAAATCAAGTTTCTCCAGTAATGAGATGGCGTACCCTCGTGCTTAGTGTTATTCCTAGGTTGCTGAAGGGTGTTTCTCAGCATGCTTGCTTCGTTTAATGAAACAGCTGAAGACATGGGACTAGGTTTTGTGCCTGTGCACCACTAAGGGTACCTCTTTCCTTTTCTGCCTCTAATCTTTCTCAGGAGTATCTAGTGATGGTTCATGAAAAAAGATGTGGCAAATGAATTAACACTCTCACTGTCTGGAGTTCCCAGAGATTTTAAATTGTCATGCTAGCCCACATCCAGCTTCTAATAAAGTATTAAAATTTAGCTGTTTTCTTCTTACTTGTTTTTACAGTAGCTGTGTCTGCACCCCAAATTTTGCCAAAGGTGAAGCAATTTGTCTTTCCCATCTCTCCTCAGAAGGGCCTGCCACTGTTGGGAATTTAGCCCACCTGGTTGCAGGGGTTACTAGTGGTTTGAGAAACTCCAGGAAGCCTATGTAGGGACTATTTTCCTATCACATTTCCCACTGAGAATGTTCCTGTGGGAAGAGCAAGAGCAGGAAAGTCTTGTGTCTTTTAAAATCTCAATTCAAGGACTGAATTTTTACTCTTCAAAAAACTCACTGATGGCTCATTAGGGGGTGGTACAACTGCAATAAACTATTTTGTTAGATCACCAAAGGAGGATAGTCTGAGACACAGCTGGCAAGAAAATGTTAGATTGTTCAGAAGGCACTGATTTCCAGGAATTTTTGTTAAAGCTTCCAAATATCTGCACATCAACTTTCTAATATAATTTTCAGTAGCATGCATATAACCATGAATCAGCAAATTTGTTTGTACTGCCACGTTGAAAAATGTTTCTTTCTAACTCAACCTTTCTTAAAATATGGCCAGGCAAATAGAAAATTTATATTCCTCCAACTTCTTTGCCACCTCATGAATTTCAGTAAAATAGAAAGCATCTTTCCCTGGACACATTTTAGGAAAACTCAGCCTTTTTGCTGCAGTCCATTCTGATAACATGGAAAAAGCCTGAAAAAAGTAAAAAAGACTACTTTCTCTTTTGCTCAGAGATACCACTTGTATTCAGTTATATCGCAAGAACACATAACAAATGGTAAATTGCAATAGGCAATTCTCCTCTCTCCTATGATTAACAATTGTTGCATTGCTCATTGCTTTGCCATTGTGTCTGTGTATATATTGTATAAATGTTCTTTTCTGCTTGTCCCTGGAGTATCATTTCTAGACAGTTTACGATCTTCTTATTCACTGCTAAACCCTTGAATGTTAAATTCAACCTGTTTATTTGAAGTTACGGTACTTTAAAATGATAATAACTACATTTATTAAGCACTTACTATATGTCAGTCTTTTGGTATATATTATCTATTTTGATTATTACCACAGCTTCAAGAAGCATAAACTATTATGATCTTTATTTTACAGGAAATGTAAAGTGCAGCTTATAGTGTTTAAGTGTCATACTCAATATGACCTAGCTAGTAAAAAATAGAAGGAGAATTTTTATCTCACATGTACCTGACTCCTATGTATCTGCTCTTTACTATTGCAGTACACTGCTTCATCCCTCCTGATTAGAATGACTTCAGAAGATCACCCTTGCCTATTTAACTTGGACGTCAATGTACTATCTCTTGACTTCAAACTGCATACTGACTCTTAACAGTATCCCTCTGAAAGTAGCTTTCTTCTAACTACTGCAAAACTGAATTTTATAATTTGCCACTCTAAGTCTTGATCTAGCATCTTCTATTCAGTGCCATCTTGTAATCTTATAGTCTTCCACAATGAGCTGCTTGTGATGCCATATAGCTGATTAATTAAAAAAAAATCAGATGAGGATTACAACCACACAGTCATATTGACATATGATAGGCCTTTTTGTATAAATGCAATACAGCCTCAAGCCTGGATTTATACCAAACCTTAATTAAGTACTTGTGACAAGAATGTGCTTGAAAAGGATGGATTTCATTTGTTGCATGTATTTTTAATAACAACATTTACACTCCTCAAGCCCCAGACACTGTAGCTTTGTGTACCTCTGAGAACGTTTCTCATCAGATACATTTTTGAACTGGTTTCTATATGACATTTGATATAAAATGAAAAAGGTATCCCTGAGAAGGTTAAACACAATATTATTCAACTCAACTTGAAACATTTTTAAAAGACTCCTATAGCACTATAAGCTTTGTCCACAAGGCCATTGAATGAATGCTATTTTGACATAATATCACTGAAGAAACAGAAGGTTGTATTCTGCAATGAAATGTCACATCAAATTTAAATCATGGTTATACATATTTGTGCAATTTATATTTACTTTTTCTGTGAATTTCAGAAAGTGCTAGAAACAAATGGGGCAAATTTGCTGCAGTAAATCCACAATTTTGTGCCCTTTTAACTGCATATACATAAGAACAATAAATAAAATATTGAAGGAGAAAATTAAAAGAAGAATCAACCTTCTAGAAAAAGATTCTTGGGTAGGCTGTGAATTGAACATAAATACAAAGAAGTGAGGCAAATGAAGCCACAGGATTAAAGAATTTCAGGTTGGGAGAAGGCAGTAGCAGACTGAAGTTTAGTTGCAGAGGATTAGCAGAGACCCAAACGTATTCTTCATCTACCCGGAGTCTAATTTAGAGTCAATGCTTAAAGAAAGAGGCTAATAACAACTGCTCCTAATGGCTATCTGTGGCTAGGGCTCATAGGAACAATTGGGCTGAAGAGATTGGAAAATATAAACACAGCCTCATAGAAGAACCAAGTTCAGCTCTGAACTGTCTGGATCTACAATATCCACAAGGTCAAAAAACCAAAATAATAGACCTGATTCTGGATGCTGATCCCTTTGGAACATGTTTCAGACAAACCACTACACAGAAGATTGTATAGAGATGGAGGGAGGAAGAGAAAAGAGAAAGGAGAGAGAGAAAAAAAATCCTTCTTAATCAAAATGAGCCTGCAAACCAAAATTTTGAAAGATACAAACAAAAATCAACAATAAAAATCAACAAGTAGAACATTAATTCACTGCATATGAAGTCAACTCATAAAAGTGATATATTAAATATCTTTAAGTTCTTTAAATGATTAACTAAGATATAACATTGATGAACAATTTCTTTTATTTCAGAATATTACAGAGGTACAAATGTTTAGGCTACATATATGGTCTTTGGCCCACCCTAGTCAGAGCTACAAGTGTGTTCATCCCCCAGACAGTGCTCACTGCAACCATTCTGTGTGTATATACCCATCCCCTCCCCCTCCACCTGTCCAACACCCGATGAATGTTACTACTATTTGTGCATATAAGTGTTGATCAATTAACACCAATTTGATGGTGAGTATATGTGGTGCTTGTTTTCCCATTCTTGTGATACTTCACTTAGTATCACAAGATACTAAGATGGCTTTGAGACCTGCATTGACTAATAGAATATGGCAAAAATGACATTGTGTGACTTCCTATGCTAGGCCTAAGAGACCTTGAACTTCTGCTTTTTCTGTCTTTGAATGAATCTTTTGTCATGTGGAGAAGCAATTCTGGGCTCCTAAAGGATATGAGACCACATAGAAGAGAAGTAGAGAGTTACAGACAACAGCCAACACCAAATGCCAGACATGTAATTGAGGCCACCCTGAAATATCCACTCCACTTAAGGTTCAGATGACTGAAATTGTATGTGAGCAATCCCATGCAAGATCAGTATAAGAACCGCCTGGCTGAGCCAAACGCAAATTAAACAAATATATAAGTTGTTTTCAGCCACTAAATTTTGGAATGATTTGTTATACATAAATTAATAACTAATATAAAAAATGGTACCTAGAAACAAAGTGCTCCCATAACAAAAACTTAAAAGCTTGGCAGAACATTGAAATTTACAATTGGTTTTTTATGTCTGTCTGTGATAAATGAAAGAGACTTTAAAAGCAAAATTTAGAGGAAATATAAAAGATTGAGACATTCTGAGTTAGAAAATAAAACCATTTCAAATTTCTAGACTCTCTAGCTATGGTCTTTGAACAAAAATCAAATCAAGTTTGTGATGATAAACCCTTAGATAAAAATACAGAGAAATGTATGGTAGTTCCCAGTAAACCTTACAGCAAGCTTCTAAGAATTTCTAAAGTATTGTCTCACAACAACCTTACAAATGACCCGAAATACAGAGGCCTATTTTGAAATTAATTATGGATGTGGCTTTTGGGCATGAGGGAAATTTCAATTAGATTCATACACAGTCCAAAATATTTTTAAGGTAGTTATAACAGCCTCATTTATAGAGGGTAGAGATAGTTAAAAATGAAAAGAAACCTCCTAGACCCTAAATTTCTGTGATCAAGAAGTAAACTGAGAATACCTTTCAGTTGCAAATACAGGACATTTATTATGGAAAAGAAAGGAAATCTTAGAGTGTTGAGACCACAGCCCTAGAAGGTAAAGTCAAGAATTGAGAGATGAATAGTTAGGAAACCACTCAACTGAAGAATGATTGGCCCTAGAATAAATAGTAGGGCATATTTCCTTATCCTGGAGAGGGAGGTCCTGACAATATACATATGGCTGTATTACAGAATTATTATGAGCCAATGACTGCTCTGTGCCCTATTCCATTTCTTCCTGATTTTACTGAAAGTGTTTACTGTAGTTATTCTTTTCTATTCTATTCAATGTTGTACCATTGTATACTGCGTGTATTGGATGTGGATAAGTTGTTCTATTTTTACTATCAGCTTTACTGAGAGATACTTGAAAAATAAAAATTGTGTCCATTTAAGATGTACAACATGATGTTTTGATAGACATATTCATTGTGAAATGATTATCAAAATCAAGCTAATTAACATCTCATTACCTGGTGAGAACATTTAAGATCAAATTTCTTAGCAAATTTCAAGTATGCAATGCAGTATTGTCACCATGCTGTACCTTAGATCTCTACAACTCAATCATACCACATAACTGAAACTTTGTACCCTTTGACCAACATCTCCCAATTTCCTCCCCCGGGTTCTACCCTGGGAACATGAGTTTTGGAGGGGACAAATATTCAAACCGTAGTATAATAAAAGGCATAGAATATAAGAATATCATTATGCACAGATATTAATAAAACACATCATTGAATTTAACTAATAACTAAAAATAAAATAAACATTGCCATTTTCATTAGAATATAAGTTACATGATAATTTTGTGTATTGCAGAACTGTAAGCCTTAGTGCCTAGAACATAAGTAGGTATAAGTATTTGCTACTCACAAGAGACACAGTGAAAACAAGCATGTAGAAAAGTCGAAATAAAAGACATAAAAACTGTTAACCTCAATTAGTAACCAAAACAAATGCTAATAAAATAGAATTTAAGATACGAAATTATTAGTATTGACAAAATAGTTCATCACTGTAGCAAACACTCTGTATGTATTATAGCAATCACTAATTTCCCAACCTCTGTATACTTTCTTTGCTGCAAATGACTCTCAGCTGCCCTCTTTAGTAGATTGTCTTTAAGCCCTGGAGCATATTAACTCTTACAAAGAATCAAAAGTGTTCGGTGCTTTGTTCTACCCTTAGGGATGCTTGTAGCTGTGCCCAACTGTTACTAGAGTATAAAACTCAGCTCCTTTGCTTCAAGTCAGGATCAGAAGTATAAATCATCCTCCAGAATTTGTCAAATGATCAAGCATTCCTGGATGTCACCAAAATTGTATATTTCCTGGGCTTCTTACCTTTCCTTTTTCTGCGAATCCCACACTCTTACTTGTTTATTCTGCCACCTGAATCTTTGACTCATCATTTACATCTGTAAGGCCATGTCCTAAGATAACTATATGATATTAGTTTAAGAAATAACTGGAATTTTCACTGATGCCTAGGATGTGGAAAGTTCAAATGAGCATTGCTCCCACATAAATAACAATAAAATGTCAGTTAAATTACACAATTATAACTTTCTTGACTCTATCAGAAAATTAAGTTCTTGGGGAAACCAATTAGCTTTGAATTCAAGGATAGTCAGGTGTCTCCAAGCAGATAGGATACACACACTGAAACATATATGGCAAAGCATGGGAGGAAGAGACACCAGTACCATGTAAATGGTTAAAAAAAAAAACTTACCTATTTTTTTAAATTGATAAAGTATGGGCTAGCATAGAGTATAGAACCCCTGGGAGCCATAGATATCAGGTATCTTCATACTATTTATAGGCTCTTCTCCATGGACTTCTACCGGGGCTTACAAGAAGGAATGGGGGCATGCTGGAACACGAGAGAAATCCTCTGAGTGGTGCAGACTTGGATAAGGAGAGCACACAGCACTAGAGAAAAGTCGTAAAGCCCCATTCAATACCTACTCTATGGAAAAAAAGTCTTAAATTTCTGGGGTGAGGGCAGCACAAACCATCATTCCCAGGGCACAAATGAAGATGAAGCTGGGAAAAGGCACAAGAAAAAACAAAATCTCTATCCCTAGTACAGGCATAGGAAACTGTCCTGGAACCACCTCTTTGCTTCTTGTGCCTCAGCTATGAGATTTTTTTTTAAATCAGGAATGGAAGAAGAAATGACAGCTGAGCTTCTTTCTTAACTGTGTTAGAAACTTGGATATTGGTAACTCTCCCAGTTCTCTATTCAAGAACATTGGAAAGTTTCTTCTCACAAAAAATGTCAATGACACCATTGTGTCTGTGTTGTTATCAAGAGTTCAAAATTCAATTTTCCACTTCCTATGATTTTATTTTTTTGTCCTACCATAAAACCAAATATGCTAGATAACACCATATAGCAATTTAAAGTATTATTTCCAATACACTTTTGGATTCTTCCTCTTTACCTTGAATTCTGTATTGCTTTTGTAAGTGAAATTCAATTACAAGTCTGTAATCATACACTAATCAGTGATATCCAACTACAGTGATGAATATTGTTCCTAAAAACTCATTATTATCATTCAAGAGGCAGAACCTGGACTATAGAATCAACCTTCTTTCACCAATCTTTTCAGAGTTTATAACTCCCTTTTAGTTTTATATTGCTTGAGTTATTTCTCCTGATAGATTCTGTGTCTTGATTTACAGTCATCAATTAATAAAATAGCCAGGATTCAGGCAATAGAAGGTGTCTATCCATTCTAACCTTAGACTCTTCTTAATTGTTGTAACCAGGCTGTATTTATGGTATATGAATCATTGGCCAGCTACTCATAACCAGCAGAGATACTGAGTATGTCTAACATATGGCACCTTCATGGTTGCTGTAGTTCTTTCAAAAGTGATTTATCAGAATTAAAGTTAGTGACAAGTATAATGTAAAAGTGAGGCTGTGAAGTACTTTGCATTCAGCTGCCCTGTGTGTGATATCTACTATTGGAATCTTGGCAGTAAATTGTACTAATCATTGACAATTAGTCCAGGTATACTCAATTTTCTCTATTTTGCTCTAGTTCCTCATTAAATTATGATTACTTTTAAAAAGAATAGTTAGTTTAAGAAGGCTAATCCCAGTGCTTTGATATCATGTAGTTCATTTTCTTCATTTAGGGAAGATAAGTGACCCCCCCTGCACACACAAACTAGTGGCAAAGTTAGGACTGCAAACCCAGGTTGCATGACTCCAGAGTCCGTCCTCCTAACTACTCTGATACACTGCCTCTCATGATATATTCTAGGTAGTCTAACTCTGCCGCTAACTAGACGACCTTGGGAAAGCCACTTAACTTTTCTGAGACATGCCTTCTACATAGGAGTGATGGGGATAACAATACTGCCCATCTTACAGTGTCGTTGTGAGAATTAAATGAATTAATATTTGAAAGCACTTAAACAGTGCTTGACACACTGTAAACACTGTAAAGGTGTTGGCTAAAATCAGTTCTTTTACTTTAAATACTACCTAGAGTTATCTTATTGATATCAGTTAACATTCTGATAAGTAGCTTAAAAATGTTAGTACGATTTATAATTAAATAAAAGAATAATTTTTAGTTTGTGGCTGGGATTAGAGCATTGACATGAAACTCCCTTATAGTTGTACAATGACTTGCCTGACAATACTGAGTGAGCACACAGCTACTCAAATCCGTTGTGGAAGAAAACATACTCACAACTGAATGACCATTAATTATGGATAGCATTTACTAGGCATTTATTAATATAATACTAATAGTACTGTATTAATTCTAACTACCAGCATAACCTTATGGAATAGCTACTACTATTATCCTCATTTTACAGGTGAGGAAAATGAGGTGCAGAGAAGTAGCTTGCCAAGTTCACATAGCTAATAACTGGCTGAGATGACAGAGAAGAATTTTTAATGTCCTGAGTACTTCCCAATTTAGCCAGTCCTCCACTCTTTCCTTATCTCAGTATGGTAAAATCCTACTGAGAAGTGTAAATAAAGAATATGTAGAAAAATACATGTAGTCTCTAAAATACATTCTCCTCACTCCCTGGTGCTAACAAGCTATGAATGGACAGTTCTACTGAAAGCGATCAATGAGTTCAGGGAGGAACTGAACCTTAGTTCCTTCTTCAGCCTCAGTGGAAAGACCTAGGTTCCCAGTAACACGATGTTTTCCCCAAGTATGAGAGAACTAAGGGTTTTGAACACAGCAAAGACAAGGAAGAGGGTCTATAATCTGAAGAAAAGTAAGAAAATTTATGAAAGCATTAGTCCTATCCAGACTGGCTGGGATTTTCATGAAGATCTCTGACTCATCATGCATTTTAACACTTAGTCTAAGAGTTCTCACTGTCTTTGCTCCTCAACCACTTCTCAATTCTTCTTTCTCTAAAGGTAAAGAGCTGCTTTCTCTAGGTAGAAACTCCTAAGAGAACATCTAGAATCCAGAAAATTATTTTCTAGGTCAATACCTTATGTTTAATTGCAAACCACAGTGATGCCAAGTATGTTTGTAGAACTGACTTGAATGGACTTGTGTGACAACTCAGGCTATGTCTGCCCAGTGGTTTTGTGGTCCACATGTTCTTTAAAATGGGGAAGATCTGGTCGCGAAGACATAATCAGCTCCCTTCCAATTTCAGGAGTCAGATGTGGAAGATACAGAGAGAATTTTGGCCTGTACTCTATGCTGTTTTCCCTGTTACACTGGAAACTGAAAAAATGGAGTCCTGGCAAGAACATCAGAGAGAAATCGTGAGATGGAAAGACGCTCAGATAGGCAGACTTTGATACACTGCTGCTGGTCAGGAGGCTCTGGGAAACCTTCTCTATAATGAGGACAGAAACATGCTTGAGTTGGAAGTTCATCTGCTGAGTCCATGTGAGAAAAAGAGGAATTTCTCCAGTTAGTGGAAGAAAGCACAGGATATGTAAGTAGAAAGCAGACCCTTGAGATATCAAGATAGCATTCCACAACCTTTGAATGACAAAATGAAAAGCAGAGGCCTTGACACTGTTATTAAGTACATTGACTCGAGAAATATCTATTGCCAGCTCATAACATCCTAGACATTGCTGATATAGTGGTTGACTAGAAAGATAGTCTCCTGTCCCCATGGAGCTGACAGTGTAGAATGAAATAACTACACAATTAATTGCAATTGTGTTAAATGCTACAAAGAAGTATTGACCATTATAAGAGCCCATAATGGGAAACCCAACCTAGCTTAGTCAAACAACACAGAAAGAGGCCTTGCCCTCCAAGGGGTGGGGAACCTGTGGGTTCAAGGCCACATGTGACCCTCCAGGTCCCCAAGTGCAGCCCCTCGACTGAATCCAAATTTCACAAAACAAGTTTGGATTCAGCCAAAAGGTCACACTCAAGAATCCAGAAGGCCACATGGGGCCCCAAGGCTGCACGTTCCCCACCCCCGAATGGGTAGTCTTTAGCTTTTCTATGTAAAGATAGTGGGGAGAAGCTGATCTAGAAAATATATTCAATACCTTATTTAATCCGAGAAGCAGCCTATGTGGAGTGTGCAATCATTCTTTTCATTTTACATATGACAAAACTAAAGAGCAAAGAGTTTACACTGTATATAAATAATAAAGCCAGGAATTCAAATACAAGTCTCCCTAGCACACATCCCAAACTCTTTCCACAGTACCTTTTCTCATTTGTTAGAAGGAAACAAACAAAAAGACAGTACTTAATAAAAACAGGATAAGTTGCCCTGAGAAAAAGGAATGATGGGAGGAATGCTCCTCTCTGCCTGTTTGTAATCATACCTACATCCTCAAAAAACCATTGCCAAAAGTCTATCTCCCTTTTTAAAGAAAAATTTATAAGGATTCTTAGAAAACCCCAATAGCAGGAGGCATAACTGTTCAGCGCATTAAAAATGATCCAAGATTTGTCTCAGAGTCTGACTCTTCTTTTCTTTAGTAAGGGATCTATCATCTCAAAACCCAATGCACTTCATTTCTAGCAGAAAAGACATTTTTCCATGGTGAAATTGAAGGTGATCCTTCTTAAAATACAAATCATTTCACATAGGAAATGTCTAGCTTATTTTTGAGGCACAATATATCAATGCCTGGATAGCCACATTGTGCTAGACTATTCTCTTGAGGCCCAAAGTTCTTTTTGTAGTCACAAAAAAGTAATATTTTAGGCCGGGCGCAGTGGCTCACGCCTGTAATCCTAGCACTCTGGGAGGCTGAAGCGGGTGGATCGCTCGAGGTCAGGAGTTCGAGACCAGCCTGAGCAAGAGCGAGACCCCGTCTCTACTAAAAATAGAAAGAAATTATATGGACATCTAAAAATATATATAGAAAAATTAGCCAGGCATGGTGGCGCATGCTTGTAGTCCCTGCTACTCGGGAGGCTGAGGCAGTAGGATCGCTTAAGCCCAGGAGTTTGAGGTTGCTGTGAGCTAGGCTGACGCCACGGCACTCACTCTAGCCTGGGCAACAAAGCGAGACTCTGTCTCAAAAGAAAAAAAAAAAAAAATAGTAATACTTTAGAGAAAAAAGTTTCACAAATTCAAAGTAATTCAAATAGATTATACCATACAATTTCAGTGAAAAGAAAGCTTCAAAATTTACTCAAGGAATCATCAGAAAACCACACTGTCAGAAGACTTAACTTATGTCAGGCAAAGAGACATAGTGATCATTCCAAGAATGTACTATTCAAAGAAAAGAAGCTCAGAAATCCATTTATCTTGTTAAGAGTTGTCAACTCTGTGTTGCAAATCTCATTGCAATCACATAAGAATAAGGTATTTTCTGTATCTCTTGGTGAGTCAAATGAAAGAGAAAAAAAAATCAATCCATGTTTTTTAAACCAAAAATGTATAACTTCATTACTAAGAGAAGTCAAAAATAAAATTCTCTTAACAGCACTAGTGATGTTGAACTGTAGCACCTGTCTTTTTTTTTTATTTATTGGTGACTGATTTTTGCGTGTGTCGCACACAAAATGTGTAGTTTATTTTTCCTTTCACTAAGGCTTCATAATCATATCCCTGGGACGGAGTTCCAAACTCTTTGGAAACTACTGATGTGTTGTCTTTTTTAATTATCTTAAAAATATAAATTTTACTTAATTGCCACATATGACCTTTTCTTTAAATATTAATTACTCTTCAACAAGTAATATCTATGAATAGAATCATATTTCACAAGCTATCTAAAATAGGGGAATGAAAATATGGTAGACTTTATTTACCTGCCACAACCAAAAATCAGTATAGAGTTGAGGAAATGTCATTTTGTTTTGAAAAGTAGGTAAACAAAGCACAAAGCACAAGTATGCTTTGGTAGTCACTGTTAAGAAATAATGAAAAGAACAGGAGAAATAAGGTCAGATAACCCTGTCTCTGGTTCAGAAACTTGGAAAAGTTTTAGTTAGAATGGGAGACTGTTCTAAGAACTGAGGAATTGAAGAGTACAAGATCTCATCCAATCCTCTCAGTTGGCAAATGCAGATACAAAAGAAATGGAAGGTCACATTTACACAATTAGTCAGATCAATATAAACAGCTAGCACTTTAGCTCTTCTCAAAGCCTTCAAAGCCTTTTATATGTTATCCTGTGGGTAGCATTATCCCCAATGTATAGGTAAAACTAAAACAAGAGCACTAAATGACCTTACCAAGACCCCACAAGCAGATCAATGGTGTAACTAATACTAACACTTAAGACCAGTGCTCTAAACACCAAGCCTCCTGGAAAAGATATTCCATACTACAACTCAATGTTTATTGAACACTATTGAAAACACTTTGTGCTAGGCTTTAGGTTGAGAGATAGGACACACACTATTCTATTTATTCTTTCAGGATATTTGCATCATAAAGAGGACTCTGATCCTCAATTAACCATGTAGCCAAACTTATTTTTAGGGGTCAGTGAGTCATTGGTTATTCAATATCCAAAAGTCACAATCTAAGTCTCCTGAAATAAAATTTTCATAAAATAAATTTAGAAACTCTTTTTTTTACTTCAGCTAGAACAATTCAATAAAAGCAGATACATAAATGATCATTTTAAGAAAACTTTGGCCAAAAATCGGTATGAGATTAATTGATCTACACAATGTCTTACTTTTCTGTAATACAATGAAAGAAATTGTATTTTCCTGGACAGGTGAGCTTCAGATTAAGTTAGATTTAGTGTTGGCTGACTATGATGGTGAAATCAGACTCCAGTCTAAGTTTCTGATTACTTTTTTTTTTTTTTTTTTTTTTTTGAGACAGAGTCTCACTCTGTTGCCCGGGCTAGAGTGCCGTGGCATCAGCTTAGCTCACAGCAACCTCAAACTCCTGGGGTCAAGCAATCCTTCTGCCTCAGCCTCCCGAGTGACAGGGACTACAGGCATGCACCACCATGCCCGGCTAATTTTTTCTATATATATTTTTAGCTGTCCATATAATTTCTTTCTATATTTAGTAGAGATGGGGTCTCGCTCTTGCTCAGGCTGGTCTCAAACTCCTGAGCTCAAACAATCCACCCGCCTCAGCCTCCCAGA
The DNA here is from genome assembly GCA_028533085.1 of Varecia variegata. NCBI lineage: Eukaryota > Metazoa > Chordata > Mammalia > Primates > Lemuridae > Varecia > Varecia variegata. The sequence goes on along the minus strand of CM052441.1, from coordinate 64,816,263 downwards.
GTGCTAGGATTACAGGCGTGAGCCACCGCGCCCAGCCTCTGATTACTTTCATGATCTCTCTCCTGCCCCTTTACCATGAGATATTGCCTCTGGCTACCACACTGTCCATTTGCAGCCATCACAAAGTCTCAGTAAACATGACTGCACCTTTTCTCTGCCATATTTCCACTTAACCAATTCCTGTCTCTTTCAACTCCACCAGCTCTGTGTATATTTGCAAAGCATGGCTAAAAATGTTTACCTTTTTCCTTGACCCCATATTTCTCCCATACACTATTAGTTTTGTTACTCTGTAATTTAAATGGTAGGTTTTTCCCACTGGAAAAACATTTATGAACACCTATAAATAAGTTTGTATTGATAAATAGCTTTGTATTGATCTTCATGAAAATGATGACTCTAAAACTGGAGTTCTAGTAATTACAGGAGTATAACTTATTGTAACTTTCAGCTAAAAAAAAAAGCAAAATAAATATTTCAAAAAGAAAGCAAAGCTTTATGAAATCTATCAGAAAACTATATCAGAAATAATGATAGATTTTTACATAACATAGAATAAATATTTGAGCTTTATGTAAATGAAACTTAAGGAACTAACACTTAAATTTCACATTTAATGAAAAGATTTTAAGGTAGGTTAATTGGTTAATTAATGTCTCCCCTTATTCTCATATTCTCTTCATGTTCTGATTCCATTACATATACAAAATTAATAAATGTAAATGCATTTCATTAACACCCATACCCTTCTTGATCCTACTCCACATTTTTTTGTACCCCATTCAGCAAAACTTTGGAAATAGATGTCCATATTCAGTGGCTTCTCTTTCATTTTCTCACCTCTTACATACCCAAACCCCTTTAATCAGGCTTTCAATGCCACCATTACACAGAAACAACTGACACTCATGTTGCCAAATTCAATAGCCACCTCTCTACCCTCTTCTTACTCCATCTCTTAACAGCATACAACACAGTTGGCCAGTTGTTCATGCTCTATTCCTTTAAATACTCCCTCTGCTTGGCTTTTTTTGACAGCACACACACTTGTCTATAATATTCATAACTCTTTCTCAGTCACTTTGCTGGCTACCTCCCTGTTTAACTTCCAAATGTTGAAGTTGATCTGTGTTGACCTCTAACTTCCATCTCATCTAGTTCCATCCTTTTAAATTCCATCTATTCCTGTTGGTCTCCACGTGCATCTCTACCCCAACCTCTCCAATGATCTCCTAGTAACCAAATTCATGCTTGAATCTCCACATGATATCCAGTAATTATGTAAAACATGGTCAAAATAGAATTATTGAACCTACTAGAGCCATTCCTACCCAGTCAGCTGTTCTCAGTAAATGGAATAGTAATTCATCCAGTGGCTTCAGCCAAGAACTGAAAAGTCCTCCTTGATTTCTTTCCTTCACATCCCTCATCTAATCCACAGGAAGTTCTACAATTCTACCTCTAAAATCTATACTGGTCCAGGTGCAGTGGCTCATGCTTAGCACTCTGGGAGGCCACGGCGATAGGATTGCTTGAGGCCAAGAGTTCCAAACAGCCTGAACAACATAGTGAGATCCTGTCTCTACAAAAACTAAAACACTTAGCCGTGCATAGTGGTGCATGGCTGTAGTCCCAGCTACTTGAGAGCTGAGGCAGGAGGCTCACTTGAGCCTAGGAGTTTGAGGTTGTAGTGAGCTGTGATGACACTACTACATTGTAGCCTGGACAACCGAGTGAGACCTTGCCTCAAAAAAAGGAAAAAAAAAAAAAAAACAAAAAACTCAACAAATGAAATCTACGCTGAATCCATCTACTTCTTTCCATGTCTAGGGCTAACACTCCACTTTATACCACCATAATTTTTATCTTGAACTACTGTGATAGCTTCCTCACTACTTCCTGTCTTCCTCTCTATAATCCATTCTCCACACAGTAGCCTAAATGATCTTATAAAATGTAAACCAGATCATACATTTTCTCTACCTAAACTTCCAATGGCTTCCTTTTGCACAAAATCCAGATTCCTTACTGTGGCTCACAAGGTCCTCGGTAATGTAAATCTCGTCTTCTTCTCTGATCTCCCTCTTTGCCATTGTACTTCTAGTTCACAGTGATGCAGCTATCTTCTTCTTCTTTTATTTCCTTGGACATGTAGAATATCATTTCTACAGAGCTTCCTTGTTCTTACTCCTCTTTTTGCCAAGAATGCTCTGAACTGGATTTTCGCACATCTGGCTCTTGTTATTGAAATCATATTTCAAATATAACCTCCTCAGAGAAGTCTTCCCTGATTATCCAACCCACTCCCGTGACCATACTCACTCTTCTTCACATAACTTATTTCTTCATAGCTCTTACAACCCTTTAAAATTATCTTTACTAGCACAATTGTTATTATTTATTGTCTGTCTCTATTCCTTTACTAGGATATGAGCTACAGAATAGTAGTAGTATGACCTGAATGCTTATGTCACCCCCAAATTCATATGTTGAAACCTAATCACTAATGTGATGGTGCTAGGAGGTAGGGCCTTTGGGAGGTGATCAGGTATGAAGGGATTAGTGCCCTTATAAGGGCTGAGGAGACTAGAGTTCTTCCCTTGAACCATGCGAGGATGGAGTGAGAAGGTACCTTCTGAGTCAGAAAGTGGGCATTCAACAGACACCAAATCAGCTGCTACCTTGATCTTGGATTTTTTAGCCCCCAGAACTGTGAGAAATAAATTTCTGTGATTTTGTTATTTCAATAGATTTAGGGGGTACAAGTGTAGTTTTATTACATGGATACATTGTATAGTGGTAAATTAAGCTACATGGTTTATAGTGTTTTGTTATAGCAGCCCAAACAGACTAATAAAGACAGGTACTTCATCTGCCTTTTCTTATTATTGTGGTTTCCTTCAATTTGGGCACAATACTTGACACATTGTGGAAACTCAATGTATTGTTTAAATGAATGAAAGTGACATGTGAATGAATTAATCAAATAAGTAAAGGACCATACAAATCATTATATTCTTGTTTTTAGTGGATCAGAACCAGTTGAGTTGCACAGTCATAAATCAGAACATCTTGCTGATATTTATGTCTATTTTCAACAATCCTGCTTTCTGCAGAACTCACCACCTGAATTCCTCTATGTGACCATCAATACTGGGATGTAGTATTCACTTCATTTTGCAAATATAAATATCAACATCTATATATATCTGTGTCATATACATGTGTATGTGTATATAAGTATATATATGTGTGTGTGTTTATGTCTATATAGTGGATATTGATTTTTAGTGAAGTCAGATTTTTGAGGTGCTAATTTAATTTTGTGCTGTCATGCATAGCTATCTTCCACTAAAATGGCATACATCCTGTGCAATACTCAGGAACTACAGACATGAGCTGAATCATTTATTCAGAAGATAGTCCAAGAGTGGCTAAATTAAAATAAGGTATAATATATCTTTCTTTCTAAACACTGCTTTGATTTTATTATTTCCTGCTCTTCAACTCACAGTAGCATCTATTGCCAGTGTGCCTTTGTCAATTGGCATATGATACCTCATGCTTGTATTTATCAATTTACTGTCAGTTTATGTTCTATCTCCCCAAATGGACTGTATGCTTTCGGTATGGTGTACCCTAGAAGTTAGCCCTGTGAAAAATAATTATTTAATAAATATTTGTAAAATGTTATGATGAAAACATTTCTCTCTCTCCAAATATGACTCTACCTTATCTTTAGTACTAAACACAAACTAAAAATTGATGACTAGAACAATTCTGAATTGCAAATAAATTTTGTTATACATCTTCTTTATCCATCACTTATTTTTCCCTATGTGGGACAAATAATAAAGAAAATTATTGATGTTCTTTACACATTCTGGAGCTTACTACGTATTGTTTATCATTTTGGAAACAGCTCAATTAAATCAGCATTTGGAAATCTCAATATCTGCCTCTGTGACATTAATAATCTTGGTAAAACAGGTGCTTGCAGGGAACTGATAATATTTGAAAATAAAGGGGTAGTTTTAGAGAATTAGTTGTGTCACAGGGATAAAAAATAGATCGTGCTTCACTGCATTCATTTTAAAATATAGTGGCTGTTCTCAGTGCTATTCTACAACTGAGGAGCAGATAACTAACTGAAATTTCTCTCTTACAACCTACATGCTTCTTCTCACTTAAATAAAATACAGTGTACAGTAACATTTTAATCTAAACACAGTATTGTAGGTGAAGACTGGAAGCCTAATGTTTGCTGTGGTTAACAGCTGATATTGGTATTCTGGTGATGCTACTGTGCTGCTTAGTTACCAGGAACACGTTATTTTTATTTTACTGTATCAATGCTATGTCATATGTTTTACTGTTAAATACTTATAGGTAAGAAAATGATTGCTTATCTATGGGTAACATATAAATCCAGTAAGGAATGATGGTGAGGCCAAACAACCACAGTTTGTCCACATGAGTTGCTAAGATATGAGGCCTTTGCTTTCTGATGGTTCAATGCACCCAAACTTTCTTTCAAGCACAAAATTATTTAAAATATTGTATATAATTACCTTCAGGCTATGTGTATAAAGTGTATATGAAACACACATGCACAGATGACTTTCATGTCTAAAATTGGATTTCATCCCTATGATCTCTCATTATATATATGGAAATATTCCAAAATCTGACAAAATCTGAAATCTGACAAACGTCTTGTCCCAAGCATTTTGGATAAGGGATACTCAGCTTCTAATGTTATAATCAAAGTTATGGATAACCATTTTAACTGTGGTATATCTTGATTTTAAGTTAACTATTATTTAAAAAATTAATAGAGTGATTCTTTTCTATGGTGTAACTTTCAAACTAAAATAGTGAACTAAGTAGTATTGATGTTTTCCTATTTATACATATATTTATATATTTCAAAGAACTTCTTGCTCATATTTTTTTCACCTCAATAGGTACTTAATATGTACATCTTAGTTATTTCTTTTCTTCTTAAGATAAATTATAAGAAATAATCAAATGGCACCAAATTTTCAAATTTTTGGCATAGGCACAATCTAGTTAATTCCATAAGTTTTGTCCACATTTCTTCAGTCCACATGTTCTTTTCTATGTTTTTCAGAACTCTTGGATAAGGTACTTCTACCACAAAGTTTAGAAGTGATCATAATAATTAATAGTTGCTGAATGAATTATATAAGTAATGAAACATTTAGTATATGTCACTTTCACTTATTGAGTGATTGATTCAATCATTCATCAAATATTTATTGAATATGGTAATTTTGTTAGAAAGGAAGTAGTCAAATGATCTTTGGAAACACCACACTGAAATGTCTAAATGCTTATATTAATGCTGTCTTATATTGGCATAGTTCTTATTAATGGGAAGTATATACTGGACAAAGGTATGAAACATTAAACAATAATTGTACAGCTGAGTGCCAGATAATAAATGTAGAAAGCAGACACGTAACTCTAAATCTCACATATAAATCCAGATTTCTTTTAAGAAATGAATGATTGCAAATGAGCTCCATTCCCAATCTCTGCACAAAGTTCTAACAAAGAGTTGATCCTGTCTGAATGTCCTCCACTGCTGATATCAAAATCAAAAACACTAAATACATATCTTTTCTAACTCCACCTCACCCACTCCTAGGGAAGCCTGTGGGACTTTTGTGGTTCTTAACCACCTTAGAGACACGTTCAGACTCAAGCCTCCACTTTTAAGCCTCCATTAAAGGTGGGCATCCAACTATGCTTAAACCAACTATAGACAGCTCCAGAATCAGTCTATAGCATGACACCTTCCAGTTATCTGTACCCTATCTGTTAAGGCTGAAAGGAAGAAAAAAGTAGTATGTCATTTGTATTTCCTGTTTTATCATTAAATACCATTAAAGAGGCTTATTTGAACATCATGGACATTTAAATTGCCCATGTGGGTTAGAGAGAAAATTAAAAATCAGAATGAGTGCTGAAAGTTAAAAATTTTTGTCTGAGACTTAACCTGGCTGCAGCCCTTTGTGACAACAAGTTCTGGGTAAGGCATATGATGAATAATAGTGTATAATAATCAGTCCTTTTCCTCAAGTTAGGTAAAATGGAAAACCATGAAGATCCATTGTAAATGAGACTTCATCTCTGTAGGTTATTGAACTCATAACTGGTTTGCAACTTTAGTACCAAGTTTTGTAGTTCAAGAACACAGGACAGTAGTCTGCCCCAAGATCTTTGTCCCTCTTGTTGAATCTACCAGTTACAGCCCTGGGACTTGGTAACAAGGTGTAAATTTTCAGGTACCACAACTTTGACTTGGGAGTCCACTAAAGAGGGAATTAAAATGGTGATCAAGCAGGTAAATAAAAATAGGTCTAAAATATAGTTAGGTTTTAAGTTAGAGAATGAGTCAAAGTCAGAAGCTATAAACATAAGGAACAGATGAGAAAATAGCGTAAACAACACAGATTGTTGGCGCTGGTTCTATGTAATGAGAATTATGTGGTTGATGAATTATGTGCTTTCTGATAGATTTATAGGGACTGAGAGAACCAAAATATTCCCAAGCAAAAGTATGTGGATTGCCCCTTTGTTTATTAAAAACATGCAAAAATAACAAAAAAAAATTGTCAGACTAAACAATCTTGATCTTAAGCAATTTCAGGGTGAAACTAATAACTTAGGAACTGGAAGTTTTAATGCCTTGTTGAAAGAAGAATGTATTTAAGGACTTGAAACAGCACCAATAGAGAGATGACCAGGAAGAAAAACCTTTAAAGTTCATAAATTACTTTTCAGTGCTTTTTTTTTGCTTATTTATTAAAGAATTCTTCATTGCTTCTTTCAATATATGTTGATTGTGTGACTTTTCAGTGCTCTGGGCATTGAAAAAAACATAATGTATCAGCAATTCATAATCGCATAATAGAGCTTCTTGGATATTAGAATAAAAGATAGTTCCTTAACTAGAAGTTACTGACTGTTAACAGAGAAAAGAAAGAATCTAGACAGTTGAAGACAATTCTCACTCTAAACCGCTGAACATACTTTCTATTTTACTGAGTAATCAAAAGATTTCCACAATCTCTCATGAGCATATTCACTTACTTGTATCTATATGCACACACTGTGGTCTCTCTTGTTCTGTGTATGAACCATCCATGTGACTAGCAAAGGGCTGTCTCTCTGCTATACGCTAGATCCCATTCTTTCATTCCTAGACAAGAACAATCTTCCTGGAATTCTCCCCTTTCTCTTTTGCATCATCTTTTTTTTTTTCTCATGAACATAATAAAATGCTGCTTTTCATTCTTTTAAAAAAATAAATACATATA
>CM052441.1:64777413-64800443 GCA_028533085.1 Varecia variegata | reverse complement strand
GGTGTTTACCTACATGATGAGTGCGATGTGCACTGTTGGGGGAATGGACACCCTTGAGGCTCAGACTCAGGGGGTTGGGAGGGGCATGGGCAATATACTTAACCAGAACGGTTGTACCCCCATAATAAGCTATATTAAATAAATAAATAAATAAATAAAAATTTGCTCTGCTATCTGGTCCTGTTTCACCTTTGACACAATAAATCTTTAGAAACAAAATTCACATGTATTCATTATAGTACCCTAATATGCTAACATTCTCAAATAGCATTTGCTTTATCAACAAAGAAGTTTAATTAATAAAAAGGAGCAGTTGATGGAAAGTACTGAGGACAGCTCTTAGAAAGAGGTATTTGTGAATAGCTTTTAGGTCTGGGTATGTCCAGTATGTGATTTGCTCCTCTTCCTGCATTTTACTCTTTTATTCTTACAACCAATTTAGTTATATGCAAACAATTTCATTCAATTCAGCAAATTATCAAGCAGTTATTAACTAAGTATCAAGAACTATACTTAGTTCTTAGCACAAGCTACTGAGATGATGCACTGCCCTGTCCTCCAGGGGCTGTAGATGAGTTGGAGAAACAAAAACACTAACATCTACTCTCTCCCTGCAATGTCTCCCTATGTGGAGACAAACCTATAACCCCGGTGCTATTGAAATACAGAGTAAAGTACCTAGCAGAGTCTGTGAGTTCAGGGAATGCTGGAGACGCCCAAGAGTTCCAAGAGGGAGCGGAAGTGAGTCAGGCCAACAAGGGTGGGGAGAACGGTCTTAGTAAATCACTAGAAGGTAAGGTAAGATAGATGACAGATAATAGATGATAGATAGATAGATAGATAGATACGCTCGTTTCTGTATTCTTCTTTGGGTGAGTTGGATGATTTCAAATTTAACATGCAATAATACCTGGTTGAACAGAACTATGCCTTCTAAGCTAGATAAATATTGCCTAGCATGGTAACATTTTTACAAGACTATTCTATTCTCTAAGGTACTATTGTTGAAGAAATAGGGCTGCACCTTAGAGAAGAAACAGTTACAGCGGGAATGCATTAGTTTCTAGTCCATAATGTTTGTAACAGAGGCAGATAGTTGTGGCAAAGGCAATTCTCTACATAAATAAATTGAAGAAAGCTCTACAGGGTTCAAGTGTTGACTACACAGTGAACCTACTATTGAATATTCAGATGCCTTCTTGCTTCAAAGATATATTGTCATCAAGGTCCCTTGAAAGAATATAATCATCCTTTTGAAATCATTTTTAACATGTTCTATGTGATACAGATTGTATCATTTGTCCAGGACTTTTTGTTTCTCTCTGAATTTTGCACTGAAAGTCAACCTCAGTCAGAACTATGTCAAGTTGTAAAAGTTAAGATTTCTAACAGCCTTGAAAATGTTTGAATTTGAAGATTAAAAAAAGTGTGCACTTTGGATAAATTTCTTTATAGAAAACATGATATATGTTTTAGCATCTCCAAATGTTCACTCTAATAATTATGCTTTATTATTAATTGGATGGGCTACTCAAAAGAAATTTACCTACTGAATAAACATATTTCTCATTCAAACTTTAATATTTTAAGGTTATTCTGAACATGTTTTGAAAAAGTAAGAATATCCTTTTTCTCCCTGAAGGTAAAACTCTATAGCTGTTATAAACACAGAAGTTAAAAGTAGTTTTATATATTTGTTTAATTACTTAAAATGCAAAATAATTTTTTTTATTTCAAAGTATTATGGGGTATAAATAATTTTGGTTACATGAATAGCTTTTATAATGCTTGTGTCATGCCTATAAGTGTGCCTATCACCCAGATGTTGTTCATTGTACCCTTTAGGTCAGCTTTTGCCCATCCCCTCCTCTCCTCTCCCCCCTGGTTGATTTCTGTTGAGTTTTACTTCCCTCTATGCACATGTGTGCTCATTGGTTAGTTCCAATTTAGTAGTGAGTACATATGGTGTACATATGGAGTACATATGGTGTACATATGGTGAGTACATAGGTGCCAGCATCTATTGTTTTTTGGACTTTTTAATAAAGGCCATTCTGATTGGGGTAAGGTGATATCTCACTGTGGTTTTAATTTGCATTTCCTTGATGATTAGTGATTTTGAGCATTTTTTCATGTTTATTGGCCATGTGTCTTCCTTTGAAAAGATTCTGTTCATGTCTTTTGCCTACTTTTTAATGGGGTTGTTTGATTTTTTTCTTGCTGATTTGCTTGAGTTCTTTGTAGATTCTGGTTATTAGGCCTTTATTAGATGTATAACTTGCAAACAGTTTCTCCCATTCTGTAGGTTGCCTATTTGCTCTTAATTATTTCCTTGGCTGTGTAGAAGCTTTTTAGTTTAATCATGTCCCATTTATTTATTTTTATTATTTCTGTGATCACCATTGCAGTCTTCATCGTAAATTCTTTGCCTCCCTTGGCTGATATCTAGAAGAGTTCTTCCAACATTTTCTTCTAGAATCCTTATGGTTCCATGCCTTACATTTAAGTCCTTTATCCATCTTGAATTAATTTTTGTGAGTTGTGAGAGATAGGAGTCCTGTTTCATTCTTCTGCATGTGGCTCTCCAATTTTCCCAGCACTATTTATTGAATAGGGCTTCTTTTTCCCAGTGTGCATTGTTGACAATCTTTACCATTCCCTCATTCTTAAAACATTTGGCAGGGTGGGGAAGGGGCTTCTATGAAATCGTATTTTACTGGTTTTCTTCATGTCTCTTTGTCTGCTTGTCTCAGTCTTCTTTGAAGCCCCCTTTTCCAATATTCAGCCCTTACATATAGATATTCTTCAGAACTCCACCATAGGATGAATCTTCCTGCTCTTCACCTTGACTTTCTCACTAGGAAATTATATCTTTTGTCATGGCTTTGCTATACAGGAAGCTCCCTTATCCATCCCAGTTTATTTATTCCATAAATTTAAGGGTATAAGGGTAGTTTTGTTACTTAGATATATTATATAGTGGTAAATTCTGGGCTTTTAGTGTAACTGTCAGCTGAATAGTGTGTATTGTAACCATTAAGCAACTTCTCATCCTTTCTGAGTCTCCAATGTTTATTATTCCACATTCCATGTTCATGTGTGCACATTATTTAGCTCCCACTTATAAGTGAAAACGTGGAATTTGATTTTCTGTTTCTGAGTTGTTTCACTTAAGATAATGTCCTCCAGTTCCATCCAACCTGCTACAAAAGACATGATTTCATTCTTTTTATGGCTGAATTCTACTCCATTGTGTATGTGTGTGTGCATGTACATATTTTCTTTATCCAATCAACCATTGATGGACAGTTAGGTTGATTCCATATCTTTGTATTGTGAATCTTGCTATGATAAACATATGAGTACAGGTATCTTTTGATATAATGATTTCATTTCCTTTGGGTAGATACCCAGTAATGGGATTGTTGGATCAAATGACAGTTCTATTGTTAGTTCTTTGAGAAATCTCGATACTCTTTTTGATAGAAGTTGTACTGATTTACATTCCCACTAACAGTGTATAAGCTTTCCCTTTTCTCTGCATCTTCACCAACATATGTTATTTTTTGACTTTTTATTAATAGCCATTCTAACTGGTATAAAATGATATCTCAGTGTGGTTTTAATTCTCATTTCCCTGATGATTAGTGATGATGAGCATTTACTCATATGCTTGTGGCCTTTTTCATGTCTCCTTTTGAAAAATGTCTGTTTATGTTGTTTGCCCTCTTTTTAATGGGTTTATTTGTAGTTTTTTTGTTGTCATTGAGTTTCTTGTAAATTTTGGACATCAGTCCCCTGTTGGATGCATAGTTTGTAAATATTTTCCCCCATTCTTCAGGTTGTCTGTTCACCCTGTTGACTATTTCTTTTGCCATGCAGAAACATTTTAGTTTATTAAGTCCTATCCATCCATGGTTTTGTTGCTTGTGCTTTTGAGGTTTTTGTCATGAATGCTTTACATACACCAATGTCCAAGAGAGTTTTCCCCAGCTTTACTTCTAGTATTTTCATAGTTTCAGGTATTAAATTTAAATCTTTGATTCATCTTGAGTTGATTTTTGTATATAGTGAGAGATTGGGGTCCAGTTTCATTCTGCTGCATATGGCAATCCAATCAGTTGCACATTCGCAAATTGAAATATTCATTAGGACATTTATTGGGTCATTGTTAATAAGAGTAAAATACTGAAATAATCCGAACACTCAATAGCCTATTTGTCAGGTCAGGTAAATTATGGTAGGGACACACAATGAAATACTACATAGTCATTAAAAAGATCAGCATCTCCCCAAGATATATCACATATAATAAGAAGCAAAATAAAGTGCAGTATATGTGTTACACTATCTTTGTGTTAAGAATATATATAGAGATAGTGTACAAAATAACATTCAATATATAAAATGTCACTGAAAAGATAGCCAAAACATCAGTAAGAAAAGCAGTAATTAAGGTACAGGTAGGGAGACATTTAACTGCAAACCTTTTAAATCCTTTGATTCTTTCTACTATGTGCTTGTATAACTTTAAGAATTTAAAAATATTAGTATTTCAACTAAAAGAATTTATTTTTAGCTTAACAGTTATGAAAACATAAGAGGGTAAAATGTCTGGAAATAACTTAGAGTTTACAAATAAAGGTACTTCTTTGAGACCTAATATTATTTTTGAAATATTAATTTCTGTACAAAAGGGAGAAAATATGTATTTTCTTTCAAGTATTCATCTGTACCCAAATAAAATTTCTTTGTTCTGTGTTACTTTATTTCAGTAAACTATCAAAAATTATAAGAGATGTATCCAGGTGAGTCTAGTTGAACCACACAAAGCCATTTCTAAAATCACCTCTAACTCCCCAGACACTAAGCAAGGCAGCCTCAGCACTGCTACCAACACAGGCACCTTATAAGTGTAAGGAAAAAATGAAATCAAACTGTGCACTCTTAAAAAGAAGACAAAGAAGAAAGAAGAAGAAGGAGGAGGAGGAAGAGGATTAGGAAAGAGAAAGAGAAAGAAGAGAAAAAGAAGAAAAGAAAGAAAGAAAGAAAAGAAAAGAAAATTATATTAAGATATACTTAAACTAGTTTGACAGGTAAGTGATTCAAACTATAGATTAAGTAAAAATCAGAAGAATAAATTTCATAAAAAGACTCCAATACATTTCTAAACATTGAGAAACAGCTCTAAATATCTTAAATAACTAAACTGATGAGTTCAGACAATTCTTACACAAATTAAGACCAGGAAAAAGTCTTATTGACATTAGAGCATGGCTTCTCAAATTAATATCCACTGGCATCAATACAAGGAGAATCTTATAAAATGCTGATTAAGTAGGTCTGAGGTTGAGCTGGAGATTCTGCATTTCTTGTATGCTCCCAAGAGATGCTAATATGTTAATCTGCAAACACACTTTAGATAGCAAGGGTTTAGGGCATATTATTAATTCTAACTCTTGCTCAGAATGGTTATCTCATGAAAGTGTATTGATAAGGATACATTGTCCTTTAATTATGAATATGTTGCACTAAACAAACAAATAAAATACACACCAGGATTTCTTCACCAAAAAAGTACAACCGGTACTTCATTAAAATAGCTCAAGCCAAAACAGCATTTTTACTTTGCATACTGAATTCATTTTTGGTATTTTTAATTGTCATGGCAATGAGAAACTGAATATCCTCAGCAGGCTTTGTTAATTAAGAACTATGGACTGTCTAGTGACATACCCATCCCCTTTGCCACCTCTTTTGGCCACCAGTCAAGGATTGAAAAGGTTCAGGCAAGATGCCAAACAGTGAGAAACAACTTAAGATGGTGCCAGATTTGATGATGTGAATATACTTCCCATTGGTTATCAAAAAATGCTTTCTATTGTCATAGCAAATATATTCAACTCTAGCCTCTCAGTTGGACTTTCTTTTCCTCTGCCTCTCTTCTAAATTACTACTAGTGTAGGTTGACTACAGCAATTTGTCAAGTAGATTGCATAATGTTTTCATGTTGCTAACTTGCTCCCTTGTCTCCTATTTTAATCTATTTTTTATTCTCTTGATGAATACTCTTGATTTTAGAAGTGTGTTGGCCTGAAGCTGTATTATACATGTCTTGAAAAATGCTTGCTCAAGACTATTGATTTCTTAAATTGTTTAGCTATAGCCAACAGCATATTCTTCTAACATCATTGTGATTCCAGTGAATTACAGTGTCACATTATCAAAACCTTTTACACATATTTGCAGAATTTGTACCTGAATGGCATTGATTAAGCAGCTGGGCCATTGAACACTTTTAAGTGAAGGCAGCCACTTCTTTTCTTGCTGACAAAGAAATGATAGCTTCCATCTTTTACTTGACTATTTTATTGTTGCTTTTCCACTGTTTTCTTTTTATTAATAAATTATGCAGCTAGATATAGCTCAAATTGTATTACCACAAACTCCAACAGAAAGCTTATTCCTTTATTGCTGCGATTAGACTATAAGTACTTTGTAGTGATGTTGCAGTAACAGAACCTTCACCTGGCTATGAACACTTTTGGCTATTCAGATGTTTTTGCTGCAATGGGATTTCCTCTAACAAGATTTAACCTGGAAAGACCACAACAGTGGTGACCCCAGCATCCACATAAGCATTGGTGAATATCATCAATTGTGTATACCTGATCTCTCATTCTCTTGGTTTCACTAAGTAAATTTACTGAGAAGTTAACCTCTAATCTTCAAAAGGAAGAAAGTTTATTTCCCAGAGCCATGTTACTAGATTTACAGAAATGCACCAATTACTTTTGCCTTTAGAGAATGAACACTTTGACAACATTAATTAACTCAAATTTTACTGCATCCCTTTACCCCCTAGACTAATAGAGTTTTTAAAAAGAAAACCCTCTGGACTCTAAAAGTCACTGCATAAGGGATTTATAATTTCCAAACTGAAGAGAATTCTAGACATGAAGGAGTATAATGAAAAACAACTTTTACCTCACTTAGGTTTTTTAAATTGTTGTTTTCCATGTAGTGTCATTTTTAAGCAACTTTAAAATTTTTTTTCTTAATAGTCCTTTTCACTACCATGCCTGGCATAATATTCTTACAATCAAGAAATAATACTAGAGATCAATAGCATTTCATTCTTTGAAGACTTAATAATGTGAATAAGCACAAAGAATGGATGTGTGAATTGATCTAATTAATATATTCCTAGGTCATATGTCCTATATTTTGATCTTCCCCTCATTTTTTATGCTAGAAAAATGTTTCCAGGACACTAGTAGCATTAAGAGCAATAATATTCATAATCACAGCAAGTGTTTATCAAGCACTTACAGCGTGCTAGGCATTTTACATGTTTTATCTAATGTGATATTTACAATACTTCTATGAGTTAAGTACTAATATTATTGCTGTTTTACAAATGAGAAAACTAAGACATAAAGAGGTCAAGTTACTTATTAAAAGTCATTGACAGCCAGGCTTCAAACTCAGTCTGTCTGAGTCAAACACCCAGGCTCTTACTTATGACACTTTCTGCCCATCCAAATCTAACTTACAAAGTCTTGTAAGTTAGAGAGATGCAGTACAGAGACATTTAGTTTGCATGTTTTACTTAATTGCCTTTGATTGATTGCGGTCTTTTCTTGGGTGTGACTTGTTGGATTTGGCTATTTAGTGTATGGCCAAGTCCAGATGCTTCTTGCTATTTCCTGACCAATATAAATGCATTCTTTCATTGCCAGCACACAGAGTCAGGGCTGAGATGTTGAACTAGAGCCAAGCTTCAATTGTCTACATAATTAGGGAGCTACCGGAGGTCACCGAGGGATTCAAAAGGCTGAAGATGCTTGATAGAATACTGATGCTGTTCAGAATTTAAACTGAGGTCATTATTCATAGAATATTGCTTGTAAATCAGTGCATGTTTTTCTTAGTTAATTTTTCAAAGCAAGTTAATCAATCTATAACATTTACTCTCAAGGAGGGCATACATTTCATTTTGGCTGAGTGACCTCCTCTCTCCAGCCTTCAGTTCTTTGCCAGCTCCTTCTAGTATGAATGTCTGTGGACTTTTGAAGAAGCCTTGTTCCAGGCTTTACCCATAATCAGGGAGAGGGGAAGGCGAGCTGCTCAAAACGGGTGACAGGTCACTTAGGGACTACAGGGACAGGATAAGAAGACCAGATCCCTTCTTGCTTTGTCACAGAGCTTGGGCTGTCTCCCATTGGGAAGGAAAAAGCAATCACTCACTCTCAAGCTTAAGAATTAAAAGCCTACGTTTAGAGAGGCTTTCTAAGACAGTGCTAGAGCTGACAATGGTGGACTTCTTTTATGGTCTTTTTCCTCATCTCACAAAGTACAATCCATCTTCTAACCCCCTCCCCTGATTATTTCTTTACCATCTGTTGATTTATTGTTCTGGCTCTCTCCTGTTTCTTTCACATACAATTTATTGATAGCAAGAAAACCTTATAGAATTCATAAAGAAGTAAATAATAATTATTAATATTAATAATATCATAATTAGATTTGCTTTGCAAATAAAAAATACATTTTTAAAAAGTAAATGGTGTTCAAAATCCATAGATAGTAGAAAGATACCTGAGAATTATGAGTGCATATTTCTAAAACTGGCAGAAAGAGAGCACTTATACATGACAGGAAAATCAGTACATCTATTCAATACATATTAAGGGACCATGTACAAGGAGGCGTCTTTTGAGCACTGTGAGATATGAGATTATGAATAAGATATGGAGCTCACCTTCAAAATTCTTAGAGTCTGTTGGCAAAATAAACTGCATGTATAAGTAAATGTTTGGGCATACCTTGATCATGCTTCACTTTATTGTGCTTCACAGATACTGTGTTTCTTACAAATTGAAAGTTTGTGACAATTCTGAGTTCAGCAAGTCTATCAGTGCTATTTTTCCAATAGTATGTGCTCACTTCATGTCTCTGTGTCACATTTTGGTAATTCCCACAATATTTCACACTTTTTCATTACAATTTTATGTTATGGTGATATGTGATCAGTGATCTTTAATGATACTATTATAACTGTTTTGGGGTGTCACAGACAGTGCCCCTATAAGATGGTGAACTTAAATGTTGTGTGCATTTTAACTGCTCCAACAATCACCAACTACCGTGTTTCTCTCTCTCTCTCTCCTCGGTCCTCCCTAGTCCTCCCTATTCCCTGAGACACAACAATATTGAAAGTAGTCCAATTAATAACTCTACAATGGCCTCTAAGTGTTCAAGTGAAAGAGTCACACACCTCTCACTTTAAATCAAAAGCTAGAAATGTTTAAGCTTAGTGTTTAAGCTGAGATATTAGCCAAGTTGTGAATGTAAAGAGAAAGTTCTTGAAGGAAATTAAAAGTGCTGCTCCAGTGAACACAGTAACGATAAGAAAGCAAAACAATGTTGTTGCTGAAATGGAGAAAATTATAGTGGTCCAGATAGATGATCAAACCAGACACAACATTCCTTTAAGCCAAAGCCTAATCCAGAGCAAGACCCTAACTCTCTTCAATTCTATGAAAGCTGAGAGAGGTAAGTAAACTGCAGAAAAAATTGGAAACTAGCAGAAATTGGTTCATGAGATTTAAGCAAAGAAGCTGTCTCCATAACAAAAGTACAAGGTGAAGCGGCAAGTGCTGATGGAGAAGCTGCAGCAAGGTAGCCAAAAGATCTAGCTAAGACCATTGACGAAAATGGCAACACTGAACAATAGGTTTTCAATGTAAGTGAAACAGCCTTCTATTGAAAAAAGATGCCATCTAGGACTTTCATAGCTAGAGAGGAGAAGTCAATGCCTGGCTTCAAAACTTCAAAAGATAAGCTAACTCTCCTGTTAGGGGCTAATGCAGCTGGTGACTTGAAGTGAAAGCAAATATTCATTTACCACTCTGAAAATCCTAGGGCCTTTAAGAATTATGCCAAATCTACTCTGCCTGAGCGCTATAGATGGAACAACAAAGCCTGGATGATAGCACATCTTTTTACAGCATGATTTACTGAATATTTTAAGCCCACTGTTGAGACTTACTGCTCAGAAAAAAAAAAATTGACTCCTTTCAAAATATTTCTGCTCATTGATAATGCCACTAGTTACCCAAGAGCTCGGATGGAGAAGTACAAAGAGATTAATGCTATTTTCATGCCTGGTAAGACAGCAGCCATTCAGCAGCCTATAGATCAAGGAGTAATTTTGACTTTCAACTCATTACTTAAGAAATACATTTCATAAGGCTGTAGCTGCCATAGATAGTGATTCCTCTAATGGATCTAGACAAAGTAAGTTGAAAATCTTCTGGAAAGGATTCACCATTCTAGATGCCATTAAGAACATTTGTGATGTATGGTAGGAAGTCAAAATATCAACATTAACAGAAATTTGAAAGAAGTTGATTCCAACCCTCATGGATCACTTTGAGAGGTTCCAGACTTCTGTGGAGGAAGTCACAGCAGATGTGGTGCAAATAGCAAGAGAATTAGAAATGAGAGTGGAGCCTGAAGATGCGACTGAGTTGCTGCAATCTTATAAAGCTTAAACGAATGAGAAGTTGCTTCTTATGGACGTGCAAAATAAGTGTGTGTGTGTGTGTGTGTGTGTGTTTTAAAATGAAATATACTCCTGGTGAGTGAAGATGCTATGAACATTGTTAAAATAACAACAAAGGATTCAGAATATTACATAAACTTAGCTGATAAAGCATTGGCAAGGTTTGGGAGGATTGACTCCAATTTTGAAAGAAGTTTTTACTATAGGTAAAATGCTATTAAACAGCATCATAACTACAAATAAATCTTTCATGAAAGGAAAAGTCAGCTGATGCAGCAAACTTCGCTGCTGTCTTATTTGATGAAATTGCCACAACCATCCTATCCTTCAGCAACCACTACCCTGATACAGTCAACAGCCGTCAATATTGAGGCAAAACCTTTCGCCAGCAAAATGATTGTTGACTCACTAAAGGCTCAGATGATCATTAGCATTTTTTAGCAATAAAGTATTTTTCAGTTAAGGTATATACACTATTTTTAGACATAATCCTATTGCACATTATACTACAGTATAATGTAAATATAACTTTTTTATGTACTGGGAAACCAAAAAAATTGGATGACTTGTTTTGCTACAATATTAGCTTTATTGCAGTGGGCTGGAACTGAACCTGTGCCTTCTCTGACGTATACCTGCAATATAAGTCAGAAAGTAATAAATATTATTATATAAGCTTTCCTGATCCCTGCCACTACCCTCATATGTGGCTTAGCCACTTGTCTCTGTACCATGGACAGGTCCATTAGAGGATGGCCATACATCTGGATTTGCCAGCACAGTCCTAAGTAATGCCCGTTGTCCAAGCATAATTGCTAATTGTCCCTTTCACTTCAAAAATGGCCCAGATTGAGCAATTAGTTATATGGTCACCTTAATTTTTATGCATGCCAGTTTATTGCTTTTTTTGGCTTATGTGTTTATTTCTCCACTAAAATGTAATTTCCTTAGGGGAAGAGACCATGTTTTATTATTATTATTATTATTATTATTATTATGATTATTAGATATGGATTCTCACTAGGTCTCGAATTCCTAGGCTCAAGCAATTCTCCCACCTTGGCCTCCAAAAGTGCTGACCACACCTGGCCCCATCTTCTTAATAAGAAAAAAATTCCTTGAATCTAGCACATGCCTGATGAGTTGTGAGCAGTTAATAAAAATAGTGAAAGAAGTACTATTTCCCTGTTTGAGGAAAAGACAAATTTATCTTTATGTAAGGGAAAGGAGGGAATTTGAATGGAGAAGGGGGTATCTAAAATGGACCTTGGGCAAGATATACTCCAGAAGAGATGAAGACAATGACACTCTAGGTGAAGGGAATGTCAGTGATGTCAAGGCAAAGGGTAGAAATGTAGACAGAAAGGGAAAATATTTATCTATCACTAAGAAACCGAAAATGCAATGATGCTCCCAGTCTCATGAAGAGGAAATGAGGTCTGGTCCACACAACATTGAGATAAACTGAGTATTCTGCTATGGCCTTCAGAATTCCAGAAATTTCCTTGCTATTTATTTAGTATTTACCAAGATAAGGACATATATTTGCAATTTATACTTCAGGGGGTTTTCCTTAAAATTGTTGCTGGGGTTACACAAAGAATATAACAGTACAGAGTATTAGGGAAGAGTTGATGGTTTCATGACATAACTCGGACACCGTATGTGACCCTAGGCAAATTACTTAACCTCTCTAATCTCCAGTTTTATCATTGTAGTACAGGGAAAACCACTGCATCCTGTTACTGTGAGTACTGATAGAACATAGAGGCTGGTATAAAGTAAGCAATCAAATAATATAGTGATTAGTTATTATCATCAACTTAAAAATGAACCAATAAAACTTGTCTTCTACAGGCACGTATCGGCGGTCCACAATTTGTTGGCACCAGGGACAGGTTTCATGGAAGACAATTTTTCCACAGATGGAGGAGGGCGGAGGAGAGCTCAGGCGGTGATGCCTGGCCTGGCCTGAGGGTTGGGGACCACAGATATATATCATGGTTAAAGAACTAATCCCAGATCATTTCTGCAGCAAAAAGAAAAGTAGATAATTCTGTTTGCTCTATATCAGTATATGCCTGTATTATAAATGGGAAATTTTTTCTAGATTTAATTCATCAATAGTAGCCATTTTAAATTTTAAAGATCAAAACTGTGTTTGAATTCTTGAAGTCCTAGATTTATAGCAGTGGGAGCCAGGCTAATAAGAACTTTGTTTCAGAGATTTGGAGCATACATTTTATAATATTAATTTCTGAAACTGAGAATGCCTGAAATTTCCCAGAGAGATTTTCCGAGGAAAAAAAGACATTGACAAGTTTAAAAATGAAAGAAGAAGAGGAGAAAGAATAAAAGGAGGGAGAAGAAGAGGAGGAGGAAGAAGGAGAGGAGGTGGAAAGGAGAGTTATCAAATAAGCAAATATTCTTGGGGAAAGATATTTAACATATTTCTTTACTAAGAAAGTGTTAATATTCATATACTACATAATTTGTCATACATATTTGATCATAGAAACTTTTATTTTCCATTTAGTGGCATGCATTTCATTGAACACTAGAAAATGAAATACTCTTACCTTCAACCTCTTTCAGTTTGCAATTAAGGAAACTGAGGCAATAAAGCTTAATTGACTTTTCTAAGTTTCTACAATTCATTGGTCACAGAATAAGACTTTAAGTCCTATATTCTTTATAAGATTACCATTAATAATGGAAAATTACATCAAATAAATTGCCAAAGCCTAATCCTTGATACTAAGAAACATTTGTCTATCATATTAATGTGAATCTGTACTTTAATAGCGTGATCTTATTCTATTTTTATCTTGTCAATAACATATTCCTCCTACTTATGTGTTTGCAACAACATGTATCTAAGGTGTCATGTGGCTTTAGCACCTGTGTGTCAAAATGCCTCTGATTGGTGTGCACCAGGCCGGTCCCATTTTGCAGTTGTCTTCGAACATCCAATGTTCAGTTCTCAATAGATGTTCTGTGATTTCCTTCTCAATTTAATATGTCATAATTAATGGGATAGTCTTGTATCCTATGGGTGCATGACTGCAGGTTAAATAGTTTTGAGGTTTGTTTAAAAGATGGGTCACAAGTGTTCTATGCGTGTGTTTAACCTTCTCTATGAATATTTAACTGGTTCCAAACATCAATATCCAGTAGACAATTTCAATTTGATTTACATTGCTCTCTTGAAGCATACAGGAAAGATACAAGACTTTGAGGCCATTTATTGATTCTTAAACTATTAGAATTGAAATAGACATCGGGGTGGTCATCTAGCTGAATGTGTCATTGAATGCAGAAATCTATTTTACCTTTAAACCATCCCCCACTCAAATGGAAATACCCAGTCACATGGATTCAGATATTATAAAGAAGTTCATTCCATTGTTAGAAAACTGTGTTACAATTTTCAACCTTGTGTTTGACTGAAATGTACATTCCTTTAGTCCTTCCATTCTTCTCTGGAGAAAAATATGAAAAAAATAAAAACTATCCTTGATTCTTCTAATTGTCATATATTGAGCTTGAAAACGTAAGTTTTAAAACCCTAGTGAGACATCAGATAGATGTTTTCTAATCCCAATTGCTACATCTGGTGGGGTTTTTGTAGTGAGAGATAAAAATATAAGCCTAAGGGAGACAGTTGTGAACAATGGAAGGAGATATCTCAGTTTTTTAACATAGGATGCGAGGCCTTCCAAGATCTATAAACTTCTAATACACAGGCCAATGCAAACATTTGTGGCATTCAATGATTTCTCTCTGCTCCTGTTTTGTTTTTGTTTTTTTTTTTTTGAGACAGAGTCTCGCTTTGTTGCCTGGGCTAGAGTGAGTGCCGTGGCGTCAGCCTAACTCACAGCAACCTCAAACTCCTGGACTTAAGCGATCCTACTGCCTCAGCCTCCCGAAGTAGCTGGGACTACAGGCATGCACCACCATGCCCGGCTAATTTTTTGTATGTATATTTTAGTTGGTCAGATAATTTCTTTCTATTTTTAGTAGAGACGAGGTCTCACTCTTGCTCAGGCTGGTCTCGAACTCCTGACCTCGAGCGATCCACCCGCCTCGGCCTCCCAGAGTGCTAGGATTACAGGCGTGAGCCACCGCGCCCGGCCAATCTCTGCTCCTGTTTTTAACCCTTGTCTTAAGTAAACTATTTAATAGTAACTCATAATGCAATTAGCCCTCTCCTTTCCCCTTCCAAATCCAACAGTCTCGTGTTGTGGAAGAAAACTCTGAAGAGACATAGGCCAAGGGAAGCGCATGATGATGGCATGAATCTGGATAGCTCCAAGGATAATTTCAGAAGATTTAGAGGATGGCAAAGTGACTATCTACTTAGTATAATGTTCATATCTCTGAGCTATATGGCCACTTAGAGGCAGTCTCATATTTTACTCAACTTTTCCAAGCCATTTATCCTGCTTTGGTCAAGAGATTGGCATATGTTGTGTAGAATCTAAGATTCTGCTTTGAATTCCATGTGTATTTCTAATTCACTCAGTGAACTATCCCATAGATTTTGAGTATAATATCTGTTTTATGCACTTTCCAATTCTCTTGCTGCTATTTTCTTCTTTTTGGATCTTTCCATGGGTTATTCAGAGGAGTGTTGAAGAAGAATGTCTTGTCTGGCACCACACTAACCCAGAAATTCCCCATCACCTACCCACATGTCTTTCTAAGTCCACATACGCTTATATAAACAAAGGCTTCACCTATTTAAAAATCCATCATGATTTTTGCCAGGAATTGGCAGAAACTTTACAAACATAAAATGTTAGTTCTGGTAGAAATAGTCCTGAAAGAAACTCTAGAAATCATTTAGAATAATTGATTCATTTTGTAGTTAATGCTAAGAGAGGTTAAGTGACTTATGCAGTGTCATTTTCTTAAATTTACTTTTTTATTGTTTTTAAGTATCTGGTCAACATTGACCCATTTCTCACCTAATCTATTCTCCTTGATTTTTCAAAAGTTACTAACACTAACATCAAGATTACATCTCAAAATTGTTTTAAAGTCCCAGAATTTAAGTATACTCTAAGTTCTCTAAAAGTTCCTCACTTTTTTTGAATTTTCCATTCCCTCTTCTGTTCCAATTGAGCCATTTTGAATGTCACCACTTACTAGCAGAGGCAAAAAACTATAGTATTCCCTAGCATTTATATCCCCCACATCCTTCAAGAAATAGACCTATTCCTTCCTTGTTTTTATTCCTGCTCTATGTAAAGCTTTTGAAGTCATGTTATTATAACATGCATGGGCTGTGACCATTCTAACACTATTCTTCTATGTTCAGGTTACTCTTTCATAGTCATACCAGGGTGGCATTTCCCAAAGTGGACCAATGGTCTGCAAAAATAATCTGAGAATAAGACTTCCAACGTCAAATCAACATGAGGACTACTGCAGGCTATGTTCTTCTCTTAGAAAGTTATATTGCATAGTAGCATATAAAAGGATCCATTAGGTTCTGTCCTAAAATGTACCACATACATACTATTCCATATTTCATTTAAAAACTTTTAGAAAGTTCTATAGCAGTTACTCTGTCCACATTTTGCTTTGTATTTCCTTTATAGCTTAACTTATTGAATAATTCACTTTATAAGCCTACTTGTTTCCTCCAATATCTGGACTTCCTAAATTTTTGGATGTTTGCTTGCAAAATTTTAATCTTGAATTCCCATTCTTATTTAGCTATATTCCCCTCTTTTAAAATATCTAACACCATAACTATATGCATACTCTTTTTTCTCAATTTTATGAAATATATTTCATGAAATCCTGGACATTATATCTGACGCTATGCAGAATAGATTTCTTTTATTAGTCAACATTTGATTTCTTAAAAAATTTAAAGACCATGGAACCCTCTCTGCATATTGAATTTGGGAAGAACAATTTAACTAAATTTTTAAAATAAAAATAAACATGTTTATTGTTGTGTTTTAAAAACATTCCAACTAGTAAGTTAATATGAACTTTGACATTACAGAAAACATATGTGATTCCAAACCAATCACTACAATTATTTATTGACTGTTACTATGGTCAAGCACTGTGCAATAGCAAATGAAGATTACAGAACATTTAAAAGCCATGTTCACTCTTCTTCACGTCCTTTTGTCTAGTTGAAAAGATGCTGAGCAAATATACACTATTAAACAGGAATAAAGGATCAAAACAACTCCATAAATATCAATGGAAGCAATGCTGAAGTCTACTCTGTGATTGTTAAATGAATTGAACCAATGCAATAATTTATATGGAAATTATAAAATATTTTAAAATATCTAATAAAATGGCATAGCAGATGAAAAATATTTACTTTTTAATATACATGATGAAGTCATTGGAATGTCATCAATCTCCTAGTAGTACCTATATCCACAGAAGTATTGTTAGCATATCAATATTGGTCAACATAAGTCTATTTCATTTTAATCAGAATATCCAGTTCATCTCAAGAATCTGTTTAGAAGATTTTTCCCCCAATGATGTCTTTCTCAATGGTCCATTTAAAATGTTGGCACTAACTAAATGGAAATACTATTCTGAAATTTTTTTCTGAAAATATTTTAAGAATGTAAATGAATTAAAACTAAGTAAGAGATTTAGAACTATGAAATGGAAAAACAAAAAATAAAGTTGCACTATGACAATGGTATTAAGTTACAAAAATGATCATTTTGTATTTTTACTTATCAATTCATTTTTTGATACAAGTGCTATTCTGGCAATATCCTTTGGAGTAGAAAAGATGCAGGGTCTAAACTACTTAGTAGTTGTATGACTATGCACTCAATCTCTTTTACCCACAGTTTTCTCATCAGTAAAGTGAATATAATAACAATTTTTAATTTCTAATGGGTGATGATTAAATTAAGTAATTTACATAAAATGTTTAGCAATCTAGCAAAAAGTAACTATTATGAATGTTTTAAAACAAAGAAAATGCTGTATCTCTCAGTTTCAGCAACACATAATGATTCCCTTATGACAAAATGAAATGTGAGCTGGATGACAGAACAATTATGTGGATCCATGCAGGTCGAACACCTGCAGCTCAAAAATATTGATTAACAGATCTTTATTACTTTGAAGGAGGTAAACTGCAGAGTTCCACCATTGGGCTCTTTCCTGTTCAACAGTTTCACCAATTAAATTTGATAAAAACATAGGTGAACTTACCTAATTCACATACTACCAAAGTTGAGAAAAACAACTAACACATGAAATGACAGACTATGTGTGCATTTGATCTCAGTAAAAGTTGATAAATACATATTAAATATGACAAAAGGAATTGGACTGAAACTACTGTTATTTATATTTAAAGTATGTATATGTATATATATGATGTAAGGGAAAACCTGATAGGAAACAAGCAGCTCTTGTGAAAAAGATCTATAAAATTGTTTTTTATTTGTAATTGGTATTATTTAGAGTATGGAAACTTATAACAAACTTACCCCAAAATATATAATCATTCAAACACAGTTCAAAATAGGTGTTCCTGATCAGTTGGTAGCTCTGTGATAAGTCTTGAATCAGGAACTATTTTTAAAACAATTGATCTAAAATAATTAGTACTACTTTATAATCTTTTCCATTGACATATGTCAAGATACAATGTCATATCCAAGATCATGATCATATAATGTATAATAAAATCAATTGTTCTTACACTTGGCCACACATTGGAATTATACCAGGAGTTATCTAAGAACATCCTTCCTGATAGCAATGAGGATGATAGTATCACCAAATATTAGAGGCCAGATGACAGTGTTTAATCATCACAAGTGATTATCTTAATAATTATCACTCAATTATCTTAATTATCTCAATTATCTTAATAAGTAACAAGGTGGCAACCAGGACACCAGACCCATGGAGAGCTCTGGCAATAGAACAGAGAGCACAATGTTCTAAGGGTAAAATAGATGAGCAGCCAACTAGGGAATGCTTAATCTACACAACCAAAAGAAATCAGGAATAAACAATTAGAAGTGTGAGGGTAGCTGTTCCAAAGAGATGTCACAATTCTTGCCCAGTTTCGAACTTAGGCCAGTTTTCAGACCTAGAACACATTGACTGAAAGAGAGTCCAAGTCCCTAGGATAAAGGACCCTACAGCACCACAGCAAATTTCCATGATAATGATTCTCCCAGTTCTTCCACAAAGGACATTGTTATGGTCATTTGCTGTGTGAACATAAACTGCTGAATGGAGAATACCCAACATTTCAAAGACTATTGGAGATTTGGTTCAAGGTGAGCTAAGGACCTGAAATGCCACCACGGCTCTCCTGTTAGACAGTGGAGGGGGAAGGGGTGCACAGGACTTATATGGGAATCATGGGAAGTCCTGGTACCAATCCAACTCATGGTGGATCCATTGGGTTCACTGGTCATTTTTTCTGTCCCCAAATATATTATTAGAATGACAATATTTAATAGCTTGGCAAAAATCTCCATATTGGTTTCTTACTCTGAGGAATAGGAGTTATTACAGCAAAGAAAGTCAAATGGAAACCTCTGAAATCCTACCCCTTGGCCAAGACACTAAACAGAAACAATATTGTACCTTAAAAGAAATGGCAGAAACTAATGCCACTCTTAAATACCCAGGGAATACAGGGATGGTTTTATTCGCCAGTGTTTGCCTGAACAATAATCAGATAAATCCTGAAGGATAACAGTGTGCTACAGCAAACTCAAACTGTAACCTTGATTGCAACTGTTGTGCAGATGTGATATCATTCCTAAAGCAGATTAGCATGGCCTTAGGAACATGATATGAGGCTATTGTTTTCCTATATGCCTTGTTTTCCCAAAGTGATCAGGAAAAAGTTCACTTTCAATGGAAGAAACAATAGACTTTTAAAATTTTGCCCAGAACCTATGTTAACACTCTTCTCCTCTGACATAAAATAATCTAAAGTTACCTTGACCATCTATCTGGACTTTCAGCAGAACATCACACTGGTCCACTTTAAAGATGTTGTAATTTTATTCAGGAAAAACAAAGAGAGAGAGAGAGAAAGAAGTGACAAGTATCTTGGAAGCTTTGGTAAGATAAATGTACTCCAAAGTGTAAAAGGTAAAATCTACAAAGATTAGATATTTACCTGACCACTGAATATTTAATGGCCTCATGATCATAGGCATACCATAGCATCCCCTTTCAATGTAAAATTCAAATTATTGCATTTGACCTCTTCCACCACTATGAGAAAGTCCTCTTCGAGTGCTGGAGACAACAAAATCCACACTTGGGAATATAGCTCCAACACATTTACCAAGTGACATGGAAGGCTGCCTGCTTTCAATAGGGTCCAAAGAAGGGATATACTCTGCAACAAGTCCAAGCTGTGGTGCAAGCAGCCCTATCAGATAAGCCATGTGAATTAGCAGACCCTATGCTATTAGAGGTACTTATGGAAAATTTTGCTGCATGAAATTTATGACATGCCCCAAAAGGAGAACCACAACTGAAGCCCTTAAGGTTCTAGAGCAAGTGTGCACCATCTTCATCAGAGAATTATACTCCATTGAATAAACAATTACAGTTATTCTACCAGGCCCTGGTAGAGAAATATCAAGTGAACATGTAGCCAGAACTGCATTAGTTGGATTTTGTCAAGCCACTGAGTCATATGGTTAGGTAGTCTAGCAGGAATCCATCATAAAATGAAAATGGTATATACACGATTGGGCAGTACAAGACAAGAGATCAAAAGTAAACTGCATAGACCCTTTGTCATCTGCCATTGTATCACAGACTCCTCTACCTCAGTACACAACTGATGGAGGAGATAAAAGAGCAAGGTTTCCTCACAGATGGTGCAGCTCTGTATGTGGCATATACTAAAATGAAGTACTGCTGCATGACAATCCTACCCAGTGGTGTCCCTGAAAGACAGCAGTAAGGCGAGCAGTAGGGAAGTGCTTTGGGTAGTACCTCCAGTCATCAATTTCATGTATAGAGAAGTGGCCTGACTTAAGAATTCATGTAGATTTATGGAAAGTAGAGAATGGCTTGGCTTGTTGGTCAGGAACCTAGAGAGAAAAAAATTGGAAGATTGGGATCAAGAATCCCAATCTATGGGATTGGGAATTCACGTATCTATGGGATACGTGAATAATCTATGAAACTGGATACAAAATGTAAAACTTTTTGGTGCCCTATGTAACTGCCCACCAGAGGGTATCCACCACCAAAAAAGTCACTAAATAACCAAGTAGACGTTATCATTCAACCATTTGATATTAGCCAACCTCTACCATCTTCCACCCTTGTGGTCTCACAATGGAAACATAAATGGAGTAATTATGAGAGCAAGGATAGTATATTTATTCATGGACCAAAGAGCATGAGTTTACACTCACTGGCAATAATTTAGCTACCAGCACTATTAAATGTCCAACCTACCATCAGGAGAGACCAATAGTGTGTTCCCAAAGTGACAATCCTTCTAGTAGGCCAATAGTCTCTTGATGCCAGGTTGATTACATTGAACCTCTTCCACCTTGCAAAGAACAGTGATTTATTAGCAGTTGTTTCTCTTCTGCCTATATTGCTCGAACCAGCACAACTGTCTTAGGACTTAGACAGTGTTTGATTTTCTGACATCACATCCCACCTAACCTTGTAGTGTACCAAAGAACTCACTTTACAGAAAAGAAGGTGAACAGCAGGCATATAATATGGGATCTACGGGTCTTATAACATACCACATTACCTGATAGATCAATGGAATTGCCTTTTAAAGCTAAGAGGCCAGCCCTTAAAATGATAACACACAGAGATAGGGCACTACCCTCTGGGATGCATTTTATATCCTAAATCAACAACTGTTTTTCCTTCGTTATTATTATTTTTCAACATTAGGGCCCAGGATCCAGGGGGTGAAAGTCGCAGAGACCTTATTTGGCCTCACTCTCAGTGGCCAACTTAGAGAATTTGAGATCGCTCTCTCTTCCCACAACTCTATGCTCTGCAGGCATAAAAATCCTGATTCACAAAGAGAACATTTCTATCATAAACAAAACAAGAGTCTAGCAGCCAAGAGAGCAACATGCAAGGAATAATAACATTATCCTGGCAA
Source organism: Varecia variegata (assembly GCA_028533085.1). NCBI lineage: Eukaryota > Metazoa > Chordata > Mammalia > Primates > Lemuridae > Varecia > Varecia variegata. The sequence goes on along the minus strand of CM052441.1, from coordinate 64,778,733 downwards.
AACAAAATTGACTTCATCATGAGGAGGAACTAGGGTTTCTATGATACAACGGGGAGAGGAAGAAATATGTTTGCCACACGCATGATTCACTGGGGATCTCTTGGTACCACATGCCCAATTTTGATGGTATATTGACAATTGCTATATAAAAAATTCATTGCGACATTATTGTTGGTTAACAACACAGTTATATAATATGAATTTTGCTCACTCCTTGAATATCTCTACAAACTAAACTCTGTCCCTTTCCTGGCCACAGATCCCAGCTAGGGACCTGATCCCAGCTAGGGATCTCTGTCATGCTACTGCTGCCACTGGTGTTTGTGCTTACTGATAGAGTGAAAAATTGGGAACGCTGAGCCTCATCGGAGGGAGTCATCCTTGTATTGTACAGCTCTGGTAGGGAGAGGGTCCCAGGGTGAAACTGAAGCATATGATTCTCCTCCCATTGAATAGCTCTTTCACTTTTAAATCCAATGCAACAAAGTGCATCCAAATGCAACAAAATTAGTTAATATACCATAGGAGGAGAGGTCGTGCTGAGGAATCCTGAAAGGAAAGAATATTTCAATTTTCATGAAATATTCTTGTGTTTCTGATATTCAAAGTCTTTAAAGAAAGCCACCTCCTTATCAGGGGTGAAGAGAGTCTTCCATAGGACCCCACCTCCCCCTATCCGAAAGTCACTGTCTGCCACTAGGACTAACATTGTGCCCTTTCATCCTGGTTATGCTGTCACACAAAAATTCCCAGACTCTCAAGTCACCCTCATCTCTCTCTATATATACGATAAGGCTACACTGCCTCCTCCTTTCTCTCCTTCTTCCACAAATCTTGAAACTCTTCCACTGTGCCTACTGGTATTTATAGTCTATTATCAGAAAAAATCTGTTTTATCACCTTTCTAATTGAAGCCTGGCTTTTCTCTGAGAAACTTCCTCTCAATAAAGTCTGTTTTCTTTCTCCATGACCTTGTAACCCTGGGCCTAAAACTATTTATATTTACCCATTTTCTCTCATGGGTAACAGTACCCTAATATTGCTGTTCTCTCTCTGCATTATAATTGCCTGTTTATTTGTATATCTATCTCCTCCGATACAATGTAAACCCCTTTATGTATGGAATAGTGTCATACTCAAGGATGCATTGAGCATGGTATTTTGCATGTCAAAATACCTTACACATATCTGTTAAAAAACAATAAATAAATACAGTAATAAAGCTATTTCAGATATTTTAGAAATGTTTGTATCTTTAAATCCAATTGTCCCATCTCAAAAATTTATCCTAGGGAAACCCTAAGAAAATTTATTCAGATA
>CM052441.1:64756826-64776913 GCA_028533085.1 Varecia variegata | reverse complement strand
TCATGTCCTTTGCCCACTTTTTGATGGGGTTGTTTGATTTTTTCTTACTGATTTTCCTGAGTTCTACATAGATTCTTGTTATCAGTCCTTTATCTGATGTGTAGTATGCGAAAATTTTTTCCCACTCTGTGGGTTGTCTGTTTATTTAGTTGAACTTTATATAACCATGTCCTATTGGCTTAAAATGTCAACTTTCTAACTCAAATTTTAAACCTTCATTTTACCAAATTTCAATTATGATGTGGTTCGGTAGAGCATGGTAAGCTCAGTAAATGGTTCCAAGGTGTGTTACATGTAAACTTTATGGAATTTAGAATTTGTATTTATTTCTGTATGATATTTTGGTACAAAACTTTTAACATAATATGTTTGTACAGGGATGAATTAAGGATACAAATAAAATTTCTCAGTTAAGAGAGTAAATACCAGAAAATCTAATTTTATTTTATTTTTTTCTTCCTTATCTGAACTCCTTCAGAACTTTATATGTACCTTCTTAATGTTATTTTTATTATATTGTCAGTTCTCTGAAGTTAAAACTGTGTTTTATACTTCTTTGCACCAAATAAGTGGCTAGTAAGCTAATTTTTTAAATGAGTGAATAAATGATTGATACATGAATTTCAAATCAGCAAAGCAATATCTTTTATATTTTAACAGTACTTATAGTATAAAAGGCCACATAGAAACTCTGCTTTTAGGCACAAACAGAAGGCTTGTGTCTGTGAGCTTTCATTCTTAATGCTTGAAAGTAATTACTAAGGTGATGGATGTCCCAATCACTCTGATTTGATCATTATACATTGTATGCATGTGTCAAAATAACACATGTACCCATAAATATGTAAAATTTCTATGTATCAAAAAAGTCACCCATAAAATTTAAAAAAATAATAATAAAATTAAATTTTAAAAAGGTAACTACTTCAGTGTAAGGTAATAAAGAGAAAACTATAGAACATTTTACATAAATTCTTTATAAATGTGTCTAATTCTTTTTGTTTGTTTTCATTTTATATTCAGAATGTTGATAAATGCATATTTTAAAATATTTTTATTTCAGAATATTATAGGGTTACAAATGTTTTGGTTACATAAGTTGCTTTAGTATCATTTGAGTCAAATTTCTAAGTGTGTCCATCACCCAGATAGCATACACTATACCCATTAAGTATGAATTTACCCATCCCTTTCTCTCCCCTCCCACCTGCTAGATTTCCAATGAAAGTTTTTTCCATATGTGCACATAAGTATTCATCAATTAGTTCCAATTTAATGGTGAGTACATATAGTGTTTGTTTTTCCATTCTTGTCATACTTATTTTCTTAGTTATAATTAAAATTAAAAATAATTTTCTTATCCTTTGGTTAAAACCAGGTGACTAAGTTAAAGTTCATTGGCTAACTCAATAATTTTTTTAATTGCTACTACAAAATAATATAAGTCCCTAAAAAAATAATTAGGGGATGGATAAATTCACACCAAATGGGTATAGTGCACACTAAGTGGGTAAAGGGCACACTCACTTGTAACTTTGACTCAAACTGTACAAAAGCAAATTATGTAACCAAAATGTGTGTACCTCTATAAAATTCTGAAATTAAAAAAAGGAAAATAATTAGGTCTAATGTCCTATAGGAAAAAAAGACATCTTAGAATTTATTACCTGAAAGTAGTACTCACTGAAATATAGTCATTAGAACAAATGAGATGAGTTATTTTCATTGTGCTGAATAATAATTTGCCTTTATTTTATTTTGATGATTATTGAATATGGACCAGCATTTTCAAAGTCAAGTTTTAGATGCAAAGGACACATTTATAACTTTGAAATAAATATTTGCAATATTTAAATTTTATCTGTCATAAGTGAAACTTTCACATATGTTGATTTTGTGTTAATATATTTGTAGAAGAATGGGTGACATATCAGCCTGAATGTATACATCCTGCTTCTGCAAATTTATTGCATGAATTTTTAACAAGATGAAGCTGATATCTACAATTTATGAGCCAATGATTTTGTAGCAGAGTCACAGGATGTTAATTAGAATTTTCACTCTGCATGTTGGAGTAACGCTTTGAATTATGTGGTGTTACTACACATTTTTCATCTCTATTAGATTTTTGGCCTCAGTAAATTTATTTCAATAACATATAAATTGAATTGGTAATGCCATACATATGTTTAATTATCTTGTGTAAATGCATGCTTATAATTTTTATTAATTGAATTATTTGGGTTATTTAAAAGTCATGAAAGGAAATGTTTGGCCAATTATAGAGACCAAATTTAAAGATAGGAAGCAAACAGTTGAGGTAAAAAGAATTAAAAAGTATTTGTAGTGAGATCCTTTAGAAATGGGAATGATGCTATATAATACATCATTATAAAAATATCCAAAGACAAAGAAAAGAAAATTTGAATTTACAAATAACTGTTCTGTCCAGATGATTAGGGTATATTTCAGGCTGCATGTAGAGTCGGTATCTGATGGCCAAATGTTTATTTGACAAATAAAAATTCATATGTTGAGAGAATCTTCCAATCCAAACTCATAAGGAATTCATTGACTTCATCTTCATTGCTTACCACTTGTGTTAATTTCTAGATCTGCCTTAACAAAATATCATAAGCTGGGTGAGATAAAATAACATAAATTTATTTTCTCATTGATTTTGTTATCTGAGACATTGGTACAAAGAGAACTACAAAACAGTGAGGAAAGAAATGACACAAACTGTTGATTTCAATCCTTATATTTTTAATCTTATGAAGCATAAAATAAAGTCTCTTTTGGTGAATGTTTCATGTGCAGTTGAAAAAGGGTATAATCTGCTGATGTTTGGTGGAGTGTTCTATAAATGTCACCTAGATCTGGTTATTAATAGTGTTCAAATTTTATATTTTGTTCACTTATTCTATCAATTACTGAGAGAATATTATTGAAATTTTTAATTATAATTGTGGATTTGTCTATTTCTCATTTTAATTCTGTTGGTTTTTCTTTCATGCATTATTAAACTCTGTTATTGGGTGCATACATATTAAAGGTTCTTATGTCTTCCTAATAAACCAACCCCTTAATCACTATGAAATACTTCTCTTCATCTGGTAATATTGTTTGCTCTATAATGTACCTTGTCTGTTACTAATTATATTTGTTTGCTAGGGCTGTCATAACAAAATACCACAGACTGGGTGGTTTAAACAACAAATTTGTTTTCTCACAATTCTAGAGGCTGGAAATCCAAGATGAAAGTGCCAGCAGTGTTGATTTCTCTTGAGGACTCTTTCCCTGGTTTTTAGGTGGTTACCTTCTTACAGCCTGTTGGCGTAGTCATCCCTCTGTTCACGTGCCCCAACTCCTGCTGCCAAGTGTCTTTCTGCTTGTCCTAATCTCCCCTTCTTATGAAAACATTGGTCAGATTGGGTTAGGGCCTGCACTAATGGCCTCATTTTTAACTTATTAATAGTTACCTATTTAAAGGCTCTTAGTTCAAATATAGCCACATTCTGAGGTACTGGGGTTTAGGGGCTTAACATATGTATTTGGGGGGGGTGGAATTCAGCCTATAACTGTTCAGCCATTATATATATTCAGCCATTAATATAGCTGCTTCATTTTTCTTTTAATAAATGTTTATCTGGTATACGTATTTTTCTCTTCCTTTTATATTTACCTGTTTGTTTGTTTATTCTTTTTTCTTCTTTCTGCACTGTAGTCTTTGGGGAAAAAAAGACTATACCTAACTAACACTTAAGTAGAGATTTATGTTTCCTCTCCTTGAGGGCAGAGTGGCTACATGTATTATTTTGAATTCTTCTACAGGAGAAATTTGTCTCTTCACCCCATGCATTTTACAATCTTTTATTTTTAAACTATCTCTGCCTTTATATTTAAAGAAAGTTTCCTACAGACTTTGATATAAAGTTATATCTTGCTTTTTTATCCATTGTTTAGAACATTTACATTTAATATACTTATTGATATGGTTGGATTTAAGTCTATCATCTTGCTATTTTTTATGTGTAATATCTATTTCCTTTTGTTCTGTTTTACCTCTTTTTCTGCCTTCTTTCAGATTAATCTTTTTGGTATTCCATTTTGTATTTACTGGTTTTTTTTCAAGTGGTTGCTCAAAAATTTAAAAGATGTATCTTTACCTTATCACAATTTATTATTTGTTCTCATTTCCTTCTTTTGGATTGTTTTTATGATTCTATTCCATCTAATTTGTTGGCTATAATTTTTCAGGTAATGTTATATCTCCTCACATATAGTGTGAAAGCTTATAATAGTATATTTCCATTTTCTTTGTCCTTTGTGCTATTGTTGTCGCATATTTTACTTCTACATACATTAGAACCCACAATACATAGTTATTACACAATCAATTTTCCTGTAAATAATTTTTAAAATGATGAAAACAATGTTTTTTTTTTTTTATTATTTACAACACATATTTACCACTTCTAGTACTCTTCATTTCTTTACAAAATTTTTAGTTCCTACATGGTATCGTTTTCATTTTGCCTGAAGAACTTCACCTAACATTTTTACAGTGCTGGGATGTTGGTGAAAAATTCTTTCTGCTTTTGTTTGTTTGTAAAAGTATTTAGTTCACTGTCTTAAACAAACTTAAATATTTTCTTCGATTCACAAAATGTTGCAAAGATAAAACAGAGACTTCCCACATATCCCTCACCCAGTTTCCCCTATTGTTAACATCTTAATTACTATGGTATATTTATTATATATAATTAAAGAAACGATGGATAACTGTTAACTAAATTTTATACTTTATTTAAATTTCACAAGTTTTTACTTAATGTCATGTTTCTGTTCAAGGATTTCTCTAGAATACCATATTACATTTAGTTGTGATATCTCCTTAGACTCCTTTGGCCAATGATATTTTTTCCAAATGTCCTTGTTTTTGATAACCTTGACAGTTTGAGTAGTACTGATCAGTTGTTTTTATAGTGTCCTTCAATTTGGGCTCCATCTAATGTTTGTCTCATAATTAGCCTGGGGTTATGGCACTTGGGAAGGAAGGCCACAGAGGTGAGGTGCCGTTCTCATTTTTTCATACTAAGGGTATGTGCTATCAACTTGAATTATCACTGATTATGCTAACCTTGAAGAAATGACTAATTTAGTGTTTACCAGGTTTCTCTACTATAAAGTTATAATTTTGGCTCCTTGTCAAACCCTACTTTTTGGAGGTAAGTTAACTAAGTAGAGGAGACACTCAAGGGTATGTGGAAGGAAATTAAACTCCATCTCTTCAAGCTATATACATTATTTGAAATTCTTTTGTATGGGAGCTTTGTCTCCCTTTTGTTTATTTGTTCAGTGATTTATTTATATCAGTGTAAACTCATGAATATTACTTCATAGTTTGGACTACAATCCAATATTACTTTATTTATTTTGTTATTCAAATTGTTCCAGCTTGGCCATTGGGAGCTCTTTTAGTTCAATGTGTCCCCTTGACTTACCTCTTAATTGTGGTTTTTGAGCATTTTCTTTCCTCTTGGCACCTTCCAAGCAGGTTCGTATTGCATCCTCCCCCCAACTCCAGCACTGGAATCCATTACTTCTCAAAGGAGCCTCTCCTACTGTTTTTTAAATTTGGAGAATGCTATTAGAAATTGTTGGTTGTACACATTGCTAATGTGGCATAATTTTTTCTAGGCCTCATCAGCAGACAGATCTAGAAAATAAGGAGAATAAGTGCTATTATTTCAATATTTCTTAATGTATATACAAATTTTTCAAATTTTGAAGACTTGAAAACATATATGTTGAGTAACCCAGGACACACTGTATGATTTATATTCCTTCTTGTATAATAATGGTCTTTAGCTACCTTTTAAAAAACTGGAATGGTGCTGGTTTCTCAGACAGGGATATATGTGAATAAGGAAGGCTGAGTGAGTGGGGCCAGCTCAAAGGGTTGGTTTTGATATAGTGGGCGGTTTGGTAGGCGACATCGGTGGGGCCATATTATGCCAGCATGTTTGATTTTCAAAAATATGTGAAAGAGAATAATTGAAGATTGGTGCAGGGAAATAGGGGAAGGAGTGTGATGTTTAATGTTAGAATTTTCAAAAATGAGGCCCAGCTTCACTGGTTACTTTATAACTGATTTTAGGCATGGTTTGTAACTTTTCTGAGAATGCATCTCATCTAGAACTAATATAACCCATTTTACAATATTGTTATGAGTATTAACTCAGACAATTTACATGAAAGAACTTTGTAAGTTGAAAAAAGTACTTAAAATGAGTATGTTATTATAGTTGTCACGAAGAGCATGACACAAATAATATTTTGGGAAGACCATTTTAGGCAATGGTATGCCAGCTAGAATGCAAGGCAGAGGCTGCGGGCAGGCAGACTGTATAGAATACTTTCCTCTTTGGGCTAAGAATCCTTCAATCGTCTACATTAGCTAGTGTTTGCTGACTAGGAGGGAAGAGGACCTTCAGATCCAGGGTATTACTTCTGTTCTTTAATGTGCATACAAATCAACTGGGGATCTTGTTAAAATGAAGATTTTGATTAAAAGGTCTGAAATAAGGCCTGAGATTCTTCATTTTTAACAAGCTCCCAGGTGATGTCAATGCTGTTAATCCATGAAATAAGCTTTATGTAGCATAGATTCAGAGGAAGCAGTAGAAAATGCATTTTACTACCAGAGGCAGTACAGATTTCATGAGACAGTTTTCTTTAAGATTTTGGTCAATTCCAGATAGTGAAAAAAAAAAAAATCAAATGTCTAGCAGTGTTTCCTAGCTATGCACAGTGTCATATTATATTCAAATAACATCTGTCTCTTTCCTTAAGGTATATTCAAAGATCTTTTTCAATTGCTCTTCTCCATTTTTCTTTTCTTTTCTTTAAATAAATTAACTATAATAGGAAGGAGAAAAAGATATCCCACAGTAAATAGATGATGATAGTCTAGATACAAGAAAAAGTTCCATACCCCTGTGATAATAGTGTTAAGATGTTCTTAAAAATTGAATGTCTTCTACTTTCTGCAAATTTAATTATGGACTAATATCCTTAATACCAACAAAATAATGACTCATTAGGTTCTCTGAATTTAAAGTTTACCTCTTAAAGAAAGGACCTAATTTTAAAACTGTGACTAACACACGAGATCATGACAATTGATGGCATTCTTTCTTACTTAAGATTTTAGAACTCTCTTTTGAAAGAAGATATCACTGAAAATGGATTATACTGACTTTGTAAATCTCTTTAAAAATAAGATATTTCTAAATATCTTATTTTGCTTTGATTGTAAATCATCATAAAGCAGCTGGCTTAATTGAATGCTAGTTTGTAGCTTGAAGACTTCAATAGCTAATATCTGGGTTGACATAAACCTGTATTATACTAGGGCAACCCAAATAGGCTAGATATACAGAATAATTGTCCATCAGGCATCTCTGGAAAATATAGTAAACTCTCATTTAAAATTTCATTACAATTTCCATTCAACTGAGATAAAATATTTTCTCTTTATTAACAGTACTATTTGAGAGAATTAAGGACACTTTCCTATTTTGGTTTTGGCTTGTATAAAGTTCGCACTGTTTAATTGGAAGTTTTCTTTTCTCTTTAAAATATTTTACGTAAGTATGTCAAAGCTGAAGCTGGTTGTATGGATCTCTTCAGGACAACATAGCCTATATTTCCGCAGGCTGTAGACTTCCCTAAAAAGTTTTTAGATTGTTTGTTTAATTTAAATTTGTTCAATAGGTAACCCATGAATATAGTAAACATGTCAAAATGTACAAAAAGATAGTAAGTGAAAAGTCAGTCTCCCTCCTGATCAGATTTTCTTGTATACCAGTGTCAAGGCAAAAATTGTCTAACCAAAGTTAGACAGGCTAAAAAGACTTTATTCAAGTCTATTGCAATAGAGAAAGAGGCCAGAACTCAGTCTGAGCTCCAATCCAGGAAAAAATGGGCTACAGAGTTCTAAGGGGAATTGTAGGCCACCTGTGTTTGGTAAGTGGCCTAATCCAAGGGACAAGTAAACTTTCTCTTATCTTCAGGACAAGAGGTAGTTTTACAATTTGAAGCAAGACACCTTGATAGGAGTTAGGCTCCTACCTTCCCAGAGACTGAGAGATAAAGGCTCTATCTTCCTTGTTGATTACATTTCAAAGGGATGACTCCTTGAGAAAGATAGTACTGGGTGGTAAAGCTGTCAAGAGGCTTTTAAAAAGATTTACGTTTCAAAAGAACAGAGAAAGAATTTATATTGTAATACTTTTCTCTTCCCTTTTTCCTTCCCTTCCCTTCCCTGCCGTCTTTTCTTTCCTTTTCTTTTGACAGTCTCACTATGTTGCCCAGGCTACAGTGCCATCACATCAGCCTAATTCACTCAAACTCCTGGGCTCAAGCAATCCTCCTGCCTCAGCCTATTGAGTAGCTGGGTACAGGTGGCGCCACCACACCTGGCTAATTTGTTCTATTTTTAGTAGAGATGGAGTCTCACCCTTGCTCAGGGTGGTCTAGAACTCCTGAGCTCAAGCAATCCTCCTGCCTTGGCCTCCCAGAGTGCTAGGATTATAGGTGTGAGCCACTGCACCTGGCCCTAATTATAAGTTTTCTAAAGTAACCGTTCCAAGAAAAGATAGGTCAGTTGTCTAAAGTCAGGGGGAAGCCTGTTTAACGTTTAGTCAAGTTGAAGGAAACATTAAGGCCCTCTTGGTCACCAGATACCTTCCCTGGAGGCACTTGCTACCAGGTTCTTAGATGTCTCTTTGCAGAGGTGATCTATGCCTACTGAGTGTAGATGCATTATACATTTTTTAATATACAAGTATTCTGTAACTCGTTTTTGCTTTATAACACATCCTGAAGACTAGTATTATAGTAAATCATATAGTTAGTTATAAATAATATTCTATTTTATAGATTTATCAAAATATTTTAATAGTTCTCGATTCATAGAAATTTAGGCTGTTTTTAAGCTTTTACAATAACCAGCAGTGCTGCACATTGGAGCATGCTTTGTTTTGCACACAGGAGAGTATTTCTGTAGGATAAATTGCTAGAAACGGTATTGCTGGGTCAAAAAGAGTGCATTTCAAGTTTTCTTAGCTGTTACCAGATTGCCTTCTCTAGATGTTGTACCAATTTAGGCTCACATCAACCTTTGCAAACACAAACATAGTAAAACTTTTTGATCTTTGCCAGTGTGATAAATTAAGAGTTGTGCCTATTGTACTTTTAATTTGCATTTCATTTTATCAGCATCCATGCTGTCAGTGCACAGGCATTCAAACTGTGCAATGTATTCACTGTCAGTTGCCAGATAGAAAGAGTTTGCTGTGATTAAATAGCCATTACTGATAAAGTGTCCAAATTGTGTTAGGAAGAATATCAAAAATTATTAAGTGATTAAAGGGTGTTCTCCTTTTATGGAAACCTTTAAGAGACAGAAGGGAAGGGATAATCTTAGATAAGGGAAATTTTCATGCTTTTATCTTTTCTTGTCTCTAGGCTTCCCACCATGAGTTTATGTATTCCAGCTATTCCCGTATTTTCCCTTTTAGTGTCATTTCTGATTCCTGCCTATACTATAGATAAAGTCAGAAGCTTAGAAAATTTGGGAAAAAAAGGAAGTTTTTGAAAGACATTATTATTGGAAAGCCTATCTCTCTCCCTCTCTCTCTCTCTTTTTTTTTTGTCTGATTCACCTGTAAGGAGTAAGAAAAGGAACTGTGGTAAAAAAAAACTACTATTTGTTAAGTAAGATCTCATTGAGTTTGTTCCCTTATAACAATGTTATTGTATTTAATCTCCAGGACAAGTTTAAAGATAGGATATGTCACCTTCCTATTACATATATGTACATATGTGTCCTTAGTCAGAGAGGGTGAGCAGTTCGTCACGGTTACTCAGATAAGGACGGGAGTTGGAACCAGAGCCTTTTCCATCTCACTGCAAAGCCCTGCTTCTTTCACACGGCATATTTTCTCTGCCTATGCCCTACACGTGAAAAGAGTTAGTTAAGTCCTTATGGCTGAAATCCTATTCCAAATCAGAAAGGCCTTTTTGGCTTTTCTGAAGTTCTCTTCAGAGGACAATCTGGAAATTCAAAAGTTAGTACATATCAAAGAGTAAATAATGTTGATTTTGTGGGTTATTTTTAATAGGTAAGAAAATGTGTGTGGATACATGTAACTCACTGACAAACTTATTTTGTTGAGCTTTGTGTTGTAACTGCTTTTAGCCTATCGTTCCGAGGATAATTTCAGTAGAAAATATACACAGAAGAGTATATTTTGACCTTATGTTGATGAAGCAGCCTATTTATTATGGATCTATTTATTTTTTCCATAGGACATTTTGGCATTACATGGAGAAGCACGTCCCAGCTTGAATTCTCTAGAACATGATTTATTTAGATTGTTGACAAGAGTTATATGAAAAATGATATGATTATGTGAATTTGAGCAATGATGAGGTAAAAATGTAGGCAGATTAATTTCTTAAGAAACATCCTAACACATGCTGCAAACGTCAGAAGGGATTTTGGAATGGTGACTTTCCCAATCACATTTAACCATAGAACTTTCTTTTACTGAGCATCTTATGGCACTAAATGTCCACTGGGAAACATTGGTGTAGACACAACTCAGTTAATGACCAAGGACTGTGGATCCCAACATGGGTATCAAGATCTGACCCAGTTTATACTATGGTCTTTAGTTTTATTGGTTTCTGAAGTGTAGAGTGCCTGAAATTTTTCAGAACTTCTGAGCTAACTTATGTCTCAAGTCCTTCGCTCACTGAAATCCATCATGCTCAGCCTTCTCACTGCCATTCTGTGGTCAGATGTCTCTCTGCTATACTTAAGGCTGAAGAATAGCAAGGCTTGTGATCATTGTTACATTTGCAGGTGGATCCTTGAAATCCAAAACAAACAGTTTCTGGTGTGGATGAAGGACAAATTCCTTCTATGGGCTTCACCTGCTAAAGTTCCTGAAATGTCACTATGACAAAGATTGTGTCATTTTACTACATATACTTTTTCAAAAAAGATTCCGTAAGATATTTTATTCCAAAGCATTAAAAGTAAATGACTGCTGGTTAGCCGTAGGCAGTGATTTTGCAGTGCACCACCCATAGCTCCCTCTAGGATGAGGCATTTATTCTCCAAACTGCCAGGTGTGTTGGCTTCTAACAGCTCCTAGCTAAGTGCCCTCTAGCAATTTCCCTCAGCAGCAGGGAGCACCCTGCTCAAAGAGAGTGATATGGTTTCGATGTTTGGCCCCTCCAAATCTCATGTTGAAGTTTGATCCCCAGTATTGAAGGTGGGGCCTGGTGGGAGGTGTTTGGATCATGGGAGCAATCCTTTACGAACTGCGTGGTGCCCTCTCCGAGATAATGAGTGAGTTCTCGCTTTATTTGTTCACGTGAGAGCTGGTTGTTTAACAGAGCCTGGCACCACCCCTTCCCTCTTGCTCCTTCTTTCTCCATGTGAAATGTCTGCTCCTCCTTCGCCTTCCGTCTTGGTGGGAAGATCTCCAAAGCCATCACCAGAAGCAGATGCTGCTGCCAAGCTTCTTATACAGTCTGCAGAACTGTGAGTCAAATATATCTCTTTTCTTTATAAATTAGCCAGCCTTCAGTTATTTTCTTTATACCAATGCAAATGGACTAATACAGGGAGCAACCCACGTTCAATAAGCGGTGATTCAGAATACAAAGGCCAGACCCATGCCTCAATTTTGGACAACTCAACAGGGCCAATCTAGCTCCAAATCTCCCTGTGACTTCAGCTGGGGCCTTCCTTCATTGCATGTCATCATGATTTAACCTCTTCTCTATCTAATCTGACTTCCTGCATTCTACTTATAGGTGTCGGTTGAGAGCACAAACATATGTCTAATAGACTATTTTCTGATGAATATGATTTAAGGCATAGTATTTTGTTAAAGAAGTTAGGCCTGCATGGTGTCCATGATCATGGAAGAATGGACCTTGTGAGGCTTCAGTTTGTATCAACCTGAACCTATCAAGGCAAATAACCTGTAATAGAAACACTTGAAAGTAATATCCATCTAAAATGCAGTAATCAAAATGCTTTTGTAGAAACAATTTACTTCTTGTTTTCAATTTTCTAGAACATGATTCCTTTAGAATGTTAATGGTTGTATGAAAAATGATGTTATGAGTCTAAGGCTACTCTGAGTCTATGGGGAAGCTGGAGAAAAGAAAACATTTTCTTTGCATAGCAATCATGATCTTTTCTATGGAACTGGCCTTGGCTCCTATTGTCAGTCGTTTTCAAAGGCTACATTCCCAATACTGGGCCTAAATCAGATCCGTGGTGGAGGTAAATCCAGACTGACTATCTTAATGTGGTTAGAGCCTACATTTCTAAGTGAAAACATTTGGACATCTTAGAATCCACTAAATTTAGAGGCTAAAAATCTAGGATTCTAAAAGACTTTACTAGTTTTGAGAAACCCTAGAATTAGGTAGAGAAAGACTCAGTTTGAGAAAATGAGGTAATTTTAGTGATAAGAGAGTGAACGAAAGAGAGTTGCAGGGAAGGAATGGGGCCACTTGACTTCAGGTAGTAACTGCTGTATCGTAATCACCTCCTCTCTCTCTCTTTTCCACTCTCACTTATTGAACACGATTATGTGCCGGAGACTGGATATATATTATATCTACTCATATGAAGTAGGTATTTTATTCCCATTTTAAGGATGAATGATGTTCACAACAATTAAGTAAACTGCTTTCCAAAGTCACTCAGCTAGCTCCAAAGCCATGTTATTTCCATTATATGTTTATAATGGAAACCATGTTTTATGCCCTTATGTAGTAAGAGAGTTTACCATTACTTGTATTCAAAAAACGGTAATTATTTAATCCAGGAGAATTATAAATTACTCTCAATGCACCAGCTAGGTTGAATTTTGCCTAACATATTGATGAGTAGATAATTTCGTACGCTATTCTATAACTAAGAGAAGTAATGGAAAAAGCAACAAAAATACCAAAGGGAATTCATATGCTAATGAGACCTTTTTTTTTTCCTGTAGAGTAACCAAGTATCTTGGAAAGAAAAATGCAAATGCTTACTGAATTCATTGACTTGTAAATGGGAAAAAAGTACTATAATTACATCATTAAAATATAGCGAAAATATCATTTATCAGGTTGATTACTGAAGATTAGGTAAATTAAATTGGCTACTATAGTTACTGGTTTTATTATTGGTCATTCTCTTTAGAGATTAAAAGAAGTTTAGAAAAACTCAGAATTATATTGGAAACTCTCCTGTTTCTTTGGGGTCAGAATAGAACTACTTATGGGAATAGAAGGAAATTCTATTATCATCCCATCTCTAAATCATTTCTAGAACTAACTCAGGAGAGAAAGAGAGAAAGAGAGACATCTAAAGAGAGAATGAGGAAAGTAAAAATATGAGAAATTTAACTTTTTCCCTTGGTATTTACAATAAAACCAATCAGGATCTAAGAAAAAGTTTTGAAAATAACCTAAATTACCATATATCCAAGTCTAGGATTAAGTTGGAATTGTAAATCGTTTCCTTATTTTAGGCTGCAGTTTTTTATAGAAATAAGTATGGTAATTATATTTAATATTAATGCCTGCTCAAGTAGATAGTAAAATTAGCAATATGGAAATCAGAAAAATGAAGCCACCTCTCATTAAATCATCAATTTTTAAATGTGAGGTCTATATTTCATAGGTTAACATAAACTTTAAAGTGATGAGACCATCTTAAAAATATAAACGGATGTAATATAAAAGAATTCTTATTTATTGAATCAGTTTTGAAATATACTGAAATAAAAGACATCTTGGGGGTATAACAGAATCTTCACAAAGACAGGTTGGGATACATCAACAAAAAATGTTTCAGCAAAATACATTCTCCATTTTTACATTTAATATAGGTTATACAAAAGAAATAGAGTACTGATAACCTCATTTTAGATGATGAAGCCATTAAGATGACAGATGTTTCTGAAAGTGTGCATTAGTCAAATTTTTGTTTATTGTATTTTAAATGCACTAACGGAAAGGCTAGTCAGAGGAAGACAACGGTCATCCCTTAGTAAAATAAGAAACTCATTTGAGATATGATACTTATTTTCTGAATTTATCTGGTCTATGTTTATCTTTTTTAAAATATAAATTAAGTGAACCACACTGTTTTATTATGATAATTTCTTGAATTTTTTTTTTAACATGGAGGGGTAGAGTGTGAAGGGGGTTCAATTTCCTTTTTGTTTTTTTAGACAGAATCTCATTCTGTCACCTTGGGTGGAGTGCTGTGGCGTCAGCCTAGCTCACAGCAATCTCAAATCCCTGGGCTCAAGCAATCTTCCTGCCTCAGCCTCCTGAGTAGCTGGGACTACAGGAGTAGGCCAGGACACCCGGCTAATTTTTCTATTTTTAGTAGAGATGGGGTCTCACTCTCACTCAGGCTGGTCTTGAACTTCTGAGCTCAAGTGATCCTCCTGCCTCGACCTCCCAGAGAGCTAGGATTATAGGTGTGAGCCACAGTGCCCAGTCAATATCTTGAATTTTTTGAGAATCAATGTGTCCATAGGTGAGTAACACTTTGTTATTTTGAACATTAATGTTGCAGTTGATCTTCCTGAATTAAAAGCTAAATTCAAGTGCCCTCCCCCAAAAATGTGGCTTATTTGGGTTTGATGGGAAGAAAATGTTCTCACCAGTGAATATATAGCACTATTAGATATTTACTCTGAAACATGTATTGTGTATTATTGTTTCTCTGAGAATAAGCATTGCAATGTGATAAGGTTTTACTTCCCTTTTTTATTACAATGGCAATAGTTGCTCTTCAGCTGACACTGTCTAGGATATGGTTATTCCAGCCATTTTCTGACTGTTGTACCTTGTGAATGCTGTTGTTTGCCAATATAACAAATTATTCATTGACTAATGGTTCAATTAATTTTAGTGTTTTTAAAAACTGTCTTTCATTTAATCTCAAATATTAACATCATAGTTACATAATAGGTTACCCTCAGATGTAAGTACTAACAGCAAGGAACAAGATAGGGAATTCTACTGGATGAATACTTAATAAAAAATTGAAATGAAAAACTAAAATGATCTTTAGATACAATGAATTTTGGTATGTTTTCATTAATCCTTTAACAATAAAAATAATGTCACATATAAATACTTTTATTTATTGTGCTGCATTTTGCAGCAATACTTTTATTATTGTGCTGCATTTTGAAGTTATATTAACTTTATTTCATTCCTAAATTCATTTGGATAGAATGGCAGGAAAAAAAAAAATGTTAGTCTTCTCATGTATTAAAATTTACAAGCTTTGTTATCTCATTCTATTCCAAAAAAGGCAATGGCTTAGAGCATAATCCTGTGTATTAACAGAACTTAATAGCCTTGTGTATTTATACTTATCAGTATATAAATATTTAAATAAGACAAGAAATTTTCTAAGACAGCATTCATTTTAAAGAGATGATATATAGATCATGGTTTTTTTTTTTAAAGGGAATAACTAATAAAAATCCACTTTAATGGCCAACTATAAAGGCAGTTTGTGAGTACTGACTGTAGAAGTAGATTATGGTGGCAGGTGTGAGCTCTCTGCTCATGAAATCTTCCAAGTGAAGCACAAAACCCGGAGAAAGAAATGTGCTCTTCCTTAATAAATAATATGGAGACTTTGCACGTGTAGAGAATTCAGATTTTTTCAAGCCATTTTTCCCTCTGCAATTTCACATTATTTGCAAAACAACCCTGTAGATAGAAAAGCTTCTATTATGCTCATTTTACAGATTTCTCAACTATTTCTAATAATCCTGACATGTTTATAACTGTCATCTTGGTTCAGGACTGCAATACTTCCTACACTGGCTGTGGTAATATTCTCTTTCCTAGAGCCCTAGCCTCTGATCTCTTTCCACTGCCATCTGCTATCAGAGTTATCATCTTAATCCAGGGCCATGAATATTACATTACTTTTCTTCAAAACCTTTACTAATTTTCTTCCCATTTGTATTTTTGTAAAATTCCTTATGTAACTTTGATATACTTCTGATATGCTACTTGGCTTTAAAGATGATGGGCGGGGCAAAGGCAGTATGTGTAACCTAAACATTTGTACCCCCATAATATTCTGAAATTAAAAAAAAATAAAAAAATATATTCAAAACCCACTAGATCTACTTAGTTATCTGTGGAAATGAAGCCAAAAAAAGAAACATGGGCAAATAATAATTTATTAAAATAAATAAAAACATAATGTGATATTTTAAGAAGACAAACCAAGTTATTACAGGAGCGTTTTATGTTTGATGAAAGGCTTGCAAGCATACTTTTAAAAGTTATTACAGGAGCGTTTTATGTTTGATGAAAGGCTTGCAAGCATACTTTTAGTTAGGAAGGTTTAGAAGTAAAATGTTCAGTAATGAAATAATTGTAGCCTTCTAGAATGTTGACTGACAGGTTTTGACCTGCTAATGAAATTGGCGTAATATTTTAATGAATTATAACTGAGAAAATGAGAATAATGAAATCCAGAGTTAAAATAAATGGAGTAGATTACATGGGAGATAGAGTTAAATTTCTCGTAAAAGATATCTGATGACAAAGTAATTACCAAATAATTATGTAGTAAATTGTATTTTTATCTCTACCAGTGGGAAAACATTCAGTATTTGCTGATTAGCTTTAAACATTGTTAAACAAACTTTCAGTAAGATTAATCTTCCTGTCAAAAACAGATTTCAAAAATGTTTAAATCAATATTACATGCCAGAAGAATTGGGATAGATTTATTTAATGATCCTAATTCTAGTTTTATAAGTTTCAAAGTCCATCTAGTTACTTTCGTTACTGACATGATTTTGTAATTTGAATACACAAGGATATTGATCTTCCAGTGCTAGAGCCAAGAATTTTGCAATCCCAAAGCTTACCTCGGGGACCATTTTCTCTCTTTCTCTCTCTCTCTCTCTCTCTCTCACACACACACATACACACACACACACTAAATAAATTAATTTTTACAAAATTTCAAAATCAGGGAGGAGTGGAATCGACCAAGATTAATGCAGTGGTTTCAGTGGATCAGTGGTTTCAATGACATGTATATTCACCAGGATCTTTGCTCGAATTTCTCCTTATTTCCTTAACTATAGCCAGCCTGCAGACATCCATCACTTGATAAATCCATCTATTTATTTTCTTTGCTTCTGTTCCGAGACTGCCAAGTGTTGTTGGGCAAATCTTGCTAAGTCAATTAGCTTCACAACAACCTTACACTTTCTAGCTCTGTTGGATTCCTCACCCCCACCCCCACACTTCTTTACCATCTCTTTGCCTGTTTCTAGTCACGTTCTCTCCAACAGACTTTAGCAGCTTTTCTAAAAATTTGTTCTTTTTTTTCCAATGGTGTACTTTACTCTGCCAATTCTGCCAAGAGGGAAATATGGCCCTGACTTTGCCTTTGTGCTTATGTATGACATCACCCATTCTGGCTTCCATCTTTTCTGTAAGAAGAGGAGAAGTTGATTGTCCTTTCCCAGTTGAATCATTCCATCCTTGCCAAATATAGTAGATGGAATGACAGCCCCAAATGTATTAACTTCGTCCTCTTTAGAACTTATGAGTGTTTTACCTCACATGGCAAAGAGACTTCACAAATGCCATTAAATTGAGGATTTTGAGATGGGGATATTATTTGTCTGGGTGAACCCCATTTAACTACAAGGATCCATAAAAGAAGGAGATAGCAGGGTCAGAGAAAAAGATGTGACAGTGGAAACAGTGTGGTGGCTGTGTATGAGAGAGAGAGAGGGAGAGAGAGAGAGATTTGAAGATGCTATGTTGCTGGCTTTGAAGATGGAGGATGGGGCTGCAAGCTAAGGAATGTAGGCAGCTTTTAGAAGCTGAAAAAGGCATGCAAATATATTCTCTACTACAGTCTCCAGAAAGGAATGCAACCCTACTGACATCTTAGCTCCATAAATCCCCCATTTAGCAAATATATTCTCTACTATAGTCTCCAGAAAGGAATGCAACACTACTGACATCTTAGCCCTATTTCAAACTTCTGACATCCAGAACTATAAGATAATAAATTTTTGTTGTTTTAAACTACGAAGTTTTGGGTAATTTGTTATAGCAGCAGATAATATACCAATGTGTTAGTTTCTATCTCTTAAACAGGCATTCTGTCACATTATCTTCTTTATTTTCTCTAGCATCAATTTTGTCTATTATTTTAGCTCCTGAACTTTTCTGTTAACCTTCTGCTCAAACTGCTGATCTCATATCTCTCTTTACTTTCAGTGTCATTTTTATTAAAAAATAGTTTGTGTCTTCCATGCTTGCCTTTCAAACCTTGGTCTGGACCCCTGCCCTGCTATGAATGGCTTTTCTAATTTCTTTTCTTTCTTTTTTTTTTGAGACAGAATCTCACTTTGTTGCCTGGGCTAGAATGCTGTGGCATCAGCCTAGCTCACAGCAACCTCAAACTCCTGGGCTCAAGTGATTCTCCTGCCTCAGCCTCCAGAGTAGCTGGGACTACAGGCATGCGCCACCATGCCCGGCTAATTTTTTCTATATATTTTTAGTTGTCCAGCTAATTTCTTTCTATTAGAGAAAGAAATGGAGTAGAGATGGAGTCTCACTCTTACTCAGGCTGTTCATGAACTCCTGAGCTCAAACGATCCACCCTCCTGGGCCTCCCAGAGTGCTAGGATTACAGGCATGAGCCACCGCGCCTGGCCGGCTTTTCTAATTTCAATAGATGTTTCTAGTTGACAAATTAAACTGAACTCACATCTCACCTGAGGCATTTATAGTTTTTGACAATAATGGCCTGTGCTCTTGGGGCTTTTGCTATCATTTTGATTATTCTTTCTTGAATTCTTTACTAGCTCTTTTTTGACTCGAGCCACTCCTTATATGTTAATAGATGACCAAAGTTCTATATTTCTCTCTTTCCTTTTTACTTTCCGTATAAACC
This sequence comes from Varecia variegata, assembly GCA_028533085.1. Taxonomy (NCBI): domain Eukaryota; kingdom Metazoa; phylum Chordata; class Mammalia; order Primates; family Lemuridae; genus Varecia; species Varecia variegata. The sequence continues at coordinate 64,757,847 of CM052441.1, read as the reverse complement.
TTGGGTTATCCCATCTACTCTCATGGTTTTAATTACCAGTTATAAGTGTGCAACTTCTAATCTGCCAGTCCCAACTTTACTCTTGAATTCCAGAATTATTTATCTACCAGACATGTCTGCCTGTATGTTCTCTAGGCACCCCAAACATTATTTGAACCTAGAGGGATCCTTCTCATTTTCAGTGTCCCATAGAGGAAACAGGGAATCACCCTTAACTCCTTTGTCCTACTGATTCCTCTTTCCACTATGCTTAGCTGAGGATATTTCATTAATATCAATCAAATTAATCTTTATACCCCACCGTGCCAGTGCCTCCACCATTTGAAAGATAATTTCATCTTCTCTCTGGAAGATTTTTATACAAACCTCCTTATTTGTCTACCATAAAATTTACTCACCTCCAAGCCCATTCTCATCCTGCAAATAGCATGATATTCCTAAAGCTAACTTTGATCATGTCTCTGCCTTGTTTAAATATTACTTCTATATCCATATAGCCAAAGTAAAAAGCACACATCTCTTAAAATCACCTGTAAGGTATTGTTCCTCTGGCTAACTTCCTAATCTTTTTCCTCTCCACATCAGATACCTTATGCTCCAAGGTTTAGCAGGTTTAGCAGTTTCTTGTTCACTAGGCAACCCTAATCCTTTTCTTGACTTCATGTCTTTGCATGCATTCTTCCTAAAATTTGCTTCCTTCCTTCTTTACCTAGAAAAGTCTGCTAACTAGTTAAGCTCATACATCTCTTGTCTTTGAATTCTTTCTTAACTAGCCAGACCCAGTCTAAACATGTTTCCAGATCACTGTGCACCTGTGTATGTTATAGCACTTATTACATCACATTGTAATTATTAGTTTTTGTATTCTGGTTAGTCTTTGAATTCTTTAAGTGTGAAGACTATGCTTTCTTTGTGTGTATATACCCAGTGCCTAACACAGTGCTTGGCTTATGGGAAATACTAAGTAAATGTAGCATGGACAAATGAACATCATAAATTGGTGTGAACAAAAGATCACATA
>CM052441.1:64722850-64756326 GCA_028533085.1 Varecia variegata | reverse complement strand
GGGAGGTGGGAGGGGGCGATGGGTAAATTCACACCTAATGGGCACAATGCACACTGTCTGGGGGTTGGGCACACTTATAACCTTGCTAGAAGCAATTTATGTAACCAAAACATTTGTACCTCCGTAATATTCTGAAATAGAAAAATGACAGCCGGGCACAGTGGCTCACACCTGTAATCCTAGCACTCTGGGAGGCCGAGGCAGGAGGATCATTTGAGCTCAGGAGTTTGAGACCAGCCTGAGCAAGAGTGAGACTCCATCTCTACTAAAAATAGAAAGAAATTAGCTGGACAACTAAAAATATATAGAAAAAATTAGCCGGGTATGGTGGCGCATGCCTGTAGTCCCAGCTACTCAGGAGGCTCAGGCAAAAGGATTGCTTGAGCCCAGTAGTTTGAGGCTGCTGTGAGCTAGGCTGACACCATGACACTCTAGCCAGGGCAACAGGTGAGACTCTGTCTCAAAAAAAAAAAAAAAGACAATCATTTCTTCCATTGATTCATGTATTTATTCAATTGACATTTTCTGAGTAATTGTGAGAGGGTTGTCTCCCATATAGGTTTGATATAATAAGTTTATAAACAAAGATTTAAACTAAAGAAGAGTGAGCAAGAAAGACTTTAGCAAGTGGTAATGTCTTAAATTTGACAAACCTTAGTTTCTTCATCAATACTACTATGAGAATAGTTATAAGACCTCATAGGACCAGTGTGAGGACTAATTTATTGTGAAGCAACATTCTTGAAGACTTTCACATCTCCTTGACCTCTCTTATGTTTTTTCACAGGTTGGTCCATCTGTCCCAGATGCCAGTCCTTTCTTCCAGTAGATGCCAAACTTCTATTCATTTTTAAGGTTCTACTTAAATACTTACTGTCTACATAAGTATGATTTTTTCCCAGTTTCTCTAGGCAGATTTAGGTGGTTCTTTGGGTTTCTTCAACACTCTTTTCTTATCTAGCTCTCCTATAGGACATATTTTCAATCTCTAGTGATGTGTCTATCTCCCCCCTAATCTAGGAACCATTTGAGGAAAGGAATCATATCTTATTCATATCCATATTTCTTACCATGCCTTTTGTGTTGCCTACTAGGTTAGCAGTAAATGTTACCAGAATAAACGAAAAAATAGAATTTTAGCACTATAAAAGACAAATGCATTCTTGACGAAATTATCAAGGAAAGACTAAAGAATGTGAGAGCTAATAACAAATTCAATACGTCTGAGGTCCTAGAAGTACTGAGAAGTAGTATAAAAAGGACAGCTAAGGTTGTAGTGAAAATGTAGACAGTCAAGAAATTATCATCAGAGCAGGTATAGCTTTTTTCCATAGATTTCCCAAGTGGTATAAATATCTTTTTGGAATAAGAAATTGTTTCAAGGGAACTTTTGCAAGCATGGTTACCTGAGAGAAATTCTTTATTCATATTAGCATGTAGTGATACATTTATTATTCACAGAAATCAGGGAATGACTCAAAGGAATGGCAATCAAAATGAAAATATTGAGTGCTGAAAGCAGTTATTGTGAATAAATACTGATCCTTAGTTTACTGTTATTCCCTATTCAAAAACCATTTATTATATTTTTAGAAAAACTAAGTGTACACATATTGCTTAGGAAGACTATTTTTAACCTCTGTATTCTTTTTACTTCCAAGCAGCAGACAGAAACTGTGCACCTTAAAAAAAAAAAAATGTATCTTACAAGACTGACCACCGTATCATTCTGTTTGATTTGGAGAGCTCCTTTATCTTTGCTTCTTTAATTCTGAACATTTTCTTTATACAAACTTTTCCAAATCAGTGATATTGTATGGATATATGTTGAATTGCCATTTTGTTCTCTCTAGTTCATGTACCCACAGGAAGTGGAAAAGCTAAAAATTTTGAGTAGTTAAGCATATACATTATAACTCTCAGGGAGAGTTGGGAATTGAGGATTATGTGGAGAGATGCTGAGACCTTACTTTTTATTGTTCTAGGTAGACCACATGAATTGAAAAGGGAAATCTCTAAAAAGCAAGCCAAAATAAGACCCCTGAGAGTGTAGTCTAGGGGTACAAAGCTTGAGCTCTAGAGTCCCATAGACATGGATTAATATCCTAGATCAACTCCTTCAATCACTGTGTAGCTTACAAAATTTCCTTAACTTCCTGAAGTCTCAAATTCTGCATTTGCAAACTGGCAATAACAACACCCACCTAGTAAGGCTAGCATAGGAATCCAGTTCGTGTAAAACGTTAGCACAGGGCTTGACACATAGCGCCAGGGAACACTACTTTGTTGCTATTGTTATTACTGATTACAAAGAACCACATAACAAACAGGCACTGCACCAGGTTCCACCTGGTAAAATGGTTCTCAGCTTGAGTCGTCTGTCTTCTAACTCTGGAATCCAGACTTTATCTGTTAGGAAGTGATCAGCTGTAAGAAATGGAACTTCTGACTCAACTCAGCTTAAATGAGATAAAATATATTTTGCCACACAATAAGTTCAGAGGTAAGACTGCCTTCAGGCTTGGTTAATTAAAATGTTCAACTTTGTTATCAAGAACTGAGGTTCTTTCCATCTCTCTATCATATACAGAATCAATTCCGTCTTACACTTGGTTGTCTTTATGGTCTTAGAATGGCTTCCAGAAGCAATAAGAATAATCAACCTTGGTCAAGTCCAGTATGGAGAGAATGACAGAGGGATTGATTGGTTCCAAGAACACCAAGCAATCCTCTCACCTTGTGTCACCCTTTATTCCACCTTTCTTTATTTCCTGCCTTCCTTATTTTATCACTTCCTCTTTCCCTTCCTTCTTACCTTCCTCCCTTCTCCTTTTTTTCTTTTTCTCTCTGTTCCTCACTTTTTCTTCAAGAATTATTTTTTATCTACCACAGATCTGTCATTGTTCTGAGTCCTAGAAATTCATCAGTGCACAAAAATCCTGCCCTCATTTAGCTTAAATTCTTGTGAAGCCAACTTGTTTACACACCTAAACAGATCACTGACCAGAGGAATGAGATGACAGTGGTTAGAGACTAACCAGTTGGATGGGATGGATGTTGGGGCATCTATCACACTTGCTCAATACACCTCCAAAAACATTATTTGGATCTCTTATTGGCATTTAATCTTCAAGCATCTCAGACTCTATGGCAGGGAAAAATCATGCCCTATTTTAAAATATTTGCCTTATTTTCTGCTTCTCAAGTGAAGAAGTGAAGACATTAATTCTTCAACGGTGTGCACTATATAGCCATTACCAAACATATTTACTTATTTTATGTTACAATATGTTTTCAGTAAAATTTAAGCTCATTTGCTTTCTTTGGTTGTCATTTTAAAATCCCAGACCTTGCATTTATCTTAGCTTATTACTAATTTAATGTTTTGATCATTGACTACATGATATACTATAAGGATAATCTTTAAATGCCCATTTCATTAAAATTTTATGTTACACACAAGACCTATAAGTCCCTGCTGCTACAGCAAATTATTTCATAACTTTATCTAATAACGATGTCTGGTTGTGATTATAAATTAGATTGAGTCACTCATAATGCATCAGAGTAAATGGATCTGAGCCAAGTGTTGTTAATACTAATGACAATGTGGCTTCATGCCAGAGCAGGGTTTTGCCTCAGTTCCCACCTCATCCTGACTCCAACTGGGGTAAAGTAATATGTGAATAGCCCAGAACTACACCATAAGTTTTTCTAAGGGTAGAGTATTTTATTTATTTTGTATGCATAAGGCACTGAAGTAACAGTCTGTGCTCAATACTCATAGAACAAAATTGTATTCCAATAAGGATTTATTCATGCTATGCTCATTCATAATCATCTTTTGGGGACCTCTTGGTCAAGGCAAAGAGAGCTGGAAGCAGTTGAAATGTATCATGTAATAATCTAAGAAAATAATTGAATGGCTTTAGTTTGAAATGTTAGTGAGTTACAAGCTAGTACAACACACTAACCCCTCTGCTGCCATTTGCTTTCTGTCACTGTGATATCACATTAGAAGTAACAGTGGAAGAAGATAGAATGTGGCATAGTTAGCATCATTTTTTTCTCTAAAATACCTACCATGTAATAAACTCTCAATATGTGTCCTTAACTCATTTATGCTTACAGAAACCCTAGGCAGCTGATACTATTAACACCACTTTACAAATAAGAGGTCTCAGCTCACAGAAATTTAAAAATGTCAGCAAAGTGCTACACTATTTCCCAGCCTAGCATGCAATGAAGAATATCAGAACCAAGGCCCGTACACTGATTTATTTCAAGAATCCCTATGTTCAAGGACCAACAGTTTACCTTAACAAGAAAAAACACCACCTCTTTGAAAAAGGCAATAGTCACAATAATAATTCAAGTTTTGTGGAACTGAAAGCTAATAAAGGTTAAAAAAATCAGCAATTCTGGAATGAATACAAAATTCAGTCTTTTCATGAAGCAATTAAAATTTTGAGTCTGATATCTTTTTGAATGTTTTTCAACTTAATTTCATTTATACTCACTAGAAATTAAAAAAAAAAAAAAAAAGATCTGTCCAGAGTAGCAACTACCTTTCCTAAAACTATTATGTGGAAAGGGAGAAGTTTATCTGCCTTTAAAATGGGTGCATGGGGAGAGGTGGGAGTTGCACTGCATGGATTCCACAGGCCCTTCCAGTTCTTACTTTCCATGCAGCAGAATTCCAACACCCCTCAGTGGTAGAGGAGGTGGGAATGGATGACTTCTAAATTCCTTCTAACAGAAAATCATATGATTATGTAAAAGTTCAATTAAGAAAGAAGTCAAAAGTCAAGCCTAGAAAAGCAATTAGTCTCTATTCCAGAGGGAAGGGAGTAATACAAAAAAAAGAAAACTTTGAAAATTAAGAGATAACAGATGCAGCCAGTAATGTGAGACTTGGAATTTAGTATTTTACTTAATAATAATAGAGTTAATTTTTAAAGAGATACCTAATCTCAAACTTATGTTGGTCATACACATATACTGCATTATATTCTAAAACTAATTCAGGTTTTACACAAACCATTTACAGAAGAAAGTAAAGAATTATAAAATTGTTTCAAAGGAAATTCTCAGAAGACATACTGTATCAACTATTGTTATTATCATTCATCTTTTAAAAACATACTAATGTATGTGTAGGCAGATCTGCTACCTAACAAGTAACCTTAACATAGTAGCCATTTTCTGTTCTCATTCATTGAGTGTCTGTTGTAATTCTCTGACTCTCATGCCATTCAGGTTGTTAAATATTTTAAATATTATTCCTGCATACCTGTATTATTATAAGCAATGTACATTGTTTGCAGTGACTATAATAGCAATTTATTGAAATGCATCACTTAAATGTAAATCAGGCATAAAAATTTATAATAAGATCAATAAACTAAATTGCTGGAAGATTTCAAAATTGAAATACTATTTTCATTGTCAATTTTATTTCAATCTGTGTTGACTAGATAATGCAAATCACTACCTTTACCCTTCATAATCTTGGGACTATTGGGCATAGGTCATATATTAGTCTTCTCAGGCTGCCGTAACAAAATACCACAGGCTGGGTGGTTTAAACAACAGTAATTTATATCTTGCAGTTCTGGAGAATGGTTTCTAGTGAGGGATCTTTTCCTGGCTAGCAGATGGCCACCTTCTTGCTATAGTCCTCACATGATTTTTTCTCTGAGCATGTGCAGAGACAAAGTTATCTCCTCTTATTATTAGGCCACCAATCCTATTAGGGCCTCACCCTTAGGACCTCATAAGCTTAATTGCCCTCTAAAAACCCTATCTTCAAATATAGTCACATTGGGGGTTAGGGTATCAACATATAAATGTGGGGGATGATGGAGTTTAGTCCACAGTAGGTCAATAGACTGTATTCCATATTCCAACTACAAATTCAGAGCTGGAAATTAAAAGAGCTTTGTAGAAATTATTTTATTAACTTAGCTAAGTTCATATAAAAGACTCCATATGCAGTTCACAGTCAAAATTTATCAAGTAATTGATCTCTGTAAAAAACTTATTTGTTTACATAAGGTAAGATGATTATCTAAGATTTAAGTAATGGAGGCATGGTAACTGCAGTATCTAGTAAAAATATTAGAAACAAATCAAAATTCACACTCTACTTCTGTGGATTACTATGCCAACTGTAATGTTCCTTCTAAAAGTTTATACAATAATTACTCTTCCAATGCGGATTGATAGAGAAACAATATGTAGAAACCTAATATATTTTAAAGTATAAGAAACACCTGGATAGAGTCATAATTTATCAATGAATCTGGTAACTTATAATAGATATTTGGCTATTTTAACAAGCAGATAAAAATGGATATAATAACTTATAGTTGAAATATTTCATAAAACAGAGAAAATGAGTATTACTTTCTAACATAGTTATTAAGGAAAATGTGAAAAAAGTATAATGTAAAACTGCTCACCTTTGCAATTGAATAATTTCTCATAGATTCATTGGGCACTGGGCTACTATCATCTTTTCTAAATAATTCATAAAACATTTTTCTGGACATTTTATGATTTAGTAAATACATTTACTATAAGTATATGAATAGTAATATGTTATTATTTATTATAGTCTTAATGTTAATTAATATAGTCATATTTTCATTCTATTATATTATATTATTATTTTTTCTTTTTGCTTCTAGATCTGTAGGCTTGGTGTCCTTGGAGGAGAAATGGAAATAAATTTGGGAGCATTTTTTTTATTTTATTGTGTGGTTTATATTTTTGGAGATTACATATGAATATTATTTGAGAACTGAGTTATTAATGATTGGGGGCTACTTAAATTATTAATCCAAGCATAGGTAAGGCAACAAGGTATGAACATTTATACTCGCACTCTGATGGGATGTTAGTAGTCAGCACTGTAAATATATGTGCTCTCTGCTTTTGAACAGGGTGACTGACTGAGAAAGCCTTGTAACAATTTAGGGGGTACCTGGATTTAATGAGTATGGAATTGGATCACAGCAGGGCACATTCCTGCATCAGAATTGCAGCTCTTATGAACACATAGTAAATCTTTACTATAAAAAAAAGCTAAAATAGTTATGTATTTCTATCCCAAGAGTTCAGCTTATGCTTTGGGGTCCACAGTCACAGCTACTGTAGCGGGAAAGCTAGAGCTAACATTTTTATGTTCACTAGACATTTCAATTTCAGCAACAAATTATTATAATGAACACAATCAATAAGGCATGTATTATTAAAAGATGGTTTACACCACATTTTTCAATCATAAATGAAATCGTAACAGGAAGGCTTACTCATGGAGAAAACAAGAAACGATGTTGCAAATTAAATTAAATTCATAAGCATATCTTCATAAACAAAAGCAAAGAGAACATTTTCTAGAAGAAATATATTAGAAACTATTTCCATTTCAATAGGAAACCCACTCTCTAGACGTCATGGAATTCCACTACATTATGAACACAGACCTGCACCTCCACACAGCCATCAAAGACCAGGACCCTCTCATGACTCACAGCTGTGCCACCACACACCCATGAACAGTCTTACTATTTGTGCACTTACACACAGATTTCATACTATCTCTCAGATATTGGCCCCTTTGCTCTCAATTGTTGTGGTCCCAGTCCACAAATAATCATCTCATCATCACCTTTCTCACTCTAATTTCCATCCTCTTATTTTTCTCCTATGAGCACTAACATCTCACCACTAATAACTCAGTCCAAATTTTCCCACCTATCATATTCCTGCCTAGTTCCATCTACAATTTTTCTCCCTTTCACCTTCACTGACAGCCTCCATCCTCAATGTGCTGCATTGTTTCCTTCACCTCTTTTGATAAGTGCCTCTTTTTTCCTAAAGAGTTTTTATTTCTCTTTATTTCTTTAAATTTGCTGAACTTAACACTTGATGATCCATGACCCATTCATTGGTCTTTCTCCTAATGCTTACTTTTGTTCACTGACCTCCATTTAGTAGACCAATATTACCACTACGACTATTCACCCATTGTCTGCCATTCTCCTACCTTTTGGTCATCATTTTATCTGTCTACTATCCCACAGATCCATTTATACCTTCTCAACTGAGTTTAGTACCCAGCTTATAAGCATCTTTGCAAATTCTCTGTCATCATCACAGTGATTTCAACAACCATATCAATAATTCCCCAGAACTTTAACTGCCTCCAATCCTATATATTAGTGCTGCTTACTTATATCCACAATGACTCATATTAGATGCATATATAAAATTTTAATATGTCTTTTTAAATTATCATGATCAAACTTCTCGGCCTAGCTAAAGATTTTCATTATCTAACCATAATTCCAACCAATGATAAAAAGACCACCAAGATTTGCCAAGATCACATTAGAATTCATCCATGTCCAGAAATGCCTGGCAAACTAATCCAAAGGACCTTCCAAAAGTCTGTTTGAATAGCAGATTAAAAGACTTTCTGGAAGCCGTTTAAGAAATTATTCAAAAGGAAGAGTTTAGGTGTATAAACTCATTGAAGACAATGCATCAACTTAGAGGAAAAGAGGCGGTTTCTGAGAACTCCAAGTTCCTGAGTTCCAACTCCATGGATTTGGGCCTGATTCTGGGTTCAGCAAAAACATAGCAAAATATATATTCTCTAAATTTCTGGAAAAGAAAAAGCTGAAACTGCTGGAATATGATAGATCCATGATATCAGCTACATACATTATGAAACCTCCTACTTTCATGTGTTATGCAGCAGAGTAAAAACTTCACTTGTGTAGAGAATACCATTGTCACATTCAAGCCATTTTCCTGCTATCCACAAACATAATATTACATTCAAATGTCGTTGAGAAAATAAACTGCAGTTTTCAAGAATTCAAGAATTCTTCTTTGAGATATTGAGACTATGAGTCACAGATCTTCCTATTTGAGCTAAGAAAACATGTTGGCTAACTTCATAAGACATCGACTATCATAAGTTTCTGCTCACTTATAGATGCTTGGGAAGTTGGGAAGCATTAGCTATATATTCATTTTATATTGTTGCTGTAACAAATGACCACAAACTTCATGGCTTGAAACAACTGAAATGTATTCTCTTACAGCTCCAGAAATCAGTAGACTGAAATGAGTCTTACTGGTCTAAAATCATGGGGTCAAAAATTTGATTCCTTCTGGAGATTACAGGCAGGAATCTGTTCCTTCTCTCCTCCAGCTTCCTCAGGATGTTAGCATCATGGAGCATCATCGGGAACCAACAGGAGGGTGGATCTGTAGCAAGAGGAGTCGCATTCACAGTGTGTCTGACCATCTATATCATGGTTATCTTGTATGACCTAGTGTGTCCTAGTAAACATAGAGTCAACAATTTTATTTTGGTCAGTTTTTCTCTGTCCCAGTGTCTGATAATTATGTGCCCTGCCTTTATTATGCTCAATTTCTGATAACCCCCTCCCTGCATTTCTTCTCCTCTCCTGAAATTCCTTCCTTTGTGATCTTCTACCTCTTCCAGTGCCAGCTGTGCAAATTTTCAACATTCCCTCACATCATTCTCTGCTTTTCCCTCACATGCTGTTCTGATCTCCCCCTTCTATGAATGTCTTAACTTTTTGAATCACAATTACATAGCTTGGCACTACTTGCCAGTTTTGATTTTTGCTTTTTTAAAAATCATATTTCTCAGTTGGATTCTTTCTTCCTACAGTACCATGTAGAATACTATACACACAAGGGGACACTCAACAAACACTTCTTCAAATTTGATTCAAATTTCTTTTGAGGTTAACTAGAGAAGCATGGAAACTTGTAGAATTCCAGGTCCATAGATTATTGTGTTAAAATTGACCAAGTACCCATAACAATAAGTTAAGATCATATGTATGTGAGTTACAAATCATAACATAATAACAATAACAGTAATGATAGTAATACATCTTTAAGAAAATAATTCTTGATTTTAATAAGGGAATTTAATAAAGAGGTAATTTGGATATGGTATTATTAAAATCCATCCTTCCACATAGCAGCTGTAAGCATCACAAGTGTTTTATACAAGTCTAAGACCCAAAATTGTGGTTATGAAAGTAAATTTACTACAGAAGGTAAGACAAGAGGTCCACATGGCACCCTAATCTCTATGGTTCAGGAAGGTATCCTCTACTAAGCACTTGAATACATGTTTGATGCTGTCCATGGAGAAGTAGCTTCTTTCTGGACCACACAGAGATCAGGTTACATACTGAACCATGAAACTGAATTGTTCATATATTAATATGCACAAAAGTAGATCTCAGGCTCTCCTGGGCAGGGGTTTCATTTGCTCAGAATAATTTTTTTTCCATGAAACAGCATCATGTATATCTAGAGCCATATAGAAACAACAAAAAATAACTACAAAAGATGATTACTAAACAAACATTATTCAAGTTTTTTGGAACCCACATGAAACATTTTTCCCAAATGACAACAAAATGGTAGTCAATTGCAAATATAGATTTTGTGTTACATCAAAATGAGTTTCATTATTTGTTCTAAGTACATAAAAGCCATTCTAGAGAGAGGCTTTATTCTTGTAGTAAATATAAAAAGAATCATTAATCCCTTCTATGAGCCGTACATATAAATAATCGCTATTCTTAACTTTACAACTTTATCTTAAAGGTTTTTCAGTAGCACTTAATCTTTCCTAAACTTTGTAATACTCTGTGTTCCTTTCTAAAATGTAACTACAAAAGCTTGCATAAGTTTTTCTACTTGATATATTTCCCTCAAATTGAATTTGTGTTTAACTCTTTAAATTGCTTTTTACTCATTATCTAATAGATTTTAAGGAAAGAAATTGAGAATTTTAGCTGTTACAAAAGAGTCTGTTGGATCTTTGATTCTAAAATTAGCCAATTCTGACACTAGAATACATGAATTATGAACTGATAGAAAATATGTAGATATGTGGGGTGGGTGTCTATAAATACCAGTAATTGAGGGGACTATATATGTCAACCAGGGCAAAAATATTTTGAGATGAAATAGTCACAAAATAGAGGCACAGAATATAGAAACATAATCTGGGTACTTAGCTCTCCACTCCATTGTGCACTATCACAAATCAATACCAGGAAAACTTTTCAACCTGACCATGTAGAAAGTCCTAAAAATTGCATTCATGATCTTTTAAAATATAAATGAAAGATTTTTGTACACAATATAGTGTATGTCAGAAAAAATTTTATAAGGCATATATTTAAGAAAAAAGGAATTTTAGTGCTAACGAGAAGAAAAGAACATTTCTTAATAAAATCAAAAACCCACTATCTAAACTTATTAATATGTGCTGTAAATGTAGCTTGCCTAGATTTTTCAAGTTAATTAAAAAGGCAATTTTAATTGTTTCTTTTCGGTAAATTAGCCAATGATTTATGTTTTTATATTAACCTCCAAACGACATCTTGAATATATTCAATTATATTTTTGAATATAATTGTCCAGCCAAATATTAGCAAAAAGATAGAAAAAAGACAAAAATTCTTCTAAGCCATCTCACCTGTCTGACTGCTCTACTTGTAAACTTCCAGTGCCGCTCATGACAATGGAAGACATATCACAGTCTCTGCAGGTATATTAATAAAAGCAGATGAATTTTAAGAATCCAAATCTCCTTCTAATAAGAACTTTAAAAAGCAAACAAATGTGGACTATTGACTTTCCGATAAAAACTGCTGAATAAACATATGCATTATTTTACATTCATCCTAAAACTTGACTAAAACTTGAAGTAAAGAAGTAAAACTTCTACTCCATCCTAAAACTTGACTAAAACCTCCAGAAAGTGTCTTTTAAGAATAAACCCATTATAACAAACAGTGAGAACAAACAGAGCAGCAATATTTTAGAAGCTAGAAGACAGATCGAGAAATGGTAAGTAACTTAGCATATTGAGAAAGTTTAATCTTAAACTAGTAGTATAAAAAGTTCAAGAAGCAACCTAATTTAAACATAGATCCCTAAACACCTGAGGAACTGGTAGGAATAAGGTATTTTTGGAAATGGATTGAATGTGGCACAAAAAATATAAGAGTTGGCTAAAATCCTGCTTAAAAAGCAAGACTCAAATTTCCTTCTTTCTTTCAAAGTTTCTGAGTTACTGTTTCTCTCTTGCATTGGCAGAAGACTATAGGTATATTTTTCTAACAGCTTTATTGAAATATAATTCACACATCATACAATTCACCCACTTAAAGTATATACAAACTATCACCACAAACAATTTTAACCCCATACCTATTAGCTATCACCCTCCAATCCTCCATCCCTCCCAGCCCTAGGAAATCATTAATCTATTTTCTGTCTCTATGGATTTATCTAATCTTAACATTTCAGATAAATTGATTGATACAATATGTGCCCTTTTATGACTGTCTTTTTTCACTTACCATAATGCTTTTAAGGTTCATTCATGTTGTAGACTGGAGCAGTACTTCATTCCTTTTTATTCTATTGTGTGTATATACTACATTTTGTGTACCCATTCTTCCGTCAGTGGATATTTAGACATTTGGATTGTTTTCACGTTTTTGCTACTATGAATAATACTGCTATGAACATTTGCATACAAGTTCTTATTGTGCATATGTTTTCATTTCTCTTGGGCACATACCTAGAAGTAGAATTGGTGGGACATATGATAATTCTTTGTTTACTCTTTCAAGGAACTACAAAGCTGTTTTCAAAACTGGCTGCAGCATTTTACATTCCCACCAGAAATGTATGAGTTTTCCAATTTCGCTACACACTTATTAGGACTTGTCTTTCATCACAGCCATCCTAGTAGATTATCTCATTGTGGATTGTATTTGCATTTTAGAGGGTACATTTTTTGAGATGGTCTCCAAAGTCTCCTACCTCAAAAGATTGTATACATACAGAGGGATTAAGTAAAAGTTAATATATTGAATATGGAAAGCCTCACTCTATTCTCTTTCTGCTCCCAAAACTCCCTCAGCTAGATACAGATAATCCAGGCAAGTAAATAAAAACAATCTTTGGGCAATCTGAACAGGGAAATAATGTGATATACAAACGTCAAGCATTTCACAAACAAATATCCCACAATAAAGTTAAAAATTGGTAAGCTCCACCCTTACCCTTAGAGCTTTCAATCAGTTTTCTCCTGCCCCAACTCAAAGCCAACGATTACCAAACACTTTAAGAAAGCCCTTAAATTCAAAACCAGACAGGAAGCAGACAAAACAGGAAGGAAGCAATTTGGATTAAAAAAAAAATAGAACTAATTAAGGAGAAAAACTTTAAAAATGAGAATAATAAATCCTAACTGTAATTAATATTTGAAGAGTTAAGTCCTTGCATCCATGAACCAGAACAGGATGCCAAATAACAAAGCATTCAAAAAACAAAACATAATACCTCTCATGGTTTACAAAATGAACAGTAGACACAAAAAAGTCAGTGAACGATTTGGAAGGAGTTGAGAAAATTTCCTTACTAGTATTACAAAAAAACAAAAACATGGAAAATAGAAGGGTAAAATAAAATATAGTAGACCTCCAGTAGATTCAATATACAAATAACAGATATTCCAGAAAGAGAAAACTGAGAAAATAGAGGGAAGGAAATCAGTTAAATCTTTTGAGACATTTAAGAGTATATAAAGACATGAGTGTCAAGTTTGAGAGACTCCACAAAGTACCCAGTAGAAGTGTAAAAACAGACTTACTCACAGCCGTGCCATCATGAAATTCAGAACACTGGAAACAATGAAAAGCTCCCTCAAGTTTATAGAAAAAAAAAAATACACAAAGACAGGCTTTATAGGAGAGATCAAGAGATAGACTTCTGGAGGCAATTCGAAGGCAGTGAAAAGAGTGTAGTAAATGTTTAATGATGTTCTCAAATCCTCTTATACGGAAAGTACTGAAAGAACACTTAAGGTACTTGAAGGGGAAAAAAACAACTAATGATGACATCTTCAATAAAACTAGGTAACAAGGAACCCTCATGAACATTCAGGTGGGGTCAAAACACCAACAACAGCACAGCTCCTGTGGCACCAACAGCTATACAGTGTTAATGTTAAAGAGAAAAGTGTAGAAGGATATTATGAGCCACAGAACTCAATAGCCACCAATGAATACTCATCCTCATAAAAAGAGGAACACACAACACTCAATGGAACATCAGTATATTTGAAAGCACCAATGAAATCTGAAGAAATCTTCCTAGGCTCCAAATTAGAGGTTTGTGCACAAAGACTCCAGGACACCACTAAGGAAGTCACAAGAAATTTACATGGTGCAGAAGTGGCCAAATCACTGGTGGAATGCAAAAAAAAAAAATAGCCAATAATCCTCTTTAGAAGGAAAGATCCGTTCAGTCACCCATCTCCAAAAGACCGGTTTGTTAACTAGACATCTCTGCCAGTTTAGCTCCTGGGCAGATTTCATATGTAGGTACTCCCTTGTCTTCTGCATTAATCAGATTGTTTGGTAGAGATGGAATCTAAGTGTTTGTGTGTCCAATTTACTTGCATGTGTAGCCTGTTGCTGTGCCTGTTCAGTGTTTGATGCATAATTGGACCTGGAATCATCGAATGTAAATACAGCTTTTGGTTTGTAATGCTTTTATACAAAGGTTTTTATTTTAATAATAAAACTTTTTGTTTTAAAAAAAAAAAAAGGAAAGATCCACTCTGAAGTAAAACTGCGAGGAACACAAATCACTTTAGGAAGGGTGAGAACACTGGGGATCTGAGGTAGAGATAAAGCTCAGATATCGCCGGGCAGAGGAAACCGGCAGAGCAGAGAGTACTGTAATCGCAAAGGAGAATGTTCAACAAGGAGACCACGTCTCAAAAAGCAAGGCTGATAGAGCTCTGGACAGTAGAGACAGAGGCAGGAAACCTACCCGAATTAGATAGGCTAAGCTCTGAGAGATGGGGCTAAAATGGATAGATAGATAGATAGATGACAGATAAGATAGATAACCTTTTGAGCTATAAGGTGGAAAAACTACCTTAGCCCCTGCGTGCCTCCCATAATACAGAAACCTGCTTCTAATAATCCAGGAACTCCTATGTCATCTAAATTTGTGAAACAAATAAGATCACAATCAAATCTCATACAAAGATATTGTAAAAATAAATATGAAAATAATCCAAATGATGTTCCAGCAGATAATGAACACACACACTAAGAAAAATAAGACTTCAAAGAAAATGAAACTACCATATTTTTTCAAAAATGGATAAAAATTAAGAATACAATCAAAAGTCTGAAAAAAACAGTATAAATCAAAATTAGAAAATCTCAGATAAAATAACCAGTCAACAGAAGGCTATAGCATTTTGAAAATCTACAAGAACTCATGAATAAAAGAAGACAATTTAAAAAATTGAAAATAAGTAAATTCGAAGAAACACAAGAATATATAGATACAAAGCACTGTAAGGGAAATAGGGGAAAGAAGAGGGAAAGGAAAAATAAGGAGATAAAAATAAAGATAAATAGGATTTTCAAGAAAGTGAAAGACGCAAAAGACATGCAAAGAAAGTTCAACTCATGAAAAAAGAAAAACGGAGCTGGCTCAGCAGCACAAACCTATAGTCCCAGCTACTCAGGAGGCTGAGGAGGGAGGATCGCTTGAGCTCAGAATTTTAAGGCCAACCTGGGCAACATAGTGAGAATGTTTCTAAAAAAAATAAATAAAATAAAAGGAAGAAAAACAAAATAATTGAACAAAACAAAAATTTTAAGTACAGTACAAAGAATTTTTTCTGGAATAAAACCACTTGTATCTACATATTGAATAGGCACACTAAGTACTTGGAAAATAAGACCCAGAGCAGTCAACCCCAACCCATACCTAGGAAGGCTACTATTGGACTTTGAAGACATGGAGGAAAATACAGGCACATCCAGACAAAAACACTGAGTTGCCAATAAGAAAAAAAAAATATGTTAGACTGGTGCCCCATGACAGCAGGGATTTTAAAACCACAAAAAGTAGAATTTATTTTCAAATCTGCCCCAATCTAATGCCTTTCCTTTCCCACCCCAGCCCAAACACTTCCCTCAGAGTTCAAGGTAGGTCATCAAAATCTCCTCTATCTTTAACCTCTTTTCTGAAATTTCCCTCTACCTCATTGCTCTAGTGGAAACTTTTTTTTTTCCATCACAAATACTATTTTTTTTCTTTTTTTTTTATTCTTATTTCAGCATATTGTGGGGGTACAAAAGTTTAGGTTACATATATAGCCCTTGCCCTCACACCCCCCCAAGTCAGAGCTTCAAACGTGTCCATCCCCTAGACGGTGCGCATCGCACTCATTAACAATTTCCTGGTGCCTCTGATTCTCCGCAATCCCTCTTGTGGAGTCTGTCTTCTCTCCTATTCCTTTCTGCAGTAGGAATGAGTGTCCTCCTTACTCCTCATTACTGCTTCCAGACCATTAAATTTCTCTCCTACGATACTTCCAGACTACTTTGAAACTCATTCCTTCAGGTTATACCATCACGTGGTGAACTGAATATTGCCCCTCAAGATATTCAGGGCCTAATCCCTAGAACCTGTGAATAGTCCTTAGATGGCAAGGCCTTTGCAGTTGTGATTAAGCTAAAGGATCTTGAGATTGGGAGAGTACACTGAATCATTCAGGTCAGGCAGACCCTAGAGTAATCACATAGTCTGTATAAACAGAAGTCAGAGAGATATTTGACAAAAGGAGGTGGTGTGATAACAGCAGCAGAGATTTGAGTGAACCTATGCTTCAGAGAAGGAAGAAGAGGCTACCAGCCAAGGAATAGAGGAAGCCACTAAAAGCTGAAAAATACAACAAGAACAACAAAAAAAATAGATCTCCCCTCCTCAGAGCTGCCAGAAGGAATCATCCCTGCTAACTTGACATTAGTCCAGTGAAAGTGATTTGGGAATTCTGACTTCCAGAACTGTAATATTTTTTTACAGCAGCAATAGGAAACTAATACATCCCTCTTGGATGTGGTCATCTACAGACATTCAGGCCACTCAATTTCACCTCATTCCTGGAATATTATAGTACCTGGCTTTATATCTTATCCACTGACACTATGCTTGTAATGATTTTTATGATTTCAATGTCCAAGATATTACCAAATTTGGCCTCTTAATTCCTTGTCCTCCTGACCCCCATTAATCCTGCCCTCTATACCATCTCAATAAATAGTTCATAGAGTCATCCTTGTCATTACCAGTAACTGGGTCTCTCTCACCATCCACATCCTCAATTTCTAGGATCTCATTCACTGTCCATTGCCTTCTGTCTTTCCATCTCATTACTCGTACCCCTCATCAACAGAGTTTTGAACCACCAGAACTTGCACTCCATTAACCCTGCCTTTCTTTCACTGCCTTCATTTATCTCATGTCCTCCATTTTTCCTCACCTGGCTGAGACTCCAAGACCATTCATTACAATCAATCTCCCATATATACTCTCAAGCCCCTCCACATTCTCCCTCCACCATACTCTCGGGAAAATCTCTGACCTGGTTATGTCAAATCTCTGTCCAGTCTGCAGTCTGTGCTGGTGTATGAGCAACTGAATAAGACTGAAGAACAGATATAAAATTTTGCTGACTGCTCTCAATTTAAATTCATAACCACTATCCCCAAGTGAGCCTTTAGTGTTGGCTGGAATTCTGATTATATTTCATTTACTTTCAGCATTCATTTTCCTACATGTCTATTTCAATATACTAAAATGAAAATTCAATGAGGGCAGGAGTTTTGTCTGTTTTGATTACCATTTTATTAAGAAATTAAAATAGTTACTGTTACATAATAGGCACAATAATAATTTGTTGAATTAATAAATTAATTTTTACTTCTTTCTTTTCCAACTCCAACAGTTCCCCTACCTTCCTATAAACATGAGAAAAAGAAGGTCCACATAAATATAATTCAAATTGTTTTTTATAAACCATTTTTTACAAAGGTGCAGACACAATTTGATGAAGAAAGGTGAGTCTTTTAAACAAATGCTGCTAGAAAAATTGGAAGAGCATATGCAAAGAACAAAAAGAAAAAAAAATCAACTTATACCTTCTAGCTTAAAACAAAATGGATCATGAAACTACAAAATCTCTGGAAGAAAATGTAAGAGAAAAGCATGTTGACATTGGGTTAGGCAAAGATTTCTTAGATACAGCACCAAAAGCTTCCATGAAGAAAAATAAATCAATAAATTGGACTTTATCAAACTTTTGTTTTATAAACTTCTGTTAAACAAATGCAAAGACAAGACACAGACTACAAGAAAGTATTTTCAAATCACATTCCTAACAAAGGACTTGTGTCCAGAATATATAAATAATTTTTGAAACTTAACAATAAGAAAAGAAATAACACATTTTTTAATGAGCAAAAAAAAAGCTAAACAGATACTTCACCAAATAAGATACAAAGGTGGCAAATAAGCATACGAAAAGATGCTTAGCATCATTAGTCATTAGGGAAATATAAATTAAAATGCAATGAAAAAATCACTGTATAACTATTCGAATGACTAAAAAATGTTGACAATACCAAGTGATAATGAGGATATGGAGCAACTGAAATGCTTATACATTGTTTGTTTTACTTTGGAAAATAATTTGATAGTTTCTTATTAAGTTAAACATACGTATACCATACAGCCCAGAAATTCCACTGCTAAGTATTTATCCAAAAGAAATGAAAATTTATGAACACACAAAAATCTGTATATGCCTGTTTATAGTATATTTGTACTTTATTTGTAATAGATGATAGGTGGAACACCCTAAATGTCCTTCCGCTGGTGAATGAACAAGCAATCTGTGGTACATTCATACAGTGAAATACTACTCAGCAATAAAAAGGAACAAAATACATACAACAACATGAATGAATCTCTCATGCATTTTTCTAAGTGTAAAAAGTTGCACCCAAAAGGCTAAATACTGTATGATTCCATTTGTGTTACATCTTGGAAAAGGAAAAACCGTGGGAATGGAGAACAGATCAGTGGCTGCTAGGGGTTAGAAGTGGGACAGGGTGACTACAAAAAGTCAGTACAAGAGAATTTTTTTTTGATATAGTCAAATATTTCAACTATTTCCTTTTATCTATTCTGCATTTCATATATCAATTAATAGGCTCCACATCAAAACTACATTCATTTATTTGTCCACTTATGCATAAATTTAATAAGAGTTCATTGAGCCCACTCTGTGCCAGGCACTATGCTCATTGTTAGGTATATATAGTAGTAAATAAGATGGAATGGAATCATGACTTCACTGAGAGCTCAGAATCTGCTAAGGAAACAAAAATTGAATAGAAACCTGCTATAAAAAAAATGCTACCTGTAGTGCTGGGAAAATTACAGGCTGCTATGGATAGTCACAGTAGCGACATCCAACCCAATCCAGGAAGGTCAAGAAACATTTGCTGTAGGCACTGATGTTTAAGCTAACAAATGAATATGGATGATGAACTATATTTTTATGGCTTTACTTAAAATTTAAATATATAAAAATATAATTCAGATTGTATCACTTCTCTGCTTAAATCCTCACTGGCTCCCCATTTCACTCATAGTAAATGCTACAATCCTTACTCCACCAGAAATTATTTTGTAACCATATTTATTAGCATTTTTAGTTTTAACTTTATTATTAAAAAGCATATGTACTATTAAAGAGTCACCTATAATCACTACTTCCATTTCTCTTATTCTGTTTTAAATCTTTCCAATCAGGCAGTCATTCCCACGATACCACTGACGTGGCATGCTTCCATTTTGTCGAATCTAAAAGTCAGTTTTCAGTACTCACCTTACCCAATCTACAGCAGCATTGACACGCTGGTCACAGCCTCCTCAAACACTTTCTCAGTTGGCTTCCAGGACAATCACTCTGTTCCCCGCCCCCCACCCCAGCTCCCTGGTCACTTATTCCCAGTGTACTGGCTTCTCCATTTGTTTATTTATTCATCAAATATTTATGAGCCTTCCCTGAGTACCAGACACTCTTCTAGGTGTTGCAAAAACACCAGTAAACAAAATAGACAAAAATTTCTGATTTTAGGGAGCTTATATTTCACATAGTTTCAACATTAGTTTTCAGATGAAAAGGAAAAAAGCAAAATAAGTTAATGCCAAAACAAGCGGGAATTTTAAGGATATCCTTGTGAAAACTTTTAGGTGGTGCTGGCTTTCATTTATGAATATAGCTAACACTTAAAATGTTGGACAGGAAAGATGACCCTAGTTAACTGACCCCCTGCCTCTTACACTGTGTAAAATTTTTTTAAACCTAAAATAATACGCACCAAAGTATTTGTAGATGATAAAATTTTGAGAGCTTATTTTGAGCTGTTCTCTCAGTAAAGAGTTTTCACTGACACTCATTTTATCTTTTTACATATTTTTCAATTTAGATGTGCTCTTCCTCTTTTGAACAGAAATAAACAATCTGAAATTAAAGAAATTAACTCATCTCCTAAGGGTGATTCAAGGGGTAAGGGAAGAGTAGGTAATCTATCCCAGCTGTTTCTTAGCTCACATCTGAGCCTTTTCTTCAAGTACCACATTGCCTGGGCTCTTCTCATGTAGTCAATTTGTCATCCAAGACACCTACGGACAGTGTCCTTTTCTAATTGCACTCCAGATTCATTTATTCATTCAACACATATTTATTGAGTAGTTACTACATGTCAAGCAGCATTCCAGGTGCTTGGGATTGAGCAATGAACAACACAGCAAAAAATCCTTATCCTCATGAAGCCTACATTCTAGCAAGGGCTGACAGAAACAATAAAAACAATTACTATATCAGTTATATTGTATGTTAAAAGTGTTAAATATTATAATTCAAAAATGTAGAGCCAACTAGTGGGTGAATATTTCCAGGAGTGGGAAGAAGAAAGATTGTAATGGTAAATGGATGGATTTCTGAGGCAGGAAAGTCTTCTTTGGAAAGGTGCTATTGAGTAAAAACTTGAAGGAAGTAAGAGAGTTAATATGAAAAGAGCTTTCCAGATAGAGCCAACCAGCACGAAGGCCCAAGGGCAGAAGCTGTCAAGGGAGGGAAAGTAGCTCCAGGCAAGGAGGCCAGTGGAGCTGTAACTAATAGAGAAGAGAGGAAAGTCCTAGGAAATGAGTAAAGATGTGGACGTTTCCTGTAAGTAAAGTGGAGAGCCAGTAAGGATTTAAGCAGAGAGGTGACACAATTTGAATTATATTGTTATATAGTCACCCTGGCTACTGTATTGAAAATAGACTGAAGGGATAACAATAGAAGTAGAGAGATTAGTTATGAGGCTATTGTTATAAACTGGGTGAAAGAGAAAGTATCTTAGGCAGTGGGAGTAGTGAGAAGGGATGAACAGTCTAGTTTTCCTAATGGGTTGTGGGAGGATGAGCAACAGAAGGAGTCAAGGGTGACCCCAAGGTCCTCTATGAGTAACTGGAAAATTGAGTTCCCATCAACTGATAAGGAAGAATAAAGAAAGCTCAGGCTTAGCAATAAGATAAAGAGCTCAGTTTTGGTCATATTGCATTAAAAATGTCCATTCAACATCGAAGTTGCAGTTGCAGTTGGCTTTCTAAGTCTGCAGTTCACCAGAGACGCCTGGACATTAGCACGTGGCTGGGCGCGGTGGCTCACGCCTGTAATCCTAGCACTTTGGGAGGCCGAGGCCGGTGGATCGCTCAAGGTCAGGAGTTCGAGACCAGCCTGAGCAAGAGCGAGACCCCATCTCTACTAAAAAATAGAAACAAATTATCTGGCCAACTAAAAATATATATAGAAAAAATTAGCCGGGCATGGTGGCACATGCCTGTAGTCCCAGCTACTCGGGAGGCTGAGGCAGAAGGATCACTTGAGCCCAGGAGTTTGAGGTTGCTGTGAGCTAGGGTGACGCCACGGCACTCACTCTAGCCCGGGCAACAGAGTGAGACTCTGTCTCATAAAAAAAAAAAAAAAAAAGAAAGTATTTAAAGCTACCACGGGATCACCTAAGAGGTGTATATGCATGATCTCACTTACATGTGAAATCTAAAAAGTTGGACTCATAGAAGTAGGGAGTAGAATGGTGGTTGCCAAAGACTGAGGGCAGGCGGTGGGGAAATGTTGGTCAGAAGATACAAAATTTCGGACAAGAGGAACAGATTTAAGAGATGTACCGTATAATATGGTAGCTATAGTTACTAGCAATGTTGTAGTCTTGAAAATTGCTGAAAGTAGATTTTAAGTGTCCTCACCACAAAACAATTCATAAGCATGTGAAGCAATGCATGTTAATTAACTTGATTTAGCCATTTCACAATATAAACATATTTCAAAACATCATGTTGGGCCTGGCGAGGTGGCTCACACCTGTAATCCTAGCACTCTGGGAGGCCGAGGCGGGTGGATCATTTGAGCTCAGGAGCTCAGGAGTGGATCATTTGAGCTCAGTTGAGCTCGAGACCAGCCTGATCAAGAGTGAGACCCCATCTCTACTAAAAATAGAAATAAATTATCTGGACAACTAAAAATATATAGAGAAAAAATTAGCCAAGCATGGTGGTGCATGCCTGTAGTCTCAGCTACTCGGTAGGCTGAGGCAGGAGGATTGCTTGAGCCCAGGAGTTTGAGGTTGCTGTGAGCTAGGCTGACGCCAGGGCACTCTAGCCTGTGCAACAGAGTGAGACTCTGTCTCAAAAAAAAAAAAAATCATGTTGTACACCATAAATGTATACAACTTTTATTTGTCAATTTAAGGAAAAAAGGAAGGAAGGAAAGGAGGGAGGCAGGGAGGGCAAGAAATCACTCTTCTGCTCAAATTCTTCAAAAAGCTTCTTATCCCACTCATAATAAAATCCAAAATCCCAGTTTGGCTTTGGATTACAAGTCCCACATGATCTTCTCCTGCAACTCTTCCCTTTGCTGGCTGCTCCAGCCATCTGGTTCTTTTTTATTACTAAAACTCTTTAACCAGACTCTGATCTCAGAGTATTTGCACTTCCAATTCTCACAATTTGGGTTCTCCCTGATTTGCTTCCCCATTTCTCTTAGTCTGTACTCAAATATCACCCAGTCACATAATCAGGGAAGTCACCCCTGACATGGGCATTTAACATTGCACAACCCCTCACACTTCCCTGCTCTTTCTCAAATACTTTTCTCCCCAGGGCTTATCACCACTGGACGAACTATATGTTTTACCTATTTATGTACTTATATTCTGTGTCCTCACTACAATGTAAGCACCTTGAGATCAGGGCCTTTATATCTTTTGTTCATTGCTCCATCTCCAGAGACACAGCACAGGGTAGAAGATCAGGACATATTCACTTAATTTGCAATCCTGAGGAACAGACCATATTTTCCCACAAATTTTATAGATGAGAAAACCAACTTGAGACTCAGAGAATGTATGCAACTCATCAAAGTCACACAGTATGCACTGATAAAGGCTAGAAGCCTAATAAAGAAAGCTACCACTCTTTTCCTTTTGCCTTGGGCCAGCTCTGCAAAAACTCATTGCAAAAGAGGAGAGGGAAAATCATGTGAATAGTTCAGTTGTCTTTCATAATGTAAAAAATATCAGGAGATACTGAAAGAACTGGGAATATTTTTGAATATTAACAGCCTTTGACCTATTTAGCACTTATGTTGAATGTCTAAAATGAAATTCATACAAAAGAAGAGCTGCGTATGCCAACTGGTCTCATTTTTTTTCTTTTCCCTTTCTCCACATGCTGTATAGCTTGATATACTCCAGTGGAAAAGTACAAATAATTCACTGAGTTATTTGATATGGATAATGAACAACCAACCCATGTGAGTTATTCAAAGGTTGAAAAATGAAAGGAAATTACTTTGGAAAGGAGATGAGTCCAAGGACCACATCAGCAAAGTGGAAGGATGCATAGAGATAGGAGTGATATTTGGAATGCAAGCAGACAGTCATGCCTGAAAGCTGTCCCACAGAGATGTGGCACTGAAGAACACAGACCACTAGTCACATCTAAAACTAAAAACATCTAGGTTGTATCAGTAGGATCATTTTCACAGTTATTTGGTTCTATACAAAAAAATCAGGAATCTAAACATCTGTATAAAATTAATAAATATAATATATTTAGAGAACAAATTGGAGTTTTACACTAAACACTAAGCTATTTAAGATAATTGACTTCAAGAACTAATCAATAAATGGAAGTTTGAGATATAGAAGATCCTTATTTAAAATGTAAGGAATCCCCCATGTAGGAATGCAGTCCAACTGTACTAACCCTTGTGCTTCATTGTTCTCGGGATTGAATATGTGCCCAGGATTAAAATATCTCAGCATAGGTGCAGCCTGTAAACCATGGGGGAAAAAGAGCTAAAATAAGTTATCCACCCTGCACGAGAAGTCTGAGAGCAAGGGCCAGTTTCTGCTTTGTTCCCAGGAAGGATGGGTGGGATACAACAGGAACAGGGGAGAAATAGGATGGTTTGTGGCACCTTGTGGTCATTGTCCAAACCAGAACAGAATCTTCAGTTGCCCCTTTCTGCTCCTACTTGAGATGAGAGGACGACTACAATAGCCTACAAAACTTTTGCTACTTTGCTTTCACACGGGACACTCCTTCAGACCCTCTCCTCCACGTCTAGCCTTGCATTTCTACTTTGTGAGGTCTCTCCCCTTTCTGTCCAGTGGCTTCACATCTGGAATCACCTCATCTGCATGGCCATATCTCAAGAAGTGTCTGGTGGAAACTCTGGACAACTTTATTTCCTTCCTTAGGAGAATTCCCTGCACATCACCCCCATGGTTCCCTGTGCTGCTGCCTCTGAAGAATTGATACACCATTTACACACTCAACCATGGCTCCCAGGATGCTCAGACCCTGTCTCAGAGATGGGACCTGATGAGTTGTTGTGCTTGAAGACTTCCAAAGCAGTTTTTCTTTAATACAATGTGTTCCTCAAAAGAAAATAAGAACAGTGAAAAGGGTGATGTTGTGTTAAGAATGCCTAAGATTCCAACAGGACATTTCAAACATCAGTGCCTATTCATACTCCCCACTGTTCTTCTGTGTTCATCTTCTGTTCTTTCTCTTCCAAAGCATGTGCATGTGTGTGTGGATACATGCACATTCTTGTTCTTTCCTATATTTTCATTCTCCTCTTCCCTTTCTCTTTGGCACATTGCAGCATTGTAGTTAGCTAATTCCAGAATGAGTGAGGTGGATTTTCCATTCCCACACAAAAAGACTGTGATTTCTGCCATCTAGCACCATGCCACTTCCTTGGAATGAGAAGGGAACCTCAATACTCCTGAAAGAGATGGATCTGATATGACCTAGCATCTTTGCAAAGTGAATATTCCTCAGGGGCTGGGGTGGTCCTACAGAGGAGCACTTACTCCTTTAACAGCGAATTAGAATCTTAGAAGTAAAAATATTCTCAAACATCCCCAATTAAATTATCAAAAAAGAAACTAGTTATCTTGCAAAGTATATGCCAAGTAACATTTTTAGTCACTGAATGCAACTGAAGATCATCTATTAAAAGAATTATAGTTTATAAATGTCATTATCATATTGTATTATTTAAAAAGTCAACTAATTACCCCAAGAGGATGGCAAAGTCTACCCAGTACAGCAGCATGGTTAATGCTTTCCAAATAAAACAAAGGCCATTCGTTTTGACACTCTTGCTGCTAGAGTGCTAATTAATGAATTATTTGTGTAACAGTGAAGAAATATGCTACAGAAAATCTTTTCTATTTTTGTATATATAATGAAACTGGTATAGTTGACTATTTGTATTTTATTAATAAAAATTTTGCTGAGAATAATTTTATATTGGCTTTCTTTGTATCAAAATATGATAGATTAGGGAGTGGGATAGAATCTCCAACCTTCCTTCTATGTAAATGTTTAAATATACACATATACCTTTATATATGTTTTCATCTTTAAATCTTTATCAAGCCTTTCCCACTATGTATCAGGTACTAGAACACACATGAATATTCATGAAATCCTATGAAACAGGCCCAACATATTCCCATTCTTTTGATGAGAAAGATAAAACCTGAACAAGTAGATAACTTGCTGAAAGTCTCACATCTAGTGAGTGGCAAAGTTGGACTGAATCCTAAGTTTGTTCCACTATCCCTGTTTATCCAACCATATGCCTGTATATATTTTATTTTGTAAAATGATAAAGGAAGAGAAAATGGCCTCCGGAAATGCCAAGCATAGAGGTAAGTCTAATTGAACGGGTTTTTCCTTTTCCCCTGTGTCCCTAACTCTCCTTTGCTGGCTATATCATTTGGCATTGCAGAATATTCACATTGTCCAGGAACAATCACAGAAGCTGCAGGTGAGCAATGAGCATTCTCCTGTACCATTAAATGCTTCCATAGTAACTGCACTTGACTGGTAGATACAAAGAGGCTTCCCGGTGACATCCATCACACTGCCCAGGACTGCTCTAAGCTTGAGCTCAGTGACAAATGCTTGCAGTTTGCCTCCGCCTTTCCTTTGAAGACATTGATCAAGCTGTGTTGACAGAGCCTGGATGAAATATAGGGCTCTGTGAAATGCTGAGCTGGCTTTGAAGCTACCATCATTTGAGCACAAGTCTACAGCTTGAGGGACATCTGTCATTTTGCTTCGACATTAACTGTTCTCTTCGATTTGAGACCACACGTGTTTTGGTCAGAGTTGTAGATTCTATAAATGTCTTAGATGTCTATCATGGAGCTCATGACTGACAATGGGCTAAAACAGACTTACATGCTAACAATAATGTTATTCAAATAACTAAAGGTCAGAGAACATTGTAAGACTTGAGATATAAAAAATCATTCAATATTTTTTTACCTAAACAATAAAACAGAACTCCTTTATATACTATAACATCTTCCATTTAATAGAAATCATCACAAAAATCATTCTTCATATAATTTGATGGTATGAATTTCAAACTCTTTTAAAGTCCTATTTTTCTATACTCCTATACTAGCAATTTTCTCTCTCCTAGATATACAAGGAAGTTTGTACGGTTTCACAGACGGTATGGAGAACTGAGTCATGCAAGTAAGGCAGGACATTTAGCATGAAGAATAATTTACTCTGGGCCTTTGGAAAAAAGACAGTGTCTACAAATTATAGACACTAGAAAGAAAAATGTCAGGAGTCAGGTGGGTGCTAGCTCTGTGTAAACTCACCCCAACTCTCAAATGTATAACTTAACACTTTGTTCAAGTAAAATTTTTGGAATATAAAAATCATATTATAAATATTGTTTAGGTTCTAAGACTAGGTTGAAAAATGTGATTAACCATAAAGTAGCAGTGTTATAATACTGAAGTACTCAGTGGAGTTCCAGATGCTCACAGTGGAGGGCATGTAGTGATAGAAAGACAAAAAGAAGAAAAAAGATCCTGGTTTTTGTATTTATGGTACAAAGCCATTCCCAGCAAAAGTTTTGTAGCAGGCAATTTGTCTTTTTATTTCTCCCAATGTCCTTTTTCATATATGTCTCTAGCCTCTTTCCAGTTGTCCAGTGTCATCATGTTACTCTAGTTCTCTCACACAAGCCCAGCTCCCAAACTGTGTAATGCTGAAAAATGATTTGCCTCTCAACATACATTTTCAATTTTAGGAAAAAGGTAAAGCAATCCAGCTGAATTAATTCATACTAGTATGTGATATCTTTTAATTGTCCCATGCATGTATTTCTAAAAGTAAATGCTAATTAACCCATATGGAGCTCCAGTTTGTGGACCTTCAAACCTTGAATCTAATTGAAACTAAATTTCAAATTATATCAAAATAAATTTCAAGGTTCAGAAGCATCCACCTGAACAGAGAATCCACTAACCCTAGCAAGCAGCCAAGCAAGCCAGTCCTACTCAGGAATATGGCACTTGGATTCACATTCCAAGCTATTCCTGATTGTTGAATGTTCATTCTTTTTCTTCTTTACCTCCATTATTTTATCCATTGACAGATATTGACTGTATATTGTGCTAAATATAATGAATGAAAGACGATGACACCAACGAACATGGGATGTGATGTGATTCTTACTTATAATTTAGAATGGGCATGGGCTCTATTTCCCCATATCCACAAGCCCAGGGGGGAAATGAGGTCACATAAACGTAAAACCATATTTTTTTCTTGTTGTTTGTTTATTTGGGTTTTTTGTTTGTTTGTTTTTAACTAGCTCACCCTATTGTGCTGAGCTTCTTCACTGAGGATAATTTCTCTTGAAGGTCTTTCAGTGGTCATGTAAGATGGCCAGACATGTCCCAATATGTCTAAATCTCACTTAGAGTCAAGCCAATAAGACCCAATAAAACCATAATAATACCAAGGAGTGAAAATTGCAAAAGAAAGGAAATATACTATAAGAGATACTCTACAATGCTATATTAGCTGGAATAGCAAAATATAATTTTTTCATGGAATAAAAAAGGAGTCTTCATGAAGTTAGCATGTATCATGGAGGGTATGAATTTTACAGCAGGATATGCAAGGGAAGCAGCCCTAGCCAAAATGAAAATGAAAACAAGTATTTATGAAGAAATGGGAAAACAAAACTTTCAAAAGAAATAGTGGGTAGATTACCTGGGGACAGGAGGGGTCAAAGGAAAGATAATGAGCATCCAAGTCACAGACACACCAGTCACCTAGCAGTAGGGAGGTTGAGGATATTTCATCACTTCTCTGAGCATCCATTTTCTCCTTTGAAAAATAAAAATGACGCTTCAAAGAGTTACTGTAAGGATTAAAATACATAAAGCATTTGCCATATAGTTAGTGTTTATAAATTATCATGTCTAACCACCAGAAATCATAGGACACATATTTAAAAACAGAAAATAAACCAAGAAAGGAACCTTAGGTTCAGATTTTATGCATGCTAAGGAGTCTGAGCTTCTCTTGTTTTGTAAACTATTAATAATAAGGCATGAAATATTTAAGGGCAGTTTGATGTGGGCTTTTATTTTGCAGTGGTATGAAAAGTCCTAGAAGAAGAACTAAATGCTGCATTAGAAATAAGAGAAAACGAAAGAAAAAAAGGAAGTAAAAACTGTCCTAGACTAAGGGTAATGCAGGTGGGAGAAGAGAAAGAAAAAGGCTGATGCAAATAAATTCTGAGTATGTTGATTTTTAAGGTTCCAACAGCAACATAGCAACTTCAGTGAGGCTGGTAAAACAAGGCCCTAGAAAGACTTTATAGAATTTGCAAACTATTTATTAATTGGGTATCTATAAATCAGAAGCCTTCTTTATTTACTTGCCATTTGGAAAGATCTTTGGTCCAAATCCTACAAATTCATTTAAGCCAAACTTTGATTAACCAGAATTAGAATGACCAACCAGCAGACAATTATATTATTCAAAATAATACTTGTAAGGAAAAGAGAAAATCATCAAAATCAGTTTGGATAGGGGTGTTATTTAAAATATTCATACCCAGGATATTTTTGTTTTGCTTAGAATTCATTCCCTTGTGTATCCTACTATGAGATTCCTACCTAGACTCAGGTTATATTTGATCTAAACTCTTTTAAAGTTATAAATTAAATTGGAAATTCAAAACCTGATGCAAGAGAAGGACTTAAAGAAAGTTGAATAATTTTTTTACTATTTGTATTTAATAAGAAAGAAATAAAATTATCCATAATCATGTGAAAAATGTATACGAAAACATTTTCACAAAGACAGTGAAAAATATCAGGTATATTAATCTTATCAGAAATATATGGAGTCAAAATGAAGTAAATTACAAAATCCACTGTATAGCATAAAGATAAACATAGATAAGGAGAAGAAAAACTATATTACCAGATAGAAAGACAGAATAAGGACAAACATTTTAAAATTTCCAAATGTATGCATACAGTAGAGGGTTTTTTAATCCAATCAATATTGAAGTTCCCTTAATTGCAAAGAACAGTAATAAGATCTGGGTATAAGCTGTAACTTTGAAAAAGAAAACTTCCTGTCTTTGTGGTATTTATAAACTAATGAGAAAAACAAGAAGATGAACAAATATACAAATTGTAAGTGCTGCAAAGTATTACAAATAAATGAGACGCAGAGATGGAGAAAAATGGGGAATAGGGGTTACCAACTTTATTAGGATTGTCCAGGAAGTCCCCTCTAGACGGTGATATTTAAGCAGAGACTCAAGTAATAAGAAGCCATAAGAAGAAGTGGAAACAGAGAAAATAACATATGCCAAGGCCATGAAACTAGAATAAGTTTGATGTACTCAAGAACTAGAAGAAGGTTTTAGTGGCTGGATCATAGTAAATAAGGGATAGAATAATGTGAAATAGAGTTGTAAAAGTAGATAGGCTATTTCTAGTGCCAGGGTGTGTGTGTGTGTGTGTGTTTTCTTTCTTTCTGAGTACATAGATGGATTCTACATCCTTGTCTGTTTTATTTAATTTAGTCATGAACATGTAACTCAATTGAGCAAATGACACTTGAACAGAAATAATGTGTCTCACTTCCAGATAGAATTATTTAAGATTGCAACATGTAGCTCTCTATGTGCTGTTTCCCTATCATTGCAAACCTGAAGACGTTCTTTGAAATGGAATCTGTCGTAAGATGGTGGAAACTCCACAGATCTGAATCCCTGAGTGACTGTGTTAAGCAGAGGTTCCCCTGCTGACTCATGTTGGATATATAACAAAATGAGAAATATATCTTTGTTATTTTCAACCACTGAAATTTATGGTTGTTTTTAACAAAGCAAAATCTATTCCATTTTAAATACTGCATTGGTTGATACAGAAGTCATATTTCTCCAAAGTGCAATGAGAAAACTCACTACGTAATGGCTGAAAGTTCAAACAGTGGCTGTCATTTGCGCAGGGGAAATAGGAAATGTTAATATGTATTTCACATGTCTGTGACTTAGGTTGAGAGTAGATGAAATAGAAGCTGGCACATACACTACAACTTAAAAATAATTACGTAAATGTTATGTATTCTTATTTCATCATTATCATGAATTTTAAAGGACACTGGAAGAATCTTAAGCCAGAGGGTGTCGATATATAATTGCATTTTAAAAATACTATATGAAGAATGGAACAATGGTCACTTAACAATATGCTCTTACAGTTCATTGAAAACAAAATAATATGCCAATAATATATAAGAAAAAATGAGTAATTGAAGAATTATGAGAAAATATTTGTCTTACATGCCATTAAAATTTTTCTCAAATTTAAAAATTTATATAAACACAAATATACATTTTCTATTTTTGCTTTGAAACATATTGTAGTTGCTTTTTTAACTCAATAATATTTCTTATAAATAATTCTATTTCAATATATAACTCTACCTCATCATTTTATACTATTAACATATAACACACAATTCAATTAATCACCTTTTACAATAAACTTCATTGAAAGAGATGTTGAAAAGTAGCAAGTGTGAAAAATTTGTATTCTATTATGCTAGATATAAAAACTAAAGAACAGAATTTTGTCTTCGCTATCCTGTCCAGACCAGCCTTCACAATGATAACAGTTACACATTCTGAACAAAACACAATTGAGGATTCTAAAGAATAAACAAATGCAGACAGACTGTAGAAGGGAGTCAAAATTAAAGAAGCAATCAGAATTTACCCCCTCCCTGTTGTTGTGGCTTTGCCCTGAAGGTAGGAGAGAGAGTACAGGCAATTAAATTATGAAAAAAAAGGTGACATATTTTTTCATCATAAAGACAAAATAAAAACATTTGCAGAAAAAAAGAATATTTGTTTCCAGCAGAACTCTACTACAAGGAATGGTAAAGAAACTTTTTCAGAGAAACCAACTAGTAAACAAACAACAGATGAAGCAAACAGAACTTATTTTAGGCATATCAATAATTCCAATTACCTAGCACTCTGGGAGGCTGAGGCAGGTGGATCATTTGAGCTCAGGAGTGCGAGACCAGTCTGAGCAAGAGTGAGATCCCGTCTCTACTAAAAATAGAAAGAAATTATCTGGACAACTAAAAATATATATAGAAAAAATTAGCCGGGCATGGTGGTGCATGCCTGTAGTCCCAGCTACTCGGGAGGCTGAGGCAGGAGGATCGCTCGAGCCCAGGAGTTTGAGGTTGCTGTGAGCTAGGCTGATGCCATGGCACTCTAGCCTGGGCAACAGAGTGAGACTCTGTCTCAAAAAAAATAAAAAATAAATAATTCCAATTAATGTTAATGGTATAAACATTCCAACTAAATGAAAAGTGGATAAATAATTATATACTGCCTAGAAGAGATGCAGTTTCAACATAAAAACACAGGTGGGCTCAAAATAAATGGGTGATAAAAGATAAGCCATGCAAACATTAAGCATAAATGGACAGAATCTGCTATATTGATGACAGGTAGAATGGATTTTAAGACAAAGAGTACTACCAGAGATAAGTGGAATATTTCATAATAGTAAAAAGGGCAATCCATCAGAAAGATATAATATAAATGTATATATACCTAATAACAAAGGCTCACATATATGAAGTAAAATTTAAAGAACTAAAGGGAAAATATAATATCCTATACTCATAATAGGATACATTAACACCATTCTCTCATGAATTGATAGAACAACTGACTAAACAACAATATAAGTAAAGACAAAGATCTGAACAACACTATGAGCTACCTGATGTAATTAATACTTATAGAATGCTATAACCAACAACTGCAGAATTCATACTCCTTTCAAATGCACATGGTATATTCATAAGTAAACATAACATATTCACAAAGATAAACTATACGCTGAGGCATAAAATAAGTCTTAATTGGCTGGGTGCGGTGGCTCACGCCTGTAATCCTAGCACTCTGGGAGGCCAAGGCCGGTGGATCGCTTGAGGTCAGGAGTTCAAGACCAGCCTGAGCAAGAGCGAGACCCCGTCTGTACTAAAAAATAGAAAGAAATTATCTGGCCAACTAAAAAAATATATATATAGAAAAAATTAGCGGGGCATGATGGCGCATGCCTGTAGTCCCAGCTACTCAGGAGACTGAGGCAGAAGGATTGCTTAAGCCCAGGAGTTTGAGGTTGCTGTGAGCTTGACGCCAAGGCACTCACTCTAGCCCGGGCAACAAAGCGATACTCTGTCTCAAAAAAAAAAAAAAAAATAAGTCTTAATAAATTTAAATAATTGAAATCATACAGAGATTTTGTCTGACCACAACATAAAAATAGAAATGATTAGCAAATAGATTATCTAAGAAAACTCCTAATATTTGGACATCAACAACAAACTTCTAAATAATTAATTGGTCAATTATCACAAAAGAAATTAAAAAATATTTTTAAAATTGAATAATAATGAAAATACAACATGTCAAAATCTGTGGGATGAAGCTAACACAGTGTGTGGAAGGCAATTTATAGGTTTGAATGCTTATTTAGAAAAAAATT
>CM052441.1:64677887-64722350 GCA_028533085.1 Varecia variegata | reverse complement strand
TTTGCCCACTTTTTGATAGGGTTGTTTGATTTTTTTCTTGTTGATTTTCCTGAGTTCTGCTGCATAGATTCTAGTTATCAGCCCTTTATCAGATGTGTAACATGTGGATATTTTCTCCCATTCTGTAGGTTGTCTGTTTGCTCTTGTGATAGTTTCTTTGGCTATGCAGAAGCTTTTTAATTTGATCAGGTCCCATTTATGTATTTTTGTTGTTGCTGTGATTGCCTTTGCGGTCTTCTTCATAAATTCTTTCCCTAGGCCAATGTCTATAAGAGTTTTTCCAACATTTTCTTCCAGAATTCTTATAGTTTCACGCCTTAGGTTTAAGTCAGTTACCCATTGTGAGTTGATTTTTGTGAGAGGTGAAAGGTGTGGGTCCTGTTTCAGTCTTCTACATGTGGCTATCCAGTTTTCCCAGCACCATTTATTGAATAAGGATTCTTTTCACCAGTGTATGTTTTTGTCTGCTTTGTCAAAGATTAGATGGCTATATGAGGATGGTTTTACACCTGGGTTCTCAGTTCTGTTCCACTGGTCTATGTCCCTGTTCCTGTGCCAGTACCATGCTGTTTTAATTACTATAGCCTGGTAGTATAGCTTGAAGTCTGGTAAATTGATGCCTCCCAATTTGTTCTTTTTGCTTAAGATTGCTTGTTCTATACAGGGTCTTCTCTGGTTCCATATGAAGCGCAGAATTATTTTTTCTATATCTGTGAAAAATGATGTTGGTATTTTAATAGGGATTGCATTGAATCTGTAGGTCACTTTGGGCAGTATAGACATTTTAACAATGTTGATTCTACCGAGCCATGAGTATGGTATGGTTTTCCACCTGTTTACGTCCTCTGCTATTTCCTTCTTCAGTGTCTCATAGTTCTCCCTGTAGAGGTCTTTTACCTCCTTAAATATATTCCTAGGTACTTTATTTTCTTCGTTGCTATTGTGAAGGGTATTGACTCTTTGATCTGGCTCTCAGTTTGACTGTTGTTGGTATATAGGAATGCTACTGATTTCTGTACATTGTTTTTGTAACCTAAGACTTTGCTGAATTTGTTTATCAATTCCAATAGTCTCATGGCAGAATCTTTGGGGTTTTATAGATATAAGATCATATCATCAGCAAAGAGAGATAGTTTGACCTCTTCTGCCCCCATTTGGATGCCCTTGATTTGCTTCTCTTGTCTGATTGCTTGGCTAGGACTTCCAGCACTATGTTGAATAGAAGCAGTGATAGAGGGCAATCTTGTTTGGTTCCAGTTCTAAGTGGGAATGCTTTCAGTTTTTCCCCATTCAGTATGATGTTGGCTGACTTCTAATAGAATTGCAGTAAGCATTAACAAAAGCAAAATTTGTAGTGGAAAACTAAACAGGTGCTTATAATTCCACATTTAAATAGTGCCAGCATACATTATGATTTTTAGCCTCAGTTTAACAAGGTTAAATTTATAAGACACGTATTTTAAAAAGACATTTCATAATGGTGAGAAAGTTTGTTTTAGGTTTTTTGTTAGACATTGTCTAACCCAGAGTTTTCATAATCCAAAGAAGCCACCTATTTCAACAACCACATTCTTTTCAACATAAGCATAGAAATTAGAATATACTTCTACAGATATACAAGAAGAGAAATACCTGAGCATCCAACATAGTCTTTTAGTAATATAATGTATTTTATCCTTTTTAAATAACTATAAAAACTAGAAAATTCATGTTAAGGAAGTAAATAAGCCAAGACACACATGTGGAGAAATACAAAGAAAGATAACTTTCTAAATAACCTCTTGCATACTTGTTTCTAAATAACCTCTTGTATACTTGTTCTAACACTGGCTCATTTTAAAACATGCATATTAAGAAATATTTTTCATTTTGTATCCAAACTGAGGGAATATTCTCCTTGATAGACACTACTGTTTCTCTCTTTTAATCCTGTGATCTAAACTCCAAGAAATGAGAGATGCTACATTTTTGTGATGATATACCTTTATACTAATTTCCTTGATCCCTACTCCCACCCCACAACTTCCTTTCCCTATTATATGCCTTTTGGCAATGCAGAAATACACAGAATGGGAGTGAGTGAGAGAGAGAGAGAAAGAGAGAGAAAGGAAATGTATGTGAGAAAGAGAGAGCAAGCAGTTTCCTCACACAATATTATTTAAAATCTCAAAATACTAGTAGTTTCCTTTACATTAAAAAGAAACATTTTTCTAATTTCCCCCTAAAGAAAAAATATATTGAAATTCCTGTCATCACTTTAATAGTCTTTTTAGTGTTTGTGTCACTAGATCCCCTCAATACTCAAAGGTGAGGTTTATTGACCTTCTTTCTTTTTTGAAAACTTAAAATTCTACCTTAAAATAATTCATTTAGGGAACCAACAGTTACTTGTCTTGTATAGAGAAAGAACACTCTCAAGTGGAAATTTTCTGCAGGGTGCATTGAAAGAGAGAATGGGCTTTTTGTTTTCATCCTATTTCCTAAGTATTTTTATGTCAATGGGTTAAAATATTAAGTTACTACTTTGGGGAGCATCCACTCTGTGCCATGAACTGTGCTGGGTGTTTTATGCATCTCAGTGGATCTCAAATGTTTGTGAGTATAGGAATATTGGTGAGAGTTTGCTAAAAATGAAGATTCCTAGGCCCCTCCCCCAGAGAATATGACTTGGTAGATGGGGTAGGCCAAGAAATATCCTGAAAGCCCTTAGGTAATTCCAATGCAGCACACTTTCAGAAATCCTCACAATTCTGATTAAAAATTGGTGTAAAAGGGTTTTAGAAGCAGAAAAGTGCTTCTCATCTTAAGCAGACAAAGGTCAAATAAAGGATTTATAGTAATAGTACTCTAAGAGAGTCAGTTGCTTAAATCCTGGCTTTAACCTGTGCTCAGGGACTCATGCCCAGGAACTCAAGACTTGGGATAGGATTCAGTTTTCCAAAGAAGCACTTAGGAAATCACTGGCTTCTCTGTTTTCAACAATGGGTGAACTTGACATGAATCTCCTTTTGTCTGTAGAGAGGAGCTGAGCAGAGAAAAGGCAGCCCCTGATAGCATTTGATACTTTTCACTCTGAACCACTGGCTTCTTGGGTCGATGACCACAACTGCTGCAGCAGCACTTTCAGAGACTAGAAAGGAGAGTGAGGAAGTAATTTCAGAGACAGCGCACTTGGCTCACCTTGCATTATTGAGCTGGAGACTGGGGGCTCTGAAACTAAGGGCAGCTGGCCTGGCCGCTTCCACAGAAGCGTCTGCTGTGGCTGTCCAGGCCACAGACCAAGGAGATTCTGAGGCACCAGAGCTGATCTGGAGCAAAGACAAACTGCCTAAAGTCAGAGCCAAAGCTCTCTCTTTCAATTAATCAAAACTAAATATCGAATTACAAGTGGGGACCAACATTGTGGTCTGTGCATGAAAGCAAATTTGTTTACTCCCAGAAACTCTAAGTCCTTTGGCGGAAGGGGACGAGGTGGACAACCTCTCTATTTAAATCATATTATTTAAAGGCATTCTATCCCTTATTAATAAAACTATGCAGCAAGATCCTCTATTGGCGTCACTAATGTTATTAAAGCTCATCAATGTGTTTGCTAAAGGCATCTGAAAAATAAAACGACAAATGTTTTGAAGCTACTGGAGTGAAAACATAAAATAAAGTGAAAAACACTTACCAAAAGAGTTTGCAAACCTATTAACCTGTGAGCAATCTTGTTTGCATGGTTGCATGCTTCACAAGCTTCTATTTTGTCAAAGTCATTGCTTCTTGAACTCCTGCAGTAAAATGTGCATCAGGGGCCTGCCTCCTTCTCAGTAACCTGTCCTGGCCCAGCACTTTCTTCACCCATAACCACAGCAAAACCTCGTACCACTATCCATCTTACTGAAGTGGGAGCAAGGCCACGCCTCCCTCCCCTCCTTCCTTTTATTAAACTGCTGACTTCTAACCCAAGCTGAAAAGCATCTCCATGTGCTAACAGATGGAGGAGTGCTCTTCCTACTCCTATGGAGCATCCAGTCTGCCACTGAGTGTAGTGGTGCCACAGGCCTCGCCTGTTGGAGCTGTAATTTAACTAATGGAGAGCTAGTCAAAAGAAACAGAAAGCTCTCAACTGGGACACACAGGCTCATAAGCCCTGACATTGTTATATTCCCTGGCAAATTTAATGTTCCAAATGCATCTCTGCAGTGTCAGTACAGCCCTCCAATTGGAGAGAGCACAAACAGTATTAAAAGTGAAAAATACTGAGAGACATTTTTCTTTGAAATGAATTTCCGTGGAGATCCATTTACTTAACAAACAGCTGCTGAGGACCTACCATGTTTCAGATGCCTTGGAGGACACTGGGTTTGTAATGATGGAGAGAAAAAAGGCATGGTCCTTGCCTGTCTGTGAAAAACAAGCACAGAACGAATAAATGCCTAGTTATGAGTGGTGATAAGCCCTCTGATGATGAAAAGGGTGTAATGCTGATAAGCAATGAGACTAACCTACTCAGACTGAGTGGCGAAGGACGGCCTCTCTGCGGAGAGGACATTTAGGTTAACACCTGCGGAGTAATAAACCTTAGAAAGTGAGGGGGAAAGCATTCCAGACCAAATGAATAGCATATGGGAAATCCCCACATGGGAAAGAGCTTGATAAATTTAGGGAACTGAAATGAAATATCAGCATAGCTGGAACATAATGTGCAAGTAGAAGAGAGGCAGGGGCTGAGATGGGCAAGTTGGAAAAGGGCCAGATAGCTTAGAACTTATAGAACTTTGGGTTTCATTTGAGAAACAATATGAGCCATTGCAGGATTTGAGGAAGAGGAACAGCATAACCTGAACCTTTAAAGCCCATAAAACTGACCATGTGCAGGGAGCAAGAATAGACAGAAGCAAGGACACAAATACTGAAAGCATGTAGATATGGCAGACAGGTGATGGGACAGGAATAGAGATGAAAGAAACAGAAAGAGAGACAGAGAGAGTTGGGGAAACGTAATTAAAAAACACAATCTCCTCCCAACTCAGAAAACCTCTCCACAAAGGTAAAAGAGAAAGAAAATAATTTTAATATTGAATAAGCATCAAACCAGAATACAATGTTTATCATAGGACATCTGCTAAGAGATTGCAAAAACAGCAAGTCTCACCCTTTTATATAGCCAAGTTGGTACAACCCATTACATACATGTTCTTAAGATAAGCAGTAACTACAGATGTCCTGACTTACAATGGTTTGACTTAGGATTTTCTAACTTTATGATGGTGCAAAAGCAGTACACATTTGATAGATACTGTACTTGGAGTACAATGCAACCATTCTGTTTTTCACTTTCAGTACAGTATTCAATAAATTACATGAAATATTCAATACTTTATTATAAAATAGGCTTTGTGTGAGATGATTTTGCCCAACTGTAGACAAATTAAGTGTTCTGAGCATGTTTAAGGTAGACTAGGTTAAGCTATGATGTTCAGTGGGTTAGGTATATTAAATGCATTTTCAACTGAAAATGGGGTTTTTATGATGTAGCCCCATCGAAAGTCGAGGAGCATCCATAGTCCTCAAGTAAGTGGACTTGACAACATCATTTATTATATAGTTTGTCTTAGATTCACCTGGTGATTAGGATGGTCATCTGTGTTTGCTAATTGGCTTTATTCAAAGAAGAAATAAACTTTTCATGTCTTTATGAAAAGAGGTAGTTTTCCAACTTGGAATAAGGCACTGCACAAGTTAGACTCCTTCCCTCTCACAAAGACTGGAAGATAGAGATGCTATCTCTCTTGATATTTACATTTCAAACAGTTGATTCCACAATCTTGAAAAAGACATTCCTGGGTCTTAAAGCTGCTGGTAAGGGATTATTCAGCTTTTTAAAAAATGTACATACATTTCAAAAAGACAGAGAAAGAACTTACGATTACAAGTTTTCTAAGTAAATGATCTAAGAAAGGGGATAAGGGAAGTAGTTTCTGCCCTTATTTTCAAGAGGGAAAGGTAAATCTCTTATTTTTAATTTGTATTTGCCTTTACAATATGTAGATAGACTTCAGATTATTGTACATTGGGTTAGATGTGAAGATTGAAGAAAGAGGAACTAAAATGATGACCAGGAGTTTGAGCAATTATGTCAATGATACTGAAAACAGCTGTCTGTTCTAAAAAATATGAGACACATGTCTGCAGGTTTGAAGTCGATGTCTCATGTGAATGTGATGAAAAGTATGTAAGTATAGGCAGCATATCCAGGAAACTAATTTCACAAAGTTGTCACTCAATAGCATTCAATGCCAACCAAAACAGAAGTGGCTAGCTTAGCAATTACGCAGGCAGCCAGCCCCTAAGCAGAGCAGCCACACATCTGGAGAGATTTGGACACATCAGAGGGTCTATTGCTAAAGCAGACAAAGGACCTGTTTCAGTTATTAAGCAATTTTCTCCCAGCAGCAAACGTATTCCTTTGCACTCTGCTTTGTGATGCTGGGGCCGGGACGTGGCATACTCCATTGCTCCCTTGGCAAGGAGGCTTCCTGTTAGGGCACGAGAGGGGACTGGAAGGCTGGAGAAGGAAGAATGGACATGTTCCTCCTTGTTTTGCTTCCTGTTCTTTTCAAATTGCCTTGGCAATGGCCCTTTACCCTGGCAGGGACAGTTAGTTCCAATCTTCAGCTTTTTTCCCATATTCCCAAAATAGTCTCACTGTGCCCCCTCCAAGGTACCAGCAGCAGCAGGAGAGTGACGCCTCCTTAGACGTCTGAACCCCAGTACGATGGGGTCCCACCTGTGAGCTTTTAGATTCTGGCAACCTGAACCCTTCCCTTTGATCCCCCAGCCATATCGGTGGTAGCTTCTTGCTTCCTTTACTTATTATCTGTGTTCCCAAAGTGTCCTCTCTTTGCTTTTATAGTACTCCATCTGTTAGCCAATTTCTAACCTTAACTTCTCTCTGTCAAAACTAGTATGGGTTTTGTTTTGCTGAATGATAGAGAACACAACTGGAGACTGCTGTCAATCATAGAATAGAGAGAGTGCCCTTAAACTCTGTCTTTAAAAGTTTAGCTGTGATGATCTTATCTTGTAAAAATAAGAGAACAGAATATTTAAGTACTCCAATAAAATATATTAATTTATTTACATTTCTGAGGAAATGGGTTCCTGGCTCATTGCATTGTAAGAAGAAATACATGAGCTAATCTATATAGTATTTAGAATATAATAAGCAATCACTAAATGTTAAATAATATTACTATTATAAGTATTGTTGTTAGAGCTGAGCCTAGCTCATGGGACGGTAAAACTGTCTCTAGTAAAGGATCAGCTTATCCCAAACTGTTCCCACCTACCCAAAGGATCCAATCAAGTAAGTACTCATAGCATTCAATGAGATAGATGACATTTAAGGGGGGAAAAAAGGAACTATAGCATTATATGCCTTTCCTCTCTTCGGTTTCCCCCTATATTGCATTAGGGAAACTCAACAGTTTGGGCTAGAGATAGAGTGGATTTCACAGATGAGGAAAATAAAACTTTGGAAGGTTAGATAGCATGCAGCCAGGATTTTAAGTCAAATCTACTGCTGGTAGACCTCATCTAAGGCTCCTTAATTTTCATGGCCTCAGCAAACAGGCTTCCTCCTGCCTGGGGATCTCTGCAGATCCTGCTCTTGTGCCCCATGGAGTTATGGCCTCTGTGTTTTCCTGTCTCTCCTGGAAGAAAGTCTCAGTAGAGACTTTGTCTTGGTCACTGTGGTCTTCCCTAAACCTCATACTATATCTAGCATATAGCAGACACTCAATAAATATTTAATGAATGAATTCATTATACATTTTTAAAATGTTGCCTCCATAGTTACTTATCTCAGCATTTTAAGTACTTTAGTATTCCCCCATGTTATTCAACCTTGGCTACAAACTTCAAAAGAATAATTTAGAACTATCTGATGCTTAAGTTCTCTATCTAGCAAGGAGAAATGCACTGCATGAAACTACCAACACTTAAAAATTGTGTTTAAGATATTATCTGGCATATTTTGTCTGGAGAAATTTCATACCTTTAGCTCTCTCCCAGATACTTTCCCAGTGAAGATGAAGTAAGAGTATACTATCACCATTGTTTAAAATATAGCGAATGTAAGATATGCAAAAGACACTTTCCAAACTCCTCAGAGTTGCTTGACAACTAAACAGAGCAGGCAGTGTGATGTGGTGGCCAGAAGTTAGAGTTTGGAGGCCGAATGCGTTGGTTGAAAAATGCTAGCTCTCTTCCTCCTACTAGCTGTGTGACCTTGGGAAAGTTACTAAACGCTTCTGTGCTTCAGCTTTCTTAAACTCTGCGATAATAGTATCTATCTCATAAGATTGTTGATTATATGAGTTAACATATATAAAGCAATTATAATAGAACACAGTGTCTAGTACATAACTAGTTCTTATTAGTTTTATCTAGAGGAGGGAGCAAAACAGTTCATTAGTACCTAATATAAATATCACTTAGACACTTTGTGACTATAGTAGAAAGAGATATGTTTTGGAATTTAACCAGCATTTGAGTAATTTGATCTCAAGGTGGTTTCTTAAGTTCTCTGAGCCTCTGTTTCTTCATCTATTAAAATAAAATGGAAATGATAATAGTTACCTTGAGGCATGGTTATGAGTCCTAGAAATAAAGTCTATAAATATCAAGTCTAGCTTTTATAAGCTGCTGAATAAGCAGCTGCTATTATTAGCAAAGATAAACTTCTCTGTTACCTAGAAGAACACGCAGGATGTAGGAACCAGAGGAAGATAAGATGTGGTCACACAGTGGCTAAGCCAGGGATGAAGCTCAGGTTTGGGCTGAAGATGTGGATTGGACAGGACAGTCAACACACAGTGGAATGAAACAGATGGAAAGAGAATGTGTGAAGGAGGAAGGAGAAGGGTAGAAACTCTCAAACCAACAGTCCCCCATCCCAAGAGTTAAGGAAGAGAACCCTGCAAAGCAGACTAACAGGAAGACATAGGAGGAGGACCAAGGACATGTGGTGGTGACTGAAGCAGGTGGAAAAAGGGGGTAAGAAGGAAAAAGTGGTCCATGCTGGCCAAAGCTCTAGAGAGTTTAGGAGAGACAAGCCCAGGTACATTATCCACTGAATTTTTGCATCATGTAGGGTCACAGTGACCTTGGGGAGAATAGGTTCCAGTTAGGGGTGGCTACATACATAATTTGCAGAACTCAGTGCAAAATAAATTTGCTGGTGGCCAGAGGGCAGGAAATTGCCCTGTTCATGCCCTAATCTGCAGTGGGCAGGTAACCCCCAAGGAATTGCTACCTCCATGCATGGATGCACTAGGTACCTGTACCCAGAGTTAGCAAGAGGCCCCTGCCAAGTCTCTGAACCTCTCTGAATTCACCATGGTGTTGCCATCCTAGGCGAATGGCCGCGGCCTCAGCCCATCCCAAAGACACCCCGGTGCGCACCTGACCTTATGCTGGTGCCCAGGCGACCGCTAGGGGCAGAGGACAACAACAAAAGCAGTGCCACCCCAACCCCGCCCGTTCACCTCCACCCCTACACCTGCTGCCAGGAGCAGAGAGTGACAGTGGTCCCTGCGCAGAGACAGAAGCCAACTGCCCAGAAACCCTCCTAGTGAGGCGGGGAGACTGCTAGAGCCAACATCACAGTGGAGGCAACTCCTCATGTGTATCGGGACTCCAAGCCCCAGAAGCATAATCCATTGTCGAAAGCAGGAGCCATTGCCCCATCAAACTTGACTCACAAAGCCCCATTCAAAGATAAAATTACTGTAGGAAGAATTTCAACATGGTCACCGTAAATCATCAAACCCTAAGTGCGGGGAGCCCCTTTCTGAGTTGCGGAGCCCTATGCAACCTGCCCTGGTTTTGTGCCCACGAGGCGGGCCCTGCTTCCAGTTGAGAGGTGGCCGCAAAAGCTACAGAGTAGTCTTGAAGAGTGAGTGGGAGGTACAAAGATAGTATAGTCAACTCGTTCAAGAAAATTTGCTGGGAGGGAAAGGTCAGATAGATCAATAGCTGGAAGGAATGGGGTAAAAATAGATTTTTAAATTTTGGTTTGCTGTTTTAATGTGAGAAAGATTTCAGGAGATTTAGATGCTTCTGTGAAGAAAGCCCTAACAGGGAGGCAGGAGAGGAAGGGACTCAGACCCAGCTGCTGGATTGGCTTCAGTTACAGATTCAAGAGTCATCAGTGTGAACATGGAAATAGAGATGACTGTCCAGAGCGACAGAGAGGGAGACAAAAACAGAGACAGGCACCAACATTTACATCCCTTGAGCACACCCAAATACCGCCCACTGAACGACCGGCACAGTCAAAAGGGAATATTAAGGAGAACCATCAATGAAGAAGGTGACTTTTGACACTACTATTGAAAGCACTGGCTTGGACCAAAGTCCCACTGG
Organism: Varecia variegata; assembly: GCA_028533085.1. NCBI lineage: Eukaryota > Metazoa > Chordata > Mammalia > Primates > Lemuridae > Varecia > Varecia variegata. The sequence goes on along the minus strand of CM052441.1, from coordinate 64,711,934 downwards.
TATTTAACCTAATTTAATGTGTCATTTAAGAAACATTATTACCACAGTAGGAGGTTTTATTACTGTTGATGTCCCCTTTCTCAATGCTGTTTCATAAAAGCAGTTTTAATCTTTTATTTTCAATAATTTTCCTTGCAACTAACTGTACACTGCCTGCCAACTTTTGAAATGCAGTTTTTATTTTAATGGGGCAAACTCTTTTTTTCTGTGCCCTAACCTTAAGTTGAGTGCCGTTCACTGCTTGTTTAGAAACAGCAAATTACAGTGGAGATTGGGTGCACAGGGAAATCAAATGTCAGCTTCTAAATGATCACAGTTTTGTTAAAGGTTACCGCTTGTCTTAATGCAATAACTGGGGCTTCTAATATGGTAGGGCAATTGCCAAATTCCTTTGCTCTGCTCCAATAAATATCCAACTTTGACAGTGACAGCTCTGTTCTGATTCTCCATATGCAATCACAGGAAATACTCAGTGATGCTGCTACTTAGGAGGCCTGGAGAAAAATAATACCTTCTGCTTATTATTCTTCTCTTAGTGAGAGAATATCTCCTTCCCTCCCTCCACTCCATTCCCTCTCCTTCTTTCTCTCTCCTGCCTCTGTCCCTTTCTTCTTTCTTGTTTTTTCATCTCTCTCTCTTTCCTTTTCTCTCTATGATACTATGAAGGTTCAACATAGTCTCGCAAACCTAATGTTTATTGTCACTATTTTAAACTACTTCTTAGTTTATCATCTGAGATTGCTTAATTTTTTTAAAAAAAGGAAATTTTAAAAATGAATAGAAAGAATGGTAATTATTTGTGTAATTATGCAATTATTTATTTACACAATAATTATCCTTCTTTCTATTCATTTTTAAAATAATATTAATAATAGCAAAGTATTTATAAAAGGTAGTGTCTTTACATCAAGTAGTGAAAACACACCAGGTCTTTGTATTTGGCAATGGTTTTCCCCTCCGCTTTTAATTTAGAACACTTTTCCTTTGAAATACATACTACATCAGTATGTCAAAATTTTAGACAACCATTTGAACCCCCTCATGAGAGAAAGCCCCCAAAATCTATGAGAAAGTCAAGTCACTTTTTATTCCCAGTTCTGAGGTAGATGACTGTGACTACTCCCTAAAACACAAAAACACAACCCATTCAGAGTTCCTCTCTTCTTCCTACAATTTATTTAACTTTTAGAGGTAAAAAAAAAAAAAAAAACTCTTACAGAGTGTGTTGAAACTTTCGATTTTCACCCCTGAAAAATGCTCATGTGCATGTATATATAATATTAAGCATATATATTTAAGTAGTTCTTTTTTCAGGTAAATAATTATTTGATTTGTATAAGTAGGGCAGACAGAAATGTGAATAAATATAAAGATCAATATTTTTTCAAGCTCTAAGAGTGATATCTATTGGAATCTAATTTTATTCACACTTCTGTCTGTCCCACTTATAAAAATGGAAAAAACTAAAAAAACTACCTGAAAATATATCACAATGTCACATATATTTGTGTGCACATATACAATATTATATGTGTACATATATACACACAATATGATATGTATGTGTATGAGGGTGTGTGTGTGTATATGTAGATATACACATACACACATGCATACACACACGTAATGATAAAATGAGGGTATAATTAGGTCTCTAAGAGTAAATAATGTTCATTATTGCCATAAAGTGATTCTACAATGATTAATAAAGCTATAAAATTAAATGTATTTAAGGAGAAAATTGAATTGAATATGCCTATTATATTGGCATCTCCTTTATGCCTATGGTGTGTTAATGGTGTGGGAAATATATATGCACTTAAACTATCTTGCAATTTATACCAGAAATTACTCTGTTGTTTTTGAAAGCCCCTAAAAAGCTTGAATTCTCCATACATATTCCATCTATAAGAGCAGAAGGGAAGAATTTTTCAACTTGCAAATTGTCTACACATGCACTTAATTTCTTCCCAAAAGCCCAATTTACTAGTCATTCAATCTCAACATCAGGAAATGGACACAAAGTATAGTGGGAGCAAAACAAAGGCTACGCCTTACCCAGCAAAATCCCCCTCACCAGCAGTATGGATAACATGGAACTCAGAAACACACCGCAAAATTGTCAATTAGCACTGAGAAAAGAAAACAAAATAAAGAGGCAAATTGATCCAAATTATGTCATAAATGAAAAACTAGAAATTTTAAGACTTGCCCATTATTCTTTCTCTCATTTTCTCAGTTCTGCTCTACCAAAAGCTAAGGAAACAATATTATATTTTGATTACCTCTCAGGCCATCGTCTCCGAACTAGGTGAATTTAATTAACATTAATTATCTATCCAAGACTACGTCTTGTCCAAAAGAGGGAATAGCAATCAGCAAATGCTAGAATTGTGCTTATGTTTAAGTTTCACATTTTAGTAGTTGCTATATTTCTAATAGTTGTGAAAAAGCATATGATCTTAATTACAACTGTTAGTAAGTGAAAATATATTTACATTTCACAAATATGAGTTTTACAAGTCTTAATTTTCAGAGACTAATATTAAATTATCCATTAACTAATTCACATTTAAAAGGGTATTTGCATTTGCTTGCTACTGGCAAACTAATGTTTGTTTTAGTTATTACATATACATCAAGAAAAAAATGTAAATACATCTAAATTTCTATACACATGGTTCTCCCTATATTTGATTTTGAATTTTTGATTCCAACATAGACTCACAAAAGTGTTCATGCATCCATTGATTGCCATTAAAGATTATAGCCTAATATATAAAAGTAGACAACTTCACCAAATAAGTAAAAAAAAAAGAAAAAATACACCAGAAAACAAAAAGAGCTCTGAAGAAAATGAACATAAGGGATGTGTGAGCAACTGAGTGGCTATTTTAAATGTGTGGGAAACAGAATTTAATCTAACCTTACTAAAAAATGTTAAAAGATGTGAATAATCATATGCTTAGATACATACCAGGGGCGACCATAGAACTTGCTTACAAAAAATTGTGAAAAATAGGACATTGGATTACCTCAATGTAACTACTAACATGAATTGAGTATCCGCCAACTGTTTACTAAAAGTAGGATAATGTATAACAACTATGGCCTTCACTCTATATAAATAGAGATGAAAATCCACTACAGCTTTGTAGCCACTTGCTGGCTATATGCATGAATTCAGGATATTAGTTCTATGAATTGGCATGCTCACATGGGTCTTGATTTATTTTTGTTTTAATTTTCTTGGTAGCAGGTGCTTAGGGAAGACCTCTTTGAGGAGGTGACATTTAATATATATGAAAATCATGCAGATGATAAAGATCAAGAGAAAATAATTAATTCCAGAGAGAAAGAATAATCAGTTGAAAACAATTAATTGATATCTCTTTTATCTTTGACACCAAATGATTAAATGATTTTTTTTATCTTTGACTTTGGAATACAGTTCTTTAATTATGTATGTAGTGTTAAAGAAGAATACTTGATACATGTGACAGTAAGGCATCATTTTATTAATTCCCATAGCAGTCAATACAACCTACTCAGAAGAAAAACACTACCTACTTAACTCTGGGTTTTAGAGTAGTAAAAATGTAGTATGTAGTAAAAATACATACTGATCTCTCTCTTTGGTTCTTATTGGGTTAACTTTTCTTAAGTGTCCATGCACAATAAAATAAAATACGTATACAAACAACTTGAGTATTCCTTATCCAAAATAATTGGGACCAGAGTGTTTCAGATTTCAGGTTTCTTCAGATTTTGAAATATTTTCAGATACATAAAGATTTCCTGGGATGGGATCCAAGTCTGAACATTACAATCATTTATGTTTCATATATACCTCATACACATAGCTTGAAGGTAATTTTATACAATATTTTAATAATTTTGTGCAAGAAACAAAGTTTGTGTACATTGAACCACCTGAAAGCAAAGGTGTCAGATGTGGAATTTTTCACATGTGGTGTCATATCGGTGCTCAAAAAGTTTCCATTTTGAAGCATTTTGAATTTTGAATACTCAAATTAGGGATGCTTAACCTGTAATAAAATCTTAAATAATGGGAGATGAAATTTAAACAGGTTTGGGTAAATTGGCAATGTTTTTGCCCATGACAATCTCAGGCCAAAATTTCATCTTCATAATCTTCATAACTGCCCTTTATAATTTATCTCTACTGCCTGGGAAAGAACTACTACCAAAAGTGTCCATCTTTTGTACCTATATTTTTTCACTTTTTCCTCAAATTATTAAATGATGTAATCTGCATTTAAAATTAACATGAACTAGGTGCTTTCTAACAAAACAATGAATATATTCTGATCTATTCTGAGTGCTCACAGTTCACATTATTGCCCAAAGACAGATCTGACTAGGAGAAATGATGTGGTCCACATGTCTTAGTTACAAATGGGATCTGAAAGAGCTGAATTTCAATTCTGTGGGTGATTCAGCCATGGACCTTGTAGACACTCTTGATGGGGAATATTTTGTCTATGAAGTCCTTTGTTTAAAGGGGAGTAATGTGCCAAATCGAGAATTATAGCCATCTCATACAAAATCTGCCAAATCATGTTACATTAAATTATTAATAAAATTATTCTTGGAAATGCAAAGATTTAACATAAGGGAAAGGATAAATATTAAAACATTAAAAAATTAACATGAATTACTTTAGCAGAAGTTTATGATAAGAGATTTCTAAATCACTAGTCAGGTGAGAAAAGGGCTACAAACGAAGCCCAAAGAGAAGATAAAGGGAAACTACAGATAAACGTGGACAAGAAAACAATTTTGCCAGAGACCAGTTTTTCCTCTGTGATGTTTAAAGTGAATAATGATTATCTAAAAAAAAAATAGATTGACCAAACCACTGGATATTCCTGATTTGCTCCACCTTACCATACTAAAATATTGATTCAAGCATCAGCTGCTCTTTACAATTTGACTAAAGTGTAGTAAAGGGAGATGGAAAGTGTAAATGTTGTTGATTCTGTTTCCTCGTAAGGATCTGAATTTTTTTCACCATGCTCAGTTACGAAAGAATGCCATTGCAGAGCTGCATCAGTCACATCCAGAGAAAAGATAATGTTCATTCAGACTAAGATGATAAATCAAGAAGAAGGAATGAAAAGTGTTGCTTTATTAGGATTTTCTTTAAGATTCATTTCTTCTTCATCAGTGATTCATTTTCTCTCCTAATTCTCAGATCAGCTTAATAAATATACGAGGAACTTTCACTCGGTAATAAAAGGAAATAATACCTGAAACTGCTTCTCTGAAATTATTATTGAGGCTTGAAATTCTACTGAAACCATCCTCTTTAGCCTCCATGCATCATAAAAGAAACTATTCCAAAGATATAATGAGCTCCTGATGACACCACAAGGAACATTTTAACTTTTTTGTGCCTCGGTTTCCCATTCCTATTCTGCAAAGTAATAATAAAAGTAGATTCTAGTTGGTAACTTTTTTAATACTCAGAAGGGGAAGATATCTTAGTACCTAATTCAATACCTCTATTTTGTAGATAAGGAATGTAAATTCAGGGAGGTAAAATGAATTGATAAAGGCCACACCACAAATCAGTGACAGAGTGAGGGTGAGGGTAATGGAAGATATATTCCTTCTCTAGAATTAATTTTTATATAGCTTAAGCCAGTCTCAGCATATTAATAACTGCAGGGCAATTCTGAGAACAGAGGCATATTTTAATATACAGTGAGATAAGTGATTTCATTCTATCAAAATGATGGCTTTTATTTTTACTCAGTGATGATAGGACTTGTCTATTGGAAAGTAGAAGCATTGTTAAAACTATTTTTGGTCAAATTAATTACCGATGTATACATGGCACAATAGTTTTGGTGTTGGTATATTTTTAGTCTGATTGGCAATTATCTAAAGTGGGATCTGATGTACCTTTATTTTAAAAGGCTTTATTTTTCCTACTGAAAAAAATATTTAATGAGAAGTACTGAGCTTGAATTTAGTCTATTATGGAGGAGGAAGGAGAAGCATTTTAATCAGAGAAGTCACTTGTCAGATTTATATCTTATAAAGATCAATGTGTTTTTGTTTAAAGCACCACAAATTCTTTGACATTTCTCCCATCAAGGAGCGGGATCTCTGTTCCCACCCCTTGAATCTGGGCAGGCTTGTAACTGCTTCAACCAATATAGGTCAACAGAAGTGACACTATTTGACTTCCAAAACCAAGTCATAAAAGGCCACATAGCTTCCACCTGATTCTCTTTGGAGGCTCACTCTGGAATAAGCAAAATTCCATATAAGGATTCCAATTATACCACCTTAGAGAGGTCATTCATAGGTGTACCTGTCAACAGTCCCAGCCTTCTAGTCGTCTCTGCCAAGACAACAGACAGGTGAGTGAGGAGCCTTCAGAAGATTCCAGTCTCCAGCCATTTGAGTCACCCCCATCTGTTCAAATATTCCCAATTGAGACCCCAGATACTGAGGAGCAGAGACAAGCCATCCCTACCATTGCTGTCCAAGTTTCTGACGCCTAGAATCCATGAGTATAATAAATGATCGCTATTTATGTTACTAACCTTGAAGTGGTTTCTTCACAGCCATAAATAACTGGAACAATCACTCCAACAACAATAAAGACAATGAATTAGAAGACTGAAAAAGGAGGTTCAATTAGGAGGCAATTGCAAGTGTCCAGTAGAGACACAGAAGCCTGAAACAAGGGTGGAGAGAAGAGGGGAAGAGATCAGGAGAGAGTTCAGAAGCTGAATCTACAATATAGATATATCACAGGAATAATAGATGAATACTAGAATATAACCTTTTAGACTGGTATGTCATAAAACTATTGTGTTATCAGCCTAAGCCACTTTAGAACGAGTCTGCAACTGAACGATAGAAAAATGAAGTAATTTTCTTCCCAAGTGTTACACTTCTTATGAATCACGCATTCCTCCACTGCAACTTTAAAGCCTTCTCCTTTGTAGCCAGAGGGTCACAGGTGAATCAGGGCTCACTGAGGGAGCTGGAGGTGGGGATAATAAAATGAAAGGAAACCCTGCTTGAACATGTGGCAGTGATCCACATTTTAATAACAGAAATATCACATAAGTAGTCTAATGAAGGAACTAAAAAGTTTGTTTTTCATCCATTGAAAAGCAAAGTGTCTTAATTGACTGAGATCAGAATTTCTCAACAAAACAGAAATTGAGTTCATCTGCTGAATGTGAGATAGGCGAGGGGATGTAGAGGACTTAAGGAAAGTGGAAAAGTTTAGGTGCATTTGTCCTAAGGGAGGTTAATCAAGGGACTGAATAGTTTACTAAAAAATAGCAAGGACCTAGATACGGTTAAAGAGCTTGAATTTGTAATGCATTCACTCAACATAATTTTGTGATCAAAGGCCGGCTTCTTAAGAAGGGAAATTAAGGAAGTGGTTGGTTACCTACACTTGGAAAGTGACTGGAAAGACAGCAAAAGGGGGTAGGGGGGTGCAGAGCACTAATGGGTGGGGGTGAGTGCACAGTTGCATTGGACGACCAATGAATCCATGCTGAGTGAATTAGAATAAGGAAGGGAGAGGAAAGGAAGGAACCATGGAGCTGGGTGTCATATTGAAGGCTACAAGCAGGAAAAACAAGGAGCTGGGAGAAGTGGTAGGCAGGGAAGTTTAAGTGAGATGAGGACAATTCACTAACAGGCAGTTTAGAGAAGTTCTACAGCTAGACTGCAGGGACGAAATCCTAGTTCCACCTTACTAACTGTGAAGCTAGGGTAAATAGAATTATTGTGACATTCCATATGTGAATATATATAAAGTATTTAGGTCAAGATCTGAAATAGACTAGCCACTCAGTAAATGTTAGCTATCATTATATTCCAGAGTTTGCCATTGTAGAGGTAGCATAATCAAAAATGGTGAAGTATAACTCAAAATGATGAAGCATAACTTCAAATGATGTGTGATTTTGCTAATGGAGACACATCATTGAGAATAGATGATTTTATGCCATCAGGGAGCTGAAGCTCAGTAAAGGTAAAAGTCAATAAATTTGAGGAAATTATTTATATTCTGTCTTCTGAAGCTGTACTGCCAGTGACCAAGGATGATAGAAAGAAGATACATTGATATCGATAAATGGAGAAGTATTTAGATGGAAAAAAACAAATTACTTTTTTCTTTTCAGATTATTCTTGCATTTGGGTGCCTCAAAAAACCAGCATTAACTATATCCACATGACAAAAGACACATGTAATTAGCTCACAGTGAAAATGCCCACATTACTGAGGTGTCCTGCATCAGTGCCAGAATGATCTCTTCTGTGCACCAGGGTTTAGGAACGCTGACCACGTCCACTTATAAGAGCATGAAGCTCTCTCATTTAAACTGAAATATGAGTCCCATATGCTTCTTAACAAAATGTTATGAGGATTCAATTTCAATTATGGGTTAAGACATACTTTGGACACATTTCATATTTAAAATGGAATTATATACTAATTGGACTCAACAACTCAGTATAGCAACATCCACACCTAGGGGCACATTAAATATCATTTCATGAGCAGGATGACAAGACAATTATTTCTAATCAGAACTTCATGATTTTAATGTGATTAACTGTTTTATTTCCCTTTATGTTCATTCATTCAACAAATATTTATCTAGTGTCTATTATGTATAAGGCATATACTATTTGCTACCAAGAATAAAGGGTACAGATTAGGGTAAAACTTCCTACCTTGGAACTTACCATCCATGGAAGAGACAGATAAGTTTATACATTAAAAACTAGAATAAAGGACAGAATGTATAAGTGGAAGTACTAGATAAGGAGCAATTGATTCCAGCTGGGAAATTTTCATAAAAGTAGCATAAACACAAATATTCAGAAGGTAGAGACACTCCTAGCTAATGACCAACTTGAGAATAAAAGGTGTAGGGCTGTGACTTGGGGAACATTTGAGTGAGTTGGCATGTGTCTTTGCAAATTCCTAGCCTGTTCAACAACCCTCTGTGCTGATTAGCACCGTGTCAAATTCACACATTTTAAAACGCTTCTTAAAAAGTAATCCCACTCCTGGCTCAACCTTTGTTGGACACTAATTTATAGGTAGGAACTGGTACCTTTTCTTTATAAATTTGATTTGGATTTTTGATATTATGCTTATTTTATTCCAACATTAGGATAACCTCTCCTTCATTTTAATCATTTTAATCATTATTTTTAAAAATAATTTTAATGATTACAGTCAAATACAGCATATAAATGCTATTTATTTTATATGTCATTAACATTTCTTTAATAATTTAGCATGTTAAAGATTTGTTTGTGTATTCTTTCCATAATTTACATTTCAAAAATTTTAGTTGCTAAACTTAAAAAGCTAATGTGCAGTTTGTCTCTTTAAATATAGGAAAGGAAATTAAAAAAAAAAGATTCCAGAATGAACTGACTTCTTGCTCTTTTTGTTATAAGTCATTAGTCTGAGATAATTCTATTTTTATCCTCCTTCTACCATAAACTTACTTTCATTCAGTCATAAGTTTGTTTAGTTTTGCCAAGTACTTGCAGAAGGTATACACCATCTTGCTATACAAAAGCAACACTAAGGAGTATTATTCCACTCTAGGTAACATTTCTCCTCCCTTTTCAGAGATTGCTTTCCAATTCCATAACCTCTTACAGATAGGGCGTATGTTGACAAGCACAAATCCTTTCTTCCCTTATCATAAGATACCAGAGTCTTACACAAACGAGTATCATATCACTCCCAGAAGAAATCCACATCTAGATTTCTTTGCATTGCAAAAGCTAATCTTCTGCTTTCATTATCTATCAGTGTTATTACAGATTTCAACCTGATGTCAGCCTTTGATGTTACCTGTAAAATCTTCCCTATTTCAACAGCATAATCGCTTCTTACTTAAGAAATTCTGGCAGAACAAGTGATACCCTGACTGTCTCTCCAATTCCCACCTGCTGGCTCTATTTGGCTCACACCAAAAATGATTGAGCTCTTTTTTTTTTTTTTTTACCTAAAAATCAGAATCAAAATTCAAATAGACACTGATATTTATTCCAAGGACAAAAAATTCTCCCAAAAGAAACAGACAGAGATTTCCCAAATTTAATGGAATTGGAATTCCAGTGTCTTGAACAAATAATGAAGCTCTCATAGTAAATAATTGGAAACAATGATTATGTTAATTATTTTTTAATAAAACTTAAGGGATACAAATAGAAGATTTAATGCATTTGCTTACAATCATGTCAGGAAAACAAATAGGTAGCTGAATGGCCTTCCCATCTGAAGTCTGGCCTGAATGGCTTCCAGAAAGAGAACCCAAAGAGTGCCACTCCATCCTGGAACTGAGAAGTTTCAGGCCAGTCCTCATTTTTGTCCACACTAAGTAGTGGTGAGATCAGCCCTCCTCTATCTGACTACCTAATTAAAGTTTTATCTAATAGATTTGCAAACATTTTTTAGCCTATACTATTAAAAATACCACATACTGTTCCTCCTACAAAAACAAAATTCTTCTCACTAAATAGAATGAGAAGGTTTGTAACTGATGTGACTGTCTCCCCAGTCTGGATTTTATTAAAATTGTAGCTATATTAATCTGTTCTCAAAGCAAAAACAAAAGAAAGTTTTGTTTAGGTTTGTTTTGTTTTGTTTTGTTTATTTTCGGGGGGGGTTGGGAGGGGTTTTGCTGGATGAAGGTTGCAATTAAACTCAAAATTGCATGAATCAGTCTCTCGTAGAGCTGCAGTTGAATGTATAGAGAGGCCCTTCACCACTCAGAGAAAACCAGCCATTGTACCATTAGGAGGTATTTCCTCACCTAACAACCTAAATGATAGTTTTGAAACATTTGTGCTCTTGCCTATGGACCGTGTGTGCTAATAGACATCAAAGACAATGTGATTGACATAATCAGAAGAAAAACAAAACTCAGCCTAAAGTCCCCATTGCTTCCACTGACAAATCCTCTACAGAAAATTTTTTTAAGTGATAACAAAACGGACGGCTTTTGTTTGATTTTTTTTCTTCTCAAGTTTACTTGAAGGTGAAGGTAAGAAGGTAGAATATTTGAATGAACAGATACTTGAAAGATGGAGACAAATTTAAAAGCCTAATAATCTACATTTAAATAGTCCCTTAAATTAATAATTACTAGAATGTAACTATTAATATTTAGTTGACTATAGTTGAGGCATTTTTGTTTGACTTGGGCTTGATCTCTAGATTTCACTTCATGCATCTATTTTACCAATAAGATAATATCCAAAAGATACCATATAAGTTCATATATATATATATTTTAATCATTTTATTTCTTACAACTTCCATTTAAGAAACTGCCTTCCAGCTATACCAGGCATAAAGAAAAATCAAATCCCAGAGATACATACAATTAGCCTAAAATAAAATAAGCTTTCTTTTTTCCTTCCCATGTAATCATACTTTACTCTCCTGCCATTTGTTATACTCTGGATAACTTGTGAATAAAAACAACCTTTGGAAATAGACCATACAGTCAACAAGTACAGCACAGTGAACAGAACACTTAGGTTATGATTATAAGGATTGGGTCAGAAATACTCTCCCCTTGTAGCTTTTACTGTCTCCTAACATTTTTATGGCATCATTTTCCACAAAGTTCATGTACCCAGATTTTCAGCTAAACTCAACATCTCAAACATGAATGGCAAAACAAAATAAAACCATAACAGTCTTTTGAATCACACTTTTTTCTATTAATACTACAGATTATAACTGTGTAAATAGCTTCTCCTAAAAGGGTTAACATACATTAGATCAAAACAGATTATTGTACTCAAAGATTTAAGAAGTTATCCATTGTTTCTCAGTTTCTGCTCTCAATGTGCTGTCTTCATCACAGGCACACACGTATCATCCTCTCTCTACCTTCCTGTATTGGCTAATGCCATCACCATCTTCTAGAAGTCTCAGGCTTCCCACTCCATCAAAAGAGTTTCTGTGTCCTTTCTCCCATTGAGTTCTGTCTCCATTCCATTTTTATCTTTTGTGCTAAAGTCCATGCTCCCATTATTTCTTATCTGAACTAAAGTAACAACTTTGCAATTAGTCTTTATGTCTCTAATCTCTTCCTTTCTGATTCATCCTGTGCATTGCTCCCACTGTCATGCTCTTAAAACAATGACTTGTGAATTCCCTGTTCAAAATTTGTAAATGGTTTCCCACTCTATACCAAATAAAATACAATCTCATCAACCTGGAATTCAAAGGCCTCTACAATATGGGGACTCAGTCTTCTTAACAACTATTTGCTAATGGACACACACACACACATGTGCACACATACACAAAAATACACACACCATAATTCTCTCCATTCCTTCAATCTACACTTTAATAACTCTGTATGGCTTTTATTAAGCCATTATCTCAGCTAAAATTTTCTTCTTCTTCCAAACCCTCTTCATTCCTCAACAGTTCAAATGCCCCTCTTTCTCATATCCATTAGTTCAAATAAATCTTTTTCCTGAATTTCCACTGTTCTTTACTTGTTTTTCTATTTTGATACTGAACACAATTCTTCCTATAATATATATATGGCTACATAAATATACATATTATATATGGATTTTCGATCTTCTTACAAGTTGAAGACTATGCCATAGTAATCTTGACATAGAAGGTTCTTAAAAAATAGTATTTATTAATTTCTATTGCAGGGTAGTAATCAGGCAATGATATTTTACATAAGTGAAGATGAGAAAAGAAGAACTTATTTTAATTTGTTGATGCTTTGACTTACAAAATGAGAATTGGAGTATAGGGTAGAAAAGGGTAGATTAATGCAACTGTAGAAATATTGAGAAAATGGGGAAAAAAGAGAACAGCCTAATTACTTGGGCCCAGAAATGTTTTATGTAAAAAAATTCTTCTCAGTTAAAATATGACCGAGTCCGCCTATTCTTCCTTTCCAGGTAAGATGGAAAAAGAATATGTCTGTATTCATCAGGGTTCTTCAGAGAAAGAACCAACAGAAGATGATACATATATGATAAGAAGGGATTTAGTAGAGGAATTGGCTCACAAGATTACAGAGGATAAGAAGTCCCACAACGGGCAGCCTGCAGGCTGGAGAGCCAGAGAAGCCAGTAGCAAGGCTCGGTCCAAGTCTGAAAGCTTCAGAACAAGAGAAGCTGATGGTGTAGGTCTCAGTCTGAAGCCAAAGGCCTGAGAGATGCAGGCTGCTGGTTTAAGTTCTGGAGTACAAAGGCTGAGAGCCTGGACTTCTGATGTTCAAGGACAGGAGAAGAAGGATGTCCCAGCTGCAGGAGAGAGATTGAGAGAATTCACCTTTCTTCTACCTTTTCAACCCACCCAGGCCCCCAGCTGATTGGATGGTGCCCATCCACATTGCCCGGATCTTCCCCACTCAGTGCATAAAACACACTAATCTCCTCTGGAAACACCCTCACAGACACATCCAGAAGTAATGCTTTCCAGCTCTCTAGGTATTCCTTAATCCAGTCAAGTTGATACCTAAAATTAACCATTTATAATGTCTATATAATTTAGTTTGCACACAGTCTCCTGACCACTTCTGCTCCATCAGTAATGTTGCCAGTGAAGAGCACTTTACAGCTAAGGATAGAGTGGGCACTTAAAGCCTAAAACTGAGGAGGAATAGTCATCAAACACATGAATTATTAGTATATTTCTACTCATAGAAGTTGGTTTTAAAAGAGTACTATTTCTTCAAATTCTTAAAGTCATATGTCTTTAGTTATTAATTGTTCTTAGTAGATTAAGTAATTTTGACTTCTTCTAGGATAGTTGAATATTACTCATTCTCCAACTCATTGCCAGAAAGACAAGTTCAGTAAGTCTTTTCGTGTTTAACCCCCTTTGATCAAGGCATAAAGTTTATTTGACTAAACTAAGAACATAATTTTCTGGAATCAGAAGGTTAGAACAAACAGATAATGATTAATTTATTAATTTTAGGGAGTTCAGTCTTTATTTGAAATACGTTTCTTGACTGTGATTAATGGGACAATTTTATTCATTTCAAAAATGAAAATCCTACAAGAAAAACAGAGAAAAAGCTAATTATTATTACTACTCAATGAATCATCATAGCACTTTCAACTTTAAAACAACTCTAGAATTTTAAGAACCTATATTACCTGCTTGGGATCACAGGGCAAATTCAATTTTATCTGTTAATGTAACCTGGAATCAAAAGGTTCTTGTTACCATGTTCAAGTGCAGGTTACATACTTTGGAGACAGTGTTTTCCAGTGTGTGTGTGTGTGTGTGTGTGTGTGTGTGTGTGTGTGTGTAGGAAGGCTGCAATTTTGCTCGAAAGTGCACGAATCACTCTCCCATGGAGCTGCAGTTGAATGCATAGGCCCTTCACCACACCAAGAAAACCAGCCATTGTGCCATGGAGAGTTATTTTGTCACTTACCAACCTACTATAGAAGTAAACAAGAAAGTAAATTTTTCATGTCTTTTTATTTAAAGTATTTCACCAAGACCTACAAACCATTATATTGTAAATATATCCTTTGGCACATAACCAATGTATTTCTTTTCTGTCTCTAACTCCTGTAACTTCTGTCTTTTTTGAGAGGACAGCATGTCACCAGTGCCTTCTGGGGTATATAATTTATCTGTATAACATTTTTGGTGCAGAGACTTATGTATTGGTCTTTCCTCCAACTGGTTTAAAGCAAAATAATGAGTGTATACAATGTTAGTTCTAAAACCTGTTATTATGAAGGGAATAGAAATGAACACAAAAGCCTGTACTTTTTTTTTTTTTAAATAAAAGATTGATCTCAAAGTAGAGAAAGAGAGTTGGAGTTTTCAACTCAGCATTGAAAAAGCAATGATAAATTAACAACATCTATAACTGTTGCTCTATCAACTTTTAACTTTGCAAGAAAACCGTTAGAGAGAACACTGGATTCTGTAAAATGGAACAATACCTCCCTCAAAGGGCTGTGTAGAGGATTCAATGAGATACGTCTCTAAAGCACATATCCTAACACAAAGAAAATATAAATATCAGCTGATAGAAGTAACAGTAACAGTAATTGGAAGATCAGGATGTCAGCATCATTTTCATCACCTGCTATTGGCCTTGAGCACATCATTTAACCTGTCTGATCCTCAGGCTCCTCAAAGGTAGAAACAAATTAAAATCCCTATTGTGTATTGTGTAGACCTTCCCCACATTGTTATAAAATCAAATAAGAAAAGTATAAGCAGTTGTACAAATGTAAGATATCATTATTTATTGATATATCTGGTAATTCAACATTGCATGCAATCCAGAAATCCTTTCTAAAACATCTCTGGAATATAATCATTCAGATCATGCCTGCATAGCAGAATGATCTGTAGCTCACTACTTGTAGTTCCAACCAGCTCAAGGCAGGCAGGGACACACATTCACAGACATCAAAGCATTTGTAATTTCCTTATCCTTCTTCCTGTTAATATTTCCCTATTGTCAGTGGCCCAGGACCTATCTTAGTGAGTGGTCAATGATAGAGTTAGAAAACCAGGGCATAAGTATGCATCCCAAAGTCTTTCATTCCTCTTTTAAGATTCTACCCAATATTCATAGACAACCAAGAGCCAACTACACACATAAATTCAAGATTAAAAATGTGAGAGTTGAAAGGAAAAGAAATCTGTAAGCAATTACCGCCTTCCAAGTCTTATCTTGATGTGACAAGTATAGCTGAAAGAATTTGTTCGATTAAGGAAATTATTGGTTTTTCATTAAAATTTGTTATTTATTTGGTTATCCTATTCTACTTGGCCCCAATGAATATAGTTTCTTTCTATTTCAGTCATGTGCATCTTTTGTTAAAGTTAAATACACCATGAGTAATATAAAATCAGATAAACACCTAGATGATAAAGCCATGGAGAGACAGACAGTAAGAAAGACAGGTAGTTGCAAATGTTTTCAGAGTCTGCTGATATTGAATTTCTAAGATTTAGTTAATACATAAGGAAACTGAGAACTCAGACTAATTCTTCATTTTCATTGAAACCTAACTGGCATCTTTTCTTTTTTTCTTGCTTTCTTGCTTTGTTTCAAAATATTAATTAAGAGGGTACAAGTGTTTTTGTCACACGGATACCTTGCATAATGCTTAAGTCAGGAGTTTTGGTGTGCCCATCACCAGAATAGTGTTCATTGTACCCAATAGGTAAGTTTTATCCCACACCCACCTTCCTGCCCTCCCCTCTTTTTGGTTTCTTGTGTCCTTTATATTACTTTGTGCCCATGTGTACCCATCTATTAGTGAGAACGCATGGTGTTTGGTTTTCCATTCCTGAGATACTTCACTTAGGATAATGGTCTCCAGTTCCAACTAAGTTGCTGCAAAAGACATTATTTAATTCCTTTTATGACTGGGTAATAATCCATTGTATAGATACATCACATTTTCTTTATCCACTCATGAATTGAAGTGTACTTAGGTTGATTCCACATCTTTGCAACAGTGAATTGTGCTGTGATAAACATTTCTGTGCAGATTTCTTTTTGATAAAATGACTTCTTTTCCCTTGGGTACATGTCCAGTAGTGGGATTGCTGGATCAAACGGTAGGTCCATATTTATTTCTTTGAGGAATCTCCATACCATTTTCCATAGAGCTTGTACTAATTTGCAGTTCCACCAAGAGTGTTTAAGTGTTCCTTTCTCTCTGCATCCACATCAGCATCTATTATTTTTTGACTTTTTAATAATGGCCATTCTGATAGGGGTAAGGCAGTATCTCATTGTGGTTTAATTTGCATTTCCCTGATGATTAGCGATGTTGAGCATTTTTTATATGTTCATTGGCCATTTGTCTATCTTCTTTTGAAAAACTTCTGTTCATGTCTTTTGCCCACTGTTGATGGAGTTGTTTGGCTTTTTTCTTGCTGATTTGTTTGAGTTCTTTATAGATTCTGGATATTAGTCCTTTGTCAGATGTATAGTTTGTGAATATTTTTTCCATTCTGTAGGTTGTCTATTCACTCTGTTGATTATTTCCTTTGCTGTGCAGAAGGTTTTTAATATCCCCTGCTCATGGATTGGTAGAATCAAGATTGTTAAAATGTCCATACTGCCCAAAGGGATTGACATATTCAATGCAATCCTCATCGAAATGCCAGCATCATATTTCACAAATCTAGAAAAAAATCATCCTAAGCTTCATTTGGAACCAAAAAATATCCCAAATACCCAAAGCAATGTTAAGCAAAAAGAACAAATCTGGAGGCATCCTGTTACCTGACTTCAAATTATACTACAAGGCTATAGTAACCAAAATAGCATGGTACTAGTATAAAAGTAGAGGCACAGACCAATGGAACAGAATAGAACCCAGAAATAAAACCATCTCCCTATAGCCAGCTGATCTTCAACAAAGCAGACAACACACACTGGGGAAAGGAATACCTATTCAATAAATGGTGCTGGGGAAACTGAATAGCCATATGCAGAAGAGTGAAACAGGACCCCTATCTCTTGCCATATACAAAAATTAATTCAAGATGGATTAAGACTTACATGTAAGATATGAAACCATAAAAATTCTAAAAGAAAATGTAAGAAAAACTCTTCTGGACATCAACCTAGGCAAAGAATTTATGACTAAGACCCCAAAGGCAAATATAGCAACAACAAAAATAAATAAATGGGACTTAATTAAACTAATTGGCATATTGATCTGTGTTGGTTTACAGGTTTAAGGAGCCATAGGCTGATTAGAACTGTGATAGTGGAATAACTCTTTTTGTATGCCCCATTATGGAGCTGCTTTTGCATGAAAGTAAGTGCTGCTCTCCACCTTAAACATAAATAATTATACTCTAACTATAAGATAAGCAAGAAGTGTATAATAGTATATTGCTACTGTGTTATTAAACAGTCACTTAAATGTTGTACTATTTGACAGCTCTATGGCATAATTACATGCTAGATGAGAGCATTCGCTTTACAAAGTACTTGTATAAAAATAATTAAGAGTATTTTTTGAAAAATCAAGCATTTTAAAATAATGTTCTACTGAGCTGAACTCAACACTGCAGATAGCAATAAACTAAGTCATCGCAGATAAGATACATAAGGCTAAAGAATATGAGTGTGACTGTGAATTAAAATCTCCACAAGACTAAACTTAGACCAACAACCACATTGATCCAAAATTTTTCCTAGCATCAGGCTGGATGTGTGATAGACAATCATGAAAGAATCTAAAACCTTTTTAGACATGAACATAAATAGTTTAGTGCTGAATTCTCAGTATTAAATAGATCTGCCTTATTATTCACACTCGAGCTAGATACGAATGCAGTCCACAATGGAACTAAAAGTAAAACAAATTGGGAAGTTCAATTGGTATATTTAATAGAAGTGAGAAAGAGTTGGCCATAGTTTTGAGAGAAATTTTTTTAATTATCATTATCAAGTAGAGGTAACACATATGTTGGTTTGAGGAAATCCCAGTATGTCCTCCAGCAAAGCTTATGCCTACAAAGCACCTTGCTTAGAGAATGACATTTACTAGGATTGAAATGTGGTTAATGAATAAAACATTTTAGAATACAGAAAATTAGAACCTATCTATTTTCTTTTCAGCTGCCCTGGTTAGTGAGTAATAGCCTCAGATTAAAATATAGAAATGTAATTCTCAGTGTAAAATGCTATATATTTTTAACAACAAAGTTATTTTAGAAGGAAATAAATGAAAATGGAAGTTCAATAGTCAACTTCACTAAAACGATACTACTTTTCTATTTGAACAAGTTAGGTATGTTCAAATAATTGATTTATTTCAAAATTGCCTGAGAAGAAACAAAGTTGGGTCCAGCAGTCAGAATGCTGCTCTCTATTTTTCAAATCTGGAATTTATCAATTTTTCCCATCTGCAGCTGAGCACCTGGGTGGTGTATTTGCCACATATATTAAATGTAAACACATGACAGATCCTATATATGGATGAAGCCTGATAGTCGCTAGGAGGCCTGAGGAATAGTTCCACAGAATACAGATCATATTATCTAACAAAGGTGACTGCGGGCCTCAGTTGTCATTATGGCGTTTTCCTATTCCAGCCCTTAGTCAAAGCTCATTGTTGTACCTGACCCTGCTAACACCTAGGTCTATTGTCCTTCCTTGGAAAAGTCAATAATAGATCTAGAAAGCAGAGGTTTAGCAATGTATGACCAATCTTTCTATTCGCCCAGGATTCTGCTTAAATTAAGGTAATATTTTACTTTCAGTGACAATAATTAATAAAGAAGTCTTTATCTGTAGGGGAAACATTAAAAGGCTACCTTTAGATTTTTAGATTTATATATCTAATGCTCATTTGTCCTTGGTCAGCTGTATAGCAGGGTTGGTTGCATATAAGTTGGAAGAAGTGGAATATTGAAATCACTAAAATGAGGGCATGAAGTGGGGTGTGTGTGTGTGTGTGTGTGTTGGAAGAGAAGGAAAGATAAATCATTTATTTTTGGAGAAAAGCAGGTAATCAATAAAATTATGTATGTCTATTCTTTAATGGAATTCACTTCTTATGGGGTAGCGAATAGCATATATTTAATAGAATAGACACGAGGCACTGAAAAACTAAATTCAAAGACAGGCAAGATAGTGAAAGAACTGAGATTAGAACTTGAATCTTGTAAGTGTAAACAAGTTTCCTTTATACCAAACTAGGTCCCCTTCAGAAAGTATTAGTTCAAGTTAATAGGACAGTAATTTCAGGTTGTAACTCCTCTTACTTAAATAAGGCAATGCCCTCTAGTGGCTACCTTTAAAATGGCATTATATTAAATTTACGAGGTCATCTTTACTCTGAAGGCGGACACTTAGAGGTGGCTACTAAAATGTCACCTCACTATATGGATACAGTGGGACAATGACTATTGAATGACAAAAAGCTAATGTACCACTGCAATTAAGAGTGTCATCTACAGGGAATAACATTGATGAGGCT
This sequence comes from Varecia variegata, assembly GCA_028533085.1. Classification (NCBI taxonomy): domain Eukaryota; kingdom Metazoa; phylum Chordata; class Mammalia; order Primates; family Lemuridae; genus Varecia; species Varecia variegata. The sequence goes on along the minus strand of CM052441.1, from coordinate 64,691,906 downwards.
CGGGTTCTTGCCCCAATCTACAATTGTCATTAGCCACACTGTACATATTACTAACATGAAACTCAATAAATAACTATCCAGATTGGTAATAAGTAAAAGCCATTAGACTTTTCTTCAAAAATACATTAAGTACACTTTTTCACTGACCACTACTCTTCAACTTCAGTGTTCTCACCAGTTCTCTTTTTTCATGTTGGTAACAAATCTAATACTCATACTCTCTTTTCAGTTCTTTTCTTCTTTCTGGGACATTTGACCATATTAACAATTCTTTCCTTTTATAACAGCTCCCTCAGAAAACTCTGGCATTTTCTCCCATTGCTCCCCCTTCACATCAGAACCAAACTGCCTGATTTTCCTTCTACATACTTGAAGAACTTCCATCTCTGAAAATCCAAACTCTATGTATTACTCAGGACCTATCCCCATGCCATCTTCCTCATGAGATTTTCATCCCTCCTCCCAGGTAGTACTTTCTCCATGCATGGAACTTCCATAGCATTCCAGCCTTTTTTTAAGATAATTACAATTTTCCGTGAACATGAGCTTGTCCCCAAAAAAGTTTCGACCAGGACCATCACCACCACCACTAATTGTTTCTGAGCATTCCAAGGTAACAAGTCTACAATCCAACATCTCCTTGTTGGCCCTAACACATGATGGTCCTCCTTGTACCACAGCTGCTACCCTGTTTCACACTGGCTAACACCTGAATGCACTTTGGAACCCTCGCAATACCTGCTGCCTGATGTTTCATGTCCACCTGAAAGAGAATTATTTAAGCCCCTTTGTATTACACTCAGATACAAGGCCATCATATTAGTTCTTTGTCCCTGATACTTTACCTAAAAACATCACCGATGGTGTCTACATATGGCTTGCCTATAGACATGAGGACATGGTGGTCTGAGCCAGAAATTAATCTATGTCATATTGACACTCTCTCATCCTGCTGGACAATTTCATTACCAGGTCAGTTAATTTATACGAGGTTCAGCTTCATTAGTAGGTTAGTCTGTCTTCTTCATAAAATGAGCTCACTTCCAAACAGCCCCACAGTCTGTCCTAAAACAGACATCTAGCACACCTGCCAGCTTGTTAGATACAGCTGTATGTGCTTACAGTGTAGCCACAGATTAGGCTTAAACTAGATTTTGCTCACCCACTGCCTAATTCCCAATTCCACCTGCCCTAATTCCCAATTGGATTGTGATCAGTTTGAAGGACAGGATCTATATTTCATTATTATTTCTCCAATCAACCTTTGCACAGTGCTTCACACACAGAAGGAACTAAATAAAAACCTAAAGAATTAATGATAGACTACAACACCAATTTCCATTTTTATCTATTTCTCATGAATTTCGTGTATTCCTTCCAAGTTTGAATAGCTCTTATAATAAATACGTTTTTGTGTGTAAATGATATGTAGAGAATACAAATAAACAATTATGCTAATAATTCTTCCCCCAATTTTAGTACAGAATATGTTACTACTGTTATATAGGAAACATCATACTCTATCACTGGTTTCCATTAAAACCAGAGTGTATTTAAAGGGAAATGGAGAGCCAAGGGTTTTTACTTTCCAGAGTTTTGTTCTATTTTAAATAATTGGGAAGTTTAAATTTATGTAAATAAATGCATATAAGATATTTGCATGGAGGCAGATCTTTGTTTTCTATGCTTTGCAGCCTATATTTTTAGGCTCTGTCAGATGGGAATAGGGTAGAAAATTGTATATTTTTAAAGAGTTTTGCTTTGGGGTGAGATTTTTCATGGGTCTGCAGAGGGGTAATGTTCTCCTGGTGGATGTTTTCATATTAAATATCATTCACCATTGTCAAAACAAAGTACTCACAAAGTCCAAGCTTGGGGAAAAATATAAGACATAATGAGGAAAAAAAGAAATAAATGTTTATGAGCGAAGGTTATTGTATTCTTTTCCTTATTAAACAAATTTATAAAGGAAAAAATTTGTCATCTTCTGTGCAAGAGACCAACTGAAGATAATTTTTTGCCTTATGGCTGTTCTCTTTATCACAAATGTATTTATAACGATGATTCCCAACTAGATGTACTATTGGCAATACAAATGATCAGTTATTTGGTGTTTAATACATTTAATGGGGGAGGAAGAGTTGCATGGTGTATATCCACTAGTCATAATGAAGAGAACCACAGGACTATTTTGATTGTCTTTGGTGTGTTTTATAATATTAAAATTTTTGTCCTATATGTTGAAATCAGCAGTAAATCAAGTTATTTTTGTAGTTGTGGCAGAAACTGCTAGGTATTTCCCAATATCCACATTTACTTTCTTTCTTAATTGTACCCTAACTTTATTTCAAGATAATTCTCTTTGTAGCTAGGTGGTTACATTTTGTTCTATTTCTGTATGATAAATTTGTAGCAGATGAAAATCATATTTTTCCAACCTTCAGACTTTTTCTTCTCAACTGGGTGAAATACTACACAATATCCTGGCTTCTTGGGTTTTCCAGTCCAAGTTGCTAAAATATCCCTGGTATGGGAGTATTAAAGCCAGAAAATTTTCAAAATAACTTTTGAGATTTTGCTTTGTACTTACCATAATGTTTTCTGGTTCTTTACTTTTTTGTTTCACTTTCTTTCTTTGCATCAATTTTGAAGTTTAATATTTCCATGGATCGGAAAGCCTTAGTATAGGAGGGAAACCCAAAGAATGTACCCCATGAGATGAAATCTTTTAAGGGAGTAAGGTAGACAAAGGTTTTAAAAACAGTGATGAATATGGCAGGTTAAGTTATGATGATGAAAAGGCATTTTAGACTATTCTCAGTCTAAAATGAGGGGGAAATACAGCAAATATCACATTTACCAAGAAGGTAGAAAGTGAAGATAAGGTCAGTTCTACAGTTGCAGACAGAAAATTGGAAATCATGTTCCAGATGAGAAACTGAAGCCTGGAAAATTATTTGTCTGACCCCGCATTGTGATGCATTTAGGGTGCTCTCCCACCTGACAGCACGGTCTCAGGTGAATGTGAAATGGGGAAGCCATTGAAACCCAGGTTTACAAAGCTGATTTCAATGCAAACATCATAGGAGGCAAGGAGGCAAGCACAGAGGCACCAAGGCAAGGTCTCCAGAAGGAAATCTTAGTCAGAATCTCAGGAGAATCACTTATCTCTTTTATCTTTGAAGTCAATAAAGGAAAAGTCAAACATTTCACTCACACCCCACGAGGAGATGGCAGCGTGTTAGAGCGAACAGCTTTGAACTCTCAACACTTATAAGTGGAAGAGAGAAAAGCTGATTCACTAGCACCAGGGACATAGATAGAATCCCCTTTTTACAAGGGGCAGTATTACTGCATGGCAAGGACAGCTCAGGCTGTCTCTTGTTCTCTGTTCTTGTCTTCATCCTGGGGGCATGGACAGGCTTAGAGTCTGGTCCATGACCCACTTCTGCCCACAGGCAGGCCCCAGTAAGGAATAGATGGTTTAGTCTGAAGGGAAAAATAAATACTGTCAACAAGAAGAAATAGGCAAGCACTGAGAAAAATAGAATTCCACACAGAACATAATTAAATCAGATAACTTTTTAAAAATAAACAGATGTGGATCACAAATTTTGGAAATAAAGTACTGTATCTTTTAGTTCTCCTTTAGAAACACAGTAATTTTTAATGTACGGAGAGATCTGAAAACCAGTCATGAGAAAGAGACTCAAAGGTGATTGGAGACATCAAATTAGATGAATTTGCAGTGAAAGATGGCAATCAAGCAAAGGTTCTGGCTACTTGAGACCCCAACAAACAAATAACATCACAAGCCCACAAAATGATGGCCCTTTTTTGTATAATTCTAGAATAATTACATTTTATGTTGAGAATCTCAGGATAACAAAGATGTAGGTTAAATGGGAAGATCCACAGGAGAGCTGAAAAAGTATTTAGGGAAACAGAGTATTGGTTTATACCTACAAATTTACAGATTAAAGACCTCAACTAAATAACAATTTACCCTGAGTCTGAATATCTGACCATAAATATTCAAAAGGTGTATATCAAAAGAAAAGAAAAGTAATGTAGCTAGCAATCAGGAGCATAAATACAATTAAATTACTAATTTTAGTTTGAATAAATTAATTTGATACGTGTTGGGCAGGTGTGGGGGTAGGAGGGGATGGGTATATACACACCTAATGGGTGCAGTGTGCACTGTCTGGGGGATGGACAAGCTTGAAGCTCTGACTCGGGTGGGGCAAAGGCAATATATGTAACCTAAACATTTGTACCCCCACAATATTCTGAAGTAAAAGAAAAATGATATTTATCTAGTTAAAACTAGAGTCCTTCTTGCCTTCTGGCTTGGTCAGGCTTAATCACTGTAGACAAAGTACTATTAATATGTCCTTTGCTTTGATAAAACTGCTCTACCTACCCCAAATTATTCTCTCCACCAGGCTTTCTTTTCATCTTGCTTTACCAGAAATTGAAATCATTGCAATGTGTAAGGAAGGCCTTGCCTAAAACATTATCTATAAGAATATTTCTGATAAAGTGTATGTATTACTTAGACTGGAGAGTAGCATCCTGGAGTCTCTTCAGAACAGCAGCCCTAATTTGTTCATACAGGTTTTCAGTTTCTACCTTAGAAAGAACAGTCACATGGTCCCCAAGAGAAAAGTTCTGAGGAAATTAATTTCACTGGAAATAGGCCTATGCTTAGCCTGATAAGCCCTTACCTAGCTGAACAACATAATTTTGTAGAGCTACGAAGGGCATGCTCGGAAAGCAGTTGCTGGTTGAAGGACAGTACTGTTAGGACGACGAACTTTTCAGATTCCACAAATGTGATGTTATAAAGTCAGGAATTGGAAAGTTGATTGAAGAATGACTTTGCCATTTATGCCTCTCAAAGCTAACTCATTTACTCTTTAAGGTATATTCCTTAAAACTCTAGTTTAGGGGTTAAAATTTACAACCTGAGAGTCAAACCCAAATGCTGCCTGTTTTGTAAATACAATTTTATTGGAACATATCCATGCTCATTTGTTTATGGATTATCTGTGGCTGTTTTTCCCAGATAAATCTGCTATAATGACAGAGTTGAATGGTTGCAATGGAGACCACATGGTCAGTAATGGCTAAAATATTCACTAGCTGGACCCTTATTGAAAATGGTCACCAACCTCTGCTCTAGTTCTTTGGGATGTCAAACAAGTATTACCTGATCAAAAAGTTTAGGAGACACTTGGTTAAATAAAATTAAGATTGTCTGTGAGATTTGAGTCTTTGAAATATTAAATCCCCAAGGAGGCAAAGGGAATGCCTCACAAACTTATTAATATTAGAGACTACAAACCCTTTTTTCATGGAATATCTTTAACAACCTGTTTTCTGTAGAACATAATTACAGGAACACTACAGCAGTCACTCAATTAACAGGAATATTAGTAGAGTATCTACTAAGTGCTAAACATTAGAGATTCAAAGATGTTTAAGATACTATCTTTGCTCCCAAAGAGCTAACTGATTATTAGAGAGTGAAATGTTAAGCAAATAATTGCAGTGCAGTTCAGAAAGTGCTAAACTGGAACTTATAAAGTGATCAATACTAGTTCAAAGGAAAGAAAAATCAACTTTGATTAGAGTGTGTAGAGGTTGGAAATCATAAGAAAGGTATAGAGGAGAAGACACTTGAACCATGCTTTCAAGAACATACAGAAATTTTCCATGCAGAAAATGCAGAGAATGTTATCTCAGACAGAGAAACCAATCTATCTGTAAAACAGAATTTTTCTTTTGGAAGCTACAAGAAATTTATTTTTGAGAAGTCAAGAAGATATTTGGTTCAAGAAGTAGGTAGAGCTCATATCTCTAACCCTGAGCATATGTAAAAGATCTAGGAGAAACATAACTAATGGTCAAGATAGAGATGTAATGTCACATACCATCTGTGTTGGCATCATACGAAAAGATGAAGCTTCCATTTCCCATGGAAACTAAAATGTAACATGGAATTCAGAGAAAACAGGGAAATTTTTAAGTGATAATTCAATTCTAGCTTCATTTATTCAGCAATTTTCAGCTTCTCTTAGATAATGAATGGAGAAATGAGTTGAAAATATGGATGCTTGCCAGGTAGAGAGGGGAATTTCAACTTTAGAAAAAGAATGTAGATTTCATGGAAGAGACCTATTCCCAATTTGCCTGACAACCTACAAATTTCCACAGTGTTAACCTGAATATATTTGGAAGCTCAAACAATAAAAATCCCTGGCATAGAGATTGACATGAAATGCAGCTAGAGATGGGGAAAAAACATAAAATTTTTAAAAAGATGCTTTGGAAACCACAGATAAGCTAAAGGTCAGCAGAGCCCTGGTAAAGAGTTGGCTATTAGTGTACTTAGCATTTTATCTTTTAAGACAGTGACAGGCACTCTGGTAAAGGCTGCTATGGGAAAGATCTAGAAACATTAACAAATATGTTTTCTGTTTATAATTTTCAAATTTCATCTTAATTTTCAAATTATTTTCCTCTTTGAATTCACTGATTTTTCTCCAGGTAACAACCTTCCTGTCTATCTTTAACTGATCCCTAAGGCATCCACTTCTTGGCTTTTCCAACTCTGTCCCCTTTACACACCCTCTAGATCTGTTAATAGTAACTCCATTGAGATGACAAAGGTCTCTGATACAGGACTTCTCAACTCTTCTCACTTTTACCTAAAAATGTCCATAGATTTTTACCACTTTTCTCTTATTTCCTTTCTGTCTTAAAATAAAAATGCCCTTGCTCCATTCTAAGATTGACCTTTCAATGTTACTTTTGATCTCATTTGACTCTCAGAACTTGTCTCATAACTTCTCTCTTTAGCTTTAGTCGTCCCCTTCAATCTTGTGCTCATGTTGGCTTCTTCCTTCATTTACAAATATGCTAAAGGTTCTCCAATTCTAAATAAATTGTTTCTCAACCCTGCCTTTCTACCTCTTGCCTTGTCTTTCCTGTGAATGCTCATAGGAGTAATTCTCCCTCAATTCCTCTATTTTAAATTGCTCACTTTGACCCTAACCCCAGTGTAGTTTCTATCTACACCACTTCACTGAAACTCATAAAAATCACCAGTAATATCACTCCCAAATCAAAGAGTTTTGGCTCTTTCCCTATCTGGCTTTATCAGAAACATCAGACAGTATTAAATGTATGCTCCTTCACAAGACGCACGTCCTCTGGCTCCAGTGACCTTGAACCTCCTACTATTCCTACTTGTCCTCCCACCAGGTGCATCACGTGTTCATCAAAGTTCTGTTCTTCCCTCTTTCCTGCTCTCTATACCTGACTTTTATCTCATAATCCTTTTGTAGCCCTTCATATTCTTTTACACTAAACTATCACAGCAACACCCAAATCGAACCTGCTGCTGTCCTCTCATTTCTTTCATCCTTCCTTAAACTGCCCCAAGGATTATCTTATTAAAACAAGTATCAGATCACCACAGCAAGAATAAGAACACTTAAAATCTGTATAGAACCGTGTAGATTTCCAAGCACTTTTATAATTACTGGATGGATAACATTCCCTGTCCTGTCAGTATTACTCTACTAATCTTAAGGGCTAATATATTAAGGCTCTAAGAGGGTAAATGACATTCCCAGGATCACGCCATTTATAAGGAGCTGACATGATCTTTGAACTTGTGACCTTTGACTTCTTAATGTTAGGCAGATGCTTCCATGCCACTCTTCTCCTGCCAAAACCCTTAGTCTGGAGAATAGGATTCATTATCTAGAGCTCTCTACCTTCCCATCTCATCTTTCTCTATACATAGTAGTATATTCAAAGTGCCTCACACAATGTAAGCACTACATAAACTTTATGATTATTTTCATCTTTCTCACTTTGCCATGGGTTTCCCAACTTCATATTTTTGCCCATACTTTTTCTTTCTTTTCCTTCTTTACTTTCTGAATCCATGTAAAAGATTTTAATTGATTGTTTAAGGGCCCACTTATATGAAATGTATTGCTTCTCTAACAGTTATGCTATCATATGTGCTTCCTTCTGTTTATGAATATGTCTTCCCCATTAAACTCTTATTTTCTTGAGGCATATTGTGATTTTTAAAATTCTGTTCTTCCTCTTCCTAACACAAAACACTGTATTTTGCACATGTTATGAATATAAAAGTATGCCTGTTGATGTAAATGTTATCATCCCTATTTTACAAGTTCATACCTAGTCTTAAAGCCTTTGAAGCTTGGCTAGAGCCCAACCACTTTATCAAATTGTGAGCAAGTTGTCAGTGCAGCATCCTAGCTGGAAATAATCCAATTTTTGCAAGGCAAAATGGGGAAGATTATTATATCTATTTATGTAAATTATCTTTTCTGTCAGTTCCAGATATTGCTTTATTTTAAAAATGTAAGTGATAGTGTCATGATTGTGTTTTTGATACATTATAATTGTACACATCTATGGGGTACATGTAAAATTTTGTTACCTACATAGAATTCATAATTATCTACTCAGGTACTTAGGGTATCCATCACCTAAGTATTTATCATTTCTGTGTGCTAAGTACATTTCAGATCTTCCCTTCTAGCTATTTTGAAAAATACTATACACTGTTGTTAACTATAGTCACCCTACTCTGCTATCTACATTAGAACTTATTCCTTCTACCTAACTGTATGTTTGTACTCTGGTATCTATCATTCTACTCTCAACCTCTATGTAATCTATTTTTTTTGGCAACCACATATGAGTAAGAACATGCAACATTCGTCCTTCTGCACCCAGTTTATTTCTCTTAACATAATGACCTCTAGTCCCATCCATGTTGCTGCAAAGGACATAGTTTCATTGTTTTTTATGACCAAACAGTATTCCTCCGTGTGTGTGTGTGTGTGTGTGTGTGTGTGTGTGCATGTGTGTATCACATTTTTCGTGTCTTTTTATCCACTGATGGACAATTAGGTTAAGTCCGTATCTTTGCTATTGTGAATAGTGCTACAATAAACAAGAGAATGCATGTACGCTTGAAGTTCTGACTTGGGGGGATAGGCGTGGGGGAGGGGATGGGTGTATACCGACAAGAAGAGTGCGATGTGCACTGTCTGGGGAATGGACACACTTGAGGCTCAGACTCGGGGGAATGGGAGGGACATGGGCAATATATCTAACCAGAACTTTCGTACCCCCATAATAAGCTGAAATAAAAAAAAAGAGAATGCATGTATCCCTTTGATATATTGATTTCTTTTCCTGTGGATAAATACCAAGTAGTAGGATTGTTGGATCATATGGTAGTTCTATTTTTAGTGTATTTGAGAAATCTCCATTCTGTTTTTCATACTGGCTGTACTAATTTACATTCCCAACAAAAAGAGTACATGAGTTCCCTTGTCTCCACATCCTTATCCACATGTTGTTTTTTGTCCTTTTAGTAATAGCCATTCTAACTGGGGTAAGATGATATCTCATTGTGGTTATGATTTGCAATTCCCTGATGATTAGTCATGTTAAGCATTTTTTCACATACCTCTTGGCCATTTTTATATCTTCTTTTGAGAAATGTCTGTCTTCTTTTGAGAAATGTCTATTCATCTTCTTTGCCCATGTTTTAATGAGATTATTTGTATTTTTACTCTTGAGTTGAGTTCCTTGTATATTCTGGGTATTAGTCCCCTGTGGATGAGTAGTTTGCAAATATTTTCTCCCATAGGTTGTCTCTTTATTCTGCTGATTGTTTCCTTTGATGTGCAGGAGGTTTTTAGTTTAATGAAGTCCCATTTGTCTATTTTTGGTTTTGTTTCTCATGCTTTTGATGTCTTACCCATAAAATCTTTGACTACGCCAATGCCCTGATGAGTTTTCCCTATGTTTTCTTCTGGTAATTTTACAGTTATAATTTTAGTATTGCTTTTACTCCATCTGTGAAAAATAGCATTGGTATTTTGGTAGAGAATTACATTGAATCTTCAAATTGCTTTGGGCATATGGTCTTAATAATATTAATTCTTCCAATTCATGAGCATGGAATGTCTTTCCCTTTGTGTCTTCAATTTCTCTCATCAATGTTTGCAGTTTTTCCTGTAGAGTTATTTCACCTCTTTGGTTAAATTTATTCCTAGATTTTTTGTAGCTATTATAAATGGGATTGCCTTCGTGATTTCCTTTTTAGTTATTTCATTATTAGTGTATAGAAAAGCTACTAATTTTTGTATGTTGATTTTGTATACTGAATCTTTATTGAATTTGTTTATCAGTTCTAAGAGGTTTTTGGTGGAATCTTTTGGTTTCTTTATACATAACATCATGTTATCTGCAAAGAGGGATAGTTTGACTTCCTCTTTTCCAATTCAAAATGGCTTTTACTTCTTTCCCTTGCCTGATTGCTCTGGCTAGGACTTCCAGTACTATGTTGAATAGAAATGATGAAAGTGGACATCTGGTCTTCTTGCCATTCTTAAAGGAAATTCTTTCAACTTTTTCCTATTCAGTATGTTAGCTGTGAGTTTGTCATATATATATTATACTTTATTATTTTGATGTATGTTCCTCCTGTGACTAGTCTGTTGAGAGTTTTCATCATGCAGGGATGTTAAATTTTATCGAATGATTTTCCTGCATCTATTGAGATAACTATATGGTTTTTGTCCTTCATTCTGTTGATGTGATGTATCATGTTTATTGATTTGTGTATGTTTAACCATCTTTCCATCCCGGGAATGAAACCCATTTGATCATAGTGTAATATCTTTTTGATATGCCATTTAATAGTATTTTATTGAGGATTTTTACACCTATGTTCATCAGGGACATTGGCTTTTTTCTTGTTTCATCCTTGTCTGGTTTTGGTATCAGGGTAATACCAGCCTTGTAGAATGAGTCAGGGAGAATCCTTTCCTCTCCAATTTTCTGAAATAGTTTGAGAAGGATTGATATTATTTCTTCTTTATACATTTGGTAGAATTTGGCAGTGAAATCCATCTGGGCCCAGGCTTTTTGTAGGGGGAGATTTTTTATTACTGATTCAATCTCACTACTCATTATTGGTCTGTTCAGGTTTTTTATTTCTTCATGATTCAATCTTTGTAGGCTGTATGCTTCCAGGAATTTATCTATTTCCTCTAGGTTGGATTCTGGGTGCATGCAATAGTGTAGTCTCTGTATGATTTCTTTGCCTGTAAACAGCATCAGTGGTGTCTGTGATTTCCTTGGTGGCTTAGGATGCAAATGTCAGTGGAGGCTGTGGTGAAGTTTTGCTGGGGACTGGCACACTAGGTAAGACAGTCTTCAGGCCCCAGTGGTGGCAGCAGTAGGCTGAGCTTGCCTGTCCTTGGGCCCCAGGACAATGTATGCTTGTCCCAGTTTTAGCAGGCCCAACTAGGCTGATTCTTGGGCTTCCAGGTGGCTTGCTTAGGTGCTGGGAATAGAAGCAGTGGCTGAGTGGAAGGATGGGATCTTGAGCCCCCTGAGCAGTGGGTGTGGTATTAGCAATGACAGTAGCGGTGGTGAAACAATCCTATGGGACCCAAATGGCCCATAGTAGTGTTGGCAATGGTCTAACAGGCCAGTCTCCAGAGCTGCAGGTGGCATGTGAGGGTGGTGCCAGCTGTGGTGGTAGTGGTAGGTTGAGTGGGCTCAACATCAGACCCTGAGAGGAGTGCTCAGGTGCCACTGGTGGTGGACTGGGCTGGGCAATGGCCAGGCCCCTAGAAGGTATATTCAGGCACTGGCCAGGCACAAGTGAAGCCAGGCTGGGCTATGCTCTCAAGCCCCCTAGTGGTACATATGGACTCTGGCTATGGTATATAGGGGCAGGGTGAGCCCCCTGGCTGCCAGAAAAATGCTGGCAGCAGTTGTGCTGTGGGCCTGCCACTGGGAAGGACAGAGTTGACTTACCTCTGTGTAGCCATAAGCAGGCTGCTGGGAGGCTCGGGCTTTGCCCACACTTGAGCCTACAGCAGTCTGCAGCCACAGGAGTTGCAGGCAGTGGAATTTGTTGTCAGCATGCATGAGAATGCGCAGCTGCCCTTCTGCAGGGGAAGTGAGATTGCTGTCTGTGGCTGTTGCCTCACCCCTGATTGCAGGTTAGGGGGCAATCCTGTGAGGGCTGAGCTCTCAAAATGGTGCCATGCTGCTGCTGCCCAGGACTCGGGGCTTATAGGACCCAGCATGAGCTCTCTCTCTCTAGAGCAATGCCTTCATGTGCTTTCCAGGGAGCTCCCTATATTAGCCTTGGGACCCACAAAAATCAAGGGATTCTTCCATGGCTAGGGTGGTAGAAGTCCATGGCACGAATATGGACCACTGGGCATCTTATACTTACCCTTTCCCTACAATGGGAAGTCTCTCTTGGCTCCCAGACAATCCTGGCTGAGCAGGCCGCCTTGCTTCCTTTACTTTCCTTAGATTAGGTGTTTCTTATCACTTCGTTGCCAAATTCCAACGTTCTCTCTTGGATAATCTTTCAAACAGTAATCATCTACTCACTACTTCTGCTCTTCTTAGAGAACGAGGTAAGTAAGAGAAGCCTCCAATCACCCACTTTGAGTCCCCTACTGGAACAGATTTTCCAGTGACTGTTATTAATATGTACCCTTTTCTTGTGTCATATTTTTAATTTTAATAAAAAATCATTATTCTTTGTATTTATTTTAGGGCTCTTATTTTCACACCTTTTGTTCTTTGGACTGTCCTAATTTAGACATCTAAGATAAGCTCATTATTGTGAAGATTTAAATGACATTAATAAAATTACAATTCTAAAAATACTATGCTCATTGTTGACATTTCAAAATATGCAAGAAATAAAAAATATATATTTTCCCATGTTCACAGCACCACAAGATAATAATTCTTAGTAATTTAATGTGTTAGTATCCTGGTTTTCATTTACATAACAAAAATGAAATAATTGCAGATTCAATTTTGTACCTTATTTCATTTATCTAATATAATAACATAGTATGTCCTCATGCCCTTAAATATTTTATAAAAATCATTTCAATGCCCTCAGAATTGCATCATGATGTACTATATTTTAAACATTTTTTTTATTTTGGTGTTTTAAATTATTTTCAATGTTACTATTACAAATAATGCTGTGACAAATATTTTGTACATAAATATTTGTGCTTCAAACTGTGGAATTATAAAATCTTAAATTCACACTTCGATTCTGCCCTGTTTACAACTTTACTTGAAACCATAGGTCGTAAGTTGCTAGAGTATTGAATGGAAACTTTAAGAATAAATGTATTTGTTAGCACAAAACATTGAACTAGACAATCCACTTTGTCAATAGAAAGAAAATTGAAGAAATTTATAAATCAGATGCTAGGAAGGTGCCAAGAAAAGAGCATTAGCAGCTTGGGTAGAAGATTCTGTTTACAGTAGATCTATACATGTTTTGTACCTATCATCATAAAATTGAATTTGTCTAGAATTTGTTGAGATGAGCAGAAAAGATTTTCTGTAATACTCTATTCTTAAGTACAACGATTTTTTTGTTTTCACTTATGGAATACAATTGTCCTTAAGGCTATAAATCCTGTAAATCTGGTTTTACATGTTTGTTTTAAGAAATTGAATTTACTCGCTATATGTTTGTTATAGAAAATTGTATTTATTAGAATATGTTTGCTGTAGAAAATTGAATTTACTTCCCTAAGTTGTAATACACAGATCAGCACAGTAATGATTAACTAACTTAGTGTTTGTGCCATTACTAATTTTATTCTGCAACTTTAGCAGATGATGTGAATTCACTGAGAATTACAATATTCTGCCTTTTCTTTCCTCCACATTACAACTAGGGAAAAACTGCTTATAATTCCAACAACTTCACTCCTAAAGAATACACACAAATTGTTTCTTCAGGACCCACAGCTTTCACCTCTCACAAAAATTAAATCACGGTGGTTAACAGACTTAAACCTTAGGAGTGAAACTATTAGAATTCTAGAAGAAAATGTAGGAAAGACTCTTACAAACATTGGCCTAGGCAAAGAATTTATGAAG